>JAKZAP010000005.1:0-1200000 GCA_023053575.1 Branchinecta lynchi
AAAACAGGGATGAGGTAGAGGACGTGAGGAAGTGTAGCATTTGTCAAAATAACAAGATTTCGACAGCACCGAAGGTTATTCTAACTAGGGATGCTTACGCTGTTCAGTAATAAAAAAAAATATTTAACTAATAAGGAAAACCCCATGATTTTTCACCTAGCCCCACCTAGCCTTTTATACAGAAATAAAACGAACAATGAAGCAAGACAACGAAACCTTGACTATTATAACTTATTGCCAAGTTCCGGGCCCCCACTCCCAAATAATGAAACAAAACACAGAAAAGATGTTTATCCCCCACCCGTTTGAAATTTATTAGCCAAGTAGAAAGTTTTCAACTTTTTCTGAACCCATATAGTGTAAGTTACTCCCTAATGCTAGCAGTCAGATTATTCCAAATATAAGTTCCCAGATGACGAATCACACCTGATTATCAACTGTTTTATTTTTCTTCGCGAGATAAAGGCTGTTCATTTCTAGTGGTATAATTATGGTCAAGGCCGTATCCAGGGGGAGGGGGTAGGGGGTTGACCCCCCCCCCCCCGAAACACACACAAATAGTCATTTTTACATTCTTTTCCCTCTGATCTATGTCTTTTTAGTACTTTTTTGTCCGACCCGCAGGCAACCCCCCCCCCCCCCCCGAAAAAAAAATTCCTGGATACGGGCCTGATTATGGTGCTCCTCCTTCATTGATAAATAATCTTGGAAATCACCTTGGGGGAGATCAATTTTAGGCCCCAATTTCAGCTTTATTACCTAGACAAAATTCAATTACCTTTTGGGGAGTAAATTTGGAGTAGTTTTCAAATTTATCAAAGTAAAATAATTGCTATGCATTTGCCTCTTGAAACCTTTTCTGTGGCAAAAAAGTATATAAAGAAGATCTTGAAATCTAGGGTGAGAGGGCCCTTGCGCAGTTCTACAGGTTGTATTGAAATCCTGCCAAAGCGATGAAGTTAAACCACCACCTACCACGCAAAGACTTTTTAACATTTTTAGGAATTTATAAAAAAAAGGATATCTTAACATTTCTAGGAACTTTTAACGTACATACCTTAAATTTTGTAACGACGCCCGTATTAGTCAAGGATCTCCTTTTGCCATTTGTTCATATTAGGATTTTAATTTTGCATTTCATTCAATTTACACCTGACATCCCCTGGCAAAGTTTGGGATTAAGATTAGGTCTAGACAAATTCCTCGTTTTGTGATGGTCTTCTGGCAGGAACAAAAAAATCAGGCAGACTTTCTTTAAAACAATCGAGCTTGCGGGTATATTCAGCAAATTGTCAAAACAAGGGGCTAGACGAAAGGCATTAACAAATAATATATAAATCTCTTTAGCTTAGTTATATATTTTTGACAGATTGATTGATTATTAATAACACACACACACATTCAAAAAAATAACGCCCATTCCTCCTCTAACAGGGGAAACGATTTTCACCAAAAAGGAGAAAATTAAAAGCAAACTAAAACTAATACACTGTATATTATTCTATTACACTAAACAACTCAAACCCATTCATTATATATTTCGTAGACATATATCTAAGAAAGAACTGGAAAAGTTAAATTCAAAAGAAAATAATTTCAACAGAATTTTAATGCTAGTTAGATTCTCCTCTCAGGTCACATACTGTCAACTGAAACGTCTTGTTACGACGGGCAGTTACTTTTTTACTCTCG
Organism: Branchinecta lynchi; assembly: GCA_023053575.1. NCBI lineage: Eukaryota > Metazoa > Arthropoda > Branchiopoda > Anostraca > Branchinectidae > Branchinecta > Branchinecta lynchi. The sequence continues at coordinate 1,693 of JAKZAP010000005.1, forward strand.
AAACAACCAAAGTAACAACATAGCTAACCGCACTAATAGTCGAACAAAGAGAGCAGATAAAAATCATCATTACTATCAGCAAAGAAAAAACCTTTACGGCTGTCTTATCTGGGCGTAATTGCCCGTAAAAATGTCCAGCTAAACGGACAATAAGTAAAACGAGCAAGTCTTTCGCCGCAATTACGGAGCCAGACCCCAAACTGTATCCTTAAATAAGCCACGCCGCGCCCAATTACAGTCTGATGCACTGGTAGTTATAATAATTCTAATTTATTCTCCAAAGCGTACCAATTTACCGCTTAAACAAGAATAATCACCGCACTTGCAAGACCTGATTTAGCTGGCGTCCAAATGTAGCACGACTAGCTCATCTGAAATTTCATATATTCAAAAGAAATCCGTTATCAGCAACAAGACGAGTTCTGTCCGACTTTCTAATGCGACCAAGAAAGCCGGACTTCGATTTGCGGTCTAACTTTAACTTAGATGTGGTCAATACAAGACAGATAATCCGAAAGACTGATTATGGTAGAAATACTTTAATTCGAGAAACGGAACATAATTAGTTGTTCATAGCTTAGTTATTTATAAGTGCTTTGTACAATCAATGCTTTAACAGAGTAACCTTCCCGGTAACTTTTGTTTAATGTCTGGTGTGGCACTGAAGAGCTAGAGCTCCATTCTGGTCAGACAGAATACTCTATATGACTAAGTCCAAAACACGCCAGCGATCCTCAGGAAGAAGGAGAAAGCGTGTCCGTATGACTCAAACTCAACGAATCAAATCCTGCGTCAATCAATCACTGCGATCTTTGGATGCAGCTGTGACACCACTTCTGCCTTTCTTCCGCTAGATACCCGGAGAGGCCGGAGATTTTACATCGATCAATCAATCAATCAATCAATATTTTATTTCCGCCAAAGATAGCGAGTAAAAAAGAAATTAATAGACACTGACAAATTTCGGCTAAACACTATAACTCAAAAACTGCCAAAAGATAGCCTAACTACACTGCCGAAAATACTTAAAACTTATCTACAATTTAATTACAGTTTAATAACTAACAAATTGAAAAAAAAAAAAAAAAAAAAAAAAAAAATATCATTTACGAAAAAATCTGCACAGGTTATGTTGGAGACCTGAAAAAATTTGATACAACCCGTTGAAGTTTTTTATTCATTATAATAAGCGGATCTTTAAGATTATAGAATTCCATCATTTGCGTGTTAGAAAAATAACGAGAAAATCGACACAAAAACTTTCCAAATTAAAAAAATGACGTTTTCATATGCGTTAAACTGCTAAGGGTAAAATACGGTAAAAGGGGAGAAGCAATTAAAATTTGAGGTAAAACAGCTGTATTAAAAATTCGCGACAAAGATTTTCTTGTCAAAAGCTCTCGGATCGGATCGGCAAGGAGAGATAGTCATCAAGAGTACACAGTCTTCATTCATTGAAAGACCCTTTGTTGCTCCTGTTTTTCACCAACATCACTTCAGTCCTATTGATCCGAAGTCCAGCACGCAGAATAAATCTCATTTATTTCACAGATGCACGTCATCTAGCGCAATCCGAGGAAGCTCGTAAGAAACGAATATCACCGTGAAACCATGGAGGGTCTGACTGGGAATAACTATGCACGGGCACTAGATTGGATTTAGTATTTGTAAGAGAAGGAAACGTGGGGTTACCTAATCCCCGGCAGCTGCTGTACACCCTTTCGGCACCGTGTCATTCGGTGCCGGCTCCTGCCGGGCACAGCTGCTGCACCAGGCGCTTGTTGCACACTAAAATCGAGAGTGGCAACCCCTCTGACGAAACGGCAGATGTTCACTGTCTCGACCAAACCCTGGTAATATTACTAAGTAACCCTAAGTCGCATCCATATCACTTTAATGATGAATTTTTCAAACACTTTTTGGGGAATTTCGTCTGCTCTGCCAAAAAATCGTGGACAACAGGGCCAAGCCAGCACATAACACTATACATTCTTTTCTGGCCGATTAATGAAAAATTGTATATTGTATTTGTTATGTTTTATTTAATTATTTTATTTTATTTTACATACTCCGCTTTTCAAATGGCGGGTCAGAAATAAATTACTTACTTACTTACACTACTTCACGCACACCTATGCGTTAACAACGCTTATTAACTTTAACAAAAGTGTGACGGCTCCACAATCTTCCCTCCTCGTAAATTCCAGACGCACCTAACCTCGAAGCTCCCTTGCGCATACCAACTTTTCGCCGAAGTTAGTTCTTCCTCTTAACAGGAATACTAGCTCTACCCCCCCCCCCCCCTCCTGGACCCTCGAGTGAATGAATACTAATGACACTGTACTTATCATACCTCGTAAATTTTGCGTCCGGCTGAGTTATGATTGCGGCTCCCGAGTTTTTTAATTATCTTCCGAATGGAAGTTTTTCATCGGACTCGTTAGCCGCCTCATCTGGAATTGGAATCTCTACTTTGGGCGAAAGGAAGGGACGCGGCGGAAGTTAGGCACACGACTAGGAGCTCCTTCAAAGATTAAGTGAAAACACCTCATTAGCCGGAAAGTTTCATAAATGACAAGACTCATCTTCCATAGCTAAATTTTCTCAAATATTTTTTGGCAGACACAGCGATCTGAACTTTTTTTCAATGTTTATGCCTCAGAAATACATATTTTGGCACACTCGTCTCTTCTGTCAAAGGGGTGGTAAATAAGAGGCACTTTAGAAGCAGAAATGGACGAATTTGTCAAACAACCAAGCTGAGAGACGATTACTGTTATTATCACTGATTTGTTTTGTTCCATCATAATACAAAAAAAACTGTAAATTGCACACAAAAGATGAAGTAATTACATAAAGAACACAAATGAAGAAAAGAGGAAAAATGTGAACGACACTGACAACAAGACCAAAGCTTTCGACGGGATCCCAAAAATCTAATATGTGATCCAGACAATTGGGTCTTGTAGATATCCGGTCTTCGTCAGACTCCTTGAACATTTTTACTATTAAAATTTAGAGGACAGATTAAGGTCAATGGTTAATCATCAAAGAAAACCAAGTTCAGATATGGATTCAGCAAGTGTGTTTACCCATATATGTCATATCTACTTTAACGAAACTGATCAAAACTTCCTGCCTTACTTCTGCCAAATATTCGGTTTAGGTCGGATTCTGGGCGGACTACTTTTCCGGAAGAAAAAAGGGCTCAAAAACGAATTTAGCGTGTCTTCTTAATCTCTATTTCGAACCTGAACTCAAATTCAGATAAAGCTTGAACTTTGACAAATTTTTAGGTTTTGACCGGATTTCGGGCTAACTATTTGTCCGGGTAGAAAATAATTGTCATATTCGGTATACAGCATGTCTTCTTATCCCTAAATCGAACATCTAATCAACTTCTGATAAAAATTTTACTTTAACAAACTTTCCGGTCTGGGCCGGATTCGGGGCGAACTACTTGTCCGGCGAGAAAATTATTTTCATATTCGTGCTCAGCATGTCTTTTTATCCTAAATCGATTGTCTCATTAGCTGTTGAGAAATACTTTGTTCGCCCCTTGATCTGGACCCCTCCCCCCACCCCTAAATGTACGGCTACAGAGCCCATCTACGAATCGACCTGTCCCTTGACCCAAATAATCCTAATACAACGCGTCATCAATTATCTCATTCCCTTCGAGAGTTATCAAATTCCTTCTTGGTTTCCCTATTAGAATCCTTTGTAGACTCAGAATAGCAGAAAACAAAAACTATATTCTTGTTCGTCACAGCCTTTTTCCTTAAAAAAAAAGATAAGTGCCTTGGCGAGGTTGTTTATTTTGACCTTTTTATGGCACTTGAGCTTACTCAAGTGCCATATAGCGATTGTAATTTCTGTCCGTCAGTCGGTCTGTCGGTCTGTCGGTCTGTCGGTCCCGGTTTTGCTAGTTCGGGCACTTCCAGATAAGCTAGGACGATGAAACTTGGCAGGCATATCAGGAACTGGACCAGATTAAATTAGAAATTGTCGCTTCCTCGATCCGACCATCTGGAGGGGAGTGGAGGGAGGGGGAATCTGGAAAAAATAGGAAAAATGAGATATTTTTAGCTTACGAACGGGTGATCGGATCTTAATGAAACTTGATATATGAAAGGACTTCGTGTCTCAGACCCTCCATTTTAAATCCAGACCGGATCCGGTAACACTGGGGGGAGTTGGAGGGGGAAACCGGAAATCTTGGAAAACACTTAGAGTGGAAGGATCCGGATGAAACTTGGTGGAAAGTACAAGCAAAAGTCCTAGATACCTGACTGATATAACTGGAACGGATCCGCTCACTTTGGGGGAGTTGGGGGGGGGGGGGAGAAGTCCGAATTTGTAGTGATCCCGCGAGTTCCGTGCTTCCTGATGTGCTGGGACGATGGAAATTGACAGGCATGTCTGGGACCCGACCAGATTAAATAGGAGATCGTCAATTCCCCGATTCGACCATCTGGGGGGGGGAGTGGAGGGAGGGTGAAGCCAAAATTTTAGGTATTTTTAGCTTGCGAACGGGTGATCGGATCTTGATGAAAATTGATATTTAGGATGACCTCGTGTCTCAGACATCTCACTTTAAATCCGGGCCGGGTCCGATGACACTGGGGGGAGTTGGAGGAGGGAACCGGAAATTCTGAGAAACGCTTAAAGTGGAGGGATCGGGATGAAACTTGGTGGGGAAAACAAGCACAGGTCCTAGACGCGTCATTGACATAACCGGAACGGATCAGGGCACTGTGGGGGAGTTGGGGTGGGGGTCCGGATTTCTAGCGATCCCGCGAGTTCGGCATACTTCCTGATGTCTTAGGGCGATAAAACTTGGCAGGTATGTCAGGGATCAGAACAGATTGACTTGAGAACAGTCGTTTCCCCCGACCCGACCATCGTGGGGGGAGTGGATGGATGGGGAGTCAGGAATCTAGTGGCGTGCATAACTTTTGAACGGGTGATCGGATTTGAATGAAACTTGTCTGGTGAGCTATCGCCTCGGACGTTCAGTATCACGTCCGAGTTGGGTCCGATACCTGTGGGGATGGGGGGGGGGGGAACTCAAGAAACTCTAAAAGCAGAGGGATTGGGACGAAACTTAATGGATGGAACAAGCATTAGGCCTACATGAAATTGACGGAGCCAGATGGTTTCGGGGCTCTGTGGGGGGAGTTGGAGGGGGTTTCCTGGAATTCCGGTAGTCGTGAGTTAGAATAGTTCCAGATGTAAAACGACAAGGAAACTTTGCAGGCATATTAGCGACCCGAATTATCTTGACTTAAGAACAGTCGTTGATTGAACAGCCAAGATTGACTTGAGAACAGTCGTTTCCCCCGACCCGACCATCGTGGGGGGAGTGGGTGGATGGGGAGTCAGGAATCTAGTGGCGTGCATAACTTTTGAACGGGTGATCGGATTTGAATGAAACTTGTCTGTTGAGCTATCGCCTCGGACGTTAAGTGTCACCCCCCCCCCGGGGGGGGGGGGGGGTACCGGAACTTTCCTAAAATGCTCAGATTCGAGTGAAACTTGATAGATGGTATAAAAGAAGATGCTTTAGGTGGTGGATGAAAGTTTGAACAGTCATGTGTATTTGCTACAGATAATCGAGACGATGCCGGAACTGCTCAGAAATGAGTGAAACTAAATATCCTATTTCTATTTCCGAACCGCATTTTTGGATGGCGGGTGTATTTTGTGACGTTCTCATCTACTTTCTTGTACAGCCTACTCGTACAAGTGCCATATGAGCTCGTAGCTCTTGTTCTTCCTTAGAACCTGATTGTAGATTTAGTAGGCTAATTTGTTTTTAGGCTCCTCAGCTGTATATATTCCATGTAAGCGCGTGTGAGTTTAACTGATATGTTGTTGTACATCACTCTTCAGTTTTGAAGGAATCGAATAAATAATAGTAATTACATCAATGTTCATACCTTGCCCTTTGATTATCGACCGTTTGTTGTTGTCTCGTCATTTTTATTTATTTCGCTGAGGAAGTTTCTCAGTATTTGTCCCCGTTCTTGGAGCTGAATTGGTAGTTGCTTTTTTTATCTCCTTTTTTTTTAACGACCATCATGACATCCAAGTTATACTTATTACGTGGTCTAATATTCTGGTCACATAGTGTGCTATCTGCTGTGCAGTAATTGAACATTTCTAGGATTTTCACATGAGAAAATTAATGTCCGAACCTCACAAAAAAAGAAAAAAAAAGAAAAAAGTGTAGTACGAGTTCAGTTTGACTAAGGGTCTTGTACCTGTTCGGTATTTGTTTATGGTATGTTTCGAGAAACGTTTATTAGTATTGTGATGGCGCGAATCAACCCGACCCTCACCTGATAAGATCCCAAGGCCCAAGCAGTGGAACAAAATAACGTTCACCTGATAAGATACTCAACTGTACCATAAAGCCCAGGATACAGATACTGGCGAAAAAAAAAATACAATCGGCGATGAGCTATTGAGCCATTACAAAAAATTAGTCCTCTGACCAACCGCGTGCGGTAAGCTATCAATACGTGAAAATGATCATTCGCACGCGACTCAATTACCTTCTTAGCAGATTGCTATTAGCACAGGCGAAGCGACTTGAATATAGTAATGAGATGGAGGGCTGCAGGTTCTCCACATGCATGTACTGTCGGTCTCGTATCCCCCCCCCCTGACAAAAACACAAAAACAAAGAATGCAACTAGGAACTAAGGTAAGATGTAAGGCATCACCATCAGCCTATACATGGCTAACTGGCGGTGCTATCAAATCAAATCGTTTATTCATTAAGAATCTTACTCATGGCATGTGCCGAATAACTGATTTAAACGTCAACATATAAGTATACATCAATTTATATAAACAAAAAAAGCAAGCTTGACGAGTCAACTTTTATTTGGGTTTGCATAGAAACAACAGAAAACAAAAATTTAATAATTACACTATACTAAACGGTCAAACATATGTGCTTAAAAAACAACATATACTCATGTGGGCTCTTTAATTGTGGACGAAGCGTTAAACAGTTTAACAAATGTCGGAACAAAGCAAGTTTACCCACGAGCTTGTTGTGGATAATGAGATCAAACGCCTTTTTGGGATCCCAAAACGTAAGTGGAGGGATACCTATGACATCACAAAAGTTGTCCGTCTGTCGGTCTTAACTCTCGAAGGGGTTGAGATATTTTGTTCAAATTTGGCACGATGACTCTTTAGGTCAAAGTAAAGGTCAAATTCGAAGATGGGCTGTGTAACTCTATATTTAGGGGTGGAGGAGGGGTTTCAGATTAAGGGTCAACAAAATAGTTTTTAAAGGCGATTGAGATAGTTGGTTTAGGGGTAAGGAGACATGCTGAATCCGAATATGAAAGTTATTTTCTTGCCGAACAAGTAGTTCATCCAGAATCCGGCGAAAACCGGACACACAATTTGTCGACCAATTTTCGGCTATAGCCGTCCCTACCCCTTTATTCTCAAACCATTATTGATCTGCGCGACAAAATTCATTTATTTATTCTATGGACGTTTGGAGAGATCTAGTGTAATCGAAGGTCGAAGGGGTTGATATATAATATTCAAACGAGGAAATATGTTGTTCAAGCGAGGATGTTCTTCAATGAGGATTCACTGGTAAAGTACAAGTCAAGTTCGTAGATGGGTCCTTTATCCTATCTTTAGAGGCAGAGGAGCGGTTTCGAATTTACAGTAAAAACATGTATGTTTTATAAGCTAATAAGATATTCTTTGAGGGGGTAAGGAGGTCTGCTGAGTCCATTTCTGAACTTAGTTTTCTTGCTGGACGACGAGAGAGTTAATGGTTCATCACGAATTCGGCTGAAACTGGAAATTTGGTTTGAGCTCAAAGTTGTTTCTGAAATCGATTCGAGATTCGGTATCGGGGCAAGGAGACATGCTGAATCCATTTCTGAACTTAGTTTTAACAGTAAAAATATTCAAGGAATCTGACGAAGACTGAATGGCGAAGACATGACCCAATTTTTTGAATTAAATGTTACATTTTGGGATCCCATGGAAACCTTGGGTCTTGTTTAAATCGATGGCAATAAGGTTGATCCAATGATCAGGTACATCTAATTTTGTAAGGATCTTATCAACTAAGCTAACTAAATAGTGGGTTGTGGATGTTTTTGGCAGATTAGAAACTGCATTGGGTCAATCTGGTTTAGATCTAGGGCTCCAATTCTCTGAAGCCCTCAACCAGGAAGCGCAATGGGGGCCAGCCATACTGGTGCCTATACCCCTTCCTGCCACCTTCTCAAATTTGTCCAGGTACCCATTTGAAGCTGTGTAAACTTGTATTGCAGGATTAAATCACAAACCCCCGCCCCACATCAAACTATAGGCACTGCCGAGACTCGAACCGGCGACTCTTCGCTTGGGAGTTCGGCGTGCTAGCCATTCGCCAAGGACCGATACTGGGATCCATGAAGCGTTGACCTGGAATCCACTGTTAGAGAGCCCGTTCCGTCCCGTCTGCCAAAGACACTGAAAATTTATGTCTCAATTTTTATTTAAAAATTCATTTGCATAGATGGAACTTTAGCGTTATACTTCCAAAACATGCGAGATTCTCCCATTTAGGCTCAGGGGTTTTATTTCACATGTTCGGTTACAACCGTCCAGAAACTTTAATCCAGGACTATTATAGGTAAGGGACAGTTAATATCTTGGTTCTCTGCATCGTCACTTCTAAACTTCGAAAAACAAAACTGGACTTTCAAAAACCGGGTTCGACAGTCGAGTTCTGCAAAATTGACTTGGTTATTGCCCCTTCCCAAACTAGAACTGCGATTGCGGATTTCTGACATGTCAAAAGCGTAAACAAAACCAGGTGAATAAGGAAAGAAAAAGGTAAAAGAAGTAGAAAACCACTAAAAGCTTTCAAAAAAGAATCACCCTTAATAAGCGCCTAATAATGCAAACTATTTGGGTTTTCACAAAATCAGAGCTAAATAATTTAATAAAATGTGATCGGATATCAAACTACACGCATAATATAACTGAATTGTAACATTTATTCAAACAATGTTTATAACGGATACGTCAGCTATGATTTTTCATCAGCGATATTTCGGCCCTTCTTGGCAAGGGTCCTCGTCAGGCTGTCAATCTTCTTTTTCAACTTCGGGGAAGGAAACAAACCTGTAATAATCATTATTCCCCGAAGTTGAAAAAGAAGATTGACAGCCTGACGAGGACCCTTGCCAAGAAGGGCCGAAATATCGCTGATGAAAAATCATAGCTGACGTATCCGTTATAAACATTGTTTGAATAAATGTTTAAAAGTCAGCTTGGGCTCAAAGAATATTTATGAATTGTAACAACCTCGATAACAACGTTCTTTTCCTATATATTAGGGCTAGAGAGACCAAAAAATGTACCAGATCTGGCACATTGTGCAACCCATGGCGACACTAACTCAAGAACGCGAACCCCACAGAACGCGAATTCGCGCTCGCCAGTGGAATTTGGCATCGCAAACAGAAAAAATCCACGCCTTCAGGCCACAAAATTCGCGCCCCCCCCCCCCCTCCCATTTCAACTCCAAGTTGAATTTTATTCGCGTCGAATCTCAATTCGCAAGCGAAAAAAAAATAGCGTCAAGCTGTGAGAAACCCTACCCGTAACCCAGACGCACGTAACCCCTCGACACTGATTGGATATCACTAGATGAATCGGGATATGAATCGTCTTTGTTAATTAGTGCCATTTATGGGTTGGAAAAGGTCTGGCCGCAAATTGCCAGTCGAAAAGAGGTGGATCACTTTGCAACTGGGCGAGAAATACAGGCTGCTTTTCAAATGAAGCTAGAAATCAGTTCGACACGGACAAATACAAAAGCTTAGTAGTTAGCGCAGTCAACTGGGAAGTGGCGCAGCTATTTTCTTCCAAAGGATAAGCAGTTTCACTGAAAACCAACTCTCTTTCTTCATAACCATTTAAGAAACTATTTCAGCTTTCGTCAATTTAGCAATTGTGGTCCATTCTCCAAGTCCACATTAAAACTTAGACAACTAGTCCTTCTCCAATCTCCAATCTCCAGCTTCAGCTAAACTCATAACTACTCACTCCTATGGCTTGCCATGAATACTAAGCCGAAACTTCAGGCATGAAATATCCTTGTTCTAAATAGCAAACAAATTCGAGTAAGAATTTAAATACAAGTTAAAGGAAACACTGAAATTTTCGGAAGGACGAACTTATTTGATGCTTCTAATTCCTCAGTAATGATCCGTTATTCTCATGGAAGGAAATTATGAATCCTGGCGTCGCCAAACACGTCCAGGTGGTGAGCAAAGAGGTTTATCCCTTGCGAATAGAAGCTCGAAGGGAGTGAATGTATGTGCGTTGTTCACTCGTGGAAGGAAAAGCTTGCTGGTCTCTCGATGTTTAGAGAGGAGTCGCTTTCAAGCCCAAAGAGTGCATTTTGAGTCCCTCTTTAATGATACCGGTGTGTTGTATTGCAAAATATTCCAACCTCCTCCACGGACAACATACATAACGCAAATGGTTGAAAAATCTGGAACCTTTTTGTATGGTCCCTAATCAACATCATTCTTAACGGCACAGAAAACTTGACTACGCAACTTTCGGCTATCAAACCGACCTGGGGGGCTTAGACAAAGATACACGGACTTATTGTCGACAGGAACCCCCTTCTTTGTTATCTCGAACCCCCTCCTTAGTGTTCCCGAAGCTAGCTGGCAGGCCCTTGCCCCTTATGCACTTAAGCACTTTAAAAGTTCGCCTTTGGCCGTGTTTCGGCCATAGTATCGGGATAGTAGTCAAGAGGTCGTGCGTTCAATTCCTACTCCCGGCACACAAACCATTTGCTTTTTTTTTCTACTATCTCAAAAGTCGAAATCTCGGAAACTGCAATAGTCGTAACGAGAATTGTGTTGCGAGAGCAACACTTTGGTTTTGTCCTCGTTTTTTTTTTTTTTTTTTTTTTTTTTCCTATGACTCCGATTTCATTTTATTCCTGGTAACTGAGAAGGGTCTAACCTGTGCGGTTTTTACGGAAAGTGTGGACCTTAGGCCGGATTGATGAATATGACATTACATTTTGGAAAGCTCCGTAGAACTCTTGCCTGGGGCCAATAAGGATGGTTTTTGCTTGTCCTCGAGCCAGAGCCTACGGTTTGCGAAGTGAAGTGGAGTTGTATAGCCTATGTCAGAGAGGACTATCTGAAGTTGTGTAGCGAACCTTTCGTTTCATCAAAAGATGTTTCTGCTTTCGAGTGGAAAGCTCCGTTCTAGCACGCAAGCAGGCAGGCACCAGTTTCAAATTGAAGATGGACTAAAATCTATAAGTGTTAAATATATGCGGCAGTTACCCGGCCCCACAGCCAACATATCTTCTTTGAGTGATAAATAGAAAAATCTACAGAGACAAAAAAGTGGCTTTTTCCCACGGGTCCGAAAGTGCTGCCATCTATTGTTTCTGTCCATGTCTGCGACGATTTCAGCTGAGTTTATAATTTTTTTTTTTTGCACTTAGGTTTGTGGTAGAGTAACGGTATCAGATGTGCCTCTTAAACTTTAAAAGTTCTCTCATTGCCAAAGAAACTAGAGCTTATCCTTTGCTCCTTTCTAAGTCGTGACGTTAGAAAGTTGGCCTACGGCAAAAAAGTCAACTTTTGAACTAAGACAGGTAGAATTTTTTTTCGACGGCAATCGATAGCCATTGATGAGCTGATCAAAGTATATGTCATCCATTTTTTGGTACAAAAATTCCTTCATGAGATACACCAGTTTGAAAATTTCAAAGGGGTTGACAACTTCATAGTAAGGTACATTGAAACCAAAAATAGGCGATACCAGTTATGATACATATAGGGGACTTTTAACCAACAGTCGACTGTTAGCCCATAATCATCTTCGGTAATGAGGGGTTTGCAGCTTTTGCTAGTTGGTATACCTGTTATTTGTTTCCGGTGTATTCGATGGTAAGAACAATTTGGTTCCCAATGGTAAGATATGCAAGGGACTTGTAAGTAATAATCGGCTGTTATGCTACAATCATCTTCTGCGATGATGGGTTTGCAGCTTTTGCTAGGTGGTGTACCCATTATTTGTTTCCGGTTAACTTAATGTATATCACGGGAGAGGGACTTGTAAGTAGGAATCGGTTCACGAGGGGCTAGGAATTTTTGCAAATGGGTGCACATTGTATTCGATTTCTATAAATCTGACGGTAAGAAAGTTTGTGTCGATGGTCTATCAATGTAACCGAGGATTAACTGTTTACACAACGGATACAAACGAAAATGTAAAGCAATGAGGTAGTTTCATAATAATTAATAGTGTCATCTATGGTATTTTAATCCTTTCATCCGTCACGATGTCTACGATTGAAAAGGATAAAGTACAACTGACTGCAAAGTTAATTTAGTCCCTTCTTCCTACCACCAGCAGCTTCTTGGCCAGAATACATTGAAAATCAAGAGGGCGATTGTATGGAAGAAGATCCGGTTCTGTCTAATATGGAACAGGAACTGCGTAACCAGGCGTATTATCCAGCGAAAGAGGAAGATTATGAATTGTTAGGAGAAATAGGTGAAGAGGAGGTTTGGAAGGCTTTAAAAAAGATGAAAGGAAAGTCAGCTCCAGGTATTGATGGAATACCCGTGATGTTTTGGAAGTGGGGTAAGGTTTATGTGATTCCATTGTTGGCCCAAATTTTCTCTTGTATAGTAGACAAAGTTTGTTGGCCTAAGCAGTGGCATATTTCAGTAGTCACGCCCATATTAAAAAAAAGAAGATAAAAGTAAGCATGAAAATTATAGGGGAATTCACTTAGGGACTACGTTAAGTAAGCTGTTTTGTAAAGTAATAGATGTTAGATTACAGGATTGGCTAGGAAAGAATGATAAGTTGAGTAGAGTCCAGGCAGGTTTCAGGGAGGGGTATAGTACGGTTGACCAGATTTACACGTTGAGTATTCTAGTTAGGAAACATCTATCTGTAAGGAAGGGAAGGTTATACGTAGGTTTCGTGGATTTGAAAGGAGCGTTTGATAATGTAAAGCGAGGACTCTTAGTTAAGACCCTTTTGGATATAGGATTGCCTGGTAAGCTAGTCATGCTCATAATACAGATATACTCCAGTATATATTTTGTAGTTCGGGTAGGTAGGGATTTGTCTCGTAAAATTCGTTCCCGGAAGGGTGTTAAGCAGGGATGCACACTGTCGCCGAAGCTGTTCTCCTTATATATTAATGATTTGGAAAACGTTATGATGAATAATGGAGCCCCCACGGTAAGCCTAGACGTGATAACACTTTGTATGTTAATGTTTGCAGATGACATTGCCCTGATTGCAGATTCCCGACAATCTCTTCAAAAATTATTTGATATTTTAGAACCAATACCTTCAAATTAAGGAATTAGAGCTGAATGCTAAGAAAACGGTGGTGGTGGTATTTCGGAAAGGGGGTAAGGTAGACCAGGAACCTCGGCTAAAATTTAAAGGTCAAGATCTAGAATATAGTGATGAACTTACATACCTAGGTTGTAAGTTGAAGTTTAATGGAAAATTTTCTAGTCAGTTTGATTTTAGTTGGAAAAAGGGAATACGTAGTATAAATATGGTTCTTAGGAGTAAGTTAAGTAGGATTGAAGATATGAAGCTACAGAAGCATGTGTTTAATACAAAGATTATCCCTGCTATGCATTACGGTTCTGAAGTATGGGGTTTTGGTAGAAGTGAGAAGATAGAACAGCTACAGCTAAGATATTTTAAGAGAATTTTAGGTGTTAGTAATACAACGAGTACAGTAGTCATAACAGGAGATCTAGGACTATCAAGCCTACGGCGTAAGCGATGGATAAGTATGATAGGGCTATGGGAGAAGTTGTTGCAATTACCGCGTATTAGAATAGTTAAAGCAGCTTATAAGGAATGTATAAGGGACGAGTCGCCAGACTCTTGGACAAATAATATTAAGGACATACTAGACAATTGTGGTTTTTCAGTTTGGTGGAACGCAGGTGATGGACCAGGACTACCTGTTGGAGAGGTTGCACGCGCGGTGGCAGGTAGACTTTTGGACCAGGAAATTCAAGCATGGCACCTGGCAAAAAGTCTGTCACCTTCTTTAAGGTTTTATACTTCAGCCAAAGAGACATGGGGGGAAGAGGTTTATTTTAAGGCTGGGATTAAGTGGGTGGATCTAAGAATTTTAATTAGTTGCCGGGCTGATTGTTTGCCATTGGGAAAACGGAGGAAATATTTGGGGAATAAATTAGGACGTACTGGTCCCTACTTTTGCCCTATGTGTGGTAGCGTGAATGAGAATTTGTTACATCTGATGTGTGAATGCCGTGAGCTAGGTGACCTGCGGGCTGAGATGTTTGGGAATGCAACTACAATAAATGATGAAGTATGGATGATGAGCGTTATTGGAAGTAAGTGTTTTCAAGATTTGAAGAGGCTGGTAAGGTTCCTAAAAATAGCTTTAGCCCACAGAGAGAGTTTTCTTTAGTTTAGTTCTACTATTTCGTTCAAGTGTTCTCTTTTTTTTTCTTTTTTTTTGTAACCATTTTTGCCATGGCCTCAGGCTTTTTGTGCAATAAATTCTCTATTCTCTCTATAAGATAAGATAAGATAATCTGTATTTGAAAGCCGTATGGCCATATAAAGTAACAATCAACATACATGATTACAACCAGCATTCAATCACCACTACTATAATTTCTACGGCGCACTTGCTCTATCTCTTTCCTCAATCTTACTAAACTCTAAAGCCCTTCCAACAAAATTCCCTACTGCGATAATATACCTCGGCGACGTTGATTTCAAAATCCCAGGGAGAAAGCCATCATTCCCCTTTTCAAAAATACTTCCCCTCAAATGTGAGAGGCTACGACATCGCAGGAGAATGTGGCCAAGCCCATACTCACCTTCCCCACAAACCGGGCAAGACCTATGCATTTCCGGATTTCTCGTTCTTTCCCAAACTTTCCCGAAAGGTAGACAATTTGCTCGCACCTGCAACCAAACCTTCAGTTTGCGAACCAGAAGTCGGAAGTGAATCTTTAAGACTCCAATCGATGCGCATTGGTAAGTTTTCAATTTGATCGGACCAAAAACTTAATTTCTTTTTTTATTTACACCTCTCGAGTACCGGGAAATTTTAGAAAACTGAACAATTCACAACTTCATTATTCATTGACGTAACACCATGAAACTTGGTCAGATGATCAGAAGTAGCATTTGCTATCGAATGGTATATAGTTTGAAACAACAATTTTCTCCCCCCTACTTTTTGCCGTTAAAAGCCACGTAGCACTAGTTAAATCTTTTAATCCTCTTAGACATTGCGAAGGTGCGCTCGCAAGGCCGCGACCTTGGGCTAGCGTAAAGCACATATAAGGCTTATGATATGTCCCCGGGGAAGGTTCAGAAAATGCAGGAGAATACCCTTTTTTAAAGAGTTATAATTTATTCAAATAACAAATACCAATAAATAGAGCGTGAAAAAACGAGCACAACGGTATATAAGCACACCACGCAGGTATTTCCTTAAAGCACTCCATGCAGGCATTTCCTTAAAGCACTCAACACAGGTATCTCCTTAAAGCACACCACGCAGTAAAATCCTTAAAGCACTCCACGCAGGCATATCCTTAAACCGCTCAACACAGGTATCTCCCTTAAAGCCCTCAACACAGGTATCTCCTTAAAGCACACCACGCAGATATTTTCTTAAAGTACTCCACTCCACGTGTCACACGCATCCTTTGCGTGAACAATCGTGCGTAGCTGGGGGAAATACTGACCTCATACAGTCAGCTCCTAAAGAACTAAACTTCTCCTTAAAGAACTCCAAGCAGGCATTTCCTTAAAGCACTCCTCGCAGGTATGTCCTTAAAACACTCCACGCAGGCATTTCCTTAAAGTACTCAACACAGGTGTCTCCTTAAAGCACACCACGCAGGTATTTCCTTAAAGCACTCCACTCCGCTTGCAACACGCATCCTTTAAGATAAAACTTTAAGATAAAGTTTTTCTGAGAAGTCAATACCCCGTTCGATAGATCTTATTGAGACGTAGTGACTGTGCAAAGCTCACTGGAACCGGACTTAAAACCTCAGTTCAGCGACTTTTTCCGTTTGATCGTTTCCGGTACCGGCAAAGTAAACAAATTAGAAAATTAATAACTTTTTTTATTAATTGGCTTTTAATAGTGAAACTTGGTAAGGTGATCCGGAATAACATGAGCTATCGAATGGTATATCGTTTTCAAGGAACATCCTATTTTTTCTGCCCCTTTACTTTTTGCTGCGAAGAGCCTTTTTGCGGGACTTCCCCGGCTGTACATCCAAAAACACAGAAAACACTAAACTTGGGAAAGTTGTAATTATTATTATTATATTCTAAAAAGGATATGGTTCGAAAGAGCGCAAAAAGCTGTACACGTGGACCTAGTTTCATGAAGATAGAATTAAATCTGTGTCCCCGGGGGAGATTTGAAAGTTCATTTTCGTTCGGTAGCTACAATCGGACGCACAGCTACACAAGTGAGCCACGAATGGGGAGATGTGAAAGTCTTTATTCTTTGATTTTGTATAGCGAATTATATATGAATCGATAGAGAATCAAAAGATGTATAAGATGGTATAAGTGCCATTAGAATCCTGATTAAGCTGGAAGAGTAGGTCTGGAACACGCATCCTTTGCGTGAACATTCGTGCGTAGCTGGGGGAAGTACTTAAGAAAATCTTAAACTTAAACTTTTTATAATAAATAAGATATCATTGGATAGAACGCAAAAAGATAGAACGAATGATGTGTTTCTTGTTAAGATCCAATACATTCTTGGATATTTTTTTAAGCGTTAAAGTTGAAAAACAATCGATTACATGGAAAAAAAATTATTTTTGAGTTTTTTATAAAAGTAAAAACGCCATTAGATAGAACTCATTGAGACGTAGTGAAGGACGCAACCCTCACTTGATTCGGACTGGAAATCGCGGAGCAGCGATTTTTACAATTTTCACTTGCCGGCGATCCGCCGTGAAAAAAAAAAGCTTACATGGGATTTTTTTTTATCTTAAAGTTTTTCTCAGAAGTCAATACCCCGTTCGATAGATCTTATTGAGACGTAAGTTGCGTTTTATTGGATTCACTTTTGTTTCGTCAAAGTTTGTAGTTTGGCTCTTGTTTTGTCTTACTTGCGTTTTATTGAGTTCTTGTTTCCGAAAAGTCGAACTACACCAAACTACGTCGGCGAGGTAGTTTGTAGTTTGAGCTCCGTAGTTTCAGGTTCGAAACTACAGCAAATGGAATGGACAAATAAAACGGCTTTTAAGCGAAACTACGCCGAAACTACATAAAAAAAAAACGCAACTGTAGTGACTGTGCAAAGCTCACTGGAACCGGACTTAAAACCTCGGTTCAGCGACTTTTTCCGTTTGATCGTTTCCGGTACCGGCAAAGTAAACAAATTAGAAAATTAATAACTTTTTTTATTAATTGGCTTTTAATAGTGAAACTTGGTAAGGTGATCCGGAATAACATGAGCTATCGAATGGTATATCGTTTTCAAGAAACATCCTTTTTTTCTGCCCCTTTACTTTTTGCTGCGAAGAGCCTTTTTGCGGGACTTCCCCGGCTGTACATCCAAAAACACAGAAAACGCTAAACTTGGGAAAGTTGTATTTATTATTATTTTATTCTAAAAAAGATATGGTTCGAAAGAGCGCAAATAGTTGTACAAGTGGACCTAGTTAGTGCGAGTCAAGCTGTAAATTCAAAAAGTGTAGGCTTACTACATTGACAATTTAATAGTAGATTAAGCTTAAAATTGCGCTTCGAATGATATATCCCCTAATAACATTCGATTCATTGATCGATAGACGTTTGTGATTCCCCCAGCAAAATGGTAACAAATTCAAGAAATTATTTAAATTTTCGTTGCGAGTCCAGATTTTAATTCGAAAGGTGTAGGCTGACTACCTTGATACTTTAATAGTAGATTAATCTTGCAATTGCGCATCGAAGGAGATATTCCCGAATAACATTCGATACTGATCGCTAGATATCTGTATTTCTCCCAGCAAAATGGCAACAAATCCAAGAAATTCTTTAAATTTTCGTTGCGAGTCCAGCTGTAAATTCAAAAGCTGTAGGCTTTATTTACTTTATGTAGCTGTAATTTACAGCTTACTCACAACGAATTAAAAAAAATTCTTAAATTTGTTACCATTTTGCTGGGGGAAATACATTTATCCAGCGATCCAAGTATCGAATTTTATTCGAGAATATCTCATTCGATGCAAAATTTTAAGCTTATTCTACTTTTAAAGTTTGAAGGTAATCCGATTACACCTTTTGAAGCTACAGCTTGACTCGCAACGAAAATTTAAATAATTTCTTGAATTTGTTTCCATTTTGCTGGGGGAAATACATATATCTAGCGATCCAAGTATGGAATGTTATTCAGGTATATCTCATTCGATGCGCAGTTTTAAGTTTAATCTTCTATTAAAGTTTCAACGTAATCCACTTAAATGTTTTGAATTAACAGCTTGACTCGAAACGAAAATTTAAATAATTTCTTGAATTGGTCGCCATTTTGCTGGAGTAAATACATACATCTAGCGATCAAAATATCGAATGTTAGTCGAGAATATCTCATTCAAAGCGCAATTTTAAGCTTAGCCTACTATTAAAGTTTCAACGTAATCCACTTAAATGTTTTGAATTTACAGCTTGATTCGCAATGATAATTTAAATAATTTCTTGAATTTGTCGCCATTTTGCTAGAGTAAATGCATATATCTAGCGATCCAAGCATCAAATGTTATTCGGGAATATTTCATTCGATGCACAATTGCAAGCTTAGCCTACTATTAAAGTTTCAAGGTAATCTGCTTACACCTTTTGAATTTACTGCTTACAGCTTTCAGCCGAAGGCCGCAAGTGCCGCTTCCCAACTGTGTAGCACCTCCCACAAAATACATGTCCAGCTAACAGAGTACCGTGTTGGAGGGAAAAACGTCGATTGCTATTCGGGAATATCATATTCGATGTCAAATTGGACGCTTAAACCACTATTAAAGTTTCATTTTGATCAGCTTATAGTTTTTAACTCTACAACTCCTGACAACCCTGCCTGTCCCTGGAAATTCTGTGAATCAACCTCACGTGAAATTGCCTGCCCCTTGAAATTCGAAATTTGAACAGTATTTCTGTACGCTGCCGGCAGTCAACGCTTCCCGTGCTGTCTCAAGAAATAGCTCGTACCGCTCAATTGCCTGTAGATTCTCCCACTTTCGGGAGCACTAGACTGCAAGGGCTCAGAAGAGAGCAAAGGACCACCACTCACAGCAGGAAGTTGACCGCCAGCTAGGATTGATGAAAATTCTGACGCAACTCTGTCAGCAATTGTTTTGACAAGGTCAACTTCCTTTGCAGAGTGCAGGAGCCTATCTGGCCCTTGATCACTCCTAATCGCAAGACCCAGACTGCGCAGACTTTCTGCAAGGCCTTTTACTGTGCTCGATGCTATCACAGTGCCATAAAAGACCTGATATGAAATGACATTGCCGGTTGCCATGGTAGGTGTTGCAACGACAGTCTGGGTCTCTGCGACTGTCTTGGGCACCCTCAGCTTGTGCTTGGTATCGGCAAGGACCGCCTCTGCCGAGGCCCTGTCCATAGCACAGATGCCCTTGCTTGCCGTCAGGTGGCCAAGTAAATTCGGAAATTCCTTCCGACAAGTAGGGCATGGCTTATTAATCCGTTTCTGCTTTGGCTTTAAGCAAGCAGGATTCGCAGCCTCGGAGCTGAGGGAATGTATGACAGTTTCCGCAGACTCTTTCGAGTGTTTTTTGCCCTCGGAATATGTACACGGCCCATTGCCCTCGAATCTGTCTGAAGGTGTCTGGCAGAACGATTGCCCTTCTCGTTGCCGCAAGAGAAATCTTAACCGACGAGGAGCTCTCCTTCGATTATTAGGAAAGGCCTGGTCAGTTAAACGAAGGCCATGATCAGTTGTGGCTGGCCGGAGCCTCGGAGCAAGTAGCATTGGCCAAATCCAGGCAGATTGCCCTTGAGTCCGAAGGCTCGCCTACCCCTGTTGCAAGTTCGATAACAGAGCCAGCACCTTCCAGCCACAAGCGCAAGCAGCAATCTGCAGGCGGGCACAAGAAAAAGAAACACAAATCCAGTGCTCCCAAGTCACAACCACAACCAGAAGATACCGCAGATTCACCAGCATCTCCTTCTGAGGTATACAGCCGGAAGTCCAAGAAAACAGCCTTTCCATTTGTATGAATTTTTTCGATTGCAGTTTTACACACGGCCTAGCACTAACAGAGACTAACAGAAGCTGTTATACACACACAGACTTGTTTACAACTCTTATATCATTCCGTATTCTGCAAAACCAAGCAACAATGAGTAAGGTGGTGCCTCATGATACCCGATGAATACTCTGTTGTTTTACAGGCGAAACTCGCCTGTAAAACAACAGGGGGGGACTTGGTACCATACATTTTTTTATTCCCTTGTAAACTAGAAGTTAGATTAACCAGTATTAGCCTGGTTTCTACTCCATTAAGTCGAATAAATGCCCTAAAAGTCAAGGTACTGCTCCTGGTGCCTTTACTTTTAGAGCTATCCTGAGAGAAATCTCGATGGAAGTTTCCCTAAGGATAGTTGGCGCTCGGATAGAAAGCTATTTTTAAGAAAGGTCTTTTGTTTTTAAGATATAACCGCTTTCTGTCGGTAAAAACAAGGTGGAAACCTTTAAAAAAAAAGAATTTCTAAGCGATTTATATACCGCTGTTTAGGCAATACTTATTGTGACTATCCTACCGAGTTTCAAGCATAGAAAGCTATTTTTGAGAAAGTTCTAGATTTTAATATTTAATCGCTTGTTGATGGTTAAATCATGGGGGACACCTTTTAAAAAGAGAAAAACTTGTGTTCCAGTTACAATTTCTAAGCAAATAATACAGCGTACTGTAGGGAACGCTTGTTCTGACTACCGTACTGAGTTTAAAGACTACCAAGCTTTTTTGTGAAACTTTCAACCTTTTAAGATAATTACCCGCTGGTGAAATCTAGGAGAAACCTTTTGAAAAACGAAAAAATTATGTTCCAGTTAGAATTTCTAAGCGAATGATACACCGTCCTTTAGGTAGTGCTTGTTCTGACTACCATACCTAGTTTAAAGAATAGAAAGCTAGTTTTGAAAAAGTTCTTAGGTTTTTAAGATTTAATCAGTTTCTGTTGGTGAAAATAGTGGGGAACCCTTTTGAAAAAAAAAAATGTATTCCAGTAGGAATTTCGAAGTGAATAATACTCCGTCTTGTTGGTAACGCTTGTAGTGACTACCGTACTGAGTTTAAAAAATACAAAGCTTTTTTGAGAAAGTTTCAAGGTTTTATGATTTAAACGTTACCCGCTGGTGAAATCTAGGGTAAACCTTTTGAAAAACGAAATATTACGTTCCAGTTAGAATTTCAAGTGAATGATACACCGTCCTTTAGGTAGTGCTTGTTCTGACTACCATACCTATTTTAAAGAATAGAAAGCTAGTTTTGGAAAAGTTCTTAGGTTTTTAAGATTTCATCAGTTTCTGTTGGTTAAAATAGTGGGGAACCCTTTTGAAAAAAGGAAAAGATGTGTTCCAGTTATAATTTCGAAGTGAATAAAACCCCGTCCTGTCGGTAACGCTTGTTCTGACTACCGTACTGAGTTTAAAGAATACAAAGCTTTTTTTGAGAAAGTTTCAAGGTTTTTCAGATTTAAAGGTTACCCGCTGGTGAAATCTAGGGGAAACCTTTTGAAAAAAGAAAAATTATGTTCCAGTTAGAATTTCTAAGCGAATGATACACCGTCCGTCAGTTAGTGCTTGTTCTGACTACCATACTTAGTTTAAAGAATAGAAAGCTAGTTTCGAAAAAGTTCTTAGGTTTTTAACATTTAATCAGTTTTCGTCGGTGAAAATAATGGGGAACCCTTTTGAAAAAAGAAAAACCTGTGTTCCAGTTTGAATTTCTAAGCGAATAATACAGCGTCCACTGGGCAATGCTTGTTCTGACTACCCTACCAGGCTTAAGGAAAATAAACCTATTTGTAAGAAAGTTCTTAGGTTTTAAAGAGTTAAACGCTAGCCTCCGGTGAAAACAGGATGAAACCTTTTCAAAAAAAGGAAAACTTGTGTTTCAGCCAGATTTCCTACTTTAACTATAGACTGTTCTGTAGGCAATGCTAGTTCTGATTATCCATGTAAGTGAAATTTCTTTCAGGTTCGTTTGCTTCCCCGACGATCATCCAGAAGATTGACAGCCTGAAGAGGACCCTTGCTAAGAAGGGCCGAAATATGGCTGATGAAGAATCGTGGCAGACTTATCCGTTGTATACAGTATTTGAATATATTGAATTATACACCGTCCTTTAGGCAATTCTTGTTCTGACTATCCTACCGAGTTTGAATAATAGAAAGCTATTCTATACTAAAAGCTTGCTTGCTTTTAGTGAAATCAAGTGGGAATCCTTTTAAAAAAAGAAAAACTTGTGTTCCAGTTAGAATTTCTAATCGAATGATACACTGTTCTGTAGGCAATGCTTTTTCTGACTATCCTACCGAGTTTAAAGAATAGAAGACTATTTTTGAGAAAGTTCTTAGGTTTTTAAACCTGAACCGCTTTCTGTAGGTGAAAAGAGGGGGAAAACCTTCTAAAAATCCAAAAACTTATGTTCCAGTTAGAATTTCGAAGTGAATTATCCACCGTTATGTTGGCAATGCTTGTGCTGACTATCCTACCGAGTTTTAATAATAGAAAGCTATTTTTGAGAAAGTTCTTAGGTTTTTAATACTGAACCGCTTTCTGTAGGTGAAAAGAGGGGGAAAACCTTTTTAAAAATACAAAAACTTATGTTCCAGTTAGAATTTCAAAGTGAATTATGCATCGTTCCGTAGGAAATGCTTGTTCTGACTATCCTACCAAGTTTTAAGAATAGAAAGCTATTTTTGATTCACACGATTCTTAAATTTCCAGTGGTTCGAAGCACCAGCGGTAGAGTAGGTTTCGACCTGGGCCACGGTAGCAATTTCTTCCTCGGAATCGGGATCATCCGGGTGGTAGCTGCTTTCGCTGTCGCTGTGAAAGATATCTTCCGGGTCGGAGTCTTCCGTCGTCTGACTACGAGTCGAATGCGCTACTTGCACCTGTCTAACTTCTTTCGGCTTGACGAAAGCTCTGGTTGATGGTTGGGCAAGGTCATCTTCGTCGGCTAAGAAGATGTCATTCGAAGGAGCGGTCGAAGAGTTTCCTATCGCTGGTGGCGCATAAGGTGCTGGTGCTGGTGCAGGTGCTGGTGCTAATGCTAGTGCTGGTGCAGTGTATGCTGGGATGATTGGCAAGATCGTCGGCACGTTGTAAGACCCAAGATATACTGGGCAATCGACTACGTCTGTAACGTCAAAATAAGTTCCTGTCAACTCCGACAACGCTTGGCAGAGTTGGTGCAAGGACTTTGACTCTCTGATTGCGCTCTTCAGCCGAAACGCAGAGTAGAAGGCATTATCACGAAGCTTTGCCACCATTTCCTCTTTTGATCTTTCGAGAATCTCTTTCACTACTGCCGACGGTCCAAAATTCCCCTTGGGATTTTTGCTGCAAGCATTGCGTTTCCCCAAAAGGTGTTTTTCAAGAAACTCAAACGATCGGTGGCAGAATGAACATGCCTTGTAGTAGGTGTTCTTTGTCTTCGTGACTGCTATGGCAAGTAAGGTCGGCTGGCTGCTGGTCGCAGGTTCTTGAGCAGAAACAGGGACAGGCAGGGTATCTCCAGGGGCGGGCATGGTCGTTAGAATTGGTTGACAGAATTTCCAGGGGCAGGCAGGGTTGTCAGGGGTTGATTTTCAGGATGTCCAGGGGTAGGCAGGGTCATAAGGGTCCGATCGGGGTCATCTTCGGGGGCAGGGCTTGGTCACTTTCTTATTATTGACTTTCAGCAATCTAAAACAAGCAAAAACACTTATGTACTTCTTCCCCTGACAGAATGGCCAAAAAAAAAAAAGTACGTTGCGGTTTAAGTTCTAGAGTTAAAAAATATAAGCTGATCAAAATGAAACTTTAATAGTGGTTTAAGCGTCCAATTTGACATCGAATATGATCTTCCCGAATAACAATCGACGTTTTTCCCTCCAACACGGTACTCTGTTAGCTGGACTTGTATATTGTGGGAGGTGCTACACAGTTGGGAAGCGGCACTTGCGGCCTTCGGCTGAAAGCTGTAAGCAGTAAATTCAAAAGGTGTAAGCAGATTACCTTGAAACTTTAATAGTAGGCTAAGCTTGCAATTGCGCATCGAATGAAATATTCCCGGATAACATTCGATACTTGGATCGCTAGATATATGCATTTCCCCCAGCAAAATGGCGAAAAAATAAAAAAATTATTTAAGTTATCGTTGCGAATCAAGCTGTAAATTCAAAACATTTAAGTGGATTACGTTGAATCTTTAATAGTAGGCTAAGCTTAAAATTGCGCTTTGAATGAGATATTCTCGACTAACATTCGATATTTTGATCGCTAGATGTATGTATTTACTCCAGCAAAATGGCGACCAATTCAAGAAATTATTTAAATTTTCGTTTCGAGTCAAGCTGTAAATTCAAAACATTTAAGTGGATTACGTTGAAACTTTAATAGAAGATTAAACTTAAAACTGCGCATCGAATGAGATATACCTGAATAACATTCCATACTTGGATCGCTAGATATATGTATTTCCCCCAGCAAAATGGAAACAAATTCAAGAAATTATTTAAATTTTCGTTGCGAGTCAAGCTGTAGCTTCAAAAGGTGTAATCGGATTACCTTCAAACTTTAATAGTAGATTAAACTTAAAATTGCGCATAGAAGGAAATATTCCCGAATTTCATTCGATCCTTGGATCGCTAGATATGTATTTCCCCCAGCAAAATGGCAACAAATTCAAGAAATTATTTAAACTTTCGTTGCGAGGCAAGCTGTAAATTCAAAAGATGTAGGCTGTTGAACTTGAAACTTTAATAGAAAATTAAACTTAAAATTGTGCATCGAATGAGATATTCCCAAATAACTTTCGATACTTGGATCGCTAGATATCTGTATTTTCTCCAGCAAAATAGCGACAAATTCAAGATATTATTTAGATTTTCGTTGCGAGTCAAGCTGTAAATTCAAAATGTGTGGGCGGATTACCTTAAAACTTTAATAGTAGATTAAGCTTCCAATTGCGCATCGAATGTAATATTCCCGGATAAAAAGCAAAATGGCAACAAATTCAAGAAATTGTTTAAATTTTTACCTAAAGGTTTAAATGATTACCTTCAAACTTTAATATTAGAATGAGCTTAAAATTCTGCATCGAATGAGATATTTTCGAATAACATTCGAGACTTGGATCGCTGGATATATGAATTTCTCCCAGCAAAATGGCAAGATTGGGCTTGCAATTGCGCATTGAATGAGATATTCCCGAATAACATTCGATACTAGGATCGCTGGATATATGTATTTCCTCCAGCAAAATGGCAACAAATTCAAGAATTTTTTTTAATTTTCGTTGCGAGTCAAGCTGTAGTTTCAAAAGGTGGATGCGGATTACTTTCAAACTTTAATATTAGAATGAGCTTCAAATTCTGCATCGAATGAGATAAAAAGATATCTTCCGGGTCGGAGTCTTCCGTCGTCTGACTACGAGTCGAATGCGCTACTTGCACCTGTCTAACTTCTTTCGGCTTGACGAAAGCTCTGGTTGATGGTAGGGCAAGGTCATCTTCGTCGGCTAAGAAGATGTCATTCGAAGGAGCGGTCGAAGAATTTCCTATCGCTGGTGGCGCATAAGGTGCTGGTGCTGGTGCAGGTGCTGGTGCTAATGCTAGTGCTGGTGCTGGTGCAGGTACAGTGTATGCTGGGATGATTGGCAAGATCGTCGGCACGTTGTAAGACCCAAGATATACTGAGCAATCGACTACGTCTGTAACGTCAAAATAAGTTCCTGTCAACTCCGACAACGCTTGGCAGAGTTGGTGCAAGGACTTTGACTCTCTGATTGCGCTCTTCAGCCGAAACGCAGAGTAGAAGGCATTATCACGAAGCTTTGCCAACATTTCCTCTTTTGATATTTCGAGAATCTCTTTCACTTCTGCCGACGGTCCAAAATTCCCCTTGGGATTTTTGCTGCAAGCATTGCGTTTCCCCGAAAGGTGTTTTTCAAGAAACTCAAACGATCGGTGGCAGAATGAACATGCCTTGTAGTAGGTGTTCTTTGTCTTCGTGACTGCTATGGCAGATAAGGTCGGCTGGCTGCTGGTCGCAGGTTCTTGAGCAGAAACAGGGGCAGGCAGGGTATCTCCAGGGGCGGGCATGGTCGTTAGAATTGGTTGACAGAATTTCCAGGGGCAGGCAATTTCACGTGAGGTTGATTCACAGAATTTCCAGGGACAGGCAGGGTTGTCAGGGGTTGATTTTCAGGATGTCCAGGGGTAGGCAGGGTCATAAGGGTCCGATCGAGGTCATCTTCGGGGGCAGGGCTTGGTCACTTTCATATTATTGACTTCTAGCAATCTAAAACAAGCAAAAACACTTATGTACTTCTTCCCCTGACAGAATGGCCAAAAAAAAAAGTACGTTGCGGTTTAAGTTGTAGAGTTAAAAACTATAAGCTGATCAAAATGAAACTTTAATAGTGGTTTAAGCGTCCAATTTGACATCGAATATGATATTCCCGAATAACAATCGACGTTTTTCCCTCCAACACGGTACTCTGTTAGCTGGACATGTATTTTGTGGGAGGTGCTACACAGTTGGGAAGCGGCACTTGCGGCCTTCGGCTGAAAGCTGTAAGCAGTAAATTCAAAAGGTGTAAGCAGATTACCTTGAAACTTTAATAGTAGGCTAAGCTTGCAATTGTGCATCGAATGAAGTATTCTCGACTAACATTCGATATTTTGATCGCTAGATGTATGTATTTACTCCAGCAAAATGGCGACCAATTCAAGAAATTATTTAAATTTTCGTTTCGAGTCAAGCTGTAAATTCAAAACATTTAAGTGGATTACGTTGAAACTTTATTAGAAGATTAAACTTAAAACTGCGCATCGAATGAGATATACCTGAATAACATTCCATACTTGGATCGCTAGATATATGTATTTCCCCCAGCAAAATGGAAACAAATTCAAGAAATTATTTAAATTTTCGTTGCGAGTCAAGCTGTAGCTTCAAAAGGTGTAAGCGGATTACCTTCAAACTTTAAAAGTAGAATAAGCTTAAAATTGTGCATCGAATGAGATATTCTCGAATAAAATTCGATACTTGGATCGCTGGATAAATGTATTTCCCCCAGCAAAATGGTAACAAATTCAAGAATTTTTTTTAATTCGTTGTGAGTAGGCTGTAAATTCCAAATGTGTAAGCGGATTACCTTCAAACTTTAATAGTAGATTAAACTTAAAATTGTGCATTGAAGGAAATATTCCCGAATTTCATTCGATCCTTGGATCGCTAGATATGTATTTCCCCCAGCAAAATGGCAACAAATTCAAGAAATTATTTAAACTTTCGTTGCGAGGCAAGCTGTAAATTCAAAAGATGTATGCTGTTGAACTTGAAACTTTAATAGAAAATTAAACTTAAAATTGTGCATCGAATGAGATATTCCCAAATAAAATTCGATACTTGGATCGCTAGATATCTGTATTTTCTCCAGCAAAATAGCGACAAATTCAAGATATTATTTAGATTTTCGTTGCGAGTCAAGCTGTAAATTCAAAATGTGTGGGCGGATTACCTTAAAACTTTAATAGTAGATTAAGCTTCCAATGCGCATCGAATGTAATATTCCCGGATAAAAAGCAAAATGGCAACAAATTCAAGAAATTGTTTAGATTTTCGTTGCGAGTCAAGCTGTAGTTTCAAAAGGTGTAAGCTGATTACCTTCAAACTTTAATATTAGAATGAGCTTAAAATTTTGCATCGAATGAGATATTTTTTTTTCGTTGCGAGTCAAGCTTTAAATTCAAAAGGTGTGAGCAGATTAGGTTGAAACTTCAATAGTAGATTGGGCTTGCAATTGCGCATCGAATGAGATATTCCCGAATAACATTCGATACTTGGATCGCTGGATATATGTATTTCTTCCAGCAAAATGGCAACAAATTCAAGAAATTTTTTTATTTTTTTTGCGAGTCAAACTGTAAATTTAAAATGTATAAGCGGATTACCTTCAAACTTTAATAGTAGACTAAACTTAAAATTGCGCATCGAATGAAATATTCCCGCATATCAATACTTTGATCGCTAGATATATGTATTTCCCCCAGCAAAATGGCAACAAATTCAAGAAATTATTTAAATTTTCGTTGCGGGGTAGGTAGGTAGGTTTTTATTTTTAACCAAAAACATTGAAAATAAAATAAAATAACACCACTAATATCCCATTGCAGCAAAAAGAAAGTCCTAAGGACTTGTGCTGCAATTTATTAATACTACTTGTATCTAATAAATAAATAACTAAACATAACAACTTATTATCCACCTAGCCTATGACTTAAATAACAAACAATTAAACGTGAACACTACACGCAACAAGAATCCTTAATATTTACTCATTACCAGTTTAAATTCGAAAGATGTAAGCTGTTGAACTTGAAACTTTAACAGAAAATTAAACTTAAAATTCCGCATCGAATGAGATATTCCCGAATAACAGTCGATACTTGGATCGCTAGATATCTGTATTTGCGACAAATTTAAGATATTATTTAGATTTTCGTTACGAGTCAAGCTGTAAATTCAAAATGTGTGGGCGGATTACCTTAAAACTTTAATATTAGATTAAGCTTCCAATTGCGCATCCAATTTAATATTCCCGGATAACCAGCAAAATTATGCATCGTTTAAATTTTCGTTGTGAGTCAAGCTGTAGTTTCAAAAGGTGTAAGCGGATTACCTTCAAACTTTAATATTAGAATGAGCTTCGAATTCTGCATCGAATGAGATATTTTCGAATAACAGTCGATACTTGGATCGCTAGATATATGTATTTCTCCCAGCAAAATGGCAACAAATTCGAGAAAAAAAATTAATTTTCGTTGCGAGTCAAGCTATAGTTTCAAAAGGTGGATGCGGATTACTTTCAAACTTTAATATTAGAATGAGCTTAAAATTCTGCATCGAATGAGATATTTTCGAATAACATTTGATACTTGGATCGTTGTATATATGAATTTCCCCCAGCAAAATGGCAACAAATACAAGAAATTATTAAAATTTTCATTGCGAGTCAAGCTTTAAATTCAAAAGGTGTGAGCAGATTAAGTTGAAACTTCAATAGTAGATTGGGCTTGCAATTGCGCATCGAATGAGATATTCCCGAATAACATTCGATACTTTGATCGCTAGATATATGCATTTCTCCGAGCAAAATTGCGACAAATTCAAGAAATTATTTGAAATATCGTTTCGAGTCAAGCTGTAAATTCAAAAGATGTAGGCTGTTGAACTTGAAACCTTAATAGAAAATTAGGCTTAAAATTGCACTTCGAATGAGATTTTCCTGAATAACATTCGATACTTTGATCGCTAGATATATGTATTTCCCCCAGCAAGATGGCGACCAAATCAAGAAATTATTTAAATTTTCGTTTCGAATCAAGCTGTAAATTCAAAACATTTAAGTGGATTTCGTTGAAACTTTAATATAAGATTCAACTTAAAACTGCGCATCGAATGAGATATTCCCAAATAACATTCATTTGCGACAAATTCAAGATATTATTTAGATTTTCGTTACTAGTCAAGCTGTAAATTCAAAATGTGTGGGCGAATTACCTTAAAACTTTAATAGTAGATTAAGCTTCCAATTGCGCATCGAATGTAATATTCCCGGATAACCAGCAAAATGGCAACAAATTCAAGAAATTATTTAAATTTTCGTTGCAAGTCAAGCTGTAGTTTCAAAAAGTTGGAAGCGGATTACCTTCAAATTTTAATAGTAGAATGAGCTTAAAATTCTGCATCGAATGAGATATTTTCAAATCACATTCGATACTTGGATCGCTGGATATTTGAATTTCCCCCAGCAAAATTGCAACAAGTTCAAGAAATTATTTAAATTTTCGTTTTTAAATGGTTCAAAAGGTCAAAAGGTGGAAGCAGATTAAGTTGCAACTTCAATAGTAGATTGGCCTTGCAATTGCGCATTGAATGAGATATTTCCGAATAACATTCGATACTTGGATCGCTAAATGGCGACAAATTCAAAAAATAATTTGAATTATCGTTGCGAGTCAAGCTTTAAATTCAAAAAATGTAGGCTGTCGAACTTGAAACTTTAATAGAAATTTTTGCTTAAAATTGCGCTTCGAATGAGATATTCCCGAATAACATTCGTTACTTGGATCGCTAGAAATATTTATGACGCCCAGCAAAATGGCAACCAATTCAAGAAAAAAAGGCAACAAATTCAAGAAATTGTTTAAATTTTCGTTGCGAGTCCAGCTGTAAGTCCAACAGACGTAGACTGACGACCTTGTTACTTTAATAGTAGATTAAGCTTGCAATTACGCATCGAACGAGAGATTCCCGAAAAACGTTCGGTACTTGGATCGCTAGATATCTGTATTTCTTCCAGCAAAATTGCGACAAATTCAACACATTATTTAAAATTACAATACTGTTTAGGCTAGAAAGTCCAAAGTTATAGGCGAATCGTCATATGAATATAAATGAAGAATGAGCCTGCCACTGCGCATCGAATGGCGTACTTTCGGTTAAGCTCCGACTTAAACTAGGGCTTTTGCGAATGGCTCATTGATTGTTGATCTTAACCGTAGAGTAATAGTTATTATCGAGAAAGAGTATTAATTTCAACATTTATTTATATATGAACTCTATTTATATTGCCGGCTGTATCGAATAATTCCTGGTACAAACGGTTCCTACAGTCCTACTCTGGTTTCACTCTATAAACCTATATAGATGTCATTTCATAATTAGAAAATGCTCGATCCATTTTTCATAGAACTCCCCAGGTGCTAGTACTCATAAGAATAGTTTTACCTTAGAAACCAAAATAAAACAAACAAATAAGCTCGTAAGTAACCGACAATTCACACCAGCCTTCTTCAACAAGACTCAAGACTACGCTGATTCAAATGTCCGTTGTTCTATTCGAATTTCCCCAAACCGGACCGGAAACCCATCTATCTTAAATCTTGTTGGGAAATCCGGCCAATCAGCGGCCTTGTAGCAAATGCTTTGAGGCTTAAGCTGTAGAGTCAAAAGTTATAGGGTGATCAACTTGAAACTTTAACGGTAGATTAAGCGTCATATTTACACCAGAATTACTTAATCCCGAATAACATGCGATATTTTTCCATCCAACACTGTACTCTGAAAGTTGGATACATTCGATACTTGGATCGCTAGATATATGTATTACGCCCAGTAAAAAGGCAACAAATTCAAGAAATTGTTTAAATTTTCGTTGCGAGTCCAGCTATAAATTCGAAAGATGTATGCTGACGACCTTGAAACTTTAATAGAAGATTAAGCTTAAAATTGCGCATCGAATGAAATATTCCCGAATAATATTGGATACTTGGATCGCTATATATCTGTATTTCCTCCAACAAAATTACGACAAATTTAAGAAATTATTTAAAAATACAATACTGGTTAGGCTAGAAAGTCCAAAGTTATAGGCCAATCGTTATATGAACATAAAGGAAGAAGAAGCCTGCTACTGCGCATCGAATGGCGTACTTCCGGTTAAGCTCCGACTTAGACTACGGCTTTTGCGAATGGCTCCTTGATTTTTGATGTTAACAGTAGAGTAATAGTTAGAAAGAGTACGCCTGAACAGCGCATAATCCGGATCCCACAAAAAGGAGTAGGTTGCTCCAGGCCGCAGGACGGTGGCCATGGAGGTCGGAACCCGCTTAGGAGTGTGTAACAACTCACCTACCGAAGCAACTAGCCCTTAAAATGGGAGGCGCTATAGCGTTGTGCTTATGCCGGACCACCGGACGTGAAAATCGTCGCCCCTTGTGGCTGCCGCTGACACGCCGATGACTAGAGAGGTCACACCGATCACGTAGAAGGATTTGGGCTTGGGCCTGCCTGGAGCGTTCGGTGGCGTAGATCTTGGTGGTAGTAGCAAATACTCAAGAGGGAACATTGAAGCCTGACGTAGGGAAGAATTCCATGTGAACAGTGGTTGGACATGGGTCAGTCGGTCCTAAGCCAAACCTGAAATGGGTCCATGACGAGCGCATCTCGCTCTGGCGCAGAAATGCGAGCTCGTGGACAGGCGAAAGGGAATCCCATTCTCATTCGGGAGCCTGGTTGGGGAACCGTTCGAGCGCTCGTGCTCGTCGTAGCAACACGAGTAATCCTTGAGACGCTGGTGGAGACGCAGGGAAGAGTTTTCTTTTCTGCTTAAGGGAGCAACGTC
Source organism: Branchinecta lynchi (assembly GCA_023053575.1). Lineage (NCBI taxonomy): Eukaryota > Metazoa > Arthropoda > Branchiopoda > Anostraca > Branchinectidae > Branchinecta > Branchinecta lynchi. The sequence goes on from JAKZAP010000005.1 coordinate 34,186, forward strand.
CCTGGAATACTGTCGTGGAGAGATAGGTACTGTCGTGCGACGTCCGTTCCTTTCTACCGGCCCTTAAAAACCAAGGGGAGGGCCGCGTGAACGATCCCACCAGACCGTACCGATATCCGCATCAGGTCCTAATGGGAAGCCAAGGTCTTTTACCTACAACTTAACCAAAACGAGACATAGCTACACTTCGCTGTGCTAAAACGATGTTCATCAATAGGGTCGCTGATCATGCAGTGGCCGCTGAGTGACAATAAAATTGAACAAAGGTCGTAATCATGCAACGGCCACTGCATGGAAACGGAATCAAATGGGGTCGCTTACCAGGAAGGGGCCACTGCATGAAAACAGAATCGAATGGAGTCGCTGATCATGCAGTGGTCGATGCATGAAAAATAAATTGGACAAAGGTCGTAATCATGCAGCCGCCGCTACAGGGATAATAACTCAAATGGGGTCGCTGATTATGCAGCGGCCACTGCATGGAAACAAAATCAAATGTGTGGCTGATCATGTGGCGGCCACTGCAAACGACCAATACTCCCGTAAAACCTCACCTAAGAAATGAGGATTCTGACAAGACGAGACGAAAGGCGGAACGCCAGAAGATGAGGAAGTTCGAGCTGGAACAAGAAAGTGAGGACCACGAAATAGAAAAAGTTTCACCGAAGAAAAGTGAGCGCATCAATTCAAAGAAAATGTCACACAAAAAGAAAAGGAAACATGGCCGGGCACTAAATCAAATCGTTCCTGACTTAATTGACACAGAGGACGTGACCTACTGGGGAACCTCTATAAAAAAAAAAAATCCGCCATTAGCCTTTACCCCTTGGGTGGTGTGGAACTAAGGCATTTTTCAGGTTCTATTTAAGGTTATAATTGTAGCTCATTTATATATTTTATATTCTGCTGTCAAACCAGGCAACAACGAGTGAGGTGGTGCCTCATGATACCCTTTTTCCTATTCTTTCATCCTTCCTCACTGGATAGACCTATATCCCTATCTCTCCACGAGAGAATTCCAGGGACGTTGCTCCCTTAAGCAGAAAAGAAAACTCTTCCCGGCGTCTCCACCAGCGTCCCAAGGATTATTCGTGTTGCCACGACGAGCACGATCACTCGAACGGTTCCCCAACCAGGTTCCCGAATGAGAAGGGGATTCCTTTTCGCCTATCACCGAGCTCGCAAGTCTGAGCCAGAGGGAGATGCGCTCGTCATGGACCCACTTCAGGTTCGGCTTACGACTTACTGAGCCATGTCCAACCACTGTTCACATGGAAACCTTCCCCACGTCAGGCCTCAAGGATCCCTCTTGAGTATTTGCTACTACCACCAAGAGAATATCTGCCAAATAACAAGTTCTCCCGGTCTTTAGCAACTGTATTTGTTAAAGGAACGAGTTTTCACGCCCTTCTGGTAATTAGATTCCAGATAAAGAACTTTTGGTTAAAACAGTGAGAACCTGTTATTTTCAATTATATATCCAAGAAATATCGTGAGAACCTGAAAGAATAACAGGTTCTGACGGTCTTTAGCAAATATATCTCACGCTCTCCTGGCCAAGACACTCTGAACCCGTCATTTTCAAATATATATTCAGAAATATCGTGAGAACCTGAGCAATAACAAGTTCTCACGGTCTTAAGCAAATATATTTGACAAAAGAACGAGTTCTCACGCTCTTTTTGTAAATATATTGGAAAATACCAGGTTGTCACCCTCTAGAATTTCAAATTCCCATTTCCAATACTAGGAAATCTCAAAAGATTTCCGTATTCCTTTGGATGGTTCTCTATATTGTTGGCAACAGAATTCCATGAGTACAAGGCCAAAGGAAGAAGTATACGTTCTCACGCTTCAACTGCAAGGTGCACTATATAGCTCCCAGTCCGTTTTTCACACCTTATTATTTTTGAAAACTATTGCATTAAAAATTATATTTTTCTGTTCCAGGAAGGATAGAACACATAGTAAAGAGTTCTAATACAACGGTAAAAACTAACAGGAATAGCCGCTTACTATTAGACATGAGGTCTGAGGATTTATGATCAAGACAGTGATAACCTGTTATTTTCTAGTATATCTGCATGAAATATCGTGAGAACCTGAAAGAATAACAGGTTCTCACGCTCTCTAGCAAAATATCTGACAAAAGAACGAGTTATCACGATCTTTTTGTAAATATATTGGAATATACCAGGATCTCACGCTCTAAAATTTCAAACTATCATTTCCAGTAGTAGGAAAGCTCGTAAGATTTCCATATTCCTTTTCTCGATATTGTTGGCAGCACGGCTGCATGTGTACTATAACAAAGGAATACATTTTTGATACATGTTTCAGACTTCAATGTGCACATACAGAACATAGCTCCAAGAGTTATAATACGAAAGTAAAAACAAACAGGAATAGCCGCTCACAACTAGACACGAGGTCTGAGGATTTATGGTCAAGACAGTGAGAACCTGTTATTTTCAAATATATCGCAATAAATATCATAAGAACCTGAACGATAACATGTTCTCACGGTTTTTAGCAGGATCTCGCGCTCTAAAATTTTAAAGTATCATTTCCAGTAGTAGGAAAGCTCGTAAGATTTCTATATTCCTTTGGATGATTCTCTATATTGTTGGCAGCAGGGCTCCATGTGTACTATGCCAAAGGAAGAATTTTTGTAAACATGTTTCAGACTTCAATGTCCACCTACACAGCATAGCTCCAAGATTTCTAATATGACGGTTAAAACCAACAGGAATAGCCGCTTACAATTAGACATAATTAAATCTATCTCTATATTGTCGGCGACAAAAATCCATGGGTACAAGGCCAAAGGAAGAATTTTTGTTTTACATGTTTCAGAGTTCAATGTCCAGATGCACTATATAGCTCCCAGTCCGTTCTTCGCAACGTATTATCTTTGAAAACTAATGCAACATGAATTCTATTTTTCTATTCCAGGAAGGATAAAACAAATAGTAAACAGTTCTAATACCATGGTGAAAAGGAAAAGGAGTAGCCGCTTACAATTAGACACGAGGACTGAGGATTTATGATCAAGACAGTGATAACCTGTTATTTTCAAATATATCTGCATGAAATATCGCGAGAACCTGAAAGAATAACAGGTTCTCACGCTCTTTAGCAAATATATCTGACAAAAGAACGAGTTCTCACGCTCTTTTTGTAAATATATTGGAAAATACCAGGATCTCACGCTCTAAAATTTCAAACTATCATTTCCAGTAGTAGAAAAGCTCGTAAGATTTCCATATTCCTTTTCTCTATATTGTTGGCAGCACGGCTGCATGTGTACTATAACAAAAGAATACATTTTTTATACATGTTTCAGACTTCAATGTGCACATACAGAACATAGCTCCAAGAGTTCTAATACGAAAGTAAAAATAAACAGGAATAGCCGCTTACAACTAGACACGAGGTCTGAGGATTTATGGTCAAGACATTGAGAACCTGTAATTTTCAAATATATCGCAATAAATATCATGAGAACCTGAACGATAACAAGTTCTCACGGTTCTTAGCAAATATATTTGACAAAAGAACGAGCTCTCAAGACCTTCGCGCTCACTCGCTCTTGCGGTGCACGGGAGCCCGCCCAAAGCAGCTCGAGCGCCTCTTAGAATCCTCGCTGAATCTTGTGCCGCACTGGAGACCGAAGCCGCGGTTGGGAAAGACCATGCTGACTAAGCCCAGGGTGGGGAATGTGGTCCACCATTCAATTCAATTTATCAATTTATCCAGTCGATTCAGATTGTCTTTCTTGGGAATTTCTAACTTTACAGCCAGTTTTGGTAGATTTAAACAGGGACTTTCCACAAATACGTGTATCTCTGATATTGGCTTAGTCAGTTTCTTGCTTGTGTCCTTTGATAAACTCATTAGCTGTGTTTTTTTTTAACTGGCCTGCTAGACCCTGTTGAATCTTTTGTTGTCTCACTATTCAGTTCACCTGACTTCCTGGTCCGGTACTAGATCGTTCCATGACTTTTCCATGCTTAAAATACTATTTTGGGGCTGTCTCTACGCAACTACAGTAAGCGGTCAGGTAACACTCAATGGAACCTATTATTGCTCACCAGAGCTGCGTTTGATTCGCATTTCCAGTTGACTTAAGTTATTATTTTGCCGTTTTATTTGCTATTCTCAGTTGATTGATAGCGTTCAATTTATCCAATCTATTGAGATTGTCCACGTAAAGCTGACTTTGGACGACAGACAACAAATGGTCATTCATTCCATGGATAACCGGGTAAACAACAGTCAGCGGTCAATTATCGCTCAATGGAACATTTTATCGCTCACCAGAGCTGCTTTTGATTTGCATTTCCACTTGACTGAAATAATCTTTTTGCTGTTTTATTTGCTATTCTCAGTTAGCATTCAATTTATCCAGTCGACTCAGATTGTCTTTCTTGGGATTTTCTAACTTTACAACCAGTTTTGGTAGATTTAAGCATGGACTTTCCACAGAAACGTGTATCTCTGATATTGGCTTAGTCAGTTTCTTGCTGGTGTCCTTTGATAAACTTATTAGCTTTGTTTTTTTAATTGACCTGCTAGACCCTGTTGAATCTTTTGTTGTCTCAATATTCAGTTCACCTGACTGCCTGGTCCGGTACTAGTTCGTTCCATGCATTTTCCATGCTTAAAATACTATTTTGGGGCTGTCTGTACACAACTACAGTAAGCGGTCAAGTAACACTCAATGGAACCTATTATCGCTCACCAGAGCTGCGTTTGATTCGCATTTCCCGTTGACTTAAGTTATTATTTTGCCGTTTTATTTGCTATTCTCAGTTGACTAGATAGCGTTCAATTTATCCAATCTATTGAGACAACAAATGGTCATTCGTTCCATGGATAACCGGTTAACCAACAGTAAGCGGTCAAGTATCGCTCAATGGAACATTTTATCGCTCACCAGAGCTGCGTTTGATTTCTGTTTCCAGTTGACTGAAATAATCGTTTTGGTGTTTTATTTGCTATTCTCATTTAGCATTCAATTTATCCAGTCGACTCAGATTGTCAACAAAAAGTTTACTTTTGACTATCGAGATAAAATGGTAATTCATTCCATGGTTAACCGGTTAACCTATAGTAGGCAGGCAAGTATCGCTCAATGGAACCTATTATCTCTCACCAGAGCTGCATTCTATTTGCATTTCCAGCTAACTTAAATCACACTTTACTCTGTTATTTGCTGTTCTCAGTTGATTCATATTGTTCGATTTAGATCTTGGCAAGGGTGTGGAAACTCAAGAAGGTAGCTTCAATTTGAGGGTCTCATGAAGGGAACTCTTACGTACACCAATCTATAGTACTTCAACATACAAACAATAGTATGTCTGTAACATACAATAGTATGTTCCTATAACAAGAGCAACATCTGCAGAGGAGATAGTACCGGTACTTCAATTAAAAAAGAGTGAGAGTAATATTCATGGAGGACTAGTAAAGAACATATGGTATGTGAAAAAAGAATCACCAAAAGCAACAAAACAAAAATTACCAGAGTGGGTGCCTTTACGTTAGTTCATGTAGGTTAAATTCAACACTTTTAGCTAGGACTTCCATAGCCAGTGTAAAACATTAAGAATATGCTTATTTCTTCTTTTTTTTCACCATCATTGGGTAGGCAGCGTACTCTATAGCGCCAGATTTGTTAGAACATGAAAAAATGTCGCCCTCATGGCCGCAATTTGAGATGACCAGTAAAAGGTGTCCGGTTGGATTCCGCAATATTTTTCTCAACCTACGCTTATATTCTCGGTTAACCATGGAATTAATGACCATTTGTTCTCAGTTGTCAAAAGTCAACTTTTAGTCGATAATCTCAGTCAACTGGATAAGTTGAATGCTATCAGTCAACTGATAATAGCAAATAAAACAGCAAAAAGATGATTTAATTCAAATGGAAATGCAAATCGAACCCAGCTCTGGTGAGCGACAATAAGTTCCATTGAGCATTACTTGACCGCTTACTGTAGCTTAACCGGTTAACCATGGAAGAAATGACCATTTGTTCTCGGTTGTCAAAAGTCAAGTTTCAATCGACAATTCCAGTCGACTGTACAAATCGAACGCTGCCAGTCAACTGAGAATAGCAGATAAAACAGCAAAAAGATGATTTATGTCTACTGGAAAAGAAAAACGAACTCATCTCTGGTGAGAGATAATAAGTTCCATTGAGAGTTACTTGACCGATTACTGTAGCTTAACCGGCTCACCATGGAATGAATGACCATTTGTTCTTGGTTGTCAAAAGTCAACTTTTAATCGACAATTTTTGTCGACTGGATAATCAAACGCTTTTGGTCAACTGAGAATAGCAGGTAAAACGGCAAAATGATGATTTAAGTCAACTGGAAAGGCGAATCGAACGCAGCTCTGGTGAGCGATAATAGGTTCCATTGAGTGTTACTTGACAGATTACTGTAGGTTAACCGGTTAACCATGGACAAAATGACCATTTGTTCTCGTTTGTCAAAAGTCAACTTTCAGTCGACAATCTCAATAGATTGGATAAGCCAAGAGCTAAATCGAACAATATGAATCAACTGAGAACAGGAAATAAAACAGTAAAATGATGATTTAAGTTAGCTGGAAATGAGAATAGAATGCAGCTCTGGTGAGTGATAATAGGTTCCATTGAGCGATACTTAACTGCTCACTGTAGGTTAACCGGTTAACCATGGAATGAATTACCATTTTATCTCGAACGTCAAAAGTCAACTTTTTGTCGACAATCTGAGTCGACTGGATAAATTGAATGCTAACTGAGAATAGCAAATAAAACAGCAAAAAGATTATTTCAGTCTACTGGAAATGCAAATCAAACGCAGCCCTGTTCCATTGAGCGATACTTGACAGCTTACTGTTGGTTAACCGGTTATCCATGGAACGAATGACCATTTGTTGTCGGTCGTTCGAAGTCAACTTTTAGTGGACTATCTCAATAAATTGGGTAATTGATCGCTATCAGTCAACTGAGAATAGCAAATAAAACGGCAAAATAATAACTTAAGTCAACTGGAAATGCGAATCAAAGGCAGCTCTGGTGAGCGATAATAGGTTCCATTGAGTGTTACTTGACCGCTTACTGTAGTTGTGTAGAGACAGCCCCAAAATAGTATTTTAAGCATGGAAAATGCATGGAGCGAGCTAGTACCGGACCAGGCAGTCAGGTGAACTGAATAGTGAGACAACAAAAGATTCAACAGGGTCAAGCAGGTCATTTAAAAAAAACACAGCTAATTAGTTTATCAAAGGACACCAGCAAGAAACTGACTAAGCCAATACCAGAGATACAAGTAACTGTGGAAAGTCCATGCTTAAATCTACCAAAACTGGTTGTAAAGTTAGAAAATCCCAAGAAATCGCAAAGACAAACCAGAAATTTTTATTTGCTCACCAAAACAATTTTTCAGAGCAACCCAATATGACACTTGGTAATCCAGTAACATCGAATCATGTATCGTTTGAAAGCCCAGAGCTTCACTTTACCTGTAGTAGTTGGCAGAGTAGCAGAATTCTATTAAACAACGCAGAAAACAAAAAAATAAGTTTGTTTGCTTTTTCACAGCCCTACTCACTGAGAAGTACCAAACCAATAGCAGAGATAAATACATGTATTGAAAGCCCAAGCTTCTCTATACCTGTCGTGCTGTCACAAGCGCGTAATTCAAGGGACTGACAGAGAAAATCAAATAAAACACTTCACAGTGATCCAAGTATCGAATGTTATTCGGGAATATCTCATTCGGTGCGCAATTGCAAGCTTCATCTACTATTAAATTATCAAGGTAGTCAGCCTAAACCTTTTTGAATTTACATCTGGACTCGCAACGAACATTTACATAATTTTTTGAATTTGTTACCATTTTGATGGGGGAATCACAAACGTCTAGCGATCAATGTATCGAATGTTATTCGGGAATATCTCATTCGAAGCGCAATTTTAAGCTTAATCTACTATTAAAGTGTCAATGTCGTAAGCCTACACTTTTTGAATTTGCAGCTTGACTCGCAACGAAAATTTAAATAATTTATTGAATTTGTTGCCATTTTGCTGAGGGAAATACATATGTCCATCGATCCAAGTATCAAATTCTATCCGGGAGGATTTCTTGCGATGCGCAATGTTAAGCGTAATCTTCTATTAAAGTTTCAAGATCGTCAGCCTACGTCTTTTGAATTTACAGCTGGACTCGCAACGAAAATTTAAACAATTTCTTGAATTTGTTGCCTTTTTGCTAGGCGTAATACATATATATATGAGTATCTCATTCGATGCGCAATTTTAAGCTTAATTTTCTATGAAGGTTTCAAGTTCGTCAGCTCACATCTTTTGAATTTTCAGCTTGACTCGCAACGAAAATTTAAATAATCTCTTGAATTTGTTGCCATTTTGCTCGGCGTAATACATATATCCAGCGATGTAAGTATCGAATGTTACTCGGAAACATCTTATTCGATGCGTTATTTGAAGGTTGATTCACTATTAAAGTTTGAATATTATCCTCCTACAGCTTTTGAATTTACAGCTTTCGGCCGAGTGCCGCCAGTGCCGCTTCCCGACTATGTAGCTCCTCCCACAAAATACATGTCCAACTTTCAGAGTACCGTGTTGGATGAAAAAATGTCGTATGTTATTCGGGATTATCTTATTCGGGTGCAAATAGGACGATTGATCTACCGTTAAAGTTTCAAGTTGCTCAGCCTATAGCTTTTGACTCTAGAGCTTGAGCCGCAAAGCTTTTCCTATAAGGCCGCTGATTTACAGGATTTCCCGACAAGATTTCGGATAGATTGGTGTCCGGTCCGGTTTGTTCAAATATCACAACGGAAAATTGAATCAGTGTAGCTGTGAGTCTTGTTGAAGAAGGTTGGTTGTGATTTGGTTGTGAATTGTCGGTTACTTATAAATTTATTTGTTTTTAGTGGTTTCAAAGGTAAAACTATTCTTATGAGTACTAGCACCTGGGGAGTTTTATGAAAAATGGATTCTTTTCTGTCATAATATATAACACAGTAAACATTATATGGTACGGGTTGATTATCTTTCAACGTTAAACTTATTTCAATATCAGCAGTTGTTCCATTATAAATATTTGACTCATGTTTGGAAACATCGAAACAGAATAGTGGATATTCTTCTTTAAATTCTTCTATACTAACACCAGTATCAAATGCTAATTGCTTATAACCCAAATGTAAAAACCTATTATAAAGATTTGAGTATTTACATTTATCATCGCTAAAATCACATTTAAGTGGTTCTTCAGGATATTTATCCCCATTAATTCTAAGTTCTATGTCTGTTAAATTCATATGATCAAACACCACATTATTCATTAATTGATTGTTATGCTTTTCATTTTTCAGTAGCATCACAACTACTTTTGTTGGATTGTTTCTCTCAGATATAACTTTCCAAGTGTGTTCCTTATTCTGTCTAACATCGCTTTTATAAGTATTACATGCTTCCCACATCAGATTATGCTTTCTGTCCTTTACCAATCCCTTTTCTAAGTTACTCATCATTTCAATACTAGGAGCTACAATAGGGATCTTCCAGGGTAAATACTCGATGACTACTTTGAAATTAGTATTTCCATTTCTTATAATCATGTTGTTATCGTCATTTCTTCTTAGAAATATTTTATGCGATGCACCTCTGAAGAATCGTTTGTTTTCTTTCAAAAATCCAAACAGTTCTGATAATGGTAAATACATATTTACTAATTTACTGTTCTGTTATATCTTTTTTCAAATCCTTTATTATAATTATCATTATTGGTCAACCTGATTGCTGCAGCCCCTGCAGTAAAAGAAGCAACTACAGGATTGATTTCTTTTCCTTGATTATAATCTTTATACCAGAAATGATTTCTTGCAGCACTTCTAGAATAATCATCAGAGTATTCAATCAACTTTGTAACGGTAGTTGTAATACCAACATGATTAATTTTTTCAACCGATTCATCGTTGATTACATACTCAGCGGTACTGAATAAATTAAATCCATTATTCGTTAAAGTAGCAACATCGGTTGAAGCTATAGGAGTCCCATCTTAGTTTACTATTCTTACACTGACATCAAGATAACTTTCACTTGGATAAAACCAAGAATCTAATTTCTTTGTTATGAATTCAAACTCTGATTTATTAGATACATCCACATCTGTTTCTCGAATTTCTTTAAATTCATATTTAACCACTGTATCATCCACAAGCGGTTCATCAAAAATGTTCCATTGCGGACTGATAACTTTATTTACTGCCATTTATATAAGAAAGAAATTATTAAATAAAACTTACTTCAGAATCCTTAATCCATTTCCAGTCATTAATGTTTTGATCAAGTCCTGACTTCTTTGATTTAAAATCCTTTTATTTGTACCGATAAGATCCTTCATCGATTTTTTGTTTCCAATTACATCAGTGAGTTCCTTCTTGTTTACATTGATCAGATCTTTCCCATATTCTATTGCTCTGTTTTTCAACAACTCAAATCTCGGTTTAATAATATTATTATACATTGACATAGCCCCATCTTTTATTTGTTTTGCTGACGTTTGAAATAACTGGGAATTAACAATGTTTTTGAATACACTACCGATTCCACTTCCATACTGCTTTTTATAAAGTAATCGCTTATTATTAATCAACATTTATAGGTAAATAATTTTATTTCACTAATCAATAGGCTTTTCTTAAATGCAGCACGTATCCAACGTTATCGCCATTCAAATCGATAGGTCTTCCCAACTGATCAGTAATTGTCATTCTCAAGGAGTAAATAAAGTCTTTTGTATTAATAGGAAGGTAGATTAATTGTCTAGGATTCTCAACAATTTGACAACCCAGTTCTGTATTCGGAACAAATGTCCAAATGACATCTGATTTACTTTTGTTTACGATAGAACTGTTTACGAGAGAGCAGTGAATTTGAATTTTATCAACGCTTCTTGTAATATTCGGAAGCTTTGTACCTTCATTGATTTTCTTAGATATCTCACTATCCTTATCAAATCCTAAAATCTGACACAAGTCACTATTAAATCTAAACACATATTTTTCTTGTAATAGTATGACAAATCTCATAGATGCTGGATTGGATGAAATTACAATAGGACATTTATCTTTTGGGGTATCAAAATACTGACACAAAAAATAATTCAAACAATCATCGTTATACATTCCATTAGGAATAGTAATAATCATCCACCCCCCCCCCCCCCTCTTCATCTTTCCTATATTGAAATGTATTATTTCCAAATTTATCACTTATATTATGCCATGAATACCACAAAGTACACTGATTCAAACCTATTTCACAATCCCTATTATGATTCAATTCGATTGGTTGACTAAATGTTATATCAATGATACTTTCATTACCTTCAATGTTTAACAACACCATTTATTAGAAATATTTTTTATATATAGAATTGTAATATCTCTTCGTAAGAAATTTATTTCGCATTAACGAATCCAAAATATCAATAGCTTCATTTCTCACCTCATCAGATGTATTTCCGTTTACTCTGCTACCTATCAAAGTATATAATTTTGAAATCATTTCATCACAATTCATAAATATTACATGTCCTTGTTGTTTGATAAAGGGTCTACTAGATTGAATTTTTTGTAATCTATCCTTATAGTCTTGTATAAATAAAATGATGTTATCATACTTATTAGAACCACTTTTACTTTTCAAACCACCATAGCTTTGACTTATAGGTGTTAATTCAGCCAAAGCATCTTCTATATTCTCTGGGTTATCAAAATAAAAATGAGGCATCTCAAAATATTCTCCTTTATATCTTGTATGATTATCTCTATATTTCACATTAAGTGCTTTTAATAAATCTTTATCAACACGTTGATTCATATCAACAATTATATTTGTTGGTAAATCTGGAGATGCTTCTAAAGCGGTTGACTGCATTTCTACCTCTGAAACTGGAAGCTGATATGGTTGATTCGTTTCACCTATCTGGAGAAGCCTTGTTCTTGAACTATCATCACCTTCCTGTAGTTTATTTATGATCATTTCAGTGTTTTCTTGTAATTTTCTGATGGTATCTTTAGTGTTTTCTTTTTGTGCTATAATAACTGGAGCGTTTAATTCTGAAGCATATTCCCGAAATCCTGCCTTCTCCATCTAATTTTGTTGAACCTTTCTTCTCTGAATTTCTCTGTTCTTCACTATATCCGATAAAATATCACTCAAGCGTCTTGAATCCATTTATATACAGTAATTTTATTTCATAATAAATTTTGAAAGTTCTTTTTCATAAAACCCTCCTTGAATTAATTCCCCACTTTTGTCAGATATTTCATAAGTAATGGGAATGGTAGGTCTAATGGTTGCTATCTGAAATACTTCATCAGTATAATTAGGTAAATATCCTTTATCGAAAATACTTTTTTCTTTTTTAATTCTGACTAAATCCCCTACTTTGACTTTGTGACTCTGTGAGTTTCCTGTGATTTTGTAGTCATCTACTGGAGGAAACAAAGCATTGTAAACCTTTTTCTGATTTACCTTTTTACTAGCATCAACTGGTTTCATTTGTATTGAACGATGGTACGAGTTATTATAATTACTCACAAATAAAGGTAAAATATCAATCCAATTAGTAGTGCTGTTGTGAGTGAAATATTTCCATAACTTTTCTTTTAGCGTTCTGTTGAATCGTTCTACAATTAGCGCTTTCAATTCGCTTTCAGATGCAAACTAGTGTATACCGTTATTTTTCAAAAAAGTTTGAACATTTCTCATCACAAATTCTTTACCTTTATCAGTATGTAGTTTCTTAGGAATTCTTTCTTTAAATATAAAACTGAATGCTTTTATTATTTCAGCACCCGTTTTATCTTTCAGAGGGATACACCAAGCATATTTACTAAAGCAATCAATAACAGTTAAAATGTAATTTGTTTTATTATTTTATTTTTTATATTTCTGCATGTCAACTAAATCAGCTTGCCATTGCTCATCAACATAGTGAACATACACTCGCCTCCTTTCAAAGCTATGATAGGAAGGTTTGTGTAACGTATACACATTCTCATTTTGCAACACATTTTTTATTTTATCCTTGGAAACCTTAACACCATTTTCTTTTAATTTCCTGTAAATATCATCCACACCTGAATAATTAGAATAATACGTCTTTAAAATATCTGTTTCTGCGTTGAGGTTTTTTTTAAAAAGCGATTTTTCATTGAACCACAGATAACGCAATTACCTTTCTGCATTGGAACATTATTTTTTTGTGACACTGCCTTAAACATTGATTCAGTGTCAGTGATCTTTTTACATTTCATACAATAAATCTCCATTTATTAGAAAACAATTTTCTTAAACGAAAAGCTACCAACCCTTCATTTTCCGCTGGATGTATGAAATGCAGTGAAAACCACAGTTTAATTCATCTATATTTTGAACAGCAAGATTTTCATAAGCTATTTTTTTCTTTGAAGTTTTTAGATATTTAACTATTTCTTTTCCTGGAGGAATACCGAAAGAATCGAAAAATTCGATATAGGGGGATTCAGGTAGATTACAATAGGCAACCCAGTGAGTTCCAGGCATTCCTAGTTTGTCATAGTTGATAACACCACATTCTATACTATTTATCTGTTTGGGTAGCGTATCTATAGAGAAAACACCTCGAAACTGTGGTATACTCCCTAATGCATCCATAATATCAAAATTAGTTAGAGGTCCTACTTTACTTTTGCTTCTTTTTTGATGTCCCCGATTTTTGGCCTCTTAGGTCTACCACGTACCCCATGACCGACAACTTTTTGCGTTCCAGGAAGTGTAAGCGCGCCACCTATGGTATCCTCCTTCCTAGGTCTTCCACGTCCCACAACTTTTTGTGTTCCAGGAAGTGTAAGCGCCCCACCTGTGTTGGTTATATTATCCACCAATTTCTTACCAGCGAATGTACCCAAAGCAGTAGCTCCGCTTGTTAAAGCTGCCTTACCAAGGGCTACAGCTAACGGTATTAAGAATGGAAGTAATCCACCTTTTTGAGTCACTTCTCTCATCTGCTTGTATGATACATCTATGTCACAACCCTTATTATTCATTTTACATGTTTGAATTTTATCAATTTGTCGTTTACTTAAAAGTAACTTGACTGGTTCTCGTTCATTTTGTCTACTATGACTAACACGTATCTGACATTTTTGTTTAGCACCAAAACATTTCTTCAGCTTTCCTTTCTGAAGCTTTGATAAATAAACTGTATACTCAAATGTTTCAACCATTTATTAGAAAATTAATTTATCATATAAATTTTATTTCTTTAGTTTAGTTTTCATGAAGTCTTCTGTTTTCTTAACAAAATCTTGATCAACAGGTTTTTGCTCTAAAAGCCTTTTTAAAATGTTCACGACTGCTCTTTCTATACCATTGATATGCAGATCTTGGTCCAAATCATTTGAACTAATAAAACTGCTCATTTTTTGTTGGTTTTCGAGCTTTTTGTCAATACTTTTCCTAAGGTCAAGAAGCTTTTTGTCAATACTTTTGCTAAGGTCGCCAATCTTCGTTTCAATACTTTTGCTAAGGGCTTGTTGGTTTTCGAGCTTTTTGTCAAAATCTAAAAGATACGTAGTTAACGTTCCTAAATTAACAGCATCATGTTTGTTTCTAGGATCTTGAACATTTGTGATTACGTTATTCCCAGCATCAAGTTCTTTATCACTAACTCCAATTGTTTGTTTTACAAATAACCCTTTATCTTTGTTCCTTACCAACGAATTATCAGGAGAATCATCCTTCGCAGTTAATCTGTTGATATCTTCGCTAAAGTATTGGTTGGCTTGCACTTGTCCTGCAGTCATTTGTTCTTTAAATTGATTCATAATCACAGTCATAGATCTTAAGCTAAAATCGTCCTTGTCTGCCTTGGTATCACCTAAATTTATAGTTCGTCTATCATGTAGGTTAATGTTACCATTTTCGTCAGTAACTTTCGATTCGTTACTAACCTTTTTTCCAACACTACCAAATTTATTCATTTATTATAGAAATAAATTATCCGGTAAATTTTTCAAAGTTTTTCCTGTACTTAAGGGTTTTATCTTTTGTTTTTAAATCTATGAAGAAAAAACCGTAGCCCTTGGTTGCAGTCTCGAATTGTTTGAGAAATTTTTCATTGTCTATACTGGATACATGGCTTTGTCTTATTAATTTTACTTCTTTTGGATTAGAACACTGAAAGAATGCAAAATAATTGCACTGGAGCCTTACCACCTTTGGCGTTTTATGATAGTTCTGTGATAAATAAACAATCGAGGCATTTTCTTTCTTCCTCTTATGAATAAATCTTCTATTTTCTTCTGGTCTTTTTCAGTAGCAAAATCGTCAAAGATAATCAAGTTTTGGTACTCAGGGTCTAAGTCGTCAACATCGACAATATAATCAAGATTGTTACTTATTGTTAAGACTTTCGATTTGCATTGTGACTCCAAAGTGGTCAAATTAGTTATAAGGTCTTGGTATTTATCTTCTTCAAGATCTTTTGCATACAAGTATATTCGGTTGAAACAAAGATATTCAAAAATTAAATTCAAAAGAAGGTTAGTTTTCCCTGTTCCAGAACTACCACAAATTAAGAGTCTAAATGGCTACTGAGGTGCAAGGTCGTGCTTATTCTGATAAGTGTTCTTTTCACTAAAATCATAGACTTTGATTGGAGCCTTTTCATTCATTTATTTAGGAAGAATTTTTCATTATAAGATTTACTTGAGTATTTTAAGTATATACTTGAATTTATTAAGTAGGTACTTGAAGTTTTTAAGTAGGTACTTGAAGTTTTGAAGTAGGTACTTGATGTTTTTAAGTAGGTACTTGAATTTTTGAAGTAGGTACATGATTTTTTTTAAGTGGGGACTTGTTTTTTTTAAGTAGGTACTTGATTTTTTTTAAGTAGGTACTTGAATTTTTGAAGTAGGTACTTGAATTTAATGTTTATAACCGAAAGGTAAAGTGTGTATTTTATCGCTTGTTACTATCCTTTTATCGTCTTTAGGATCTAGGGCTTTTTTATTCTGTTCTTCTAGAAACATATTGACAGTACAGTACATCCTTATAGTTTTGAATCGTAATTGTATCTTTAACTATATTGGTTTTTATTGCTTTCATTTTTTTGCTAGCTTTTGAAGGGTCTTGGTTGTCCTTTAAATAAGCATAAACTTTTGATCGTAATCCAACAACCTCTGTCAAAACCTGTCCACCTAAATCATCTTTCATCATTCCTATCACTTTCTTATTTACACTAGGAAACCCATATGGATTATCTTTCGCATAATCAGATGTATCGAACCTCTCATTCAAATCCTGTTTGATATCTTGATAAAAATCTTCAGTTCTAATATCATATATGAAAGAATCAGTGTCCATATAACACAAATCAATTTTATCTCCATATTTAGGCTTCATATAATCATAATGGAATTCATACATCAATAACTTGGATAGTTCCAATACAGCAAAGCCGATATACATTGGTTTGTCTAATTTTATCTTTTCCTTTGACATTCTTGCTACTGAAAAGTTTTCACTGAATATTATTTCAGATTTAAAGTTGGGTTTCTTTATTATTTTTTCTCTTGTTGTATCATCCGTTATTATTTCCATATCCGCTCGCTTCCTTACGTTTTCCATAGTTTTTCCAAAGCAAGCATTATTCATAAGCTTAAAGAAATCCTTTTCAAAATCATTTGTACCTTTAGTTCTAAGTGCTGTGTTGTGGTCTATATATCCTTTTAAGTAAGCACTTTCAGTGAATCCTAGTATTCTGTGTACTCTTTTCAATATCAAACCTTTTTGTAAATAGAATTCTAGATTCCTATGGTGAACTACATAGTTGTTTTTATCTAATACTGTGGTACATAGCTTACCGTTAAAGTGTTCGGGTGCTAATGGTAAATCCTTGTGTAATTCGTGTAGTTCTTTTGGATATTCTAAATCTACCTCTTATATAGCACCTACATCTTGTCTCACCGACTTAATCGTAATCACCGACTTGATATGAGTTTTTAGATGGTTGTAATATTCGATTGATTCGTATTCATTCCTTTCTTTCAAATCATCCGGTATGGAAATGAATTGGAAATCATTCGCTGGTAAATTTTGCGACATCGCCCACCCATATAAATTATTAGCGTCTAAATACATTAAATAATTAGATGGTTTATGCTTATTATAATCACTTGTATATTTATTATTTGCTTTTGCGTATCTTTTTATACATTGGGATACACCACCTCTTATTCCTTTTTCTATAAAGGTATACATGTCTTCCTTTGAGAATAACGGCAAGTCTACTTTCGAATGCTTTAGGAAAGCATCCCATGTTAATCCTGGAGCTGAGAAGTAATGAAGTGGATCCAGATCATAATTATGTATACAAACGTTCCTGAAATTCTCTACAACATCCGACAATATTAAAACATCACTTTTTAGATATAATTTGGTATAACCAAGTAATGTTTCATAGTTAAATTGCTTCCATATAGATACCGCTCTTTTATAATCACTTTTGTCAATACCTTTCCCCGTCAACCTAGAATAAAAGCTTTCTATTGGTGGTAGCTTTGTACATTTCATTTTATCGAAACTGTCTACGAATTCATAGGGATATACCCCTTTTTTAATTATTTCTTTGAATTCATCGTCATTTTTGAAGCTGTTAGATGTGAATTTGAAATTCTGTCTTAGATGATTACAAGGTACTTTGCAATCACATTTTGCTAAATTTGCTGATAGTTTGTCTAAAGATGAAGCCATAAATCTAATTGAATCTATAAACCGTATCTCATATTTTATTTTCGTATCCGCTTTTGTAATACTTATTGATTTTGAGAATGAGATGAAACTTTCTGCACTTTCAAAAATTCCGTTATCAGGTATCAATTCTCTAACAAACAGATGGGAATCATATTTAGATAAATTATGCATTACTACAGGGATATGCTTGGGAATCCTGTATTTCATATTACATTCAGCATGAGCAAAACCTCTATCTTCTCCTGTCATGTGGTCGTGATCAAAGTGTGGATTTTCAGTAATTTCAGTTTTACAGATATGACAAGTCTTATTCATTAGATTTTTCCATTTTTCGGTAATTTCTGCATTGGTATAAGTATGATTTCTTTGTCTGCTTTCACATTTGTTTGCGATTTCTGTGGATACTTTTGTAACGGTTTTAACAAAATGTTCTGCAGCGTCTTCACCAAAATAGTCATAGTATTTGTTCTGGTTTGTATCAAAGGAACAGCATACCTGAAATCCGTAAGCAAATGGTTTCTGTTTGGCCTACTACTACGTTTCTGTTTGGCCACTTTTATTGTTTTCTTTCCGTTTACCTGATTGTATTCTTCGTTATAAGACTCAAAGTCTGCTATTATGCAATAAGGTACTTTCATTTGTTTTGCAATATTTTTATATTGTATACTTGAACCTTCAGGAGGCATTATAATATCAGGATCTTCGCAATTATTTTTACTCTCATGTTTTTCATATTGTTCTTCTTTTGCAAAATGCCTTCCGCAAAAAGTGCAGAGGTATGTCTTTTTTTGTCTTGTAGATATTTGAGGACCAACAAATCTGCTCAGATCCTTTACCAGTACATAATGATTATCGAAATATAATAAATTAATAACGTATTTAGCTGTTTTGCCATTGATTGCACTTTTTAGTATATGACTTCTGATAATTTTCTCTTTTTCAATTTGAAATAAACAAATCTTAATTTTGTATCTATTTTCAAATTTGTGTATATCTTTAGTATCCATTGGGAAGTTGGTAACCCCTTCGAAATCAAATTCGTTCTCACATTGTTTTTATTTCGAAATTTTCCGGAGATCGAGGGGTATTACTTAAAGAACTAAGTCTCTTGTTATTATCATTCAAATGATTATGAGTAAGAAGGCTATTTTTCTTTAAAATCCAAGAAGTACTGTTGTAATACACTACTACTTCTTCATCATTCTCCTGTCGATGGAAAATAACACGAGTTACGAACTGAACTCTATATTGATAAAGTTCATTCATCCGCCGCTGTAAATCGGTGAAAGTAAAAGCAATAAGAGTATGTTCATCTCTTCCATTGCTTTCAACTGATACGTTTACAGTGTACAAATTCTCATTTTCCCTAGAGATAGTAGGTTGTTGTTCTTCTTCAGTTCTAAATAAATGATCAGGAATTAATTTTTCTTCTTTGATTTTTTTCTTATTTATGAAGAGAGTTGATAAACCAATTGGTTTCTGTCTACTATTATCACGTCTTTCTGTTTGATCTCTTATGATATCTCTATTTTTCTGTACGGAATCTTTATGTTTGGTAATAATATTATTATAGTATTCTCCAACTCTTTTTAGTACTTCTTCTCGGTTTCCGCGAGTTGATAGGTTCTTGTTTTTCAGAAATTTCTTTAATTCGCTTGTCGCTTTTTCTTTGTTATCATTGTATTCTTGTTTTAGTTTTGTAATGGTGATATTCTTTTCTTTTATCTCATCTTCCAGAATGATTCGTAATTTCGGTTCTGGCTTGTAGTCTGATGGTCTGTTCTTATGGATTCTTTCGTTTCTGCGTTCAATATTAATTTTTTCTTCAGCTATTAAAATATACTTATCAAGATGGTTTATTATACTATTTGTTATTTCATGTTTCTTAGCTCCATTTGTTTTTATTTTATTAATTTTCGCATAAGTCCTCAGTTCATTAATTCGGTATTGCGGTAACCTTCGTATAACCGCTTTGTTGTTTGATATAACCTTTTTAAAATGCTGAATAACCTCTGCAGTATTCATCTCTCTGTAGAAAAATTACTAGGATTAGATACCCTACTATTCTATTTAGTGCTCTTAGGTAACATCATTACATAGCCAGCTATCCAATCTGTTAGTGATAAGACTCATAGGAGAAAAAGAAGGGTAACGGATATAGCTAGACTCTTTCATTCAAATTGAAAACTTTCATTAGCTCTTATTGAAGTTATAGTTATTGCTTCTCATAAACAGAAAAGAGAAAATTTCAAAAGATAATTTAAAGAGAATAATAACTTTGGAAGTTATAGGTGCGGAATCCGCTCTTTTGAAGACTAAAGAAAGAATTCAATTCTGACATTTTCCTAGAAAAATGCATCCGTAAACAAAGGATTTAACTTTGTATAATTTAATTATTGTAATCCATCTCTTCTTAATCATAAGCTACACCTTGATCTGATTTATTAAGAACATTTATTATTTATTAAGAACATAAATTATTTATTAATGAACATTTTTATTAATGAATTTCTCCCGTCTGAGTTTTCTCAGTCGTAAAGAAAAGCACTGGTTTTAGTATGCGTTTCACAGAGCAAGCGCTGTCTAGATTCTCTTCAATCAGTCAAGAAAGTTTCAGTACAGTTCCGTAGATAGCAGATGTGTTTTGCGTTTCACGGAGCAAGCGCTATCTAGATTCTCTCCGATCAGTCAAGAAAGTTTCAGTACAGTTCCGTAGATAGCAGATGTGTTTTGTGTTTCACGGAGCAAGCGCTATCTAGATTCTCTCCGATCAGTCAAGAAAGATTCCATACAGTTTAGCAGGTGGCGGATGTGTTCCGAATCGCGAACCTTTCATTCAATCAAATAATTTCTGAAACAATTTTATTACATATTAAATGGAAGAATTAGAAAAGAAAATGTATGTTTACCGTCGCAGTTACAAGTACTACAATCGTATAAGTAATAGCTTACTTGTATCCAAATTCCTCTTTTCGGCAGCAGGAATGTCTGCGTTTCTAGTGCTACCTTTAGCTTCTTTAAGTTTGGGTGCGTGTTATCATCGAAATAATTGAAAAGCAGTTAAGCATTGCTGATAGAAAAGCAGAATTTAGGACAAATTAAAATTTTTATACTGAGTTGTTCTCAATGCTAAACTGATGACAATTAACAATTGAAGAGGTAATTCAGAGAGAAACAGAGATGCGTAAAACCTTTCGATTTTTTCCTCGCGAAAAATACATGAAACAGGTTCGCTTGAATGGTTATAAATATTGTAATAAATCTATATAAAGTCAAGAGAAATTACCAAACATATAGTCTATTGCTATACTGAATATTGTTTCCTAACTGTCAAACAGATCTTTATTTCATACGCGCATTAATGAGCTGCGTCATTCAAAGTTCTCACCGTCAATTTGTGATGTAATTACAGTCTCCGGCGTGACTAACACAATCTCATCTTAACTCGGAAACTTTTGCGAATTGAACAAGGACCCTTGGCTTAATGGTTCAACGCTTGGCCGAGCGTTGACTCATCGCCATTCAGACCTTCGAATCCCACTGACCGCAGTTTCTGTTTGTCGATAGTGTGATGGTAATAAAAACTTGCGGGTTCCCCGTACAGGGCCCCCCAGACTAAGGCCACATCACCACGAACACTACACCAATCGGGGTGTACCAACATCACACCTCTTAATTTTCAAAGTCTGGGGGTGTGGGGTTTTGCAAAAATATTTTATAAAGTTCAAAATCGGTAATCATCATATCATCATGCAAACTCAGTACTGCGTTTGTATCTATCGCATTTATGTGATAAACGTGGTTGGTTTCTATTACCAGATGTTTCAAAGCGATTGGGGTTTTTATTTAATAAAATCATCCGCTAATGAATGAAGTCCCCAAAGGAAGTCTTGAATACAATAAGAATGAATAAATACAATGAGACAATCAGGAAAGAAGAACTAGTTCTAGGTTTGAAATATACTATTGTTAAAATGAGATTTGCTAAGACAAAATATGGTGATAAGTTGGTTGTAGTCATTAATCATAATGACAAACCCTGTGATTTGTTTATAACTCAGAAATATAATGCCATTGCTAACGAATTACTTTTAAAGAAAAATCTAGTTTTGCAGCCAATTGTACGCGAAAACAAGAACAAAGAAAAATATGTGGATTTAGAACTGTTTACTCAGTAATATTTGAATAAAAAAGAAGTAGTAGTATATTGTAGTATTTTATATGTAGTAAAGGGTAATATTCTCATTTCTTGTATCCTTTATTTTGGAAGTAAGAAAATAAAAATGTTCTTAAAAAGGGGGATAATTTGGTAAAAAGGATGTTAAAATTTAAGAAATTGATGTTAAAATGGGGTTTTGAAATTGGGGGGAGGGTGGAGTGGGAGCGGCGATCTTATACTACTTACTCTATAGCACCAGATTTGTTAGAACATGAAAAAATGTCGCCCTCATGGCCGCAATTTGAGATGACCAGTAAAAGGTGTCCGGTTGGATTCCGCAATGTTTTTCTCAACCTACGCTTATATTCTCGGTTAACCATGGAATTAATGACCATTTGTTCTCAGTTGTCAAAAGTCAACTTTTAGTCGACAATCTCAGTCAACTGGATAAGTTGAATGCTATCAGTCAACTGATAATAGCAAATAAAACAGCAAAAAGATGATTTAATTCAAATGGAAATGCAAATTGAACCCAGCTCTGGTGAGCGACAATAAGTTCCATTGAGCATTACTTGACCGCTTACTGTAGCTTAACCGGTTAACCATGGAAGAAATGACCATTTGTTCTCGGTTGTCAAAAGTCAACTTTCAATCGACAATTCCAGTCGACTGTACAAATCGAACGCTGTCAGTCAACTGAGAATAGCAAATAAAACAGCAAAAAGATGATTTAAGTCAACTGGAAAAGAAAAACGAACTCATCTCTGGTGAGAGATAATAAGTTCCATTGAGAGTTACTTGACCGCTTACTGTAGCTTAACCGGCTCACCATGGAATGAATGACCATTTGCTCTTGGTTGTCAAAAGTCAACTTTTAATCGACAATTTTAGTAGACTCGATAATCAAACGCTTTTTGTCAACTGAGAATAGCAGATAAAACGGCAAAATGATGATTTAAGTCAACTGGAAAGGCGAATCGAACGCAGCTCTGGTGAGTGATAATAGGTTCCACTGAATGTTACTTGACAGCTTACTGTAGGTTAACCATGGACAAAATGACCATTTGTTCTCGTTTGTCAAAAGTCAACTTTCAGTCGACAATCTCAATAGATTGGATAAGCCAAGAGCTAAATCGAACAATATGAATCAACTGAGAACAGCAAATAAAACAGTAAAATGATGATTTAAGTTAGCTGGAAATGAGAATAGAATGCAGCTCTGGTGAGTGATAATAGGTTCCATTGAGCGATACTTAACTGCTCACTGTAGGTTAACCGGTTAACCATGGAATGAATTACCATTTTATCTCGAACGTCAAAAGTCAACTTTTTGTCGACAATCTGAGTCGACTGGATAAATTGAATGCTAACTGAGAATAGCAAATAAAACAGCAAAAAGATTATTTCAGTCAACTGGAAATGCAAATCAAACGCAGCTCTGGTGAGCGATGAAATGTTCCATTGAGCGATACTTGGCAGCTTACTGTTGGTTAACCGGTTATCCATGGAACGAATGACCATTTGTTTTCGGTCGTTCAAAGTCAACTTTTAGTGGACAATCTCAATAAATTGGATAATTGATCGCTATCAGTCAACTGAGAATAGCAAATAAAACGGAAAAATAATAACTTAAGTCAACTGGAAATGCGAATCAAACGCAGCTCTGGTGAGCGATAATAGGTTCCATTGAGTGTTACTTGACCGTTTACTGTAGTTGTGTAGAGACAGCCCCAAAATAGTATTTAAAGCATGGAAAATTCATGGACCGAGCTAGTACCGGACCAGGTAGTCAGGTGAATTGAATAGTGAGACAACAAAAGATTCAACAGGGTCAAGCAGGTCATTTAAAAAAAACACAGCTAATTAGTTTATCAAAGGACACCAGCAAGAAACTGACACAGAAAAAAAAAAAAAAAAGTTTGTTTGCTTTTTCAGAGCCCTACTCACTGAGAAGTACCAAACCAATAGCAGAGATAAATACATGTATTGAAAGCCCAAGCTTCACTATACCTGTCGTGCTGTCACAAGCACGTAATTCAAGGGACTGACAGAGAAAATCAAATAAAACACTTCACAGTGATCCAAGTATCGAATGTTATTCGGGAGTATCTCATTCGATGCGCAATTTTAAGCTTAAATTTCTATTAAGGTTTCAAGTTCGTCAGCTCACATCTTTTGAATTTACAGCTTGACTCGCAACGAAAATTTAAATAATCTCTTGAATTTGTTGCCATTTTGCTCGGCGTAATAAATATATCCAGCGATGTAAGTATCGAATGTTACTCGGAAACATCTCATTCGATGCGTTATTTTAAGGTTGATTCACTATTAAAGTTTGAATATTATCCTCCTACAGCTTTTGAATTTTCAGCTTTCGGCCGAGTGCCGCCAGTGCCGCTTCCCGACTATGTAGCTCCTCCCACAAAATACATGTCCAACTTTCAGAGTACCGTGTTGGAAGAAAAACTGTCGTATGTTATTCGGGATTATGTAATTCGGGTGCAAATAGGACGCTTAATCTATCGTTAAAGTTTCAAGTTGATCAGCCTATAACTTTTGACTCTACAGCTTAAGCCGCAAAGCTTTTGCTACAAGGCCGCTGATTGGCCGGATTTCACGACAAGATTTCAGAAGGATGGTTTTACATGTCCAGCTTTCAGAGTACCGTGTTAGATGAAAAAATGTCGTATGTTATTCGGGATTATCTTATTCGGGTGCAAATAGGACGATTAATCTACCGTTAAAGTTTCAAGTTGCCCAGCCTATAGCTTTTGACTCTAGAGCTTGAGCCGCAAAGCTTTTCGTATATGGGCGATGATTGGCAGGATTTCCCGACAAGATTTCGGATAGATTGGTGTCCGGTCCGGTTTGTTCAAATATCACAACGGACAATTGAATCAGTGTAGCTGCGAGTCTTGTTGAAGAAGGTTGGTTGTGATTTGGTTGTGAATTGTCGGTTACTTATAAATTTATTTGTTTGTTTTTAGTGGTTTCAAAGGTAAAACTGTTCTTATGAGTACTAGCACCTGGGGAGTTCTATGAAAAATGGATCGAGCATTTTCTAATTAGGAAATGACATCTATATAGATTCAAAGAGTGAAACCAGAGTAGGAGTGTAGGAACCGTTTGTACCAGGACTTATTCGGTACAGCGGGCAATATAAATAGAGTGTATATATTAATAAATGTTGAAAGTAATACTCTTTCTCAATAATAACATTTACTCTACGGTTAACAACAACAGTCAATGAGCCAGTCGCAAAAGCCGTACGCCATTCGATGCGCAGTAGCAGGCTTATACTTCCTTTATATTCATATGACGATTGGCCTATAACTTTGGACTTTCTAGCCTAAACAGTATTGGAGTTTTAAATCATTTCTTGAATTTATCGCAATTTTGCCGGAGGAAACACAGATATCTAGCGATACAAGTATCGAATGTTATTCGGGAATATCTCATTCGATGCGCAATTGCAAGCTTAATCTACTTTTAAAGTATCAAGGTAGTCAGCCTACAGCTTTTGAATTTACAGCTGGACTCGCAACGAAAATTTAAATAATTTCTTGAATTTGTTGCCATTTTGCGGGGAGAAATACAGATATCTAGCGATCAGTATCGAATGTTATTCGGGAATATCTCCTTCGATGCGCAATTGCAAGATTAATCTACTATTAAAGTATCAAGGTAGTCAGCCTACACCTTTCGAATTAAAATCTGGACTCGCAACGAAAATTTAAATAATTTCTTGAATTTGTTACCATTTTGCTGGGGGAATCACAAACGTCTAGCGATCAATGAATCGAATGTTATTAGGGAATATATCATTCGAAGCGCAATTTTAAGCTTAATCTACTATTAAATTGTCAATGTCGTAAGCCTACACTTTTTGAATTTACAGCTTGACTCGCCCTAACTAGGTCCACTTGTACAACTTTTTGCGCTCTTTCGAACCATATCCTTTTTAGAATAAAATAATATTAAATACAACTTTCCCAAGTTTAGCGTTTTCTGTGTTTTTAGATATCCAAGAATGTATTGGATCTTAACAAGAAACACATCATTCGTTCTATCTTTTTGCGTTGTATCCAATGATATCTTACTTATTATAAAAAGTTTAAGTTTAAGCTTTTCTTAAGTACTTCCCCCAGCTACGCACGAATGTTCACGCAAAGGATGCGTGTTCCAGACCTACTCTTCCAGCTTAATCCGGATTCTAATGGCACTTATACCATCTTATACATCTTTTGATTCTCTATCGATTCATATATAATTCGTTATACAAAATCAAAGAATAAAGACTTTCACATCTCCCAATTCGTGGCTCACTTGTGTAGCTGTGCGTCCAATTGTAGCTACCGAACGAAAATGAACTTTCAAATCTCCCCCGGGGACACAGATTTAATTCTATCTTCATGAAACTAGGTCCACTTGTACAAATTTTTGCGCTCTTTCGAACCATATCCTTTTTAGAATAAAATAATAATAAATACAACTTTCCCAAGTTTAGCGTTTTCTGTGTTTTTGGATGTTCAGCCGGGGAAGTCCTGCAAAAAGAAGGGTTGAAAAAATAGGATGTTTCTTGAAAACGATATACCATTCGATAGCTCATGTTATTCCGGATCACCTTACCAAGTTTCACCATTAAAAGCCAATTAATAACAAAGTTATTAATTTTCTAATTTGTTTACTTTGCCGGTACCGGAAACGATCAAACGGAAAAGGTTGCTGAACCGAGGTTTTAAGTCCGGTTCCAGTGAGCTTTGCACAGTCACTACGTCTCACTAAGATCTATCGAACAGGGTATTGACTACTGAGAAAAACTTTATCTTAAAGTTTTATCTTAAAGGATGCGTGTTCCACGTGGAGTGGAGTGCTTTAAGGAAGTGCCTGCGTGGTTTGCTTTAAGGAGACACCTGTGTTGAGTACTTTAAGGAAATGCCTGCTTGGAGTGCTTTAAGGACATACCTGCGAGGAGTGCTTTAAGGAAATGCCTGCTTGGAGTTCTTTAAGGAGAAGTTTAGTTCTTTAGGAGCTGACTGTATGAGGTCAGTACTTCCCCCAGCTACGCACGATTGTTCACGCAAAGGATGCGTGTGAAACGTGGAGTGGCGTACTTTAAGGAAATACCTGCGAGGTGTGCTTTAAGGAGATACCTGTGTTGAGTGCTTTAAGGGAGATACCTGTGTTGAGCGGTTTAAGGATATGCCTGCGTGGAGTGCTTTAAGGATTTTACTGCGTGGTGTGCTTATATACCGTTGTGCTCGTTTTTTCACGCTCTATTTATTGGCAGTTGTTATTTGAATAAAATATTACTCTTTAAACAAGGGTATTCTCCTGCATTTTCTGAACCTTCCCCGGGGACGTATAATAAGCCTTATATGTGTTTTACGCTAGACCAAGGTCGCGGCCTTGCGAGCGCACCTTCGCAATGTCTAAGAGGATTAAAAGATTTGACTAGTGCTACGTGGCTTTTAACGGCAAAAAGTAGGGGGGAGAAAAAAGTGGAATTTTCAAACAAACTATATACCATTCAATAGTAAATGCTACTTCTGATCACCTGACCAAGTTTCATGGTGTTACGTCAATGAATAATGAAGTTGTGAATTGTTCAGTTTTCTAAAATTTCCCGGTACTTGAAAGGTGTAAATAAAAATAAATTAAGTTTTTGGTCCGATAAAATTGAAAACTTGAAGGTATACGAGGCTTACCAATCCGCATCGATTGGAGTCTTAAAGATTCACTTCTGACTTCTGGTTCGCAAACTATAATGTTTTGCCGCAGGCTCGTTGTGCTTTTTACCTGGATTTGCTTAAGGTTCTGTGTCGGACTTATTAATAGAGTCAAAGTTTCTTCACCGATTGAATTGAAAATTTGAAGAGTTACTATATCAGTATTTGCGCATCGACTGGTATCTTAAAGTTTTGTTTCCGACCTTTGGTTCGGAAAATATAAGCTTTTGCCGCAGGCTTGTTGTGCCTTATACATAAATTTCCTTAAAAGTATGCGTCGGATTTACTGACAGAGTCAAAGTTTATTTACAGATTGAACTGAAAAATTAAAGAGTCACTATCCTAATATTTGCGCGTCGATTGGCATCTTAAAGATTTACTTCCGATCTTTGGTTGCCAAAATATCAGGTTTTGCCGCAGGCTCGCTGTGCCATATCCTTAATTTTCCTTTGTGTCGGCAGATTCGGTTGCCGTGGCAGAAGGTCGTGTCCCCGTGCGTTTTCCTACTTGTTATGTAGCTTTGCTACATTTATAGATCCTTCCCCCCGTTCGGCACGTTTCATGGAAGGTAATAATTTCTTCTCCAATCTTTGAAGTTATAGTAAATTGCGTACCGTTATGCTCATATTTTCACGCTTTGTTTATTGGTATTTGTTTTTATAATAGAATATGACTGTTTAAAAAAAAGTTCTTTGCCCGCAAATCCCGAACTTTCCCCGGGGATGGAGCATTAGCCTTAAATCTGCATGATGCTAGGCCATGGTCACGGCGTTGCTAGCGCACCCTCGCGATGTGTGAGAGGATTAAGAGGGTTTGGCGCGCGCGCCCGCCTGACCTCCACCATATTTTGGTCATTCACTTCACTGTCTAGCACTTGTCCTCTCTGGTTTTTGTGACTAAACTTTGGATATTTGTTACTTGTTTTTTTCTGGATTACTCTCTCTACCTTTTGACCTTGCTCGTTTTTGGCTTTCGTACCTGGATACTCATTTGTACTACTGTTCTGGCTGTTTTGATATTGACCTCGCACTGACCTGGCTGCCGATTTTGGACACACTTCTGTTTCGTGCTTGCTCGGTTCTATTTGGTTTTCTCTGATTTGACATATTGCTTTAAGACCTTTGCACTCATTTGGCTTTGACTTCGGAAACTATTTGGCTCTTCGTTTGTCTCTCTCTGTTGCTGTTTTACACACGACCTGGCTCTCATTTTGGCCTTGATTTTGACGACTATTGTATCTGCATTTCTTTTGTTTAACACACTGCATAGCCCGATACTGTTAATACAGTACAACTAAATACAGACTAATACACATATTCATACACAGCCTTATCCTAAAGACTGTGGCACTCAAACTTTGCGATACATATCTTGAATTTCTTTCGAGCTGCTTTTTATCTATTGATATGAGACCCTGAACAGAATGGGAAAGAAAACAAAAACAAATGCTCGCAAAAAAATGACTCTAGAACAGTGTGGTCCTGGCTTCAAGGCTGCAGCAGATAGGCTTGCGGCCTTGCACAGCGATACACTTTCCCCAGCAACAAGCCCGTCTGAAACAACAGCACCCACCCCAACCCCTCAAACAAAAGACCAGCCAATCAAAAAGAGTGTAACATTCGCTGACCCCTGTACATCAGCTCAGATTGAACTTGAACCACCTTCGGAACCGACAGTTGCCGTTGACCTCAAAACACCAGTCCGTGTCGATTCTGATTCTCCTAACGAAGTGCCAGGGCATAGGTGTCCATCTTGCAGTCAGCTTTTCCGAAAGCTGACGAAACACTTACTCGAGGGCAATGGGCCGTGTACATATTCTGAGGGCAAAAAACACTCGAAAGAGTCTGCGGAAACTGTCATACTTTCCCTCAGCTCCGAGGCTGCGAATCCTGCTTGCTTAAAGCCAAAGCAGAAACGGATTAATAAGCCATGCCCTACTTGTCGGAAGGAATTTCCGAATTTACTTCGCCACCTGACGGCATGGACAGGGCCTCGGCAGAGGCGGTCCTTGCCGATACCAAGCACAAGCTGAGGGTGCCCAAGACAGTCGCAGAGACCCAGACTGTCGTTGCAACACCTACCATGGCAACCGGCAATGTCATTTCATATCAGGTCTTTTATGACACTGTGATAGCATCGAGCACAGTAAAAGGCCTTGCAGAAAGTCTGCGCAGTCTGGGTCTTGCGATTGGGAGTGATCAAGGGCCAGATAGGCTCCTGCACTCTGCAAAGGAAGTTGACCTTGTCAAAACAATTGCTGACAGGGTTGCGTCAGAAATTTCATCAATCCTAGCTGGCGGTCAACTTCCTACTGTGAGGGGTGGTCCTTTTCTCTCTTCTGAGCCCTTGCAGTCTAGTACTCCCGAAAGTGGGAGAATCTACAGGCAATTGAGCGGTACGAGCTATTTCTTGACACAGCACGGGAAGCGTTGACTGCCGGCAGCTTAATTCCTACCATAATTCACAAGCAAGGGCATCTGTGCTATGGAAAGGGCCTCGGCAGAGGCGGTCCTTGCCGATACCAAGCACAAGCTGAGGGTGCCCAAGACAACGCACACCATAATTCCTACACAACCACTGATCTCATCACCCAACAACTCAACGCAGCTGCTAATTGCTTGTCGTCAATTCGAACCCAGCTTGGTTCCGCTGCCGGAAAGGAGCTCAACGCAAAACAGCTTGCACGGAGGTACGATCAGAACAAGCACTCCTTGGACGATCTGATCGCCTTCCGTGCTAGCGTCGAGGAAGTCATGTCTCCAATTTTGAAAAGACTTGCAGATGAGCGGGAGATCCTCTCCGACGATGAAAGCCTTGCCCTTACTGGTTATTTTGGCTTTCTTATTTCCATCGTCATGGGGATCCGTCCCGCCGTCTTTGCAAATATGACTAAGGCTGAATTTCTGAAAGCGGAGAAGAGAAATGGGTTCGCTACCATCCTGGTGGAGCTACATAAGACAGGGGCGGTAGGCCCGGCACCCGTATCTCTGTCAGAAACGGAGATGAGAAACTTCGAGCTGTATTTCACAAAAGTCAGGTCTCGCAACTCCAAGGGCGCGGGCCCCAAGTTCAGGGGGAACGTTCTTATCACATCTAACGGGACCCCAATGAGCAACCAAAGCGAGACCTGCTTTTGGCTTTTGGCATACCAGCGCTCCTGAAAAGCGATTTCCGCGAGTAATGTAAGGATTGACGACGATCTCAATGTCACGGCTCAGAGTCAGCTCTGGCCTGGTCTGCAGGTGGCACCTTCGAGGATTGGTTCCGGCGACGGGCTTTTCTCGACAACCTTCTTTGCTGCGTTTCAGCCCGTCGTCGAGTACCACGGTAAAGTCTTGACAAAGGGAGAAAAGATACTCAAGGAAACAAGTCCTTTTGACACATCCAAAAACTACATGATGCTTGTTCGCGCCTCCCCCTCTTTCTACGTCGATGCCTGTGAGGAGAATTGTCCGTGTCATCCGGGGGTTCTTATATTGGGCAGGTTAGCGGCCCATCGGCACTAGGATGATTCTCCAAATCTCCTTTTGAAGGCTGTGAAGGTGTCTGGCAGAACGATTGCCCTTCTCGTTGCCGCAAGATAAATCTTAGCCGACGAGGAGCTCTCCTTCGATTATGGGGTAAGGCCTGGTCAGTTCAACGAACGCCACGATCAGTTGTGGCTGGCCAGAGCCTCAGAGCAAGTAGCATTGCCCAAATCCAGGCAGATTGCTCTGGAGTCCGAAGGCTCGCCTACCCCAGTTGCAAGTTCGATAACAAAGCCAGCACCTTCCAGCCACAAGCGCAAGCAGCAATCTGCAGGCGGGCACAAGAAAAAGAAACACAAATCCAGTGCTCCCAAGTCACCACCACAACCAGAAGATACCGCAGATTCACCAGCATCTCCTTCTGAGGTATACAGCCGGAAGTCCAATAAAACAGCCTTTCCATTTGTATGAATTTTTTCGATTGCAGTTTTACACACTGCCCAGCAAGAGACTAACAGAAGCTGTTATACGCACACAGACTTGTTTACAACTCTTATAACAAAGCAACAATGAGTGAGGTGGTGCCTCATGATACCCGATGAATAACAACAGGGGGGGGGACTTGGTACCATGCATTTTTTTATTCCCCTGTAAACTAGAAGTTAGATTAACCAGTGTTAGCCTGGTTTCTACTCCATTAACTCGAATAAATGCCCTAAAAGTCAAGGTACTGCTCCTGGTGCCTTTACTTTTAGAGCTATCCCGAGAGAAATCTCGATAGAAGTTTCCCTAAGGATAGTTGGCGCTCGGATAGAAAGCTATTTTTAAGAAAGTTCTTTTGTTTTTAAGATATAACCGCTTTCTGTCGGTAAAAACAAGGTGGAAACCTTTAAAAAAAAAGAATTTCTAAGCGATTTATACACCGCTGTTTTGGCAATACTTGTTCTGACTATCCTACCGAGTTTCAAGCATAGAAAGCTATTTTTGAGAAAGTTGTAGATTTTAATATTTAATCGCTTGTTGATGGTTAAATCATGGGGGAAACCTTTTAAAAAAAGAAAAACTTGTGTTCCAGTTACAATTTCTAAGCGAATAATACAGCGTACTGTAGGGAACGCTTGTTCCGACTACCGTACTGAGTTTAAAGACTACCAAGCTTTTTTTGTGAAACTTTCGACCTTTTAAGATAATTACCCGCTAGTGAAATCTAGGAGAAACCTTTTGAAAAACGAATAAATTATGTTCCAGTTAGAATGTCTAAGCGAATGATACATCGTCCTTTAGGTAGTGCTTGTTCTGACTACCATACCTAGTTTAAAGAATAGAAAGCTAGTTTTGAAAAAGTTGTAAGCGATTTATACACCGCTGTTTAGGCAATACTTGTTCTGACTATCCTACCGAGTTTCAAGCATAGAAAGCTATTTTTGAGAAAGTTCTAGATTTTAATATTTAATCGCTTGTTGATGGTTAAATCATGTGGGAATCCTTTAAAAAAAAGAAAAACTTTTGTTCCAGTTAGAATTTCTAATCGAATGATACACTGTTCTGTAGGCAATGCTTGTTCTAACTATCCTACCGAGTTTAAAGAATAGAAAGCTATTTTGAGAAAGTTCTTAGGTTTTTAATACTGAACCGCTCTCTGTAGGTGAAAAGAGGGGGAAAACCTTTTAAAAATCCAAAAACTTATGTTCCAGTTAGAATTTCGAAGTGAATTATACACCGTTCTGTAGGCAATGCTTGTGCTGACTATCCTACCGAGTTTTAATAATAGAAAGCTGTTTTTGAGAAAGTTCTTAGGTTTTTAATACTGAACCGCTTTCTGTAGGTGAAAAGAGGGGGAAAACCTTTTAAAATACAAAAACTTATGTTCCAGTTAGAATTTCGAAGTGAATTATAAATCGTTCCGTAGGCAATGCTTGTTCTGACTATCCTACCAAGTTCTAAGAATAGAAAGCTATTTTTGATTCACACGATTCTTAAATTTCCAGTGGTTCGAAGCACCAGCGGTAGAGTAGGTTTCGACCTGGGCCACGGCAGCAATTTCTTCCTCGGAATCGGGATCATCCGGGTGGTAGCTGCTTTCGCTGTCGCTGTGAAAGATATCTTCCGGGTCGGAGTCTTCCGTCGTCTGACTACGAGTCGAACGCGCTACTTGCACCTGCCTAACTTCTTTCGGCTTGACGAAAGCTCTGGTTGATGGTTGGGCAAGGTCATCTTCGTCGGCTAAGAAGATGTCATTCGAAGGAGCGGTCGAAGAATTTCCTATCGCTGGTGGCGCATAAGGTGCTGGTGCTGGTGCATGTGCTGGTGCTAATGCTAGTGCTGGTGCTGGTGCAGGTGCAGTGTATGCTGGGATGATTGGCAAGATCGTCGGCACGTCGTAAGACCCAAGATATACTGGGCAATCGACTACGTCTGTAACATCAAAATAAGTTCCTGTCAACTCCGACAACGCTTGGCAGAGTTGGTGCAAGGACTTTGACTCTCTGATTGCGCTCTTGAGCCGAAACGCAGAGTAGAAGGCCATATCACGAAGCTTTGCAACCATTTCCTCTTTTGATCTTTCGAGAAGCTCTTTCACTTCAGCCGACGGTCCAAAATTCCCCTTGGGATTTGCTGCAAGTATTGCGTTACCCCGAATGGTGTTTTTCAAGAAACTCAAACGATCGGTGGCAGAATGAACATGCCTTGTAGTAGGTGTTCTTTGTCTTCTTGACTGCTATGGCAGGTAGGGTCGGCTGGCTGCTGGTCGCAGGTTCTTGAGCAGAAACAGGGGCAGGCAGGGTATCTCCAGGGGCGGGCATGGTCGTTAGAATTGGTTGACAGAATTTCCAGGGGCAGGCAATTTCATGTGAGGTTGATTCACAGAATTTCCAGGGGCAGGCAGGGTTGTCAGGGGTTGATTTTCAGGATGTCCAGGGGTAGGCAGGGTCATAAGGGTCCGATCGGGGTCATCTTCGGGGGCAGGGCTTGGTCACTTTTTTATTATTGACTTTTAGCAATCTAAAACAAGCAAAAACACTTATGTACTTCTTCCCCTGACAGAATGGCCAAAAAAAAAAAGTACGTTGCGGTTTAAGTTGTAGAGTTAAAAAATATAAGCTGATCAAATGAAACTTTAATAGTGGTTTAAGCGTCCAATTTGACATCAAATATGATATTTCCGAATAACAATCGACGTTTTTCCCTCCAACACGGTACTCTGTTAGCTGGACATGTATTTTGTGGGAGGTGCTACACAGTTGGGAAGCGGCACTTGCGGCTTTCGGCTGAAAGTTGTAAGCAGTAAATTCAAAAGGTATAAGCAGATTACCTTGAAACTTTAATAGTAGGCTAAGCTTGCAATTGCGCATCGAATGAAATATTCCCGAATAACATTCGATACTTGGATCGCTAGATATATGCATTTCCCCCAGCAAAATGGCGACAAATTCAAGAAATTATTTAAATTTTCGTTTCGAGTCAAGCTGTAAATTTTTCTCCCTTCCCCCCTTGGAGTTCAGAGTACCGTTGGAGTGCCTCCTCGGCCTTCTCCTCTGAAAAGAACATAACATAAGACAACTGATATGTACAAAATATATACAACGCTCTTTTCTTACGGGTTGCTGTGTAATTTACACACTTGAGGCGTGTGCCCTCGAGAGAGCATCTGCATTCCCGTTAAGGGAGCCTCGTTTGGCGATTATTTCCATATCGAGGCCCTGGAGAGCCATGGTCCATCGAGATAGCCTAGGATTCATGTTTTTCATTTTATGAAGCCACTTTAACGGCTGATGGTCAGTCTGTACAAAAAATTTCCGACCCTCGATAAGGTGATACAATTTCGCGACAGCCCAGCGAATACATAAACATTCCTTTTCTATAGCAGCGTATCGTTTCTCAGCTAGGGAGAGCGACCTACTCAGATATAAGAAAGGGTGTTCTCCGTCATCGTACGACTGGCAAGCTACTACACCGAGGCCGGTGTCGCTTGCATCGCATTGTATCGTAATCGGCCTATCGGGATCAAGACAACGGAGTACTCGAAGTATTAGGTATCTATACTGTACATCCCTCTTTATCTAAGAGATCTGACAAGACCCATAATTCTTCTGGTGTATTTTGATTCAGGTCCAAAACAATGTAACCGTATGGCTGAGATGTAGCCATTTTATAGGCAGCAAGTAAAAATCCAGGCAGCCCCGGGAACACTTGACGGTTTAACGTAATCAGTGAACTGGAATCACGCACAACTCGATAAATGATATAATAAGTACAATTCAAGGCAAGTGTTCGAAAACTTTTACTTGGGTAGTACAGATTATGAGTAATACTAAATACAGAAATGTTTTCATGATGACTGCGAATAGTAAACAAATTGAGCAGTTGTTCACTGTTCGAACACGTCCAATCCTTGTACAAATTGTGTGTCTGGGATCAACTCTTTAATTCTGTCATAAAGAGGTTGCCAGGATGCATAGCAGACGACTACATGATCAGGGACTTCAGAAAACATTTTTTCTCGTTGTTCAATGATACGAGTTAGTAGGGTTGTTTTTCGACTCGAAGAAGGACCGCAAAGAATTGCACGGAAAGGGGTTTGGAAACTGAAAGTCATGTTTACTCTCTGGCCACTAAAGGTAGACTAAGCTTTATATGTCAGAGAATCACGGGATATAGACATTTTTTATTTACACCAGAAAAAAACAAAAACAAAACAACGATCAACAAACATGTTTATAGAATGGGGCGAGGAAATCTACAAAATACCACTAGCAATTACGCGATAACTCTTCTAATATCTTTAAACTGTCTCTGTACTCAACACACTTAGGGGTATCGGAAACACTGTAAAGTCCATATGGTACAGCATCTAGCCCATTTTCCATCACATAACACTTGTCTCATACAGCAGATAGAGCAACCTTGGTAAACTTGATAGTATAATTTATCATCTTTTGTGAGCGAATAGCTTTCAGTGAGGCTGTGACACCTTTCCCTTGTTGAACAACGCCGTGGAAAGTATCGTATGTAAAGTGGTTCTTTACATACGCACGAGGAACCCCTTTGCATCCAATTTTTGGTCCTTCTTCTGTTTCAAAGAAATAGGTGTGACGCCGCCCTGATACAAACAAGACAAATCACAAAGAAACAAAGTGTATATTCTTCCAACTGTACAAGATCTTGACCAACTCAGCACTGCTAGATAACTGTGAATAATACTGCTAAACATATCACTCGTTGATTATTCCTTTCAAACCCTGAGCGTTACACAGAGTGGTAACGGGGGTCTTGCCCGCTAGACAGTGGCGAGAACATAGTTTTCGTCACACACCCTCCCCCTAAAAATCACACCCACCCGCTTAACTAATCTTCGCCGGGCTCACAGGCACTCTAACATGTACGCTCGAAACGCTGGCCCTGGCTGCACCCTAAACAAGCTGAGATCACGCGCGAGACGTCGCTCTCCAGGGTAAGCCAGTAAAATTTCTGGCGCAATGTCTCTAGTGTGGCTCGGTAGCTTGCGTGCTCGTTCGAATGCGCGTGTGTTACGAGAGCCATTTTGAACTTTTGGGGTACTAAAAGAGTTACCTCACTGTTTCTAAAAACACGGTACGTTGCACCCTGAAATTCGCTGAAAGTCACTTCAGTGCGCCTATGCCTGGTGGCTGCTCTGACGGCCCTCTCTAATCTTGTATCCTTGCTCGACTAAAAAACCAGGGCTTGCCAAAATGATTCGTCGGTAGGGCTAGCATCACCCACGCACTTGATGAAAAAGGCTCTTATTGCTGAGGCTCGCTCAAGAAGGGATGAGTCTAAAAAGAAAACACACACATTATATACATATATTTACAACAAAGGTGTACTTCTCGAAAGCCCATCAGCGTTCGAGTTTTCAACACCTCTCTTCCTTGTTATGCTAATGCGGAACGGGTGAAGTATCATAGCCCAGCGGGCCAGTCTCGCATTATGATTTTTCATAGACTGCAGCCAGGCTAGGGGTGCGTGATCTGTTTGGACTTCAAATGGGTGCCCCTCTACGTAATAGTACAATTTCTGGATCGCCCATTTTATCAATAAACATTCCCGCTCAATCGTAGCGTAATTTTTCTCGGCTGGGGAAAGAGCGCGGCTGAGGTACATAAACGGTCGCTCAACGTTATCATATACCTGAGAGGCGACCTCCAAGGCCCTCTCCCGACGCATCTACTTGGATGATAACCCTTTTTTCAGGATCGAAACAGCGCATAACCTTGTCGCTTGTAAGCTCTGCTTTTAGTTTTCGAAACGCGTCTTCGGCGCTGTCCCCCCATTCGACTATCATCGGCTTCGTTTTGAATGTCAACTCAACTAAAGGGCACGCAAGAATGGCTCGGTTCTTGATAAGATTCTGATAGTAGCTCACTAGTCCTAAGAACGCTTTTACATCTTTTCTTGTGACCGGCCTAGCGAACTCTCTTACTGCGCGCGCTTTGTCTTCTGAGATAAATAGTAGCCCGCTACCTACAACGTAACCGAGGTATTCAGCTCGTGCATACCCTACACGACACTTGTTCGGGTTAGCGGTAAGGTTGGCTGTTCGTAATCTCTATAAAATGGTTCTAACATGGTTCAGATGCTCGTCCCAAGTATTACTAAATACAACTACGTCGTCGTAATAGGCTCCAGCGAAATCCTCTACCCCTTTCAACAAATCGTCCATCATACCCTGAAATGTGGCCCCGGCGTCGCGTAGGCCAGACGGCATTCCAAGGAATTCAAATTGGCCGTTATGCGTGATAAACGAAGTCTTCGGGATACTTTCCGGCTCAACTAGGAGTTGGAAATATCCTTTCGTCAAATCGAAGATACTAATGAATTTTGAATTTCCCACTCTATTGATCAATTCCTCTGTGCGGGGCATCGGGTAAGGATCCGGATTTTCTGTTACTGCGTTTAAAGCGCGATAATCACAACATAATCTTATAGTTGAGTCCTTTTTTGGCACGAGAACTATTGGACTGCACCAACTACTTCGTGAAGGTCGTATTATTCCAGCCTTTAACATGCGCGCAATTTTCGCGTCAACTGCGGCGCGTCTACTTTGCGGAATTCTGTAAGCGGCTTTTCTTATTGGCTTAGCCTCTCCGGTCTCTATTCTGTGGCTGGCTAAATCAGTCTTACCCGGTACCTCACTTAACGTATCGCGGAATTCCGTAAGTAGGTCTAACATTTGCTGGTGTTGCTCGGTATCAAGGGCTGGATTAATACTGACTTTCTTGTAGCTGTCCCGAGTCTCGGACTCGAAAGTTACGATTCTTAATTTTTGGTCTTCTCCGGATTCGTCTGCATCCAACACAGTCGAGAAATAACATGGTTTCGGCTCGTGAAATTTCCGCAAAAGATTTGCATGTAAGATTTTTCTTCGTTTTTTTCCTAGGAATCCTACTACTTCAAAATTCGACCTACCCACACATTTTGAGACTGTGACTGGGCCTTGCCAGCAGCGTTCCAGTTTTGAACCAGCTGTCGGCAGAAGGACGAGTGCTTTATCTCCCACTTGTAGGTCTTTCTCGGCTTTCGAAGTTCGCTCATCATAGGTCCGTTTCTGCTTATCAGAGGCTTTTGCATTGTTGCCCGTTGCGGACTCGATTACTCTAGCTAGGCGCTCCTTAAGCTGAAAAAACGAGAAGTTTCATTAGGGACATTTTCGGTCGGTTTGAAGCTACTATCCCTCGTTGGGGAAACACCAACTAATTCCTCTTTTAACACCTCTAACGGCCCTCTAGGGTCTTTCCCGAACAGCATTTCGTATGGAGAAAACCCAGTGCTCTCCTGAATGGATTCTCTATAGGCAAACAACACAAAAAGCAGAAGCTCATCGAATTTCTTTGGCTCACTCATAGCGCATTTTTTAAGCATGCTGACTATAGTAGAATTCATTCTTTCTGTTAAACCGTCGGTTTCCGGGTGATATGGGAACCCTCTAGTCTGCTTAATCCCTAATCCCTTCAGCATTTCTCGTAAAGGCTTAGCTAGCAAATTAGCTCCCTGATCGTTAACTAATTGCTTCGGAAAACCAAATCTATCAAAATAGTCTCGAAGGCACTCCATTATTTTGGCAGTCGTGCAAGAACGTAAACTGTACGCCTCAGGCCATTTGTATGATAGTCGACGACAACTAGAATCCACTTGTTTCCCTTGGACGAGCGCTTCAGAGGGCCTACTAGGTCCATCCCTATTCTTTCAAACGGCTGGCTAGTGCTTGGAAACTTTTGCAACGGAATTTTGTCTCGTTTTGTCGCTCGGGCTATCAACTGACATTCGGCGCAAGAAGTACAATGTTTAGCTACGTCCAGGGCTAAACCTGGCCAATAGAAATGGCGTAAGATCCTATCCGCAGTTTTTCTTCTACCCAGGTGCCCTCCGAAGCTCGTATTATGTGCTTGATTCAAAACTTGCTGTCGATAGCAACGAGGCAAAACTAATTGTAATCGCTCAACTCCAGTCCCTTTATGCTTTTCTGTCCTGTAAAGCAAATTCCGTACAATGATAAAACGTACCTCTGCATTTTCAAGCTCCAAAACGTCGCATTTCTTCCGGATTGCGGCTAACGTGACATCTGCCAACTGATCCTGCTCGAATTTATCAGTTTTCTCGACAGATGGCGAACTGGCGATAGTTGCATTGTAGGCTCGTTTCTCCTCTTGCTTGGCTCGCTTAGTCTTGCGCTCTGAAGCTCTTCCTTTCACAATAATGTCATCGTCAAAAACGCCCAATTCTGACACGTTGCACTCTAAGACAGGCGATCGCCCTCCTCCAATGCTCGTCGGCTCTATGGGCTCGCTCGTGCTCTTAGACCTGGTCTCGGACCCTGATTGAGAGCGAGATTCGTCACTCGACTCGGTGCTCGAATTCGACTCGCTGCTGGAACTGCTCGAGCTCGAACTGCTGGTTTCTATTCGGTTCGCCCGCTTCCCTAGAATAGACCAAAACATTGTTAAATCACGCCCCAATATTA
Organism: Branchinecta lynchi; assembly: GCA_023053575.1. Classification (NCBI taxonomy): domain Eukaryota; kingdom Metazoa; phylum Arthropoda; class Branchiopoda; order Anostraca; family Branchinectidae; genus Branchinecta; species Branchinecta lynchi. The sequence continues at coordinate 74,360 of JAKZAP010000005.1, forward strand.
CTTGGTGCGGCAGATTTTCCGACACGGCTACGGTTATCGTTTCGTCTATCTTTTCTCCGGTAGGCAAATCAAGTTGTAGAGTGACGCAAGCACTCGTGAGTTTTTGAACATGCGCATGGACACAACCAACTTTAAAGACCGTACTCAAATCAATCTGGTCGTCTCTAACTAAATCCTTGTGAACCATCGTGATTTCGCTACCACTGTCTATAAGCATGTCCGCTCTAACGCCGTTAATCGTTCCCCTAATCATCTGAGACTCGCTCGTATCTAGCGCATGACCGTGAACTAAAATACCATCTAGCGGAGCTCTTTTTTTCTTAGTGAAGGCTAACGCGTTCTTGGCTACATACTTATTTGGGGCCTTCCATTTGTTTTCTGTCTTAGGCTCAACTTTTCGTTTTGGACATTCTCTTAACAAATGGTCAGGAGACCCGCACTCATAGCATTTTCTACTTTCCTCTTTTTCAGAATAGAACTTACTTTTGCGCCTCGGAACTTCGTCTTCGCTAACTTGCTTCTTAGGCGCCATCCTCAAAGTCTTGTGCGCTTCGGAATAGTTGACTGCGATGCTCACGGCCTTCTCTATTGTTTCTGGCGCTAATTCTTTCAGTTGCGTCACCAAACCTGGAAAAGTAATGCTATTCACGAATTGTTCCAACACCATATGCGAAACTATTGCTTTTATCTTCGCTGACCCGAGATCTATCTCTGAAATCGACAGCCACTTAATGCAATACGTTCTAAGCCTATCTGCGTGTTCTTGAAAATTCGTTTTCTCCGACATTTTAAGTTCCCTGAACTTAATTCTGTACGTATCCGCTGAAATGTTAAATTTCTGAAAAATAGCTAACTTGACGCTCGAAAATCTACGGAGCTGATCTTGGTTCAAGCCTGCTACTGCCTCTAATGCTCGACCTGACAATAGGGGCATTAATTTCAGAACTTTTGTGGCGTCATCCCAGCCACACAAAATAGCGGTATTCTCGTAGGCTGACAAGAAACTATCTATGTCATCTGCTTCTGACATTTTCTGCAATGCTGGTTCCCGTGGTCGTGCTAACCGATCTAATAATTGTTGTTTTTCTAAATCATGCCGTTGATCGTCCGATATTTGCTTATCCCGCAGTAGTTGTACTATGTCCCGAAACTGCTCTACTAGGTCATTCATGCTCGCTTGACCTTCGGCCGCTCCGGTTTGCTCTTTTGACATGCTCGAAAGATTCGTAGGCTCAGGCTCTGGGCTAGAAATATTTGTAGACGGTTGCACCTGCAGCGAATGGCTCTTGACGATAGCTTTTTCTATAAAACTGCGTCCCGATTGAACCAATTCTATGTGCGTACGGTCCCCCCCTTTTGCCCTCGTCTGAATTCTTTTTTTCTACCTCCTTCCAGGCTAACGGGAAGTAAATAACACTTATTGGAAGCAACGATCAATCGATTGGTAGCGCATGGTAGGCTCGCTGGAAAAGACAAAAAATTTGCACGGCTCACCTTTACTCGGTTCTTAATCCCACTGCGAACACCAGATGTGACGCCCTGATACAAACAAGACAAATCACAAAGAAACAAAGTGTATATTCTTCCAACTGTACAAGATCTTGACCAACTCAGCACTGCTAAATAACTGTGAATAATACTGCTAAACATATCAGTCGTTGATTATTCCATTCAAACCCTGAGCGTTACACAGAGTGGTAACGGGGGTCTTGCCCGCTAGACAGTGGCGAGAACATAGTTTTCGTCACAATAGGATTTTGGACCGGCTATGACCCCCCTAACCCACCCACTCCCCGTATCACTTTTACAAAATCCCAGAAGGTTTGATGGACGCATGGTCACCAATGCCCCATACTTCTCTTTGTCCCAATTAGTGTAGTCTGTATGCCTTTGCATAAAATCCGAAGTCAGATCACCTGCCAGGTCTGAGGTGTGAATAAGCAGACCCAATGAATCAGTGTCAGAGTAAAAGACCTCAACTTGACCGTCAGCAGGCCACTGGGTCTTGACGACATCATAAAAATATTCAAGTTCAAGTTCAAGTTCTTTTATTATTTAAACATACATATTTAACAATATTCACATAACGTCCCCAGCAGGGAGACTGGCTCGAAAGCCGGGCGACAAACGGGATAAATAAACAAACCCAGAAGAAACGGATGCCATCACACTTCTCACTCTATCTCACACCAAAAAAAAAAATATATACCAAAAATTTGTATTTTTATAATTATATTATTATTTATCCGATAGCTGAAAGGCCGGGAGCTACTCACAAACTAATATTCATTAATAAGTACAGCTTTAATTTTAGCTTTTATTGTTATGAGCGACAGACTCTGGTTAAAACAAGATTCATATTTGTTCCAATATTTAGTAATAATATTTTTAGGGGAAAATCTTGATCGCTCGGAAACAATTAAAGGCATAGGAAGCTTGCTTGAAGGACGACGAGTACTGTACGGTCGGACTGAAGGAGGGCCTGGAAAAAATGATTTGAAGCAAACTGGCAGCAGATCCTTTAGATAACGGACATGGAAAAGTATACAATGAAAAACTAGGATTTGTCTAACAGGAATAATACTGAAATAACTGTAAAGACTTTTAGTTGGAGATTTACCAGGAAGAGAAACTGGGGAATAAAATAACATCTTAAGGATTCTCACTGCTTTGTTTTGTAACTTCACAATAGGAGAAATACACAATAGGAGATCAAGCATGATCTTTTTCGACACCTCTAAAATGGAAACCCCAACCCCGATTGGCTTATTGAAATAAATGTTTCGACTCTTCCGGGTCATGACCACAACATCATTTTCCAAGATTGTAAAATCATGGAAGTTGTGGTCAGCTAGGATATGTCAACATTCTTGTACGGAACTGACAACATCGCAACGTTGACGGTTTCGTTTGCTCTCCGCCATTTTACCATACGCCGAATTCATGAACAGTTTCATGATGGATTTGCGTACTTCCGAAAACCTTATGAATTCTGGTAACTTCAAAACCATGAGCAATCATCCATTTGAGGAAAATGCCATGAACTACAAAGTCTTTTTTTCGGGACGAAATCCGCAATCAATTTCTTTTTTGAGGGAGTCCAATGGGAACCTTGAGTGATGAGATGACGATTGTAGGGACTTAACATTTCTTTCGTCACCGGTTTATTTTCGGGTGGGAAGGGGAAATCTTGACACAGATCATGAAATTCTGGTGGGATACACCCATCGATTTCAAACATATACCCCTTGTCACCATAGGGGGTAAAAGTGGACAGATCAGGATGTTCATCTTCACAGAGGAATCGAAACCCTCCCACCGGCAATGGATATGATTTCATGACTTCGGGGTATAAGGAATTCCGGTCAAGGACAACAGCACAAGTGGGATCCTGTGGATCATTAGGTTTGGACTCAAAAACCCGCCTCCCATGAAAAGTCAATCCCCCCCTCAGACCACAAAAACTGATGAATTTCTGGATCAGAAATTAACTCAATGCTTTCAACGGAAAAAATAAAAACCAAATCATAGGTCAAGTGCGGTGTTGAAAAGTAATATCCTATTTCCAATTGGGAGTCATCATACACTTCATCAGCAAAAGTGGAGACAATATCCCCCAAACATAAGACATCACTCATTAGATAGAGGAGACAATAGTCTCGTAAAGTATGACACCCTCCAATGGCCCAAACGCGTTGTGCAAAATCATACCTCTCCTGTGAGCTGTCTTTGTCCTTCATTGAGTCATAAAAGTCAGTAATGTCAGGCAGTTCAGTGTCATCGAACTTGTCAAAGTTGTTGCAATAATCATAGGGGTAACAACCCTTTTGAGTAAGCAACTCGTAAAGTTCAGGAGTATCTTGAACTCTCTGGTGCTGTCTGAGTAAAGTGAAACTATGGGGGTTATCACCTTTCTGCACTTTGATCAACTCTTCCAAGGACTTTGGGTAGAAAGCCATAAAATCCAAAAAGCGTAACTTGTTTGCAACCTCTCCCCCATCAGTTTTCACCCGCCACGATAAGTCAAAGAAAACAATTTTCTCGCTCGATTTTGGGACAATCGTGATATGAAATGAACCTTTGACCCACAACGAATCATTTTCTACCCCTTTCATTTTCGCAAAAGTTCGAAGGAGGAAGTTCTTGTCATACTGGATGTTATGAACATACCCATTCACTAGCATTTTAGCCCGAAGATTCAAATTACAACGTTGATGGCTGACCCCCCTGAAATTAGACCCTCCCGCCTCCCCTGAGTCTAAGTGTGAATGGTCTCGTACAACGATATCTATACTCTTGAATTTTTCCCTACAGATCCAGCATGTGTCGGACTGTAATCTGTCAGTGTCTGCTGGACTTATTTTCATGGGGAAATTCACATTGCGGTAATCTGCCAATATCCCATTTGCAACTTCAAATTTACTTCGTTGCAGTACTGTCCATACAGTTTTCCCCAAAATATTCATGGTACCCAACCAAAGTCTTTGGAGAGTCAATCATACCGTGTCGAATGTGCGCAAACGCTGCTGCACATGGCACGTGTCGTTTCTGTTGGGTAGTATCGTCATCAACGTCTTGTAAGACTGCCTCACAGTCGAGGACAATTTTGTCACGCTGTCTGAGTCGATGGTGATGGTTCTCGAATTGGTAGTTAACCCTTTCCCCGTTGGGGTACGGTATTACTTGCCGCCCATGGGAACTACAATGGAAAACATGCTCATCAAACGTCCGTTCCGCGCGGAAGGCGTATAAGCAGAAGGGACAGTAAAACTTTGACTTTTGTTTACATCCTGCATTCAGCAACCGACTTGGGTCAACAATGGGGAAAAAATTCCCATACTGGTCTTCCTGTGTATCATCTTCCCAAGGCGGTGGCTCATAGAGGAGAAAAACGTGATGTTTGGGTTTCAAGATGGAAGGGGTACGGACTGGGTAAAGCAAGCCTTTGGCATCTTTCTTTTTGGGGTAAACTTCAAAAAATGCCTCATTTGGGTGACTCGTCAATGGCTCATATCATAGAACCGTAATGCCAATACTTTTGTCGGAATTTTCGCGTTCAAACTTGGTGATATCAGCAACTCTTGACGGGTAGTTTATCGTCTTAAAATTCAAGGTAGGAAAATCTTTGCCTCGGCCTGCAGACGTGACAGATGACTCTGACTTGCATCTTTTTGTAAGGGTTTATGCCCCGCTTGGATAACCGCCCACATGAAACATTTTGTGCCAGTATCAAAGTTGATCATTTGCACCCCCCGTTTATTCAGATCTGAATGGTATTTTTCACGGTTGTGTCCTCCCCCCCCTATTATTGGAACCCCCTTGGGATCTTGAGCTATTGACACATCAACCGATTCTACCCCCAAAAACTGAAGTTGACTGGACTCGGTCGCATAATTTTCATAGAGGGCATTGAGTCGCGATACATCCCCTTCAAACACCTCCTCCCAGTTAATCATCCCCGGTGAAACCGACCCAAATTTGCTGTTGAAATATGGAGCGGGTGTCACAACCTCACCGTTTCGCGTATTCAAAAATAAGACCCTGACCCCTATACGAAATAAAATATTCCCCCACTGAGCTATACTCTCACGTATAACATTTCGTATGCTCTCACGAATCCCTAATAATTTTGCGCCGGGAAATGAATAGGGGACAAAGAATCGGTTCACCTCATTCAGGGACACCCGGTAAATCCTCAACATACCCCGGAATGCCTCCTGATGAATTCGAAATGATGGCTGATTTGATGGACCTGTTTGTGGTAGATGTGATGGTCCGGCTTGGGGTTGAAACGATGGTCCGGTTGAGGGTGCATTCGATGGTCCGCCTGGAGCTGGAATCGATGGTCCGGATCGGGGCGGTCTCAATGGTCCGACTGAGGGTGTATTCGACGGCCCAGGTTGTGGTGTTTTCGATGGTCCGGCTGGAGCTGGAATCGATGGTCCGGATTGGGGTGGTCTTGTTGGCTCGACAGAGGGTACATTCGATGGTCCGGCTGGAGCTGGAATCGCTGGTCCGGATCGAGGCGGTCTCGATGGTCCGACTGAGGGTGCATTCAACGGCCCAGGTTGTGGTGTTTTCGATGGTCCGGCTGGAGCTGGAATCGATGGTCCGGATTGGGGTGGTCTCGTTGGGTCGACTGAGGGTGCATTCGATGGTCCGGCTGGAGCTGGAATCGCTGGTCCGGATCGAGGCGGTCTCGATGGTCCGACTGAGGGTGCATTCAACGGCCCAGGTTGTGGTGTTTTCGATGGTCCGGATTGGGGTGGTCTCGATGGACCGACTGAGGATGCATTCGACAGTCCAACTTGGGGTGGCTTCAATGGTCCGGCTGGATTTGCGATCGATGGTCCAGGTGAGGGTGCTTTCGGTTGTTTCTTCCACCTTTTGACCCATTGTGTTTTCATCGTTTTCATCCAACACGGTACTCTGAAAGTTGGACATGTATTTTGTGGGAGGAGCTACACAGTAGGGAAGCGGCAGTGGCGGCACTCGGCCGAAAGCTGTACATTCAAAAGCTTTAGGCCGATAATGTTGAAACTTTAATAGTAGGTCAACCTTAAACTAGCGCATCGAATGAGATGTCCCTGAATAACATTCGGTACTTGGATCACTAGATATCTGTATTTCCCCGAGCAAAATGGCAACATATTCAAGAAATTATTTAAATTTTCGTTTCGAGTCGAGCTGTAATTTCAAAAGGTGTTAAAATTCCAATACTGTTAGGTAGGCCAATCGTCATATGAATATAAAGGAAGTATAAGCCTGTCTCTGCGGAGGCGTGGGTTCGAATCCCACCGCTGCCACCACTGTAATACGGGGGGGTGAAAGAGTTGTACCTTCGGACCTCTGGTCCTGTACTGTATAATCGGTAGCGTGGGGGAGGCTCGTGGGGTCTATCTCCTAGGGCTTTATAGAGTCAAACAAACTAGAGTGCGAGTATAGGTTTAATAAACGTTACGACTTACTCAATACATGGAGAGCATGCACTTGTAGTTTCACTATAACACTGTTACCTTAAGACTGGCTTAAGATCGACTGACTTCCTTTCTACATATATCTTTGCCCTTATATAGTTGTATTTCCTTGGAACGCTTCCGCTTCTCTTAGAGCTCCTTGGAGCATGATACTGGCAACACTTGGCAAAGGAAAACGAAGTAAGGAAATGGAGGCTTCTGCGACAAATAAGAACTTTGCGAGAGTCCCTTGAATCAAACGATGGTTCAGGGGACTTTCGCTGGTTTGGGCATCATTTCCGGGTGAGGGGGCGCAGGGGTTCCTCTCATTACACCTGCTACTGCGCATCGAATGGCGTACGGCTTTTGCGACTGGCTTATTGACTATTGTTGTTAACATACAACATGTAGAATCAAAAGTTATAGGCTGATCAACTTGAAACTTTAACGATAGATTAAGCGTCCTATTTGCACCCGAATTACATAATTCCGAATAACATACGACAATTTTTCATCCAACACGGTACTCTGAAAGTTGGACATGTATTTTGTGGGAGGAACTACACAGTAGGGAAGCCGCAGTGGCGGCACTCGGCCGAAAACTGTAAATTCAAAAGCTTTAGGCGGATAATGTTGAAACTTTAATAGTAGGTCAACCTTAAAATAACGCATCGAATGAGATATTTTCAAAGAATCTTCGATACTTTGATCGCTGGATATATGTATTTCCCCCAGCAAAATGGTAACAAATTCAAGAAATTATTTAAATTTTCGTTGCTAGTCAAGCTGTAAATTCAATAGATGTAGACTGACGGACGGTTTCCCCTGACTTCGACCTGGCCAGGCATAGGTCACCATCTTTCGGGTCCCAACGTGTACGCTCTTGGTGCGTCGCATCCGTAACGGGATCGCGACGCCCAGTGGATGTGCCCGAGCCACCGAGGTGAAACGGGATCTCCCCTCAGCACCGCAAGCAGTGCCTTCACTTAAATCCGGAATGCGGACTGGATAAGTTGAATGCTATCAGTCAACTGATAATAGCAAATAAAACAGCAAAAAGCTGATTTAATTCAAATGGAAATGCAAATCGAACCCAGCTCTGGTGAGCGACAATAAGTTCCATTGAGCATTACTTGACCGCTTACTGTAGCTTAACCGGTTAACCATGGAAGAAATGACCATTTGTTCTCGGTTATCGAAAGTCAACTTTCAATCGACAATTTCAGTCGACTGTATAAATCGAACGCTGTCAGTCAACTGAGAATAGCAAATAAAACAGCAAAAAGATGATTTGAATGAATGAATGAATACTTTTAATTCAGCAAATAGCCATAGACGAAAAAGAAAACACACAGAAAAGAAAACAACAACAACAACAAAAATCATGCAGTCTGTTCCTGCTGTTGCGTTGCAGCAAGAAGAGACTGCCATACAGGCAGGCAATGAAAAATTGGCACAGTGGCAAATTTTATAACCTCAATCTTTGAATCCAAAAGACGGCATAGAAGTGCCGCTCTAGCCTTACGGCGAATTTCCACAAAAGTGAGGCATCTTCTCGAAACGAGCGCCGAAGAAACACTACAGATATATGGTAGCTTAAACAAACGCCGGAACACACGGTTATAACTTATTTTAGCGTTGCTAAGACTTTTAGCGGTAGCATTAGTTACCAATGCTAAAGCAAAAAGATGGTAGCAGTACGTTCTAAACAGCTGAACGCGTACATCAAGGTCAGCCTTGCTGAACTTACGAATTAAAACGTTTGCACGTTTGCATAGCCCCGATATCAACTCTTTAACATGAAGGTCATCATTCAGGTTAGACTTGAACGTGAATCCTAAATAACGGAACTCATCGACATAACACAGTATTCGACCTGACAGTTGCACATCATTTTTAGCAACACGAATACCAGCTTTGCGAAACAACATCACATGAGTTTTCTTTGTATTAAAAAGAATGTCATGTTGTGACGCAAAACTGTCACAAATTTTAAGAAGCTTATTCAATCCATAACACGTAGGCGACAGTACCACTATGTCGTCTGCAAAAAGCAGGTGGTTCATACATCTTCCGGCAATGTAGCATCCAACCATACACGAAGACAGACGGGCAGACAAAGCGTCAATATAAACCGAGTAAAGCAATGGGGACAGAACCCCACCCTGCCGAAGGCCGTTCAGAAGGCCAAACTCATTACTTACAGTCGTACCCCACCTTATTCTGAACTTCTGGTTCCGGAACCAATAAGATAGAAGTTTGAGGTAGCATGCTGGTACACTCCTAGCACGGAGTATATCAAGCATCGTCTTATGGTTTACCCGATCAAAAGCTTTACTCGAGTCTATGAAACAAGCAAACACGGGTGAAGAATATTGTAGGAAATACTCCACAATAAAACGAAGTAGAAAAATAGCAAATTCTACACCACAATAACGTTTAAACCCAAACTGGAACGATGAAGTCTATAGAAATTCACGCAGGATGTCAGCCAAACATCTCTCAAATATTTTTGAAATCACAGTAGCAAGAGCTATGGGACGATAATTATCAGAACTGGTTAAAAGGCCAGCACGGTTTTTCAAAATTGGAACCAAATTTACTGACATTAGGGAATCCGGAACAAACCCGTGCACAATAAACGCATTGAACAGGGCACATAATACTGCACACTTTCTTTCAGAAGCAAATTTGAGGTGCTTAGCAGACACACCGTCTGCTCCTCCCGATTTAGTAGTATCTAACTTTCGTATGATAGTACTAACATCCATCTCAGTTACGGGTCTGATCATGCCAGACGAGGGCAGTACATGATACTCAGAGCAATCACTGCCTACTGAAGAAAAAAGTGCCTCAAATTTGCTTCTCCACAACTCACAAATGGCCTCATCCCCAGAATACCCATCCATGGTCTGAGGGAGGACTTGTGGCACATTAGATACTGACCGAACACGAGACCAAAAATCTTTTACTTTACCCATTAATAATGATTTTGCCATCGCATCAAATCTCAGACTTTCGCAATGAGATCTACATTGCTTGAGCCTTGTTTTAAAACAACGTCGTGCGAACTTCATAGCTTCTAGTACAGGCCCAAGAAGAGGCCTACCCATATGAACCCATTGTAAAAAAGCACTTCTCGAACTCCCATAAAGAGACTTCAGGTGACGATTCCAACCTGGAATGTTGGACTTTCTACGATTTTGAGCTGTTACCTTCGACGGGATAGTACTAGAAGCGGCAAAAATAAGAATACTCACAAACAATGCATATAGGCTAGAAATTTCAGCACGATGTGTGATTATGTCACAATTCCGACCGTCACAAGAGAAACAGGGCAGGCTAAGGTCAATCTGATTGAGCTGATTTTGCGTGGCGACTAAGTAGCTCAGGGTATCTTCTTCTGTGCAGACATCCCAATTCGTCGCTGGCATTACTGCTTTTGGAGCACATACCACATTATCATACAGCCCACTGGGCGGCATATTCACTACAAACCTCAACGGTAAATGGTCGGGACCAAACTCATACTCTATCCACATCTCGCTTATAAGGGGCACAAGCGGACTGGACACTAGGACGTGGTCTAACCACGATACCAAGCCTAGTTGACTTTCACTCACGTAAGTATATGAATTAGCTGGAAGCCTTTGCACATCAATCAGACACAGGTCATTGCTTTGAGCAAAAGATTGCAGCTCACCAAAGAAGTCAGGAGAACAGCAGCGACTAGCATTGGAATTAAAATCACCGAGGACACAAAGGTAATCAAACTGTTCAGACTCAACGATAGAGTGAATCCTGCTGAGACAATCTTCAAATTCAGACACATTTCCCGAGCAGCACGTAGGTAAGTATACGTTTACATAAAGCAGGGCATCCCCTTGAGGACCGATCTTAAATCCAATCATGCGGTCGTCTTGGAGATCTACGATATCGCAGCATGGCCCCAGCTCTTTTCTCCACAATACAGCAACGCCACCGTAAGGCCTACCGGTAAGCAGCTCCGAGTCATTTACGGGGGTGACACCTGCTCCGTAGAACGAGGAATCAATGCTTTGTAACAGGGGGAGATCACACTGCAGCAGCCAGATCTCTTGCAGGAATATAATATCGGACGTACTACACAGATTACTGATCTCGTGTCGACTAGAGCGCACGGATCGGCAATTATATGAACATACTCTAATCGGCCTGCTGCACATTTCCAGATCCCTGAGGTCGCTCATAGAATTTGCGCACAAGAACCCCGCTAGGCCAGAAGTCTGGACGCATTACTGTATCGTAGTAGTTGGCAGCGATAACCACCTTAAAGGAAGCACTGGTAGACCCGCGAGTATTAGGAATCCGCTCACACACTAAAGCACTTCCTCTATGGTTGAGTTTTCTCGCAAGAGCGTTTCCGAGAGCCTGGGCATCAGTCCCAGCATCCAAACGGGCGACAAATAGCTTCCTAGACTGACCTTGCAAGGCAGACCTGACGCCAACAAGGCCACCATTTGAAATAGCACCGATAACCGCAGCGCCAGGGCGCTGGGGCTTGTTACTAGCACGACTTCCAGAACGTTTTATGGGGGGACGCGCGGCCACGTCGGCGAAACTCCTACGATTGCTTGTGCTACCATTCTCACCACTGGGAATTATGGTAGCTAAATTGGGTAGTTGAGGTAACTGGATCACATGGTCCTCACTTTCAACAGCGCTTTCATCAACCGCATCATTATAAACGGTGCCTGTAGACGTGGACCTTGGTAAATGATTCCCAGAAGATAGGGACGGACCTGAGTCAGCACCCGCAATTTTATTTGCCGCTAGCTCGTCACGAGTCACGGCGGTATTTCTGATCGTTTCAATGCTCGATTTCAGATCGTTAATCTGCGTTCGCAAAAGCTCATATGAAGTTAGCACTGAAGCAATGTCAAAATGTTGCATGCTAAGCGGTGGTAAACGACCCAGGTTCGCGGCACAAAACTGAATGTTTTTGACTGAAAAACTGAATGTCAACTGGAAAAAAAAATCGAACTCATCTCTGGTGAGAGATAATAAGTTCCATTGAACGAACTAGTACAACTTTTTGTCGACAATCTGAGTCGACTGGATAAATTGAATGCTAACTGAGAATAGCAAATAAAACAGCAAAAAGATTATTTCAGTCAACTGGAAATGCAAATCAAACGCAGCTCTGGTGAGCGATGAAATGTTCCATTGAGCGATACTTGACAGCTTACTGTTGGTTAACCGGTTATCCATGGAACGAATGACCATTTGTTGTCGGTCGTTCAAAGTCAACTTTTAGTGGACAATCTCAATAGATTGGATAAATTGATCGCTATCAGTCAACTGAGAATAGCAAATAAAACGGCAAAATAATAACTTAAGTCAACTGGAAATTCGAATCAAACGCAGCTCTGGTGAGCGATAATAGGTTTCATTGAGTGTTACTTGACCGCTTGCTGTAGTTGTGTAGAGACAGCCCCAAAATAGTATTTTAAGCATGGAAAATGTATGGAACGAACTAGTACCAGACCAGGCAGTCAGGTGAACTGAATAGTGAGACAACAAAAGATTCAACAGGGTCAAGCAGGTCAGTTAAAAAAAACACAGCTATTTAGTTTATCAAAGGACACCAGCAAGAAACTGACTAAGCCAATACCAGAGATACAAGTATCTGTGGAAAGTCCATGCTTAAATCTACCAAAACTGGTTGTAAAGTTGGAAAATCCCAAGAAATCGCAAAGACAAACCAGAAATTTTATTTGCTTACCAAAAAAAATTTTCAGAGCAACCCAATATGACACTTGGTAATCCAGTAACATCGAATCATATATCGTTTGAAAGCCCAGAGCTTCACTTTACCTGTAGTGGTTGGCAGAGTAGCAGAATTCTATTAAACAACACAGAAAAAAAAAAAAAAGTTTGTTTGCTTTTTCAGAGCCCTACTCACTGAGAAGTACCAAACCAATAGCAGAGATAAATACATGTATTGAAAGCCCAAGCTTCACTATACCTGTCGTGCTGTGACAAGTGCCTAATTCAAGGGACTGACAGAGAAAATCAAATAAAACACTTTTTTACTCTAAAAAAAATTGGAAATTAGATGAGACTGTTGGTCTGAATTTGAGACTGTTGGTCTCCTTTCCGAGACTGCTGGTTCCCGGCGCCATTTTTATGAGACTGATGGTTCAAAAAGTGAGACTGGTGTGTTCCGCGAAAGAGACTGGTGGACCACATTCCCCACCCTGAAGATTCTGAAGTTCTGCTGAAATAAAAATATAAGTAAAAAAAAAAAGAAATAAAGAAATAGCAACATGTTATTAGTTAAGATATAAACACTCTTATTATATCTCAGGAGTACATGTGATGATATTCCTTTACATCTTTCCACTTCTTCCTTATAATCTCAAACCTTCCAATATATTTGAAAGTTCGAGATTGGAAAAAATTTTCCAAGTCCCTCTCAGTTTAAAAAAACTATACAAAACTGTCTTGGTACAGTCTTATAAAGATTCCTCTTGAGTATTTTGCTACTACCACCAAGATCTGCGCCACCGACCGCTCCAGGCAGGCCAACGCCCAAACCCTTCTACGTGATCGGTGCGACCTCCCTACTCACCGGCGTGTCAGCACCAGCCACAAGGGACGACGAGCTTCACGTCCGGCGGTCCAGTATAAGCACAACGCTATAGCACCTCCCATTTTAAGGGCTAGTTGCTTCGGCAGGTGAGTTGTTACACACTCCTAAGCGGGTTCCGACCTCCATGGCCACCGTCCTGCTGTCTGGAGAAACCAACTCCTTTTCGTGGTATCCGGAATATGCGTTGTTTAGGCGCTTTAACCGAACGTTTGGTTCATCCTACAGCGCCAGTTCTGCTTACCAAAAGTGGCTCACTGGGCACTCGGATCCGAAATCCCCGAAGCACATCAAGTTCGGGTGGGCTTTTCACCCATTGAAAGTTTGAGAATAGGTTGAGGCCGTTACGGCCCCAAGGCCTCTAATCATTCGCTTTACCGGATGAGACTCCGTCTCCTTGCATTGATCGACAGCTATCCTGAGGGAAACTTCGGGAGGAACCAGCTACTAGACGGTTCGATTAGTCTTTCGCCCCTATACCAAGCTCCGACGATCGATTTGCACGTCAGAATCGCTGCGGTCCTCCATCAGGGTTTCCCCTGACTTCGACCTGGCCAGGCATAGGTCACCATCTTTCGGGTCCCAACGTGTACGCTCTTGATGCTTCGCATCCGTAACGGGATCGCGACGCCCCGTGGATGTGCCCGAGCCACCGAGGTGAAACGTGATCTCCTCTCAGCACCGCAAGCAGTGCCTTCACTTTAATCCGGAATGCGAGCATAAAATACTATTAAAGTTCCAAGGCAGTTAGCCTTCCCCCTTTTGAATTTACAGCTTGACTCGCAACGAAAATTTAATAATTTCTTGAATTTGTTTTCATTTTCACGGGGGAAATACAGATATCTAGCGATCCAAGAATTGAATGTTATTAGGAAATATCTCATTCGATGCGCAATTTTAAGCTTAATCTTCTATTAAAGTTTCAAGGTCGTCAGCCTACATCTATTGAATTTACAGCTTGACTCGCAACGAACATTTAAATTATTTCTTGAATTTTCTGCCGTTTTGCTGGGGGAAATACATATATCTAGCGATCCAAGTATCGAATGTTAATCGGGAGTATGTCATTCGATGCGTAGTTTTAAGTTTAAGCTTCTGTTAAAGTTTCAAGTTCGTCAGCCAACATTTATTGGATTTACATCTTGACTCGCAGCGATTTAAATAATTTCTTGAATTTGCTGCCATTTTGCTGAGGGAAATACAAATATCTAGCGTTCCAAGTATTGAATGTTAATCGGGAGTATCTCATTCAATGCGCAATTTTAAGCTTAATCTTCTGTTGGGGTTTCAAGTCCGTCAGTCTACATCTATTTAATTTACAGCTTGACTCGCAACGAACTTTTAAATAATTTCTTGAATTTGCTGCCATTTTGCTGGGGGAAATACATATATCTAGCGATCCAAGTATCGAATCTTATTCTGGAGTATCTCATTCGATGTGCAATTTTAAGCTTAATTTTCTATTAAGGTTTCAAGTTTGTCAGCTCACATCTTTTGAATTTAAAGCTTGACTCGCAACGAAAATTTAAATAATCTCTTGAATTTGTTGCCATTTTGCTGGGCGTAATACATATATCCAGCAATGTAAATATCGAATGTTACTCGGAAACATCTCATTCGATGCGCTATTTTAAGGTTGATTCACTATTAAAGTTTGAATATTATCCTCCTACAGCTTTTGAATTTACAGCTTTCGGCCGAGTGCCGCCAGTGCCGCTTCCCGACTGTGTAGCTCCTCCCACAAAATACATGTCCAACTTTCAGAGTACCGTGTTGGATGAAAAACTGTGGTATGTTATTCGGGATTATGTAATTCGGGTGCAAATAGGACGCTTAATCTATCATTAAAGTTTCAAGTTGATCAGCCTATAACTTTTGACTCTACAGCTTAAGCCGCAAAGCTTTTGCTACAAGGCCGCTGATTGGCCGGATTTCCCGACAAGATTTCAGAAAGATGGGTTTACATGTCCAGCTTTCAGAGTACCGTGTTGGATGGAAAAATGTCGTATGTTATATGGGATTATCTTATTCGGGTGCAAATAGGACGATTAATCTACCGTTAAAGTTTCAAGTTGCTCAGCCTATAACTTTTGACTCTAGAGCTTGAGCCGCAAAGCTTTTCCTATAAGACCGCTGATTGGCCGGATTTCGCGACAAGATTTCGGATAGATTGGTGTCCGGTCCGGTTTGTTCAAATATCACAACGGACAATTGAATCAGTGTAGCTTTAAGTCTTGTTGAAGAAAGTTGGTCGCGATTTGGTTGTGAATTGTCGGTTACTTATAAATTTATTTGTTTGTTTTTAGTGGTTTCAAAAGTAAAACTATTCTTATGAGTACTAGCACCTGGGGAGTTCTATGAAAAATGGATCGAGTATTTTCTAATTAGGAAATGACATTTATATAGGTTCATAGAGTGAAACCAGAGTAGGAGTGTAGGAACCGTTTGTACCAGGAATTATTTGGTACAGCGGGCAATATAATTAGAGTGCATATAATAATAAATGTTGAAATTAATACTCTTTCTCAATAATAACTATTACTCTACGGTTAACAACAACAGTCGATGAGCCAGTCGCAAAAGCCGTACGCCATTCGATGCGCAGTAGCAGGCTCATACTTCCTTTATATTCATATGACGATTGGCCTATAACTTTGGACTTTCTAGCCTAAACAGTATTGGAATTTTAAATAATTTCTTGAATTTGTCGCAATTTTGCTGGAGGAAACACAGATATCTAGCGATCCAGGTATCGAATGTTATTCGGGAATATCTCATTCGATGCGCAATTGCAAGCTTAATCTGCTATTAAAGTATCAAGGTAGTCAGCTTAAATCTTTTGAACTTACAGCTGGACTCGCAACGAAAATTTAAATAATTTCTTGAATTTGTTACCATTTTGATGGGGGAATCACAAACGTCTAGCGATCAATGTATCGAATGTTATTCGGGAATATCTCATTCGAAGCGCAATTTTAAGCTTAATCTACTATTAAAGTGTCAATGTCGTAAGCCTACACTTTTTGAATTTGCAGCTTGACTCGCAGCGAAAATTTAAATAATTTATTGAATTTGCTGCCATTTTGCTGAGGGATATACATATGTCCAGCGATCCAAGTATCGAATTTTATACGGGAGGATTTCTTTCGATGCGCAATGTTAAGTGTAATCTTCTATTAAAGTTTCAAGATCGTCATCCTACGTCTTTTGAATTTACAGCTGGACTCTGTTATAACGCGTTAATTAGCTGTTACTAAGCGTTAATTTTACTACGTCTTTAATCTCTCTACTGTTACGGAAAGTTATCTGTTACGACATGGTCCCCGAGCGGTGTGGACCATGCTTAACAAAACCAAAATAAAAACACCCACTAAACTCTACCTCGTTGGTCAATTGTAGAAAAACATATTCGTGTATTTACATTTACAATACAATGGCGATAGATAGCAGGTAATAAATAAAACTCAACACTTAACTTTTAACATCTCCAGCAACGACCGTTCACCGGTCCCACTCAAAACAGACTGCCCAGCATTGTATTAAATTTCGCCCCAATTCAAACTTGAATGGCTCAGGTTATTCATCGCCAGGAACCTGTTGTTACCTGGCGGAATTAAACTTATAGAAACCAAGGTGTCGTGAACTCCCTTGGTGAAAGTACACCTTGGTTACAACTCGCAACGAAAATTTAAACAATTTCTTGAATTTGTTGCCTTTTTGCTGGGCGTAATACATATATCCAGCGATCCAAGTATCGAATTTTATTCAGGAATATCTCATTCGATGAGCAATTGGAAGCTTAATCTACTATTCAAGTGTTAATATAGTCAGCTTACACCCTTTGAATTTAAACTTGGACTCGCAACGAAAATTTAAACATTTTCTTGAATTTGTTGCCTTTTTGCTTGGCGTAATACATATATCTAGCGATGATAGTATCGAATGTTGTTCAGGAATATCTCATTCGATGCGCAATTGGAAGCTTAAACTACTATTAAAGTTTCAAGGTCTTCAGCCTACATCTTTTGAATTTACAGCTGGACTCGCAACGAAAATTTGAATAATTTCTTGAATTTGTTGCCATTTTGCTGGGCGTAATACAAATATCCAGCGATCCAAGTATCGAATGTTATTCAGGAACATCTCATTCGATGCGCTATTTTAAGGTTGACCTACTATTAAAGTTTCAACATTATCCGCCTAAAGCTTTTGAATTTACAGCTTTTGGCCGAGTGCCGCCACTGCGGCTTCCCTACTGTGTAGTTTCTCCCACAAAATACATGTCAAACTTTCAGAGTACCGTGTTGGATGAAAAACTGTCGTATGTTATTCGGAGTTATGTAATTCGGGTGCAAATAGGACGCTTAGTCTATTGTTAAAGTTTCAAGTTGCTCAGCCTATAACTTTTGACTCTACAATTTGAGCCGCAAAGCTTTTGCTATAAGGCCGCTGATTGTCCGGATTTCGCGACAAGATTTCGGATAGATTGGTGTCCGGTCCGGTTTGGGGAAATTCAAATATCACAACGGACAATTGAATCAGTGTAGCTTTGAGTCTTGTTGAAGAAGGTTGGTTGTGATTTGGTTGTGAATTGTCAGTAACTTATAAGTTTATTTGTTTGTTTTTAGTTGTTTCAAAGGTAAAATTATTCTTATGAGTACTAGCACCTGGGGAGTTCTACGAAAAATGGATCGAGCATTTTCTAATTAGGAAATGACATCTATATAGGTTCATAGAGTTAAACCAGAGTAGGAGTGTACGAACCGTTCGTACCAAGAATTAATCGGTACAGCGGGCAATATAAATATAGTGCATATATTAATAAATGTTGAAATTAATACTCTTTCTCAATAATAACTATTACTCTACGGTTAACATAAACAGTCAACGAGCCAGCCGTACGCCATTCGATGCGCAGTAGCAGGTTTACACTTCCTTTATATTCATATGACGATTGGCCTATAACTTTGGACTTTCAAGCCTAAACAGTATTGGAATTTTAAATAATTTCTTGAATTTGTCGCAACTTTGCCGAAGGAAATACACATATCTAGCTATTCAAGTATCGAATGTTATTCGGAAATATCTCATTCGATGCGCAATTGCAAGCTTAATCTACTACTAAAGTATCAAGGTAGTCAGCCTTCACCTTTTGAAATTACAGCTGGACTCGCAACGAAAATTTAAATAATTTCTTGAATATGTTGCCATTTTGCTAGGGGAAATACAGATATCTAGTGATCCAAGTATCGAATGTTATTCGGGAATATCTCATTTGATGCGCAATTGCAAGCTTAATCTACTTTTTAAAGTATAAAGGTAGTCAGCCTACACCTTTTGAATTTACAGCTGGACTCGCAACGACAATTTAAATATTTTCTTGAATATGTTGCCATTTTGCTAGGGGAAATACAGATATCTAGTGATCCAAGTATCGAATGTTATTCGGGAATATCTCATTCGATGCGCAATTGCAAGCTTAATCTACTACTAAAGTATCAAGGTAGTCAGCCTTCACCTTCACTCGCAACGAAAATTTAAATAATTTCTTGAATATGTTGCCATTTTGCTAGGGGAAATACAGATATCTAGTGATCCAAGTATCGAATGTTATTCGGGAATATCTCATTTGATGCGCAATTGCAAGCTTAATCTACTTTTTAAAGTATAAAGGTAGTCAGCCTTCACCTTTTGAAATTACAGCTGGACTCGCAACGAAAATTTAAATAATTTCTTGAATATGTTGCCATTTTGCTAGGGGAAATACAGATATCTAGTGATCCAAGTATCGAATGTTATTCGGGAATATCTCGTTCGATGCGCAATTGCAAGCTTAATCTACTACTAAAGTATCAAGGTAGTCAGCCTTCACCTTTTGAAATTACAGCTGGACTCGCAACGAAAATTTAAATAATTTCTTGAATATGTTGCCATTTTGCTTGGGGAAATACAGATATCTAGTGATCCAAGTATCGAATGTTATTCGGGAATATCTCATTCGATGCGCAATTGCAAGCTTAATCTACTACTAAAGTATCAAGGTAGTCAGCCTTCACCTTCACTCGCAACGAAAATTTATATAATTTCTTGAAGATGTTGCCATTTTGCTAGGGGAAATACAGATATCTAGCTATTCAAGTATCGAATGTTATTTGGAAATATTTCATTCGGTGCGCAATTGTAAGCTTAATCTGCTATTAAAGTATCAAGGTAAATAGGATACATCTTTTGAATTTACAGCTGGACTCTCAACGACAATTTTATTAATTTCTTGAATGTGTTACCATTTTGCTGGGGAAAAACAGTCAACGAGCCAGCCGTACGCCATTCGATGCGCAGTAGCAGGTTTACACTTCCTTTATATTCATATGACGATTGGCCTATAACTTTGGACTTTCTAGCCTAAACAGTATTGGAATTTTAAATAATTTCTTGAATTTGTCGCAACTTTGCCGAAGGAAATACACATATCTAGCTATTCAAGTATCGAATTTTATTCGGGAATATCTCATTCGATGAGCAATTGCAAGCTTAATCTACTACTAAAGTATCAAGGTAGTCAGCCTTCACCTTTTGAAATTACAGCTGGACTCGCAACGAAAATTTAAATAATTTCTTGAATATGTTGCCATTTTGCTGGGGGAAATACAGATATCTAGTGATCCAAGTATCGAATGTTATTCGGGAATATCTCATTTCATGCGCAATTGCAAGCTTAATCTACTTTTAAAGTATAAAGGTAGTCAGCCTACACTTTTGAATTTACAGCTGGACTCGCAACGACAATTTAAATAATTTCTTGAATTTGTGGCCATTTTGCTGAGGGAAATACAGATATCTAGCTATTCAAGTATCGAATGTTATTCGGAAATATTTCATTCGGTGCGCAATTGTAAGCTTAATCTGCTATTAAAGTATCAAGGTAAACAGCCTACACCTTTTGAATTTACAGCTGGACTCTCAACGACAATTTTATTAATTTCTTGAATGTGTTCTCATTTTGCTGAATCACAAAATTGTAGCGATCCAGGTATCGAATTTTATCCGGGAGTATTTCATTCGATGCGCAATGTTGAGCTTAATCTTCTACTAAAGTTTCAAGGTCGTCAGCCTACATCTTTTGAATTTACAGCTTGACTTGCAACGAAAATTTAAATAAGTTCTTGAATTGTTTTCCATTTTGCTGGGGGAAATTCATATATCCAGCGATCAAAGTATCGAAGATTCTTCGGAAATATCTCATTCGATGCGCAATAGCAAGCTTAATCTACTATTAAAGTATCAAGGTAATCTGCTTACATCTTTTGAATTTACAGCTTGACTCGCAACGAAGATTTAATTAATTTTTTGAATTTGTTGCCATTTTTCTGTGGGAGAGACATATATGTTGCGATCCAAGTATCGAATTTTATTTGGAAATATCTGATTCATTCAAACAATGTTTACAACGGATACGTCAGCTATGAATGTTCATCAGCGATATTTCGGCCCTTCTTGGCAAGGGTCCTCTTCAGGCTGTCAATCCTCTGGTTCAACTTCCGGGAAGGAAACAAACCTGTAATAAATATCTGAAGCTTCTCTCGACTAGAGATATCTTATTAAAGTAAATTATCTTCAAATACCACTAAAATGAAAAAACTAGTCCTGAGATTTAATTTTTAAATTATATCTCCTTACCGGAAACGTGGAACGGGGTTATTAAGGGAAGAAAATTCAAGCCTCAGTCCCTTATTAACAACAAAACGGAAGTCGTTCAAAATGCAGAAAAAAATATTTCCTGCCGTCGCTCCAATCGTGCAGCAAAAACAGCAGCCGTGTCAAAAATTAAATCTCAGCACTAATTTTTCCGTGCAGTGATTATTCAAAGTAATAGATTCAGGCAAATACTCATAATAGAAACGTAGAACGAGGTCATTAATAAAATAATATTTAAGTTTTCAGCCCTTATTAATGAAAAAACTGAAGCTGATCAAAATGCAGAAAAAAACCTTTCCTGTCATCGCCCCAATCGTGCAGCAAAAACAGCATCGTTGTCAATAATTTAATCTCAGGACTAGTTTTTTCATTATAGTGGTGTTTGAAGATAATTTACTTTAATAAGATATTTATAGTCGGTAGAAGCTTCAGTTATTTATTACAGGTTTTTTTATTACAGGTTTCGTTTTGATCAGCTTATATTTTTTGACTCTACAACTTAAAGTGCAACGAACTTTTTTTTCGCCATTTTGTCAGGGAAAAAATATATAATTGTTTTTGCTTGTTTTAGAATGCCAAAAGTCAATAATAAGAAAGTGACCAAGCCTGCCCCCGAAGATGACTCCGACCGGACCCTTACGACCCTGCCTACCCCTGTATATCCCCAAAATCAACCCCTGACAACCCTGCCTGCCCCTGGAAATTCTGTGAATCAACCCCTCATGACCATGCCTGCCCCTGGAAATTCTGTCAACCAAACCCTAACGACCATGCCCGCCCCTGGAGATACCCTGCCTGCCCCTGACTCTGCTCAAGAACCTGCGACCAGCAGCCAGCCGAACTTACCTGCCATTGCAGCCACGAAGACAAAGAACACCTACTACAAGGCATGTCCATTCTGCCACCGATCGTTTGAGTTTCTTGAAAAACACCTTTCGGGGAGACGCAATGCTTGCAGCAAAAACCTCAAAGGAGGATTTTGGACCGTCGCAGAAGTTAAAGAGATTCATGAAAGATCGAAAGAGGAAATGGTGGCAAAGCTTCGTGATAAGGCCTTCTACTCTGCGTTTCGGCTCAAGAGCGCAATCAGAGAGTCAAAGTCCTTGCACCAACTCTGCCAAGCGTTGTCGGAGTTGACAGGAACTTATTTTGATGTTACAGACGTAGTCGATTGCCCAGTATATCTTGGGTCTTACGACGTGCCGACGATCTTAAATTTTCGTTGCGAGTCAAGCTGTAAATTCAATAGATGTAGACTGACGGACGGTTTCCCCTGACTTCGACCTGGCCAGGCATAGGTCACCATCTTTCGGGTCCCAACGTGTACGCTCTTGGTGCGTCGCATCCGTAACGGGATCGCGACGCCCAGTGGATGTGCCCGAGCCACCGAGGTGAAACGGGATCTCCCCTCAGCACCGCAAGCAGTGCCTTCACTTAAATCCGGAATGCGGACTGGATAAGTTGAATGCTATCAGTCAACTGATAATAGCAAATAAAACAGCAAAAAGCTGATTTAATTCAAATGGAAATGCAAATCGAACCCAGCTCTGGTGAGCGACAATAAGTTCCATTGAGCATTACTTGACCGCTTACTGTAGCTTAACCGGTTAACCATGGAAGAAATGACCATTTGTTCTCGGTTATCGAAAGTCAACTTTCAATCGACAATTTCAGTCGACTGTATAAATCGAACGCTGTCAGTCAACTGAGAATAGCAAATAAAACAGCAAAAAGATGATTTGAATGAATGAATGAATACTTTTAATTCAGCAAATAGCCATAGACGAAAAAGAAAACACACAGAAAAGAAAACAACAACAACAACAAAAATCATGCAGTCTGTTCCTGCTGTTGCGTTGCAGCAAGAAGAGACTGCCATACAGGCAGGCAATGAAAAATTGGCACAGTGGCAAATTTTATAACCTCAATCTTTGAATCCAAAAGACGGCATAGAAGTGCCGCTCTAGCCTTACGGCGAATTTCCACAAAAGTGAGGCATCTTCTCGAAACGAGCGCCGAAGAAACACTACAGATATATGGTAGCTTAAACAAACGCCGGAACACACGGTTATAACTTATTTTAGCGTTGCTAAGACTTTTAGCGGTAGCATTAGTTACCAATGCTAAAGCAAAAAGATGGTAGCAGTACGTTCTAAACAGCTGAACGCGTACATCAAGGTCAGCCTTGCTGAACTTACGAATTAAAACGTTTGCACGTTTGCATAGCCCCGATATCAACTCTTTAACATGAAGGTCATCATTCAGGTTAGACTTGAACGTGAATCCTAAATAACGGAACTCATCGACATAACACAGTATTCGACCTGACAGTTGCACATCATTTTTAGCAACACGAATACCAGCTTTGCGAAACAACATCACATGAGTTTTCTTTGTATTAAAAAGAATGTCATGTTGTGACGCAAAACTGTCACAAATTTTAAGAAGCTTATTCAATCCATAACACGTAGGCGACAGTACCACTAGGTCGTCTGCAAAAAGCAGGTGGTTCATACATCTTCCGGCAATGTAGCATCCAACCATACACGAAGACAGACGGGCAGACAAAGCGTCAATATAAACCGAGTAAAGCAATGGGGACAGAACCCCACCCTGCCGAAGGCCGTTCAGAAGGCCAAACTCATTACTTACAGTCGTACCCCACCTTATTCTGAACTTCTGGTTCCGGAACCAATAAGATAGAAGTTTGAGGTAGCATGCTGGTACACTCCTAGCACGGAGTATATCAAGCATCGTCTTATGGTTTACCCGATCAAAAGCTTTACTCGAGTCTATGAAACAAGCAAACACGGGTGAAGAATATTGTAGGAAATACTCCACAATAAAACGAAGTAGAAAAATAGCAAATTCTACACCACAATAACGTTTAAACCCAAACTGGAACGATGAAGTCTATAGAAATTCACGCAGGATGTCAGCCAAACATCTCTCAAATATTTTTGAAATCACAGTAGCAAGAGCTATGGGACGATAATTATCAGAACTGGTTAAAAGGCCAGCACGGTTTTTCAAAATTGGAACCAAATTTACTGACATTAGGGAATCCGGAACAAACCCGTGCACAATAAACGCATTGAACAGGGCACATAATACTGCACACTTTCTTTCAGAAGCAAATTTGAGGTGCTTAGCAGACACACCGTCTGCTCCTCCCGATTTAGTAGTATCTAACTTTCGTATGATAGTACTAACATCCATCTCAGTTACGGGTCTGATCATGCCAGACGAGGGCAGTACATGATACTCAGAGCAATCACTGCCTACTGAAGAAAAAAGTGCCTCAAATTTGCTTCTCCACAACTCACAAATGGCCTCATCCCCGGAATACCCATCCATGGTCTGAGGGAGGACTTGTGGCACATTAAATACTGACCGAACACGAGACCAAAAATCTTTTACTTTACCCATTAATAATGATTTTGCCATCGCATCAAATCTCAGACTTTCGCAATGAGATCTACATTGCTTGAGCCTTGTTTTAAAACAACGTCGTGCGAACTTCATAGCTTCTAGTACAGGCCCAAGAAGAGGCCTACCCATATGAACCCATTGTAAAAAAGCACTTCTCGAACTCCCATAAAGAGACTTCAGGTGACGATTCCAACCTGGAATGTTGGACTTTCTACGATTTTGAGCTGTTACCTTCGACGGGATAGTACTAGAAGCGGCAAAAATAAGAATACTCACAAACAATGCATATAGGCTAGAAATTTCAGCACGATGTGTGATTATGTCACAATTCCGACCGTCACAAGAGAAACAGGGCAGGCTAAGGTCAATCTGATTGAGCTGATTTTGCGTGGCGACTAAGTAGCTCAGGGTATCTTCTTCTGTGCAGACATCCCAATTCGTCGCTGGCATTACTGCTTTTGGAGCACATACCACATTATCATACAGCCCACTGGGCGGCATATTCACTACAAACCTCAACGGTAAATGGTCGGGACCAAACTCATACTCTATCCACATCTCGCTTATAAGGGGCACAAGCGGACTGGACACTAGGACGTGGTCTAACCACGATACCAAGCCTAGTTGACTTTCACTCACGTAAGTATATGAATTAGCTGGAAGCCTTTGCACATCAATCAGACACAGGTCATTGCTTTGAGCAAAAGATTGCAGCTCACCAAAGAAGTCAGGAGAACAGCAGCGACTAGCATTGGAATTAAAATCACCGAGGACACAAAGGTAATCAAACTGTTCAGACTCAACGATAGAGTGAATCCTGCTGAGACAATCTTCAAATTCAGACACATTTCCCGAGCAGCACGTAGGTAAGTATACGTTTACATAAAGCAGGGCATCCCCTTGAGGACCGATCTTAAATCCAATCATGCGGTCGTCTTGGAGATCTACGATATCGCAGCATGGCCCCAGCTCTTTTCTCCACAATACAGCAACGCCACCGTAAGGCCTACCGGTAAGCAGCTCCGAGTCATTTACGGGGGTGACACCTGCTCCGTAGAACGAGGAATCAATGCTTTGTAACAGGGGGAGATCACACTGCAGCAGCCAGATCTCTTGCAGGAATATAATATCGGACGTACTACACAGATTACTGATCTCGTGTCGACTAGAGCGCACGGATCGGCAATTATATGAACATACTCTAATCGGCCTGCTGCACATTTCCAGATCCCTGAGGTCGCTCATAGAATTTGCGCACAAGAACCCCGCTAGGCCAGAAGTCTGGACGCATTACTGTATCGTAGTAGTTGGCAGCGATAACCACCTTAAAGGAAGCACTGGTAGACCCGCGAGTATTAGGAATCCGCTCACACACTAAAGCACTTCCTCTATGGTTGAGTTTTCTCGCAAGAGCGTTTCCGAGAGCCTGGGCATCAGTCCCAGCATCCAAACGGGCGACAAATAGCTTCCTAGACTGACCTTGCAAGGCAGACCTGACGCCAACAAGGCCACCATTTGAAATAGCACCGATAACCGCAGCGCCAGGGCGCTGGGGCTTGTTACTAGCACGACTTCCAGAACGTTTTATGGGGGGACGCGCGGCCACGTCGGCGAAACTCCTACGATTGCTTGTGCTACCATTCTCACCACTGGGAATTATGGTAGCTAAATTGGGTAGTTGAGGTAACTGGATCACATGGTCCTCACTTTCAACAGCGCTTTCATCAACCGCATCATTATAAACGGTGCCTGTAGACGTGGACCTTGGTAAATGATTCCCAGAAGATAGGGACGGACCTGAGTCAGCACCCGCAATTTTATTTGCCGCTAGCTCGTCACGAGTCACGGCGGTATTTCTGATCGTTTCAATGCTCGATTTCAGATCGTTAATCTGCGTTCGCAAAAGCTCATATGAAGTTAGCACTGAAGCAATGTCAAAATGTTGCATGCTAAGCGGTGGTAAACGACCCAGGTTCGCGGCACAAAACTGAATGTTTTTGACTGAAAAACTGAATGTCAACTGGAAAAAAAAATCGAACTCATCTCTGGTGAGAGATAATAAGTTCCATTGAACGAACTAGTACAACTTTTTGTCGACAATCTGAGTCGACTGGATAAATTGAATGCTAACTGAGAATAGCAAATAAAACAGCAAAAAGATTATTTCAGTCAACTGGAAATGCAAATCAAACGCAGCTCTGGTGAGCGATGAAATGTTCCATTGAGCGATACTTGACAGCTTACTGTTGGTTAACCGGTTATCCATGGAACGAATGACCATTTGTTGTCGGTCGTTCAAAGTCAACTTTTAGTGGACAATCTCAATAGATTGGATAAATTGATCGCTATCAGTCAACTGAGAATAGCAAATAAAACGGCAAAATAATAACTTAAGTCAACTGGAAATTCGAATCAAACGCAGCTCTGGTGAGCGATAATAGGTTTCATTGAGTGTTACTTGACCGCTTGCTGTAGTTGTGTAGAGACAGCCCCAAAATAGTATTTTAAGCATGGAAAATGTATGGAACGAACTAGTACCAGACCAGGCAGTCAGGTGAACTGAATAGTGAGACAACAAAAGATTCAACAGGGTCAAGCAGGTCAGTTAAAAAAAACACAGCTATTTAGTTTATCAAAGGACACCAGCAAGAAACTGACTAAGCCAATACCAGAGATACAAGTATCTGTGGAAAGTCCATGCTTAAATCTACCAAAACTGGTTGTAAAGTTGGAAAATCCCAAGAAATCGCAAAGACAAACCAGAAATTTTATTTGCTTACCAAAAAAAATTTTCAGAGCAACCCAATATGACACTTGGTAATCCAGTAACATCGAATCATATATCGTTTGAAAGCCCAGAGCTTCACTTTACCTGTAGTGGTTGGCAGAGTAGCAGAATTCTATTAAACAACACAGAAAAAAAAAAAAAAGTTTGTTTGCTTTTTCAGAGCCCTACTCACTGAGAAGTACCAAACCAATAGCAGAGATAAATACATGTATTGAAAGCCCAAGCTTCACTATACCTGTCGTGCTGTGACAAGTGCCTAATTCAAGGGACTGACAGAGAAAATCAAATAAAACACTTTTTTACTCTAAAAAAAATTGGAAATTAGATGAGACTGTTGGTCTGAATTTGAGACTGTTGGTCTCCTTTCCGAGACTGCTGGTTCCCGGCGCCATTTTTATGAGACTGATGGTTCAAAAAGTGAGACTGGTGTGTTCCGCGAAAGAGACTGGTGGACCACATTCCCCACCCTGAAGATTCTGAAGTTCTGCTGAAATAAAAATATAAGTAAAAAAAAAAAGAAATAAAGAAATAGCAACATGTTATTAGTTAAGATATAAACACTCTTATTATATCTCAGGAGTACATGTGATGATATTCCTTTACATCTTTCCACTTCTTCCTTATAATCTCAAACCTTCCAATATATTTGAAAGTTCGAGATTGGAAAAAATTTTCCAAGTCCCTCTCAGTTTAAAAAAACTATACAAAACTGTCTTGGTACAGTCTTATAAAGATTCCTCTTGAGTATTTTGCTACTACCACCAAGATCTGCGCCACCGACCGCTCCAGGCAGGCCAACGCCCAAACCCTTCTACGTGATCGGTGCGACCTCCCTACTCACCGGCGTGTCAGCACCAGCCACAAGGGACGACGAGCTTCACGTCCGGCGGTCCAGTATAAGCACAACGCTATAGCACCTCCCATTTTAAGGGCTAGTTGCTTCGGCAGGTGAGTTGTTACACACTCCTAAGCGGGTTCCGACCTCCATGGCCACCGTCCTGCTGTCTGGAGAAACCAACTCCTTTTCGTGGTATCCGGAATATGCGTTGTTTAGGCGCTTTAACCGAACGTTTGGTTCATCCTACAGCGCCAGTTCTGCTTACCAAAAGTGGCTCACTGGGCACTCGGATCCGAAATCCCCGAAGCACATCAAGTTCGGGTGGGCTTTTCACCCATTGAAAGTTTGAGAATAGGTTGAGGCCGTTACGGCCCCAAGGCCTCTAATCATTCGCTTTACCGGATGAGACTCCGTCTCCTTGCATTGATCGACAGCTATCCTGAGGGAAACTTCGGGAGGAACCAGCTACTAGACGGTTCGATTAGTCTTTCGCCCCTATACCAAGCTCCGACGATCGATTTGCACGTCAGAATCGCTGCGGTCCTCCATCAGGGTTTCCCCTGACTTCGACCTGGCCAGGCATAGGTCACCATCTTTCGGGTCCCAACGTGTACGCTCTTGATGCTTCGCATCCGTAACGGGATCGCGACGCCCCGTGGATGTGCCCGAGCCACCGAGGTGAAACGTGATCTCCTCTCAGCACCGCAAGCAGTGCCTTCACTTTAATCCGGAATGCGAGCATAAAATACTATTAAAGTTCCAAGGCAGTTAGCCTTCCCCCTTTTGAATTTACAGCTTGACTCGCAACGAAAATTTAATAATTTCTTGAATTTGTTTTCATTTTCACGGGGGAAATACAGATATCTAGCGATCCAAGAATTGAATGTTATTAGGAAATATCTCATTCGATGCGCAATTTTAAGCTTAATCTTCTATTAAAGTTTCAAGGTCGTCAGCCTACATCTATTGAATTTACAGCTTGACTCGCAACGAACATTTAAATTATTTCTTGAATTTTCTGCCGTTTTGCTGGGGGAAATACATATATCTAGCGATCCAAGTATCGAATGTTAATCGGGAGTATGTCATTCGATGCGTAGTTTTAAGTTTAAGCTTCTGTTAAAGTTTCAAGTTCGTCAGCCAACATTTATTGGATTTACATCTTGACTCGCAGCGATTTAAATAATTTCTTGAATTTGCTGCCATTTTGCTGAGGGAAATACAAATATCTAGCGTTCCAAGTATTGAATGTTAATCGGGAGTATCTCATTCAATGCGCAATTTTAAGCTTAATCTTCTGTTGGGGTTTCAAGTCCGTCAGTCTACATCTATTTAATTTACAGCTTGACTCGCAACGAACTTTTAAATAATTTCTTGAATTTGCTGCCATTTTGCTGGGGGAAATACATATATCTAGCGATCCAAGTATCGAATCTTATTCTGGAGTATCTCATTCGATGTGCAATTTTAAGCTTAATTTTCTATTAAGGTTTCAAGTTTGTCAGCTCACATCTTTTGAATTTAAAGCTTGACTCGCAACGAAAATTTAAATAATCTCTTGAATTTGTTGCCATTTTGCTGGGCGTAATACATATATCCAGCAATGTAAATATCGAATGTTACTCGGAAACATCTCATTCGATGCGCTATTTTAAGGTTGATTCACTATTAAAGTTTGAATATTATCCTCCTACAGCTTTTGAATTTACAGCTTTCGGCCGAGTGCCGCCAGTGCCGCTTCCCGACTGTGTAGCTCCTCCCACAAAATACATGTCCAACTTTCAGAGTACCGTGTTGGATGAAAAACTGTGGTATGTTATTCGGGATTATGTAATTCGGGTGCAAATAGGACGCTTAATCTATCATTAAAGTTTCAAGTTGATCAGCCTATAACTTTTGACTCTACAGCTTAAGCCGCAAAGCTTTTGCTACAAGGCCGCTGATTGGCCGGATTTCCCGACAAGATTTCAGAAAGATGGGTTTACATGTCCAGCTTTCAGAGTACCGTGTTGGATGGAAAAATGTCGTATGTTATATGGGATTATCTTATTCGGGTGCAAATAGGACGATTAATCTACCGTTAAAGTTTCAAGTTGCTCAGCCTATAACTTTTGACTCTAGAGCTTGAGCCGCAAAGCTTTTCCTATAAGACCGCTGATTGGCCGGATTTCGCGACAAGATTTCGGATAGATTGGTGTCCGGTCCGGTTTGTTCAAATATCACAACGGACAATTGAATCAGTGTAGCTTTAAGTCTTGTTGAAGAAAGTTGGTCGCGATTTGGTTGTGAATTGTCGGTTACTTATAAATTTATTTGTTTGTTTTTAGTGGTTTCAAAAGTAAAACTATTCTTATGAGTACTAGCACCTGGGGAGTTCTATGAAAAATGGATCGAGTATTTTCTAATTAGGAAATGACATTTATATAGGTTCATAGAGTGAAACCAGAGTAGGAGTGTAGGAACCGTTTGTACCAGGAATTATTTGGTACAGCGGGCAATATAATTAGAGTGCATATAATAATAAATGTTGAAATTAATACTCTTTCTCAATAATAACTATTACTCTACGGTTAACAACAACAGTCGATGAGCCAGTCGCAAAAGCCGTACGCCATTCGATGCGCAGTAGCAGGCTCATACTTCCTTTATATTCATATGACGATTGGCCTATAACTTTGGACTTTCTAGCCTAAACAGTATTGGAATTTTAAATAATTTCTTGAATTTGTCGCAATTTTGCTGGAGGAAACACAGATATCTAGCGATCCAGGTATCGAATGTTATTCGGGAATATCTCATTCGATGCGCAATTGCAAGCTTAATCTGCTATTAAAGTATCAAGGTAGTCAGCTTAAATCTTTTGAACTTACAGCTGGACTCGCAACGAAAATTTAAATAATTTCTTGAATTTGTTACCATTTTGATGGGGGAATCACAAACGTCTAGCGATCAATGTATCGAATGTTATTCGGGAATATCTCATTCGAAGCGCAATTTTAAGCTTAATCTACTATTAAAGTGTCAATGTCGTAAGCCTACACTTTTTGAATTTGCAGCTTGACTCGCAGCGAAAATTTAAATAATTTATTGAATTTGCTGCCATTTTGCTGAGGGATATACATATGTCCAGCGATCCAAGTATCGAATTTTATACGGGAGGATTTCTTTCGATGCGCAATGTTAAGTGTAATCTTCTATTAAAGTTTCAAGATCGTCATCCTACGTCTTTTGAATTTACAGCTGGACTCTGTTATAACGCGTTAATTAGCTGTTACTAAGCGTTAATTTTACTACGTCTTTAATCTCTCTACTGTTACGGAAAGTTATCTGTTACGACATGGTCCCCGAGCGGTGTGGACCATGCTTAACAAAACCAAAATAAAAACACCCACTAAACTCTACCTCGTTGGTCAATTGTAGAAAAACATATTCGTGTATTTACATTTACAATACAATGGCGATAGATAGCAGGTAATAAATAAAACTCAACACTTAACTTTTAACATCTCCAGCAACGACCGTTCACCGGTCCCACTCAAAACAGACTGCCCAGCATTGTATTAAATTTCGCCCCAATTCAAACTTGAATGGCTCAGGTTATTCATCGCCAGGAACCTGTTGTTACCTGGCGGAATTAAACTTATAGAAACCAAGGTGTCGTGAACTCCCTTGGTGAAAGTACACCTTGGTTACAACTCGCAACGAAAATTTAAACAATTTCTTGAATTTGTTGCCTTTTTGCTGGGCGTAATACATATATCCAGCGATCCAAGTATCGAATTTTATTCAGGAATATCTCATTCGATGAGCAATTGGAAGCTTAATCTACTATTCAAGTGTTAATATAGTCAGCTTACACCCTTTGAATTTAAACTTGGACTCGCAACGAAAATTTAAACATTTTCTTGAATTTGTTGCCTTTTTGCTTGGCGTAATACATATATCTAGCGATGATAGTATCGAATGTTGTTCAGGAATATCTCATTCGATGCGCAATTGGAAGCTTAAACTACTATTAAAGTTTCAAGGTCTTCAGCCTACATCTTTTGAATTTACAGCTGGACTCGCAACGAAAATTTGAATAATTTCTTGAATTTGTTGCCATTTTGCTGGGCGTAATACAAATATCCAGCGATCCAAGTATCGAATGTTATTCAGGAACATCTCATTCGATGCGCTATTTTAAGGTTGACCTACTATTAAAGTTTCAACATTATCCGCCTAAAGCTTTTGAATTTACAGCTTTTGGCCGAGTGCCGCCACTGCGGCTTCCCTACTGTGTAGTTTCTCCCACAAAATACATGTCAAACTTTCAGAGTACCGTGTTGGATGAAAAACTGTCGTATGTTATTCGGAGTTATGTAATTCGGGTGCAAATAGGACGCTTAGTCTATTGTTAAAGTTTCAAGTTGCTCAGCCTATAACTTTTGACTCTACAATTTGAGCCGCAAAGCTTTTGCTATAAGGCCGCTGATTGTCCGGATTTCGCGACAAGATTTCGGATAGATTGGTGTCCGGTCCGGTTTGGGGAAATTCAAATATCACAACGGACAATTGAATCAGTGTAGCTTTGAGTCTTGTTGAAGAAGGTTGGTTGTGATTTGGTTGTGAATTGTCAGTAACTTATAAGTTTATTTGTTTGTTTTTAGTTGTTTCAAAGGTAAAATTATTCTTATGAGTACTAGCACCTGGGGAGTTCTACGAAAAATGGATCGAGCATTTTCTAATTAGGAAATGACATCTATATAGGTTCATAGAGTTAAACCAGAGTAGGAGTGTA
The DNA here is from genome assembly GCA_023053575.1 of Branchinecta lynchi. Taxonomy (NCBI): domain Eukaryota; kingdom Metazoa; phylum Arthropoda; class Branchiopoda; order Anostraca; family Branchinectidae; genus Branchinecta; species Branchinecta lynchi. Next base: position 107,480 of record JAKZAP010000005.1, read on the forward strand.
CGAACCGTTCGTACCAAGAATTAATCGGTACAGCGGGCAATATAAATATAGTGCATATATTAATAAATGTTGAAATTAATACTCTTTCTCAATAATAACTATTACTCTACGGTTAACATAAACAGTCAACGAGCCAGCCGTACGCCATTCGATGCGCAGTAGCAGGTTTACACTTCCTTTATATTCATATGACGATTGGCCTATAACTTTGGACTTTCAAGCCTAAACAGTATTGGAATTTTAAATAATTTCTTGAATTTGTCGCAACTTTGCCGAAGGAAATACACATATCTAGCTATTCAAGTATCGAATGTTATTCGGAAATATCTCATTCGATGCGCAATTGCAAGCTTAATCTACTACTAAAGTATCAAGGTAGTCAGCCTTCACCTTTTGAAATTACAGCTGGACTCGCAACGAAAATTTAAATAATTTCTTGAATATGTTGCCATTTTGCTAGGGGAAATACAGATATCTAGTGATCCAAGTATCGAATGTTATTCGGGAATATCTCATTTGATGCGCAATTGCAAGCTTAATCTACTTTTTAAAGTATAAAGGTAGTCAGCCTACACCTTTTGAATTTACAGCTGGACTCGCAACGACAATTTAAATATTTTCTTGAATATGTTGCCATTTTGCTAGGGGAAATACAGATATCTAGTGATCCAAGTATCGAATGTTATTCGGGAATATCTCATTCGATGCGCAATTGCAAGCTTAATCTACTACTAAAGTATCAAGGTAGTCAGCCTTCACCTTCACTCGCAACGAAAATTTAAATAATTTCTTGAATATGTTGCCATTTTGCTAGGGGAAATACAGATATCTAGTGATCCAAGTATCGAATGTTATTCGGGAATATCTCATTTGATGCGCAATTGCAAGCTTAATCTACTTTTTAAAGTATAAAGGTAGTCAGCCTTCACCTTTTGAAATTACAGCTGGACTCGCAACGAAAATTTAAATAATTTCTTGAATATGTTGCCATTTTGCTAGGGGAAATACAGATATCTAGTGATCCAAGTATCGAATGTTATTCGGGAATATCTCGTTCGATGCGCAATTGCAAGCTTAATCTACTACTAAAGTATCAAGGTAGTCAGCCTTCACCTTTTGAAATTACAGCTGGACTCGCAACGAAAATTTAAATAATTTCTTGAATATGTTGCCATTTTGCTTGGGGAAATACAGATATCTAGTGATCCAAGTATCGAATGTTATTCGGGAATATCTCATTCGATGCGCAATTGCAAGCTTAATCTACTACTAAAGTATCAAGGTAGTCAGCCTTCACCTTCACTCGCAACGAAAATTTATATAATTTCTTGAAGATGTTGCCATTTTGCTAGGGGAAATACAGATATCTAGCTATTCAAGTATCGAATGTTATTTGGAAATATTTCATTCGGTGCGCAATTGTAAGCTTAATCTGCTATTAAAGTATCAAGGTAAATAGGATACATCTTTTGAATTTACAGCTGGACTCTCAACGACAATTTTATTAATTTCTTGAATGTGTTACCATTTTGCTGGGGAAAAACAGTCAACGAGCCAGCCGTACGCCATTCGATGCGCAGTAGCAGGTTTACACTTCCTTTATATTCATATGACGATTGGCCTATAACTTTGGACTTTCTAGCCTAAACAGTATTGGAATTTTAAATAATTTCTTGAATTTGTCGCAACTTTGCCGAAGGAAATACACATATCTAGCTATTCAAGTATCGAATTTTATTCGGGAATATCTCATTCGATGAGCAATTGCAAGCTTAATCTACTACTAAAGTATCAAGGTAGTCAGCCTTCACCTTTTGAAATTACAGCTGGACTCGCAACGAAAATTTAAATAATTTCTTGAATATGTTGCCATTTTGCTGGGGGAAATACAGATATCTAGTGATCCAAGTATCGAATGTTATTCGGGAATATCTCATTTCATGCGCAATTGCAAGCTTAATCTACTTTTAAAGTATAAAGGTAGTCAGCCTACACTTTTGAATTTACAGCTGGACTCGCAACGACAATTTAAATAATTTCTTGAATTTGTGGCCATTTTGCTGAGGGAAATACAGATATCTAGCTATTCAAGTATCGAATGTTATTCGGAAATATTTCATTCGGTGCGCAATTGTAAGCTTAATCTGCTATTAAAGTATCAAGGTAAACAGCCTACACCTTTTGAATTTACAGCTGGACTCTCAACGACAATTTTATTAATTTCTTGAATGTGTTCTCATTTTGCTGAATCACAAAATTGTAGCGATCCAGGTATCGAATTTTATCCGGGAGTATTTCATTCGATGCGCAATGTTGAGCTTAATCTTCTACTAAAGTTTCAAGGTCGTCAGCCTACATCTTTTGAATTTACAGCTTGACTTGCAACGAAAATTTAAATAAGTTCTTGAATTGTTTTCCATTTTGCTGGGGGAAATTCATATATCCAGCGATCAAAGTATCGAAGATTCTTCGGAAATATCTCATTCGATGCGCAATAGCAAGCTTAATCTACTATTAAAGTATCAAGGTAATCTGCTTACATCTTTTGAATTTACAGCTTGACTCGCAACGAAGATTTAATTAATTTTTTGAATTTGTTGCCATTTTTCTGTGGGAGAGACATATATGTTGCGATCCAAGTATCGAATTTTATTTGGAAATATCTGATTCATTCAAACAATGTTTACAACGGATACGTCAGCTATGAATGTTCATCAGCGATATTTCGGCCCTTCTTGGCAAGGGTCCTCTTCAGGCTGTCAATCCTCTGGTTCAACTTCCGGGAAGGAAACAAACCTGTAATAAATATCTGAAGCTTCTCTCGACTAGAGATATCTTATTAAAGTAAATTATCTTCAAATACCACTAAAATGAAAAAACTAGTCCTGAGATTTAATTTTTAAATTATATCTCCTTACCGGAAACGTGGAACGGGGTTATTAAGGGAAGAAAATTCAAGCCTCAGTCCCTTATTAACAACAAAACGGAAGTCGTTCAAAATGCAGAAAAAAATATTTCCTGCCGTCGCTCCAATCGTGCAGCAAAAACAGCAGCCGTGTCAAAAATTAAATCTCAGCACTAATTTTTCCGTGCAGTGATTATTCAAAGTAATAGATTCAGGCAAATACTCATAATAGAAACGTAGAACGAGGTCATTAATAAAATAATATTTAAGTTTTCAGCCCTTATTAATGAAAAAACTGAAGCTGATCAAAATGCAGAAAAAAACCTTTCCTGTCATCGCCCCAATCGTGCAGCAAAAACAGCATCGTTGTCAATAATTTAATCTCAGGACTAGTTTTTTCATTATAGTGGTGTTTGAAGATAATTTACTTTAATAAGATATTTATAGTCGGTAGAAGCTTCAGTTATTTATTACAGGTTTTTTTATTACAGGTTTCGTTTTGATCAGCTTATATTTTTTGACTCTACAACTTAAAGTGCAACGAACTTTTTTTTCGCCATTTTGTCAGGGAAAAAATATATAATTGTTTTTGCTTGTTTTAGAATGCCAAAAGTCAATAATAAGAAAGTGACCAAGCCTGCCCCCGAAGATGACTCCGACCGGACCCTTACGACCCTGCCTACCCCTGTACATCCCCAAAATCAACCCCTGACAACCCTGCCTGCCCCTGGAAATTCTGTGAATCAACCCCTCATGACCATGCCTGCCCCTGGAAATTCTGTCAACCAAACCCTAACGACCATGCCCGCCCCTGGAGATACCCTGCCTGCCCCTGACTCTGCTCAAGAACCTGCGACCAGCAGCCAGCCGAACTTACCTGCCATTGCAGCCACGAAGACAAAGAACACCTACTACAAGGCATGTCCATTCTGCCACCGATCGTTTGAGTTTCTTGAAAAACACCTTTCGGGGAGACGCAATGCTTGCAGCAAAAACCTCAAAGGAGGATTTTGGACCGTCGCAGAAGTTAAAGAGATTCATGAAAGATCGAAAGAGGAAATGGTGGCAAAGCTTCGTGATAAGGCCTTCTACTCTGCGTTTCGGCTCAAGAGCGCAATCAGAGAGTCAAAGTCCTTGCACCAACTCTGCCAAGCGTTGTCGGAGTTGACAGGAACTTATTTTGATGTTACAGACGTAGTCGATTGCCCAGTATATCTTGGGTCTTACGACGTGCCGACGATCTTAAATTTTCGTTGCGAGTCAAGCTGTAAATTCAATAGATGTAGACTGACGGACGGTTTCCCCTGACTTCGACCTGGCCAGGCATAGGTCACCATCTTTCGGGTCCCAACGTGTACGCTCTTGGTGCGTCGCATCCGTAACGGGATCGCGACGCCCAGTGGATGTGCCCGAGCCACCGAGGTGAAACGGGATCTCCCCTCAGCACCGCAAGCAGTGCCTTCACTTAAATCCGGAATGCGGACTGGATAAGTTGAATGCTATCAGTCAACTGATAATAGCAAATAAAACAGCAAAAAGCTGATTTAATTCAAATGGAAATGCAAATCGAACCCAGCTCTGGTGAGCGACAATAAGTTCCATTGAGCATTACTTGACCGCTTACTGTAGCTTAACCGGTTAACCATGGAAGAAATGACCATTTGTTCTCGGTTATCGAAAGTCAACTTTCAATCGACAATTTCAGTCGACTGTATAAATCGAACGCTGTCAGTCAACTGAGAATAGCAAATAAAACAGCAAAAAGATGATTTGAATGAATGAATGAATACTTTTAATTCAGCAAATAGCCATAGACGAAAAAGAAAACACACAGAAAAGAAAACAACAACAACAACAAAAATCATGCAGTCTGTTCCTGCTGTTGCGTTGCAGCAAGAAGAGACTGCCATACAGGCAGGCAATGAAAAATTGGCACAGTGGCAAATTTTATAACCTCAATCTTTGAATCCAAAAGACGGCATAGAAGTGCCGCTCTAGCCTTACGGCGAATTTCCACAAAAGTGAGGCATCTTCTCGAAACGAGCGCCGAAGAAACACTACAGATATATGGTAGCTTAAACAAACGCCGGAACACACGGTTATAACTTATTTTAGCGTTGCTAAGACTTTTAGCGGTAGCATTAGTTACCAATGCTAAAGCAAAAAGATGGTAGCAGTACGTTCTAAACAGCTGAACGCGTACATCAAGGTCAGCCTTGCTGAACTTACGAATTAAAACGTTTGCACGTTTGCATAGCCCCGATATCAACTCTTTAACATGAAGGTCATCATTCAGGTTAGACTTGAACGTGAATCCTAAATAACGGAACTCATCGACATAACACAGTATTCGACCTGACAGTTGCACATCATTTTTAGCAACACGAATACCAGCTTTGCGAAACAACATCACATGAGTTTTCTTTGTATTAAAAAGAATGTCATGTTGTGACGCAAAACTGTCACAAATTTTAAGAAGCTTATTCAATCCATAACACGTAGGCGACAGTACCACTAGGTCGTCTGCAAAAAGCAGGTGGTTCATACATCTTCCGGCAATGTAGCATCCAACCATACACGAAGACAGACGGGCAGACAAAGCGTCAATATAAACCGAGTAAAGCAATGGGGACAGAACCCCACCCTGCCGAAGGCCGTTCAGAAGGCCAAACTCATTACTTACAGTCGTACCCCACCTTATTCTGAACTTCTGGTTCCGGAACCAATAAGATAGAAGTTTGAGGTAGCATGCTGGTACACTCCTAGCACGGAGTATATCAAGCATCGTCTTATGGTTTACCCGATCAAAAGCTTTACTCGAGTCTATGAAACAAGCAAACACGGGTGAAGAATATTGTAGGAAATACTCCACAATAAAACGAAGTAGAAAAATAGCAAATTCTACACCACAATAACGTTTAAACCCAAACTGGAACGATGAAGTCTATAGAAATTCACGCAGGATGTCAGCCAAACATCTCTCAAATATTTTTGAAATCACAGTAGCAAGAGCTATGGGACGATAATTATCAGAACTGGTTAAAAGGCCAGCACGGTTTTTCAAAATTGGAACCAAATTTACTGACATTAGGGAATCCGGAACAAACCCGTGCACAATAAACGCATTGAACAGGGCACATAATACTGCACACTTTCTTTCAGAAGCAAATTTGAGGTGCTTAGCAGACACACCGTCTGCTCCTCCCGATTTAGTAGTATCTAACTTTCGTATGATAGTACTAACATCCATCTCAGTTACGGGTCTGATCATGCCAGACGAGGGCAGTACATGATACTCAGAGCAATCACTGCCTACTGAAGAAAAAAGTGCCTCAAATTTGCTTCTCCACAACTCACAAATGGCCTCATCCCCGGAATACCCATCCATGGTCTGAGGGAGGACTTGTGGCACATTAAATACTGACCGAACACGAGACCAAAAATCTTTTACTTTACCCATTAATAATGATTTTGCCATCGCATCAAATCTCAGACTTTCGCAATGAGATCTACATTGCTTGAGCCTTGTTTTAAAACAACGTCGTGCGAACTTCATAGCTTCTAGTACAGGCCCAAGAAGAGGCCTACCCATATGAACCCATTGTAAAAAAGCACTTCTCGAACTCCCATAAAGAGACTTCAGGTGACGATTCCAACCTGGAATGTTGGACTTTCTACGATTTTGAGCTGTTACCTTCGACGGGATAGTACTAGAAGCGGCAAAAATAAGAATACTCACAAACAATGCATATAGGCTAGAAATTTCAGCACGATGTGTGATTATGTCACAATTCCGACCGTCACAAGAGAAACAGGGCAGGCTAAGGTCAATCTGATTGAGCTGATTTTGCGTGGCGACTAAGTAGCTCAGGGTATCTTCTTCTGTGCAGACATCCCAATTCGTCGCTGGCATTACTGCTTTTGGAGCACATACCACATTATCATACAGCCCACTGGGCGGCATATTCACTACAAACCTCAACGGTAAATGGTCGGGACCAAACTCATACTCTATCCACATCTCGCTTATAAGGGGCACAAGCGGACTGGACACTAGGACGTGGTCTAACCACGATACCAAGCCTAGTTGACTTTCACTCACGTAAGTATATGAATTAGCTGGAAGCCTTTGCACATCAATCAGACACAGGTCATTGCTTTGAGCAAAAGATTGCAGCTCACCAAAGAAGTCAGGAGAACAGCAGCGACTAGCATTGGAATTAAAATCACCGAGGACACAAAGGTAATCAAACTGTTCAGACTCAACGATAGAGTGAATCCTGCTGAGACAATCTTCAAATTCAGACACATTTCCCGAGCAGCACGTAGGTAAGTATACGTTTACATAAAGCAGGGCATCCCCTTGAGGACCGATCTTAAATCCAATCATGCGGTCGTCTTGGAGATCTACGATATCGCAGCATGGCCCCAGCTCTTTTCTCCACAATACAGCAACGCCACCGTAAGGCCTACCGGTAAGCAGCTCCGAGTCATTTACGGGGGTGACACCTGCTCCGTAGAACGAGGAATCAATGCTTTGTAACAGGGGGAGATCACACTGCAGCAGCCAGATCTCTTGCAGGAATATAATATCGGACGTACTACACAGATTACTGATCTCGTGTCGACTAGAGCGCACGGATCGGCAATTATATGAACATACTCTAATCGGCCTGCTGCACATTTCCAGATCCCTGAGGTCGCTCATAGAATTTGCGCACAAGAACCCCGCTAGGCCAGAAGTCTGGACGCATTACTGTATCGTAGTAGTTGGCAGCGATAACCACCTTAAAGGAAGCACTGGTAGACCCGCGAGTATTAGGAATCCGCTCACACACTAAAGCACTTCCTCTATGGTTGAGTTTTCTCGCAAGAGCGTTTCCGAGAGCCTGGGCATCAGTCCCAGCATCCAAACGGGCGACAAATAGCTTCCTAGACTGACCTTGCAAGGCAGACCTGACGCCAACAAGGCCACCATTTGAAATAGCACCGATAACCGCAGCGCCAGGGCGCTGGGGCTTGTTACTAGCACGACTTCCAGAACGTTTTATGGGGGGACGCGCGGCCACGTCGGCGAAACTCCTACGATTGCTTGTGCTACCATTCTCACCACTGGGAATTATGGTAGCTAAATTGGGTAGTTGAGGTAACTGGATCACATGGTCCTCACTTTCAACAGCGCTTTCATCAACCGCATCATTATAAACGGTGCCTGTAGACGTGGACCTTGGTAAATGATTCCCAGAAGATAGGGACGGACCTGAGTCAGCACCCGCAATTTTATTTGCCGCTAGCTCGTCACGAGTCACGGCGGTATTTCTGATCGTTTCAATGCTCGATTTCAGATCGTTAATCTGCGTTCGCAAAAGCTCATATGAAGTTAGCACTGAAGCAATGTCAAAATGTTGCATGCTAAGCGGTGGTAAACGACCCAGGTTCGCGGCACAAAACTGAATGTTTTTGACTGAAAAACTGAATGTCAACTGGAAAAAAAAATCGAACTCATCTCTGGTGAGAGATAATAAGTTCCATTGAACGAACTAGTACAACTTTTTGTCGACAATCTGAGTCGACTGGATAAATTGAATGCTAACTGAGAATAGCAAATAAAACAGCAAAAAGATTATTTCAGTCAACTGGAAATGCAAATCAAACGCAGCTCTGGTGAGCGATGAAATGTTCCATTGAGCGATACTTGACAGCTTACTGTTGGTTAACCGGTTATCCATGGAACGAATGACCATTTGTTGTCGGTCGTTCAAAGTCAACTTTTAGTGGACAATCTCAATAGATTGGATAAATTGATCGCTATCAGTCAACTGAGAATAGCAAATAAAACGGCAAAATAATAACTTAAGTCAACTGGAAATTCGAATCAAACGCAGCTCTGGTGAGCGATAATAGGTTTCATTGAGTGTTACTTGACCGCTTGCTGTAGTTGTGTAGAGACAGCCCCAAAATAGTATTTTAAGCATGGAAAATGTATGGAACGAACTAGTACCAGACCAGGCAGTCAGGTGAACTGAATAGTGAGACAACAAAAGATTCAACAGGGTCAAGCAGGTCAGTTAAAAAAAACACAGCTATTTAGTTTATCAAAGGACACCAGCAAGAAACTGACTAAGCCAATACCAGAGATACAAGTATCTGTGGAAAGTCCATGCTTAAATCTACCAAAACTGGTTGTAAAGTTGGAAAATCCCAAGAAATCGCAAAGACAAACCAGAAATTTTATTTGCTTACCAAAAAAAAATTTCAGAGCAACCCAATATGACACTTGGTAATCCAGTAACATCGAATCATATATCGTTTGAAAGCCCAGAGCTTCACTTTACCTGTAGTGGTTGGCAGAGTAGCAGAATTCTATTAAACAACACAGAAAAAAAAAAAAAAGTTTGTTTGCTTTTTCAGAGCCCTACTCACTGAGAAGTACCAAACCAATAGCAGAGATAAATACATGTATTGAAAGCCCAAGCTTCACTATACCTGTCGTGCTGTGACAAGTGCCTAATTCAAGGGACTGACAGAGAAAATCAAATAAAACACTTTTTTACTCTAAAAAAAATTGGAAATTAGATGAGACTGTTGGTCTGAATTTGAGACTGTTGGTCTCCTTTCCGAGACTGCTGGTTCCCGGCGCCATTTTTATGAGACTGATGGTTCAAAAAGTGAGACTGGTGTGTTCCGCGAAAGAGACTGGTGGACCACATTCCCCACCCTGAAGATTCTGAAGTTCTGCTGAAATAAAAATATAAGTAAAAAAAAAAAGAAATAAAGAAATAGCAACATGTTATTAGTTAAGATATAAACACTCTTATTATATCTCAGGAGTACATGTGATGATATTCCTTTACATCTTTCCACTTCTTCCTTATAATCTCAAACCTTCCAATATATTTGAAAGTTCGAGATTGGAAAAAATTTTCCAAGTCCCTCTCAGTTTAAAAAAACTATACAAAACTGTCTTGGTACAGTCTTATAAAGATTCCTCTTGAGTATTTTGCTACTACCACCAAGATCTGCGCCACCGACCGCTCCAGGCAGGCCAACGCCCAAACCCTTCTACGTGATCGGTGCGACCTCCCTACTCACCGGCGTGTCAGCACCAGCCACAAGGGACGACGAGCTTCACGTCCGGCGGTCCAGTATAAGCACAACGCTATAGCACCTCCCATTTTAAGGGCTAGTTGCTTCGGCAGGTGAGTTGTTACACACTCCTAAGCGGGTTCCGACCTCCATGGCCACCGTCCTGCTGTCTGGAGAAACCAACTCCTTTTCGTGGTATCCGGAATATGCGTTGTTTAGGCGCTTTAACCGAACGTTTGGTTCATCCTACAGCGCCAGTTCTGCTTACCAAAAGTGGCTCACTGGGCACTCGGATCCGAAATCCCCGAAGCACATCAAGTTCGGGTGGGCTTTTCACCCATTGAAAGTTTGAGAATAGGTTGAGGCCGTTACGGCCCCAAGGCCTCTAATCATTCGCTTTACCGGATGAGACTCCGTCTCCTTGCATTGATCGACAGCTATCCTGAGGGAAACTTCGGGAGGAACCAGCTACTAGACGGTTCGATTAGTCTTTCGCCCCTATACCAAGCTCCGACGATCGATTTGCACGTCAGAATCGCTGCGGTCCTCCATCAGGGTTTCCCCTGACTTCGACCTGGCCAGGCATAGGTCACCATCTTTCGGGTCCCAACGTGTACGCTCTTGATGCTTCGCATCCGTAACGGGATCGCGACGCCCCGTGGATGTGCCCGAGCCACCGAGGTGAAACGTGATCTCCTCTCAGCACCGCAAGCAGTGCCTTCACTTTAATCCGGAATGCGAGCATAAAATACTATTAAAGTTCCAAGGCAGTTAGCCTTCCCCCTTTTGAATTTACAGCTTGACTCGCAACGAAAATTTAATAATTTCTTGAATTTGTTTTCATTTTGACGGGGGAAATACAGATATCTAGCGATCCAAGAATTGAATGTTATTAGGGAGTATCTCACTCGATGCGCAATTTTAAGCTTCAGCTTCTATTAAAGTTTCAAGTTCGTCAGCCAACATTTATTGGATTTAAATCTTGATTCGCAACGAACATTTAAATAATTTCTTGAAATTGCTGCCATTTTGCTGAGGGAGATACAAATATCTAGCGATCCCAGTATCGAATGTTAATTGGGAGTATCTCATTCAATGCGCAATTTTAAGCTTAATCTTCTGTTAGAGTTTCAAGTCCGTCAGTCTACATCTATTGAATATACAGCTTGACTCGCAACGAAAATTTAAATAATTTCTTGAATTTGTTACCATTTTGCTGGGGGAAATACATATATCCAGCGATCAAAGTATCGAAGATTCTTCGAAAATATCTCATTCGATGCGCTATTTTAAGGTTGACCTACTATTAAAGTTTCAACATTATCCGCCTAAAGCTTTTGAATTTACAGTTTTCGGCCGAGTGCCGCCACTGCGGCTTCCCTACTGTGTAGTTCCTCCCACAAAATACATGTCCAACTTTCAGAGTACCGTGTTGGATGAAAAACTGTCGTATGTTTTTCGGAATTATGTAATTCGGGTGCAAATAGGACGCTTAATCTATCGTTAAAGTTTCAAGTTCATCAGCCTATAACTTTTGACTCTACATGTTGTATGTTAACAACAATAGTCAATAAGCCAGTCGCAAAAGCCGTACGCCATTCGATGCGCAGTAGCAGGCTTATACTTCCTTTATATTCATATGACGATTGGCCTACCTAACAGTATTGGAATTTTAAATAATTTCTTGAATATGTCGCAATTTTGCCGGAGGAAATACAGATATCTAGCTATTCAAGTATCGAATGTTATTCGGAAATATCTCATTCGATGCGCAATTGCAAGCTTAATCTACTCTTAAAGTATCAAGGTAGTCAGCGTACACCTTTTAAAATTACAGCTCGACTCGAAACGAAAATTTAAATAATTTCTTGAATATGTTGCCATTTTGCCGGATCACCTTACCAAGTTTCACTATTAAAAGCCAATTAATAAAAAAGTTATTAATTTACTAATTTGTTTACTTTGCCGGTACCGGAAACGATCAAACGGAAAAAGTCGCTGAACCGAGTTTTTAAGTCCGATTCCAGCGAGCTTTGCACAGTCACTACGTCTCAATAAGATCTATCGAACGGGGTATTGACTTCTGAGAAAAACTTTAAGATAAAAAAAAATCCCATGTATTTTTTTTTTCACGGCGGATCGCCGGCAAGTGAAAATTGTAAAAATCGCTGCTCCGCGATTTAAGTCCGATTCAAGTGAGGGTTGCGTCATTCACTATGTCTCAATGAGTTCTATCCAATGGCGTATTTACTTTTATGAAAAACTCAAAAATATTTTTTTTGTCCATGTAATCGATTTTTTTTTTGAACTTTAACGCTTAAAAAAATATCCAAGAATGTATTGGATCTTAGCAAGAAACACATCATTCGTTCTATCTTTTTGCGCTCTATCCAATGATATCTTATTTATTATAAAAAGTTTAAGTTTAAGATTATCTTAAGTACTTCCCCCAGCTACGCACGGATGTTCACGCAAAGGATGCGTGTTCCAGACCTACTCTTCCAGCTTAATCCGGATGCTAATGGCACTTATACCATCTTATACATCTTTTGATTCTCTATCGATTCATATATAATTCGTTATACAAAATCAAAGAATAAAGACTTTCACATCTCCCAATTCGTGGCTCACTTGTGTAGCTGTGCGTCCAATTGTAGCTACCGAACGAAAATGAACTTTCAAATCTCCCCCGGGGACACAGATTTAATTCTATCTTCATGAAACTAGGTCCACTTGTACAGCTTTGTGCGCTCTTTCGAACCATATCCTTTTTAGAATATAATAATAATAATTACAACTTTCCCAAGTTTAGTGTTTTCTGTGTTTTTGGATGTACAGCCGGGGAAGTCCCGCAAAAAGAAGGGGCAGAAAAAATAGGATGTTTCTTGAAAACGATATACCATTCGATAGCTCATGTTATTCCGGATCACCTTACCAAGTTTCACCATTAAAAGCCAATTAATAACAAAGTTATTAACTTTCTAATTTGTTTACTTTGCCGGTACCGGAAACGATCAAACGGAAAAGGTCGCTGAACCGAGGTTTTAAGTCCGGTTCCAGTGAGCTTTGCACAGTCACTACGTCTCACTAAGATCTATCGAACAGGGTATTGACTACTGAGAAAAACTTTATCTTAAAGTTTTATCTTAAAGAATGCGTGTTCCACGTGGAGTGGAGTGCTTTAAGGAAGTACCTGCGTGGTTTGCTTTAAGGAGACACCTGTGTTGAGTACTTTAAGGAAATGCCTGCTTGGAGTGCTTTAAGGACAAACCTGCGAGGAGTGCTTTAAGGAAATGCCTGCTTGGAGTTCTTTCAGGAGAAGTTTAGTTCTTTAGGAGCTGACTGTATGAGGTCAGTACTTCCCCCAGCTACGCACGATTGTTCACGCAAAGGATGCGTGTGACACGTGGAGTGGCGTACTTTAAGGAAATACCTGCGAGGTGTGCTTTAAGGAGATACCTGTGTTGAGTGCTTTAAGGGAGATACCTGTGTTGAGCGGTTTAAGGATATGCCTGCGTGGAGTGCTTTAAGGATTTTACTGCGTGGTGTGCTTTAAGGAGATACCTGTGTTGAGTGCTTTAAGGAAATGCCTGCGTGGAGTGCTTTAAGGAAATACCTGCGTAGTGTGCTTATATACCGTTGTGCTCGTTTTTTCACGCTCTATTTATTGGTAGTTGTTATTTGAATAAAATATTACTCTTTAAAAAAGGGTATTCTTCTGCATTTTCTGAACCTTCCCCGGGGACGTATAATAAGCCTTATATGTGTTTTACGCTAGCCCAAGGTCGCGGCCTTGCGAGCGCACCTTCGCAATGTCTAAGAGGATTAAAAGATTTAACTAGTGCTACGTGGCTTTTAACGGCAAAAAGTAGGGGGGAGAAAAAAGTGGAATTTTCAAACAAACTATGTACCATTCAATAGTAAATGCTACTTCTGATCACCTGACCAAGTTTCATGGTGTTACGTCAATGAATAATGAAGTTGTGAATTGTTCAGTTTTCTAAAATTTCCCGGTACTCGAGAGGTGTAGATAAAAAATAAATTAAGTTTTTGGTCCGATAAAATTGAAAACTTGAAGGTATACGAGGCTTACCAATCCGCATCGATTGGAGTCTTAAAGATTCACTTCCGACTTCTGGTTCGCAAACTATAATGTTTTGCCGCAGGATAGCTGTGTTTTTTACATAAATTTCGTTAAAGTTCTGCGTCGGTTTTCTTAATAGCGTCAAAGTTTATTTACCGATTGAATTGAAAATTTGAAGGGTTACTATCCTAGTATTTACGCATCGATTGGTATCTTACAGATTCGCTTCTGACCTTTGCTTCGGAAAATATAGGGTTTTTCCGCAGGCTCGTTGTGCTTTTTACCTGGATTTGCTTAAAGTTCTGTGTCGGATTTATTAATAGAGTCAAAGTTTCTTCACCGATTGAGTTGAAAATTTGAAGAGTTACTATATCAGTATTTGCGCATCGACTGTTATCTTAAAGATTTGTTTCCGACCTTTGGTTCGGAAAATATAAGCTTTTGCCGCAGGCTTGTTGTGCCTTATACATAAATTTCCTTAAAAGTATGCGTCGGATTTACTAACAGAGTCAAAGTTTACTTACAGATTGAACTGAAAAATAAAGAGTCACTATCCTAATATTTGCACGTCGATTGGCATCTTAAAGATATACTTCCGATCTTTGGTTGCCAAAATATCAGGTTTTGCCGCAGGCTCGCTGTGCCATATCCTTAATTTTCCTTTGTGTCGGCAGATTCGGTTGCCGTGGCAGAAGGTCGTGTCCCCGTGCGTTTTCCTACTTGTTATGTAGCTTTGCTACATTTATAGATCCTTCCCCCCATTCGGCACGTTTCATGGAAGGTAATAATTTCTTGTCCAATCTTTGAAGTTATAGTAAATTGCGTACCGTTATGCTCATATTTTCACGCTTTGTTTATTGGTATTTGTTTTTATAATAGAATATGACTGTTTAAAAAAAAGTTCTTCGCCCGCAAATCCCGAACTTTCCCGGGGACGGAGCATCTGCATGATGCTAGGCCATGGTCACGGCGTTGCTAGCGCACCCTCGCGATGTGTGAGAGGATTAAGAGGGTTTGGCGCGCACGCCCGCCTGACCTCCGCCTTATTTTGGTCATTCACTGTCTAGCACTTGTCCTCTCTGGTTTTGTGACTAAACTTTGGATATTTGTTACTTGTTTTTTTCTGGATTACTCTCTCTACCTTTTGACCTTGCTCGTTTTTGGCTTTTGTACATGAATACTCATTTGTACTACTGTTCTGGCTGTTTTGATATTGACCTCGCACTGACCTGGCTGCCGATTTTGGACACACTTCTGTTTCGTGCTTGCTCGGTTCTATTTGGTTTTCTTTGATTTGACATATTGCTTTAAGACCTTTGCAGTCATTTGGCTTTGATTTCGGAGACTATTTGGCTCTTCGTTTGTCTCTCTCTGTTGCTGTTTTACACACGACCTTGCTCTCATTTTGGCCTTGATTTTGACGACTATTGTATCTGCATTTCTTTTGTTTTACACACTGCATAGCCCGATACTGTTAATACAGTACAGCTAAATACAGACTAATACACATATTCATACACAGCCTTATCCTAAATACTGTGGCACTCAAACTTTGCGATACATATCTTGAATTTCTTTCGAGCTGCTTTTTACCTATTGATTTGAGACCCTGAACAGAATGGGAAAGAAAACAAAAACAAATGCTCGCAAAAAAATGACTCTAGAACAGTGTGGTCCTGGCTTCAAGGCTGCAGCAGATAGGCTTGCGGCCTTGCACAGCGATACACTTTCCCCAGCAACAAGCCCGTCTGAACCAACAGCACCCACCCCAACCCCTCAAACAAAAGACCAGCCAATCAAAAAGACTGTAACATTCGCTGACCCCTGTACATCAGCTCAGATTGAACTTCTGACACCCCAGACACCTTCTGCTGAGACACCGATGGGCCGCAAACCTGCCCAAGATAAGAACCCCCGGATGACACGGACAATTCTCCTCGCAGGCATCGACGTAGAAAGAGGGGGAGGCGCGAACAAGCATCATGTAGTTTTTGGATGTGTCGGAAGGACTTGTTTCCTTTAGTATCTTTTCCCCCTCTCCCTTTGTCAAGATCTTACCTTGGTACTCGACGACAGGCTGAAACGCAGCAAAGAAGGTTGTCGAGAAAAGCCCGTCGCCGGAACCAATCCTCGAAGGTGCCACCTGCAGACCAGGCCAGAGCTGGCTCTGAACCGAGACATTGAGATCGTCGTCAACCCTTACATTACTCGCGTAAATCTTTGCTTTTCGGGAGCGCTGGTATGCCAAAAGCAGGTCTGTTGTAGCAGGGGCGGATCCAGGGGGGGGGGGGCGAGGGGGACGATCGCCCATCCTATTGGGGCTGTAATTTTTTTGTTTTGCTTACTGCACTTATGGAAGTCTGCATTAATGCATGTTCTAACTACTGTAACTAGACTCTAGAACCTTTCACACTACGTTCAACCCACAGCTTTTCCTCTGTCAAGCCAGCCTCGACTATTTCTCACCTGATAGCTCGCTCATAGCATAGCAACAGTTCACCCGGTAAATTTTAGCTAGATTCGAGACGCAACGCAACCGGACCTGGTAAAACAAACATTTCGTTCCAGTATATAGTGAACTTTGAACATCCGTCACGAGGATTTTCGTCGTTTAAGCGATATTAATGTAGGAAAACGCGGACAAAAGACGCTTTTCAGACAGGTTTGCGAACAGTGGAGCCAGGGTTTGAATTTTTCTTGTAAACAGTTGTTATAAGTTGATCAAGTACAGTTTTTGTAAGCATTATTGTAATATCTAAAACCAAATTTTCGTTAAATAAGAAACCGACAGGGACACTTAAAACACGAAAAAAATCAGCCTTGTGGCCGACAAAAAAGCCACTACCCCCACTCTTTTCGGTAAGAATCGCCCCCCCCCCCCCTAGAACGAAAGGCTGGATCCGCCCTTGTGTTGTTGTCGGTGCATGCCTTGTGTACCCGAACACCTTACATTTTTCTGCAAGGATTTCGGGACTGCATGCTTCGCTATCGGACATCTGACTCATCCCTCTTCTTGGAATCATGGTACCAAGGATGTACATTGCCCTCACAAACTTTAGATGCTTTGCGTACCGATCCTGAACTGACTTGATGAGTGTTGTGTCAGACTGGTCTGCAGGATCGGCAGTGGCGTCCAGTATAGCCTTCCTGGATGACAACGTACATCCGGAGCTTCGGGTGATTGGGAATTCTTCCATGATTTTGTAAACAGTGTCCAGGATGCGGGATTTGCGTTAAGGGTCTGTTCATTTGGACTGTGGGGTTGGGGTAGTGGTTGTGGTTGTGGTTGACCGTTCAGCAGATTCGTCATCAGAGACTTCCTCAGCCATGATGGAAGCAGGTACGCCTCGGAGAGAGCTTTTGACAAGAAAATCTTTGTCGTGAATTTTTAATACAGCTGTTTTACCTCAAATTTTAATTGCTTCTCCCCTTTTACCGTATTTTACCCTTAGCAATTTAACGCATATGGAAACGTCATTTTTTAAATTTGGAAAGTTTTTATGCCGATTTTCTCGTTATTTTTCTAACACGCAAATGATGGAATACTATAATCTTAAAGATCCGCTTATTATAATGAATAAGAAACTTCAACGGGTTGTATCAAATTTTTCAGGTCTCCAACATAACCTGTGCAGGTTTTTTCGTGAATGATATTTTTATTCTTTTTTGTTTTTGTTTTTTTATTTTCAATTTGTCAGTTATTAAACTGTAATTAAATTGTAGATAAGTTTGAAGTATTTTCGGCAGTGTAGTTAGGCAGTTTTTGAGTTATAGTGTTTAGCCGAAATTTGTCAGTGTCTATTAATTTCTTTTTTACTCGCTATCTTTGGCGGAAATAAAATACTGATTGATTGATTGATTGAACGGCCCTTTGCGTAGTATTCTGCAGCTTTCTCGTGGTACCACTGGTCGGCAACGGCTTCTGTATGGTGGAGGTATTTCAGGATGTGTTTGCGGTCTTCGGCTGTTATTGAACTTTCCATGTGGATTTTGGTGATAAGTTTGCGTGAATCTCGGTTGGTTGGGTGTGGTTTGCCTTTAATGAGAGGTATGTATTTTTTGAGAAACCTTGCAACCGTCTCGCTTTGGTTGCTCAGTGGGGTCCCGTTAGATGTGATAAGAATATTCCCCCTGAACTTGAGGCCCGCGCCCTTGGAGAGGTTGTGAGACCTGACTTTTGCGAAATACAGCTCGAAGTTTCTCATCTCCGTTTCTGACAGAGATACGGGTGCCGGGCCTATCGCCCCTGTCTTATGGAGCTCCACCAGAATGGTAGTGAACCCATTTCTCTTCTTCGCTTTCAGAAATTCAGCCTCAGTCATATTTGCAAAGACGGCGGGTCGGATCCCCATGACGATGGAAATAAGAAAGCCAAAATACCCAGTAAGGGCAAGGCTTTCATCGTCGGAGAGGATCTCCCGCTCATCTGCAAGTCTTTTCAAAATTGTGTGCTAGCGTCTTCTTCGACGCTAGCACGGAGGGCGATCAGATCGTCCATGGAGTACTTGTTCTGATCGTACCTCCGTGCAAGCTGTTTTGCGTTGAGCTCCTTTCTGGCAGCGGAACCAAGCTGGGTTCGAATTGACGACAAGCAATTAGCAGCTGCGTTGAGTTGATGGGTGATGAGATCAGTGGTTGTGTAGGAATTATGGTGTGCGTTGAACCAGTTTAGAAACTTGATGAAATTTGAACAGTATTTCTGCACGCTGCCGGCAGTCAACGCTTCCCGTGCTGTGTCAAGAAATAGCTCGTACCGCTCAATTGCCTGTAGATTCTCCCACCTTCGGGAGCACTAGACTGCAAGGGCTCAGAAAAGGACCACCACTCACAGCAGGAAGTTGACCGCCAGCTAGGATTGAAGAAATTTCTGAAGCAACCCTGTCAGCAATTGTTTTGACAAGGTCAACTTCCTTTGCAGAGTGCAGGAGCCTATCTGGCCCTTGATCACTCCCAATCGCAAGACCCAGACTGCGCAGACTTTCTGCAAGGCCTTTTACTGTGCTCGATACTATCACAGTGTCATAAAAGACCTGATATGAAATGACATTGCTGGTTGCCATGGTAGGTGTTGCAACGACAGTCTGGGTCTCTGCGACTGTCTTGGGCACCCTCAGCTTGTGCTTGGTATCGGCAATGACCGCCTCTGCGAGGCCCTGTCCATAGCACAGATGCCCTTGCTTGCCGTCAGTTGGCGAAGTAAATTCGGAAATTCCTTCCGACAAGTAGGGCATGGCTTATTAATCCGTTTCTGCTTTGGCTTTAAGCAAGCAGGCTTCGGAGCTGAGGGAATGTATGAGAGTTTCCGCAGACTCTTTCGAGTGTTTTTTGCCCTCGGAATATGTACACAGCCCATTGCCCTCAAGTCTGTCTGAAGGTGTCTGGCAGAACGATTGCCCTTCTCGTTGCCGCAAGAGAAATCTTAGCCGACGAGGAGCTCTCCTTCGATTATTAGGAAAGGCCTGGTCAGTTCAACGAAGGCCACAATCAGTTGTGGCTGGCCAGAGCCTCGGAGCAAGTAGCATTTGCCAAATCCAGGCAGATTGCCCTTGAGTCCGAAGGCTCGCCTACCCCAGTTGCAAGTTCGATAACAGAGCCAGCACCTTCCAGCCACAAGCGCAAGCAGCAATCTGCAGGCGGGCACAAGAAAAAGAAACACAAATCCAGTGCTCCCAAGTCACCACCACAACCAGAAGATACCGCAGATTCACCAGCATCTCCTTCTGAGGTATACAGCCGGAAGTCCAAGAAAACAGCCTTTCCATTTGTATGAATTTTTTCGATTGCAGTTTTACACACGGCCTAGCACTAACAGAGACTAACAGAAGCTGTTATACACACACATACTTATTTACAACTCTTATATCATTCCATATTCTGCAAAACCAAGCAACAATGAGTGAGGTGGTTCCTCATGATACCCGATGAATACTCTTTTGTTTTACAGGTGAAACTCGCCTGTAAAACAACAGGGGGGGGGGCTTGGTACCATGCATTTTTTATTCCCTTGTAAACTAGAAGTTAGATTAACCAGTGTTAGCCTGGTTTCTACTCTATTAACTCGAATAAATGCCCTAAAAGTCAAGGTACTGCTCCTGGTGCCTTTACTTTTAGAGCTATCCTGAGAGAAATCTCGATGGAAGTTACCCTAAGGATAGTTGGCGCTCGGATAGAAAGCTATTTTTAAGAAAGGTCTTTTGTTTGTAAGGTATAACCGCTTTCTGTCGAAAAAATAAGGTGGAAACCTTTTACAAAAAGAAAAACTTGTGTTCCAGTTACAATTTCTAAGCGAATAATACAGCGTAATGTAGGTAACGCTTGTTCTGACTACTGTACTGAGATTAAAGAATACCAAGCTTTTTTTGTGAAACTTTCAACCTTTTAAGATAATTACCCGCTGGTGAAATCTAGGAGAAGCCTTTTGAAAAACGAAAAAATTATGTTCCAGTTAGAATTTCTAAGCGAATGATACACCGTCTTTTAAGTAGTGCTTGTTCTGACTACCATACCTAGTTTAAAGAATACAAAAATTTTTTTTTGAGAAAGTTCTTAGGTTTTTAAGATTTAATCAGTTTCTGTTGGTGAAAATAGTGGGGAACCCTTTTGAAAAAAAAAAAAATGTGTTCCTGTTGGAATTTCGAAGTGAATAATACTCCGTCTTGTAGGTAACGCTTGTTCTGACTACCGTACTGAGTTTAAAAATACAAAGCTTTTTTTGAGAAAGTTTCAAGGTTTTATGATTTAAACGTTACCTGCTGGTGAAATCTAGGGGAAACCTTTTGAAAAAAGAAAAATTATGTTCCAGTTAGAATTTCTAAGCGAATGATACACCGTCCGTCAGGTAGTGCTTGTTCTGACTACCATATCTAGTTTAAAGAATAGAAAGCTAGTTTCGAAAAAGTTGTTAGGTTTTTAAGATTTAATCAGTTTTCGTCGGTGAAAATAATGGGGAACCCTTTTGAAAAAAGAAAAACCTGATGATACACCGTCCTTTAAGTAGTGCTTGTTTTGACTACCATACCTAGTTTAAAGAATAGAAAGCTAGTTTCGAAAAAGTTCTTAGGTTTTTAAGATTTAATCAGTTTTCGTCGGTGAAAATAATGGGGAACCCTTTTGAAAAAAGAAAAACCTGATGATACACCGTCCTTTAAGTAGTGCTTGTTTTGACTACCATACCTAGTTTAAAGAATAGAAAGCTAGTTTTGAAAAAGTTCTTAGGTTTTTAAGATTTAATCAGTTTCTGTTGGTGAAAATAGTGGGGAACCCTAAAGATTTAATCAGTTTCTGTTGGTGAAAATAGTGGGGAACCCTTTTGAAAGAAAAAAAAATGTGTTCCAGTTGGAATTTCGAAGTGAATAATACTCCGTCTTGTAGGTAACGCTTGTTCTGACTACCGTACTGAGTTTAAAAATACAAAGCTTTTCTTGAGAAAGTTTCAAGGTTCTATGATTTAAACGTTACCTGCTGGTGAAATCTAGGGGAAACCTTTTGAAAAACGAAAAAATTACGTTCCAGTTAGAATTTCTAAGCGAATGATACACCGTCCGTCAGGTAGTGCTTGTTCTGACTACCATATCTAGTTTAAAGAATAGAAAGCTAGTTTCGAAAAAAGTTCTTAGGTTTTTAAGATTTAATCAGTTTTCGTCGGTGAAAATAATGGGGAACCCTTTTGAAAAAAGAAAAACCTGTGTTCCAGTTTGAATTTCTAAGCGAATAATACACCGTCTTTTAGGCAATTCTTGTTCTGACTATCCTACCGAGTTTGAATAATAGAAAGCTATTCTATACTAAAAGCTTGCTTGCTTTTAGTGAAAGTGGGAATCCTTTTAAAAAAAGAAAAACTTGTGTTCCAGTTTGAATTTCTAAGCGAATAATACACCGTCCTTTAGGCAATTCTTGTTCTGACTATCCTACCGAGTTTAAAGAATAGAAAGCTATTTTTGAGAAAGTTTTTAGGTTTTTAATACTGAACCGCTTTCTGTAGGTGAAAAGAGGGGGAAAACCTTTTAAAAATCCAAAAACTTATGTTCCAGTTAGAATTTCGAAGTGAATTATTCACCGTTCTGTAGGCAATGCTATTGCTGACTATCCTACCGAGTTTTAATAATAGAAAGCTATTTTTGAGAAAGTTCTTAGGTTTTTAATACTGAACCGCTTTCTGTAGGTGAAAAGTGGGGAAAAACCTTTTAAAAATACAAAAACTTATGTTCCAGTTAGAATTTCGAAGTGAATTATACATCGTTCCGTAGGCAATACTTGTTCTGACTATCCTACCAAGTTTTAAGAATAGAAAACAATTTTTGATTCACACGATTCTTAAATTTCCCGTGGTTCGAAGCACCAGCGGTAGAGTAGGTTTCGACCTGGGCCACGGTAGTAATTTCTTCCTCGGAATCGGGATCATCCGGGTGGTAGCTGCTTTCGCTGTCGCTGTGAAAGATATCTTCCGGGTCGGAGTCTTCCGTCGTCTGACTACGAGTCGAACGCGCTACTTGCACCTGCCTAACTTCTTTCGGCTTGACGAAAGCTCTGGTTGATGGTTGGGCAAGGTCATCTTCGTCGGCTAAGGAGATATCATTCGAAGGAGCGGTCGAAGAATTTCCTATCGCTGGTGGCGCATAAGGTGCTGGTGCTAATGCTAGTGCTGGTGCTGGTGCAGGTGCAGTGTATGCTGGGATGATTGGCAAGATCGTCGACACGTCGTAAGACCCAAGATATACTGGGCAATCGACTACGTCTGTAACGTCAAAATAAGTTCCTGTCAACTCCGACAACGCTTGGCAGAGTTGGTGCAAGGACTTTGACTCCCTGTTTGCACTCTTCAGCCGAAACGCAGAGTAGAAGGCCATATCACGAAGCTTTGCCACCATTTCCTCTTTTGATCTTTCGAGAATCTCTTTCACTTCTGCCGACGGTCCAAAATTCCCCTTGTGATTTTTGCTGCAAGCATTGCGTTTCCCCGAAAGGTGTTTTTCAAGAAACTCAAACGATCGGTGGCAGAATGAACATGCCTTGTAGTAGGTGTTCTTTGTCTTCGTGACTGCTATGGCAGGTAAGGTCGGCTGGCTGCTGGTCGCAGGTTCTTGAGCAGAAACAGGGGCAGGCAGGGTATCTCCAGGGGCGGGCATGGTCGTTAGAATTGGTTGACAGAATTTCCAGGGGCAGGCAGGGTTGTCAGGGTTTGATTTTCAGGATGTCCAGGGGTAGGCAGGGTCATAAGGGTCCGATCGGGGTCATCTTCGGGGGCAGGGCTTGCTCACTTTCTTATTCTCACTTTCTTATCTTATGCTTGTGTGTGCCTACCATTTGTTGCACAGAAAACAAATCCTGGAAGAAAAGAAGTTTTACCTGGTTGGAACAGGCATGTGAAGGTCCATTTTACAGCAGCCAAGGAAGCTTTTAGGGAGTGGCTGGCTAATGGCAAATTCCCAGGAGATGAATATGACCTGCTGAGAAGAAGCCTAAATCAGAGGTTTCGTGGTGCTCTTCGTTGGTGCCGGAAAAATTTAGACCGGCTTAAGGCTTCAGCGCTTGCGGCTTCACTCACGAATTGTAAGTTTATGGAGTTCTGGAAGAGGGTAGCCAGAAGTAGTAAGTCCAGTGCCCCAAAGGCGGCTGAGCATGTTGGTGGCGTATCTGGTCCAGCAGCCATAGAAGATTTATGGGGTCACCACTTCGCATCGACTTTTTCCTCAGTCCCTTCTGAACTTGAGTGTGTTGTGCGAGATGCGCAAAATGCCATTGCTCTTGCTGACCTTGAGCAGCTAATTTCACATGAGGTTGTTTCTAAGGTGGTAGCTGGGCTTTCAGGTAGTAGGAGTGGGGGTCTCGATGGTTTAACTGCGAACCATCTGAAGCATGCTGGCCCGCAACTAACTTGTTTTTTAACTGTCTTGTTTAATGGTTTTCTTTTGCATGCATTTGTGCCTGATCCTTTAACGGAAGTTTGTCTAATACCTATCCCAAAGTCGGTGACTGGTGACCTAAGTAGCCTTACTAGCCTTCGGCCTATTGCTATGGCAGCTGTTATCTCTAAGGTTTTCGAAAAATGTCTTTATGATATTGTCGAACCTAAGATACGCTCGTCATCATACCAGTTTGGGTTCAAGCCCAAATCTTCTACTGATTTTTGTGTCTTTATTCTAAAAGCGGTGATAGAGTATTTTTGGCTATTTTCTTCCCCTGTGTTTGTGTGCTTTATTGACGCTAAAGCTGCGTTTGATAGAGTTAACCAGGCAAAGTTATTAAGTAAGATGTTAGCAAAAGGTGTGGACCCTAGAATAGTTCTAACCCTTGCATGCTGGTTTCAAAACCAGAAATTCTGTGTCAGATGGGATGGGGTTTTCAGCAGCCCATTTCACGTTTTAAATGGTGTTAGACAAGGTGGAGTTTTGTCCCCTATTCTGTACAACCTGTATGTGGATGAACTTAACAGTGCCCTTGTTAATGCAGGTGTAGGTTGCTTCATCCAGGGTGTATGTTTTAACAATATTAGTTATGCTGACGACGTTGCGCTTCTGGCCCCTACGGTTCATGCACTGAACCAACTGTTGGCTATTTGCGATGATTTTGCTTTACAGCACGATATAATATTCAACACGAAGAACACGCTATGCATGGCTTTTATCCCACGTGGCATTCGCCTGCATCACCTTCCCAAAGTTTTTCTTTCAGGGCAAACTCTTCAGTTTGTGGATGAATTTAAATACCTAGGGTTTACGTTCACCCCTACGCTAGGCGACCAGCTGCATTTAAAAGCCCTATCACGGGCACTATGCGCTCGAGCTAATCTGCTAATAAGGAAGTTTGGGGCTTGCGACTCGCCCGTCAAGACTTTTCTTTTCAGGATGTAGTGCACTCAGCTTTACTGTGTGGCTCTTGTAACTAATATTAGGGTTAGGCGCGAAACCAGTTTTCGTGTCCTATACAATAACTCTTTTCGTTGGTTGCATGGGTGCTATTTCACCCTGCTATTTCAAACCAATCTGCAAAAACTCAGCGTGTCCCCTTGTTATATTCAAACCAATCTGCCAAAATAGCGTGTCCCCGTGTTATTTTCCGACCAATCTGCAAAAACATCGTGTCCCCCTGTTCTTGAACAGGGTCGCACGGCAGAATTTGCAGATTGGTTTGCAAATAACTTGTCACGTCTAGAAATCGTCATAACTTGATCCATCTTATAAATATATATGCGCTATCGTGTTTAATGTCATATTCACATACGTGTACTTGTTTTCTAGCCTTCCAGGAAGAAAAATAAATTATTTTTCAGCTACAAGTTCTTACAAGTCGGACGATTAAAAAAAAAATTCTATTATTTTCAGCTTTCCTAATGTAAATGGGGATCAAGCAATGTAAAGGATCATCTGTGGCTGTGTGCAGAAGTCTGTGATATCGCTAAGTACCTAAAAAGATGTTTCCCACTATTTCTTCAGCGTGCCACCCTGCTATTTCAAACCAATCTGCAAAACTCAGCGTGTCCCCTTGTTATAGTCAAACCAATCTGCCAAAATAGCGTGTCCCCGTGTTATTTTCCGACCAATCTGCAAAAACATCGTGTCCCCCTGTTCTTGAACAGGGTCGCACGGCAAAATTTGCAGATTGGTTTGCAAATAACTTGTCACGTCTAGAAATCGTCATAACTTGATCCATCTTATAAATATATATGCGCTATCGTGTTTAATGTCATATTCACATACGTATACTTGTTTTCTAGTCTTCCAGGATGAAAAATAAATTATTTTTAAGCTACTTTAAGCTTATTTTTAAGCTACGAATTCTTCAACGAAAATTCTATGAAGAACGGACTTGCAGTTATATACTGGGCATAAGAGCTGAAGTCGGACGATTGAATTTTTTTTTTTATTATTTTCAGCTTTCCTAATGGAAATGGGGATCTAGCAATATAAAGGATCATCTGTGGCTGTGTGCAGAAGTCTGTGATATCGCTAAGTACCTAAAAAAGTGCTTCCCACTATTTCTTCAGCGTGCCACCCTGCTATTTCAAACCAATCTGCAAAAACTCAGCGTGTCCCCTTGTTATTCTCAAACCAATCTGACAAAACAGCGTGTCCCCGTGTAATTTTCCAACCAATCCGCAAACACAGAGTGTCCCCCTGTTCTTGAGCAGGCCTGGGCCTGCCTGGAGCGGTCGATGGCGCAGATCTCGGTGGTAGTAGCAAATACTCAAGAGGGATCCTTGAGGCCTGACGTGAGGAAGGTTTCCATGTGAACAGTGGTTTGACATGGTTCAGTCGGTCAACTCTAGGGATTACTTAGGCAAGCTAGGGCTTAGCTAGGCAAGCTAGAGCGTGGGCGTGGGCCTGCCTGGAGCGTTTGGTGGTACAGTGGAATTCTGCCGTGGAGAGATAGGGATATAGACGCTTCCATGCGATATAGGTGGGGTAGGATGAAATAATGGGCTCAAAACAGAGTATAATTCAAAAATAATTGCCTGGTTCCAGGTCCCCCCCCCCCCCGTTGTTTCAGAGGCGATCTTAACCTCGAAAACAACAGAGTATTCATAGGGTATCATGAGGCACCACCTCACTCGTTGTTGCCTGGTTTGACAGCGGAATACAAAATATATAACTGAGCAAGAATTTACACCTTAAATACGTTCAATGAATACTGAAAAAGAAGCCTTAGTTCCACACCACCCAAGGGGTCAAGGCTAGTGGCGCATTTTTTTTATAGAGGTTCCCCAGTAGGTCACGTCCTCTGTGTCGATAATTATATACAATTATTAATTATGTCAAGATTATTGGTCATTCTTTTTCTGCTTTTTGTTGGACTTTTTCTTCTTGGTCTTCTCCTTCTTGTGCAACGCAGAAAGTCGTTCTGCTGTAGCCTTAAAGCCAGCCCCACACTGGCTTAGGGTCATCTGTTTTAAAACAGTTTTGTTGGTTTTCTTTTGGATTTCTGGCTGCTTTTCTCCCGCATATTCCACCTCTTCCGCCTCTTCCGCCTCTACTGCCTCTTCCGCCTCTTCCGCCTCTTCCACCTCTTCTGCCTCTTCCGTTTCTTCTACCTCTTCCGCCTCTTCGTCTCGCTTCCTCTTCTTGTTTCTTTTCTTCATCGGCAGAAGGAAAGATTGGTCCTGGCCCTCATTATACTCTTCTGGTCGGACGCTGTAGTCGAAGTTGAGCTCCTCACCCGCTTGAATATCCCTCGTCGCAACGAGCAATGGTCGTTTTACTCCGTTGACGACGACTAGACGAAGCTTGAGGTTGGGGGAGTCTTCCTTTGCTCTGTGGTTCATTAGGCGTCCTAGACATGGCTGTTGAGGGTGGCAGTCGCAGGCCTCTTTTCTTGCATCCACCGCGAAGTCTCCTGCCAGAAGGAAATAGTTTCCTCCATCCTCCTCTCCTCTCAACGTTTCTATCAGGGACTTAGCCGCTGAAGTTGCCATGCGATGACCATGATATTCTGCTACAACCTGGTTTTCCCAGAACGGAAGTGTAGCAAACACACACCAGCCTGCTCCGGGCTCCTGGCTCTTAGCTTTTGTGAGCCCCATCCACGACTGCTGTAAAACGCACCGGATGAGATGGTCGTCCACCTGAGGCTCGATGGGGTAGTCCCGTCTGGTCACGCAGGTGTTGTACATGGATCTGACCTGTTCCAGGGTCGGAAGAGTATCCATGTACTTCAACTTCCTGATTGAGTTTCTGAAGTTTTCATCAGTCAGGGAATCGGTGATGTCCGAACCAAGTCCGCGCTTCTCGGCGATCCGCTTGATGATTGCTTGTGCCCGGACCTGCTTTAACTGTTTGCTATACATGTCCTTCACAGACTTCAGGAGAGCAGGATCATTCGCGATGTCTTCGTTGTTGTCTCTGATGAGCGTCAACGTAACTGTCCTGAAGTCTGCAGAGTCATTGATCGGTAATATTTCCAGGATGCGGTTGAGGGCCTAGATAAAAACAATTATTTAGATTCCCAATCCACTTCGCTCACTCGATTTTGGCAGAAGCAGTTCGCTTTATAGATATTACTTAGCGAAAACAGTTCCTAGGAATGTATGCGATTTCTCTCCGAATACTTTCGAAATCAGTACGAAATTAGGCCGAATAAAATGCGTCTTAAGGTATTTGTGGAGAAAAGTAGATGACACTTACTTCATTGACGGCTCTTTTCCTCGTCACCTCGTCCATTACAGGTCGCTTCTGTTCTTCAACGCTGCCGAGCAATTGGTTTCTTTTTTTTAAGCAGCTTTCATTGAGAGCTCGTGCAGATGCTATTCCCATGACATGTTTCTCCGAGTACTTTCGAATCAGTACGAAATTACTCTGAATAAAATGCGTCTTAAGATATTAATGGAGAAAAGAAGATAACACTCACTTGATTGACGGTCCTTTTCCTTGTAGCCTCGTCCAAGACTAGTTTCTTCGGTCCTTCTTCGTCGGAATCCGGTAGGTTTAGTGCCGCCGAGCAGTTGATTGCCTTGTTGGAACAGCTGTCAATTAGAAGCCTTGCAGATGCAATACCCAGGAAATGCGCCGCTTCGTAATGAGTCCTGGAGGTTTTCTCTAAGAAAAAAGGTTGGGATATTACCACTCGTCTTTTCTATTTGTGGGCAATTTGTTCCGTATTCCAGAGTATTTGAAAAATCAAAGCATCAGTCAGACTGGAAGCTTTAGGCATGAAATTAGTTTACGGCACGTTCCTAGAAGCTAGATAAAAAGGAAACCTTCAGAGCAAAGAGCAAACCTTCAAACCTTTTCCTTTGGACAATCCTAGCATCATTCAGACTTGATGTTTTAGGACTGAAATTACTTTACAGCACGTCTAAGCAGGTAGATGGAGAGCAAACCTATAGCGGAAAGTATGTTAAATGAGAAAAAGAAAAGTGCTTTACCTGAATGACACAGGTAGTTAGACATCGCTTTCTGTTGGTCTGGATCTTTGTCCACAGCTTGCCGGTTCATCGTAACTATCAGGTGTCGAGCTATGGTCTGGGTTGGGACAGGCACACCTGGCCTCAACTGATTCGGGAAAACCTTTTCCAGGAATCGTCTGATGGATTGGGAACCATTGCCGAGCTTGCTTCCTGTGTTGCTGAGAAGGAGGGTGGTCGCTTCGGGCCCTTTGGGCTTCACCAGCGCAGGGCGAGCATACTTCAGATAGAGACTGCAAATTTCGTCCTCTCGCTCACTCAATGCCACACATGCTACCATCAGACTCGCAGTTTTGTGTTCCTCAACGAGGACCACGAACATTTTCCTCCCATCCGTTTCCACCTCCCTCTTGTTCAGATACTCTTTGACCGTCATATTGTAGGCCACTCCTGTGCGATGTCCGACCAAGAAGGTGATGAAAAACGCTATGTAGGCTGTCAAGCTCAGCCGGTCCTCGTCGTGTAGTTTGTTCCTGGACAGCCTTGCAAGACTTGGAATCATGAACTCTTCGACCCCGTTCTTGAGGGTTCGAAAATCCTTTTCGGTGAAACCGTTCGGGTCGAAGGTTCGCTCCTGCTCTTTGTGCCTCTTGTTTGCGGTGGCAAGGGATACCTGCTTTCGGTCCAGGAGAGCAAGCGCTTTCATGACAAAGCTGAGGTGGTTTGGGTTCAGATTCTTTGGCCCATCCACACCACGAGTGCTGATATATGCAACAAACTTCTGGAAGGCTTGTACGTATTTGCTGCGAGTGCTGGGTTGAAGTTTGCACTCAGCGAGCTTCCTGAAAAACAGCTCCACTCTCTCGGCCGAATGAAAGTTGTCCCACTTGTATTGTGTCCCTTCAAGTACAAAGTAAACGACTTTCTCGGCGCAGCCATACGGATTGTTGAATTTCTTGGACGACTTATCCCCACACTCGGCTGCCCAATCCTTAAACTTGCTCATCATCTCCACTCCAAACTTCATCTTGTGTTTCCCTTCGGGTGTCTGGTTCTTGTAAGTGTACTTGTTGTATAGTCCGTGTTTTTGCATGGCATTCCGCGGTTCATTCTTGAACGTCCAGTTCATAGATGAAACGCCGATTTCCTTAGGCTCGTCCTCTTCGGTTGCCTGATCGGAATCCGAGGATTCGGATGGACGATAGACGCTTGCTTCGTCCCCACTATTCACAATATCCTCCGGATCTGAGCTGACGGTGGCCTCAACCCAACCACGTGTTGATCTCCGTGGCCTCGCTGTCACTGCTTGTTTAGATGTACAAGCTGCTGAGGGGTCATTGGCGAAGAAATCTTCAAATGGGCTAGGAGACCGTGGGGCAGCAGTTGCTGGTTTTGATAGCATTGGCGGGACACCTAGCTGAACAGCAACAGATGTCGTTTGGATGCTTCTTGCTGGTGGTGCAGTTGCCAGAGCTTCTGCGGTTCCAGGGACATTACCGAAACCATGCAGTCATCAACTTCGGTTGTGTCGAAGTAGGTGCCCGTCTTCTCGAACATCGCCTCGCATAGCTTGTGCAAACTTTTTGATTGCTTAATTGCCATCTTTAGTTGCGAGGCGGATTTATAACTCTTGTCTTTGAGCCTTATTTCCAGTGCGTCCTTGGCTTCCTCGTGTAGCTCTCTGGCTTCTGCAGCAGTCCAGAATCCGCCATTTGGGTTTTTTCCGCAGGAGTTTCTCTTAGCTGTTAGATATTTTTCAAGAAACTCGATCGGCCTAAAATAAAGTATTATTGCTAACAGAATGTTTCGTCCGATTTGAGCCTTTTTGTCAAACGACCTCCTGTGATAGCTTGTGAATTTTCCCAGCTGTAGTTTCTTACAAAGCAAGAAGACTGGAAATGAAGATACTAAGTAGTTGGGAACGGATATGTATACATGTATGAAGCTTTGCCGGAAATATCCTTCAACAATAACATAATTCTCCCATGAACTAGATGGTCTTGAAAAAATTAACATTGCTAACATAAACTTTTGTACGATTGGACCTTTCTGCCAACCATCCTCTTGTGACAGTTCGGGAATTTTCTCGCTGTGTTGTCTTACAAAGCAGTATACTGGGCATAAGAAGCTAAAGTCGGGACGATCAAAGAAATTCAGTATTTTCAGGTTTCCTAATGGACGTGTCCCCTAACAAGCGTGTCGCCTTGTTATATTCTAACCAATCTGCCAAAATAGCGTGTCCCCGTGTTATTTTCCGACCGATCTGCAAAAAGATTGTGTCCCCCTGTTCTTGAACAGGGTCGCACGGCAAATTTTGCAGATTGGTTTGCAAATAACTTGTCACGTCCAGAAATCATGATAACTTGATCCATATTCTAAATATTTAAGCTCTATCACCTTTAATGCCATGTTCTCTTAAGTATAATTGTACGGAGGGAGGTTAATAAGTAGTCCGGAATGAATATGTGCTAATAGCTGTCTGAAGCTTATCAGTCAGCATCTGTAACGTAAATTACCTTCACCTTTAACAATTATGACGAAGCTACTGATAATAGGCTAAGAAGACTAGAACAAAGCTATAATGGGTCTTTAGAAGGGAAAATTAAAATAGTAGTTTCATACCTGTGGCAGAATGGGCACGTTTTCCAAAAGCTGTGCTTTTTTTTGGGTGACCTAGGCTCACTTCCTGGGGCAGGCAGGCTCTTGGCAGGCTGGCTTAGTGCAGGCTGGATCGGGGCAGGCAGGCTCGGGGTAGACAGGTTCGGGGCAGGCAGGCTCGTTTCAGTCAGGACCGGAGCAGGCAGGCTCGGGGCAGGTAGGCTCGGTTCAGTCAGGATCGGAGCAGGCAGGCTCGGGGCAGGTAGGCTCGAAACAGGCAGGGCAATTGTGGTTACTGACTCCTCAGCAGTGGTGGAAAGTTGTGTTTGATGGTGTTTTTCGGAAGTCTTGTTGACGGCCTCTACAAACTGTGCCATCTATTCGTTGGAAATTAGTTTCTTCGAATGTTTCTTTCGATCGACTAAGGGGGCAGGCAGGGTCGTCATTGTTAGATTAAAGGGATGTCCAGGGTCAAGCACGGTCGTCATTGTTTGTTTGGAAGAAGGCAGGGTCGTCAGGTTTTGGGCAGGCAGGGTCGTTATTGCGGGATTACGGGAATGTCCAGGGTCAAGCACGGTTGTCATTGGCTGATGGAGAGAATGCAGGGTCGTCAGGTTCCGGTCAGGGTCATCTTGTGGGGCAGGCTTGGTCGATTTCTGATTGACTTTTGGCATTCTAAAAAAGCAAAGATTGAATGTTCAATATAGACAGTGTGCAGGAATAGAAAGTTTTAGAGGTAGGGAAAAAAAAGAAAACCAAATACGGACTGATCGTCTTCTAATTTTAATAGAAAAGTGAACCGATAATTCCGCATTGAATGAGGTGTTCTTGACTCACATCCGATACCGGGTCGCTACGTATATGTGTTTCCCCCCGCAAGATAGCGACAAAATCAAGAATTTTCTTTTAATTATATTGCGGTTTAAGCTGTAAAGTCAACAAATATAAACTGATCCTCTTCAAATTGTAAAAGAAGCTTAAGTCGGCAATTCCGCATTGAATGAAATGTTGTTGAATAACATAAGATACCGAGTTTGCTAGACTTATGTTTTTTCCCCAGCAAAATCGTGAAAAAATAAACAAAAATGTAAAAATGAAGTTGCAGTACAAGCTCTAGGGAAACCAAATATGGAGTAATCGTCTTCTAATTTTAATAGAAGGTTGAACCGGCAATTCCGCATCGAATTAGGTGTTGTTGAAGAACATCTGATACTCGATTCGACCGGTATATCTGTTTCTCCTAGCAAGATGGAGAAAAAATTAAAAAATTCGTTAAAATTATGTTGCGATTTAAGCTGTAAAGTCAACAAATATAAACTGATCGTCTTCAAATTTTAACAGAAGCTCAAGCCGGCAATTCCGCATCGAATGAAATATTGTTCAATAACATTTGATACCTAGTTCGCTAGATTTATGTTTTTCCCCCAGCAAAATCGTGAAAAATTAAAAAAATTGTAAAAATTATGTTGCTTTACAAGCTCTAGGAAACCAAATCTGGATTGATCGTCTTCTTATTTTACTTAAGACTGAAATGTGTATATCCGGATCGAATGAGATGTTGTTGAATAACATCCGATACCGGGTTCGCTAGGTATATGTTTTTCCTCTAGCAAGATGGGGAAAATATCAAGAAACTCTTTATAATTATGTTAAAGTTTAAGCTGTAAATTCAACAATTTTAAACTGACCATCTTCAAATTTTAATAGAACCCTAAGCTGGCAATTACGCACCGAATAAGATGTTGCTGAATATTATCCGATACCGGGTTGGCTAAATATAAGTTTGTCCCCCAGCAGGATAGCAACAAAATAAAGAATTTTCTTTAAAATATTTAGTGGTTTAAGTTGTAAAGTCAACAATTATAAACTAATCGTGTTCAAATTTTAAGAGATGCTTAAGCCGGCTAATCCGCATCTAATGAAATGTTGTTGAATAACATCTGATACCTTGCTCACTAGATTTATGTATTTCCCTAGCCAAATGGCGACAAATTCAACAAATGTTTTAAAAATATAATACTATTATTCTAAAGACTCCAAAATGATTGGTCGATCGTCTTTATAAATTTAGAAGTAGGTATTAGTTATTATTGATAAAGAATTAATTAAGACAATCTTGGTATTAAAATTTATAGATGCACTCTAGTTATTTTGCACGCTGTACCGAATTATTCCTGGTACAAACTGTTCCTATACTCCTACTCTGGTTTCACTCTATGAACCTATATAGATGTCATTTCCTAATTAGAAAATGCTCGATCCATTTTTCATAGAGCTCCCCAGGTGCTAGATACTCATAAGAAAACTTATTACCTTGGAAACACTTAAACACGCACAATTTCACTTTCAAAACAAGCACAATATGTAAGAACAACCTTTAAGGTGTAGAGTTGGACAGTGAATGAATAAAATCCGGTGATATTTCAAATGAAATGCTTGGAATAGGTCAATCGTCCCTGATTGGTTCCCAATATATCGTAAGACTGGTATGAAATTAATATCTTATTCCTGATTGGCTCCCGTGTAACTCCCGGATAAGATGCAGGCTCTGCTGCGGATAATACGTGGAATAAATAAAACGGACGCAACTTCATTAAAAATGACAGGAGAAAAATAAAAAATATATCATTCGAAGGGGCGTAAAAAGTTCTATCCCACCATATTTTTTCGCAGTAATCCTATGGAAAACAAATTAGCAACACCAGTATGAAGTGTTTGGTTTGCGCAAATGTTTTCCGGACGGGAAATAAGAAAAGTTGAAACGCTAATAACTCTTACAAAAAATAATTCTCATTTTTAAAAAAGAATTCATTCGAAAGAGCGTTAAAAGCTCTATAAGTGTTTATATTTTCATTTAATTATGATAGAAAATAAATGACTGAGAAGTGTTTTAGTTTTTTATTAATGGGCATTTTGCCGACGGGAAGTTGAGACAATATTGAAACGCTAATAACTTTGGCAAATAGACTAATCTATTTTAAAAAAATGTATTTATTCGAAAGAGCGTTAATAGCTGTATAAGTGTTTATATTTTCATTTATTTCTGACAGAAAATAAATGACTGAGAACTGTTTTATTTTTTTTTTAACGGGCATCTTGCCGACGGGAAGTTGAGACAATACTGAAACGCTAATAACTTTTGCAAATAAAAGAATCTATTTTTAAAAAAGAATTCATTCGAAAGAACGTTAAATGCTCTATAAGTGTTTATATTTTCATTTAATTCTGATTAAAAATAAATGACCTAGAAGGGTTTTAGTTTCGTTTCACGGACTGTAAATCGAGAGAATGTTGAAACACTTAAAACTTTTACATATAAAGCAAGGGTGCTCTGCAAGGGCGCTCCAGGAGCCACCAGAAAGCCTCTAGCAGCCACCAGGGAGCTCCAGGAGCCACCAGGACGCTCCCGGAGCCACCAGAAAGCCACCAGGGCACACAAAGAGCCGCTAGAAAGCCGCTAAGAACCTCTAGAAACCACTAGGAGCCGCTAGAAAGACGATAGGAGCCGCTAGGAAGCCACTAGGAGAGGCTAGAAAGCCACTAGGAGCCACCAGGGAGCTGCAAGAGCCACTAGGGTGCTGCACGAGCCACCAGAAACCGCTAAAGCCACCAGAGCCCTGCAGGAGCCACCAAAAAGTCGGCAGGGCACTCGAACTTGGCAACAATGAGTGAGGTGGTGCCTCATGATACCCGATGAATACTCTGTTGTTTTACAGGCGAAACTCGCCTGTAAAACAACAGGGGGGGACTTGGTACCATGCATTCTTGTATTCCCTTGTAAACTAGAAGTTAGATTAACCAGTGTTAGCCTGGTTTCTACTCCATTAACTCGAATAAATGCCCTAAAAGTCAAGGTACTGCTCCTGGTGCCTTTACTTTTAGAGCTATCGTGAGAGAAATCTCGATGGAAGTTTCCCTAAGGATAGTTGGCGCTCGGATAGAAAGCTATTTTTAAGAAAGGTCTTTTGTTTTTAAGATATAACCGCTTTCTGTCGGTAAAAACAAGGTGGAAACCTTTAAAAAAAAAAGAATTTCGGAGCGATTTATACACCGCTGTTTAGGCAATACTTGTTTTGACTATCTTACCGAGTTTCAAGCATAGAAAGCTATTTTTGAGAAATTTCTAGATTTTAATATTTAATCGCTTGTTGATGGTTAAATCATGGGGGAAACCTTTTAAAAAAAGAAAAACTTGTGTTCCAGTTTCAATTTCTAAACGAATAATACAGCGTACTGTAGGTAACGCTTGTTCTGACTACCGTACTGAGTTTAAAGAATACCAAGGTTTTTTTTTGTGAGAAAGTGATACACCGTCCTTTAGGTAGTGCTTGTTCTGACTACCATACCTAGTTTAAAGAATAGAAAGCTAGTTTTGAAAAAGTTCTTAGGTTTTTAAAATTTAATCAGTTTCTGTTGGTGAAAATAGTGGGGTACCCTTTTGAAAAAAAAAAATGTGTTCCAGTTGGAATTTCGAAGTGAATAATAGTCCGTCTTGTAGGTAACGCTTGTTCTGACTACCGTACTGAGTTTAAAGAATACAAAGCTTTTTTTGAGAAAGTTTCAAGGTTTTATGATTTAATCGTTACCCGCTGGTGAAATCTATGGGAAACCTTTTGAAAAACGAAAAAATTACGTTCCAGTTAGAATTTCTAAGTGAATGATACACCGTCCTTTAGGTAGTGCTTGTTCTGACTACCATACCTATTTTAAAAAATAGAAAGCTAGTTTTGGATAAGTTCTTAGGTTTTTAAGATTTAATCAGTTTCTGTTGGTGAAAATAGTGGGGAACCCTTTTGAAAAAAGGAAAAGATGTGTTCCAGTTAGAATTTCGAAGTGAATAATACCCCGTCCTGTCGGTAACGCTTGTTCTGACTACCGTACTGAGTTTAAAGAATACAAAGCTTTTTTTGAGAAAGTTTCCCTACATCCCCCAGAGCGGTACGGTTTTTCCCCCTGAGCGGCACGGTCGTCGCCATGGCAACGAATCATGTCCCCCTGCGTTTTGCGACTTCTTGTTTAGCTTAGCTACATCAAAAGCTCCATCCCCCAGAGCGGAACGATATTTCCCACTGAGCGGCACGGTCGTCGCCATGGCAACCGATCGTGTCCCCCAGCGTTTTTGGACCTCTCGTGTAGCTTAGCTACACTTAAGCTACCACGAATAGCTACAAATAGCTACATCTCCCAGAGCGGCCCGGTCGTTCTCCGGAGCGTGCCGCTCTGGATATTACCGGGGGGATGTAGCTATTTTTGTAGCTACAGCTACAAGTTGTAGCTGTCTGAGCGTGATTTCTTGGGGGGAACGCAGAATTTTAAGGGAAATGTGCCATTTTAGGGGGACAACGTGACTGGGTCGGGGGAAGTTCCCAGAACCCAGTCATGCTAAAAACGCAAAAACATGCCAGGTTATGGGGTAGTCAAGACAGACAGACAGACAGACAAACAGACAGACAGACAGTCAGTCAAGACAGACAGTCAGTCAAGACAGACAGTCAGTCAAGACAGACAGTCAGTCAAGACAGACAGTCAGTCAAGACAGACAGATAGACAGACAGTCAGTCATTCTTGACAGACAAACAGACAGTCAGACAGATAGTCAGTCAGTCAGTCAGTCAAGACAGACAGACAGACAGACAGTCAGACAAACAGTCAGTCAAGAGAGACAGACAGTCAGTGAAGACAGACAGACAGTCAAGACAGACATACAGATAGACAGACAGTCAGTCAGTCAGCACAGACAAACAGACAGTCAGTCAAAACAGAGAGACAGATAGTCAGTCAGTCTAGACAGAAAGAGAGACAGTCAGTCACGACAGACAGACAAACAGACAGTCAGACAGATAGTCAGTCAGTCAGTCAGGACAGACAGACAGACAGACAGTCAGTCAAGACAGACAGACAGTCAGTAAAGACAGACATACAGTCACTCAAGACAGACAGTCAAGACAGACAGACAGACAGACAAACAGACAGTCAGACAGATAGTCATTCTTGACAGACAAACAGAAAGTCAGTCAGTCAAGACAGACCGACACTCAGACAGATAGTCAGTCAGTCAGTCAGGACAGACAGACAGACACTTACTCAAGACAGACAGACAGTCAGTCAAGACAGACAGACAGTCAGTCAAGACAGAAAGACAGTCAGTCAAGACAGATGACAGACAGATAGACAGACAGTCAGTCAGTCAGACATGACAGACAAACAGACAGTCAGTCAGTCAAAACAGACCGAAAGTCAGTCAAGACAGACAGACAGACAGACAGTCAGTCAAGACAGACAGACAGTCAGTCAAGACAGACAGACAGTCAGTCAAGACAGACAGACAGTCAGTCAAGACAGACAGACAGTCAGTCAAGACAGACAGTCAGTCAAGACAGACAGACAGGCAGACAGACAGACAGAGAGTCAGAAAAACAATCAGTCAAGAGAGACAGACAGACAGTCAGACGGACAGTCAGTCAGTCATTCTTGACAGACAAACAGAAAGTTAGTCAGTCAAGACAGACAGACAGAGAGACAGTCAGTCAGTCATTCTTGACAGACAAACAGAAAGTCAGTCAGTCAAAACAGACCGACAGTCAGTCAAGAGAGACAGACAGACAGTCAGTCAGAAAGTCAGTCAGTCAAGACAGACAGACATACAGACAGACAGACAGACAAACAGACAGACAGACAGTCAGTCAAGACAGACAGTCAGACAAACAGTCAGTCCGACGCGGCGCCCGACCTAATTTGGGCCAGGGAACTCATCGCTGCACTTTTCAAGTTTTAACCAGAAAGACAGAAGTTATCCAGACAGTCAAGACAGACAGACAGACAGACAAACAGACTGTTGTCATTCTTGATTCTGATAGTCATTCTTGACAGACAAACAGACTGTTGATTGTTGACAGACAAACAGTCAGTCAAGACAGAAAGACAGACAGATAGACAGACAGTCATTCAATCATTCATGACAGACAAACAGACAGTCAGTCAGTCAAAACAGACCGACAGTCAGTCAAGACAGACAGACAGTCAGTCAAGACAGACATACAGTCAGTCAAGACACACAGACAGTCAGACAGATAGTCAATGAGTCAGTCAAGACAGACAGACAGATAGAGAGACAGACAGACATACCGACAGACAACCAGTTAAGACATACAGAGACAGACAGACCGACATTCACTCAAGCCAGACAGACAGAAAGTCAGTCAAGACAGACAGACATACAGTCAGTCAGTCAAGACAGAAAGAGAGGCAGTCAGTCACGGCAGACAGACAGACAGTCAGTCAAGACAGAAAGACAGACAGACAGACAGACAGTCAGACAAACAGTCAGTCAAGAGAGACAGACAGAAAGTCAGTCAAGACAAACCGACAGTCAGTCAAGACAGACAGACAGACAGACAGTCAGTCAAGACAGACAGACAGACAGACAGACAGTCAGACAAACAGTCAGTCAAGACAGACAGACAGACAGTCAGACAGACAGTCAGTCAGTCATTCTTGACAGACAAACAGAAAGTCAGTCAGTCAAGACAGACAGACAGTCAGTCAAGACAGACAGACAGACAGATAGACAGACAGTCAGTCAATAATTCTTGACAGACAAACAAACAGAAAGTCAGTCAGTCAAGACAGACCGACAGTCAGTCAAGACAGACAGACATACAGACAGACAGACAAACAGACAGACAGACAGACAGACAGACAGTCAGTCAAGACAGACAGACAGACAGACAGACAGACAGACAAACAGACAGACAGACAGTCAGTCAAGACAGACAGTCAGACAAACAGTCAGTCCGACGCGGCGCCCGACCTAATTTGGGCCAGGGAACTCATCGCTGCACTTTTCAAGTTTTAACCAGAAAGACAGAAGTTATCCAGACAGTCAAGACAGACAGACAGACAGACAAACAGACAGTCAGACAGATAGTCATTCTTGACAGACAAACAGACTGTTGATTGTTGACAGACAAACAGTCAGTCAAGACAGAAAGACAGACAGATAGACAGACAGTCATTCAATCATTCATGACAGACAAACAGACAGTCAGTCAGTCAAAACAGACCGACAGTCAGTCAAGACAGACAGACAGTTAGTCAAGACAGACATACAGTCAGTCAAGACACACAGACAGTCAGACAGATAGTCAATGAGTCAGTCAAGACAGACAGACAGATAGAGAGACAGACAGACATACCGACAGACAACCAGTTAAGACATACAGAGACAGACTGACCGACATTCACTCAAGCCAGACAGACAGAAAGTCAGTCAAGACAGACAGACATACAGTCAGTCAGTCAAGACAGAAAGAGAGGCAGTCAGTCACGGTAGACAGACAGACAGTCAGTCAAGACAGAAAGACAGACAGACAGACAGACAGTCAGACAAACAGTCAGTCAAGAGAGACAGACAGAAAGTCAGACAGACAGTCAGTCAGTCAAGACAAACCGACAGTCAGTCAAGACAGACAGACATACAGACAGACAGACA
Source organism: Branchinecta lynchi (assembly GCA_023053575.1). NCBI lineage: Eukaryota > Metazoa > Arthropoda > Branchiopoda > Anostraca > Branchinectidae > Branchinecta > Branchinecta lynchi. Next base: position 147,480 of record JAKZAP010000005.1, read on the forward strand.
AACAGACAGACAGACAGACAGACAGACAGTCAGTCAAGACAGACAGACAGACAGACAGACAGACAGACAAACAGACAGACAGACAGTCAGTCAAGACAGACAGTCAGACAAACAGTCAGTCCGACGCGGCGCCCGACCTAATTTGGGCCAGGGAACTCATCGCTGCACTTTTCAAGTTTTAACCAGAAAGACAGAAGTTATCCAGACAGTCAAGACAGACAGACCGACCGACAGACAGACAGACAGACAGACAGTCAGTCAAGACAGACAGACAGACAGACAGACAGTCAGACAAACAGTCAGTCAAGACAGACAGTCAGACAGACAGTCAGTCAGTCATTCTTGACAGACAAACAGAAAGTCAGTCAGTCAAGACAGACAGACAGTCAGTCAAGACAGACAGACAGTCAGTCAAGACAGACAGACAGACAGATAGACAGACAGTCAGTCAATAATTCTTGACAGACAAACAAACAGAAAGTCAGTCAGTCAAGACAGACCGACAGTCAGTCAAGACAGACAGACATACAGTCAGACAAACAGACAGACAGACAGACAGAAAGTCAGTCAAGACAGACAGACAGACAGTTAGACAAACAGTCAGTCTGACGATGCGCCCGACCTAATTTGGCTCAGGGAACTCATCGCTGCACTTTTCCAGTTTTAACCAACTTTTGGACTTGTTTACGACCTTTGGTTCGGAAAATCTAAGCTTTTGCCGCAGGCTTGTTGTGCCTTATACATAAATTTCCTTAAAAGTATGCGTCGGATTTACTAACAGAGTCAAAGTTTACTTACAGATTGAACTGAAAAATTAAAGAGTCACTTTCCTAATATTTGCACATCGACTGGCATCTTAAAGATTTACTTCCGATATTTGGTTGCCAAAATATCAGGTTTTGCCGCAGGCTCGCTGTGCCATATCCTTAATTTTCCTTTGCGTCGGCAGATTCTGTTGCCGTGGTTGCCGTGGCAGAATGTCGTGTCCCCGTGCGTTTTCCTACTTGTTATGTAACTTTGATACATTTATAGATCCTTCCCCCCGTTCGGCACATTTCATGGAAGGTAATAATTTCTTCTCCAAACTTTGAAGCTATAGTAAATTGCGTACCGTTATGCTCATATTTTCACGCTTTGTTTATTGGTATTTGTTTTTATAATAGAATATGACTGTTTAAAAAAAAAGTTCTTCGCCCGCAAATCCCGAACTTTCCCCGGGGACGGAGCATTAGCCTTAAATCTCCATGATGCTAGGCCATGGTAACGGCGTTGCTAGCGCACCCTCGCGATGTGTGAGAGGATTAAGAGGGTTTGGCGTGCGCGCCCGCCTGACCTCCGCCGTATTTTGGTCATTCATTGTCTAGCACTTGTCCTCTCTGGTTTTGTGACTAAACTTTGGATATTTGTGACTTGTTTTTTTCTGGATTACTCTCTCTACTTTTTGACCTTGCTCGTTTTTGGCTTTCGTACTTTGATACTCATTTGTACTACTTTTCTGGCTGTTTTGATATTGACCTCGCACTGACCTGGCTGCCAATTTTGGACACACTTCTGTTTCGTGCTTGCTCGGTTCTATTTGGTTTTCTCTGATTTGACATATTGCTTTAAGACCTTTGCACTCATTTGGCTTTGATTTCGGAAATTATTTGGCTCTTCGTTTGTCTCTCTCTGTTGCTGTTTTACACACGACCTTGCTCTCATTTTGGCCTTGATTTTGAAGACTATTGTATCTGCATTTCTTTTGTTTTACACACTGCATAGCCCGATACTGTTAATACAGTACAACTAAATACAGACTAATACACATATTCATACACAGCCTTATCCTAAAGACTGTGGCACTCAAACTTTGCGATACATATCTTGAATTTCTTTCGAGCTGCTTTTTACCTATTGATTTGAGACCCTGAACAGAATGGGAAAGAAAACAAAAACAAATGCTCGCAAAAAAATGACTCTAGAACAGTGTGGTCCTGGCTTCAAGGCTGCAGCAGATAGGCTTGCGGCCTTGCACAGCGATACACTTTCCCTACCAACAAGCCCGTCTGAACCAACAGCACCCTCCCCAACCCCTCAAACAAAAGACCAGCCAATCAAAAAGAGTGTAACATTCGCTGACCCCTGTACATCAGCTCAGATTGAACTTGAACCACCTTCAGAACCGACAGTTGCCGTTGACCTCAACCCACCAGTCCGTATCGATTCTGTTTCTCCTAACGAAGTGCCAGTGCACAGGTGTCCATCTTGCAGTCAGCTTTTCCGAAAGCTGACGAAACACTTACTCGAGGGCTATGGGCCGTGTACATATTCCGAGGGCAAAAAACACTCGAAAGAGTCTGCGGAAACTGTCATACTTTCCCTCAGCTCCGAGGCTGCGAATCCTGCTTGCTTAAAGCCAAAGCAGAAACGGATTAATAAGCCATGCCCTACTTGTCGGAAGGAATTTCCGAATTCGCCACCTGGCGGCAAGCAAGGGCATCTGTGCTATGGACAGGGCATCGGCAGAGGCGGTCCTTGCCGATATCAAGCACAAGCTGAGGGTGCCCAAGACAGCCGCAGAGACCCAGACTGTCGTTGCAACACCTACCATGGCAACCGGCAATGTCATTTCATATTAGGTCTTTTATGACACTGTGATATCATCGAGCACAGTAAAAGGCCTTGCAGAAAGTCTGCGCAGTCTGGGTCTTGCGATTGGGAGTGAGTGATCAAGGGCCAGATAGGCTCCTGCACTCTGCAAAGGAAGTTGACCTTGTCAAAACAATTGCTGACAGGGTTGCGTCAGAAATTTCATCAATCCTAGCTGGCGGTCAACTTCCTGCTGTGAGTGGTGTTCCTTTGGTCTCTTCTGAGCCCTTGCAGTCTAGTGCTCTTGAACAGTACGTCCCTGTCCAGGTGGAACTTGATTTAGGTCCGTCTTGTTCAGGGATGGGGCAATCGGCAGTGGATGTGGGAGACATTTCTGTTCAGGATCTTTCGTATTCGGATGCAGGCTCCCTGTATGTGCCTTCAGAGGAGCCTAGCTCCAGTGAAGATGAGTCGGTTTCAGTCCCTGTTGTGGCGCCGAAACAATCTGCGAAGTATTAAAAGGATACTTCAAGGAGTGTCATGCAGGGACTCGGCCTTCACAGCAAGTACTCTGATAACGAGCCTGTATTTCAAGGGTTTGCCCGCAACCTTCTGAGGGGCGAACTGTCGGATAAGACCATTTCGAGAAAGTCGGACAAGAACCTTGTCATGTCAGGCCTGCCATAGAAGATCTACAACGTTATGGGAGATATAAACAAAATGTTATTCTTCATACTTGAGGGAGAGTCCCGAAAGTGGGAGAATCTACAGGCAATTGAGCGGTACGAGCTATTTCTTGACACAGCTCGGGAAGTGTTGACTGCCGGCAGCGTGCAGAAATACTGTTCAAATACTGTTCGCTGTTTAGGCAATACTTGTTCTGACTATCTTACCGAGTTTCAAGCATAGAAAGCTATTTTTGAGAAATTTCTAGATTTTAATATTTAATCGCTTGTTGATGGTTAAATCATGGGGGAAACCTTTAAAAAAAGAAAAACTTGTGTTCCAGTTACAATTTCTAAACGAATAATACAGCGTACTGTAGGTAACGCTTGTTCTGACTACCGTACTGAGTTTAAAGAATACCAAGCTTTTTTTGTGAAACTTTCAACCTTTTAAGATAATTACCCGCTGGCGAAATCTAGGTTAAACCTTTTGAAAAATGAAAAAATTATGTTCCAGTTATAATTTCTAAGCGAATGATACACCGTCCTTTAAGTAGTGCTTGTTCTGACTACCATACCTAGTTTAAAGAATAGACAGCTAGTTTTGAAAAAGTTCTTAGGTTTTTAAAATTTAATCAGTTTCTATTGGTGAAAATAGTGGGGAACCCTTTTGAAAAAAAAAAATGTGTTCTAGTTGGAATTTCGAAGTGAATATACTCCGTCTTGTAGGTTACGCTTGTTCTGACTACCGTACTGAGTTCAAAGAATACAAAGCTTTTTTTGAGAAAGTTTCAAGGTTTTATGTTTTAATCGTTACCCGCTGGTGAAATCTATGGGAAACCTTTTGAAAAACGAAAAAATTACATTCCAGTTAGAATTTCTAAGTGAATGATACACCGTCCTTTAGGTAGTGCTTGTTCTGACTACCATACCTATTTTAAAAAATAGAAAGCTAGTTTTGGAAAAGTTCTTAGGTTTTTAAGATTTAATCAGTTTCTGTTGGTGAAAATAGTGGGGAACTCTTTTGAAAAAAGGAAAAGATGTGTTCCAGTTAGAATTTCGAAGTGAATAATACCCCGTCCTGTCGGTAACGCTTGTTCTGACTACCTTACTGAGTTTAAAGAATACAAAGCTTTTTTTGAGAAAGTTTCCCTACATCCCCCAGAGCGGTACGGTTTTTCCCCCTGAGCGGCACGGTCCTCGCCATGGGAACGAATCGTGTCCCCCTGCGTTTTGCGACTTCTTGTTTAGCTTAGCTACATCAATAGCTACATCCCCCAGAGCGGCACGATATTTCCCACTGAGCGGCACGATCGTCGCCATGGCAACGGATCGTGTCCCCCAGCGTTTTTGGACCTCTCGTGTAGCTTAGCTACACTTAAGCTACCACGAATAGCTACAAATAGCTACATCTCCCAGAGCGGCACGGTCGTTCTCCGGAGCGTGCCGCTCTGGATATTACCGGGGGGATGTAGCTATTTTTGTAGCTACAGCTACAAGTTGTAGCTGTCTGAGCGTGATTTCTTGGGGGGAACGTAGAATTTTAAGGGAAATGTGCCATGTTAGGGGGACAACGTGACTGGGTCGGGGGAAGTTCCCAGAACCCAGTCATGCTAAAAACGCAAAAACGTGCCAGGTTATGGGGAAGTCAAGACAGACAGACAGACAAACAGACAGACAGACAGTCAGTCAAGACAGACAGACAGTCAGTCAAGACAGACAGATAGACAGACAGTCAGTCATTCTTGACAGACAAACAGACAGTCAGACAGATAGTCAGACAGACAGTCAGACAAACAGTCAGTCAAGAGAGACAGACAGACAGTCAGTCAAGACAGACAGTCAGTCAGTCAGCACAGACAAACAGACAGTCAGTCAAAACAGAGAGACAGATAGTCAGTCAGTCAAGACAGACAGACAGACATACAGTCAGTCAGTCTAGACAGAAAGAGACACAGTCAGTCACGACAGACAGACAAACAGACAGTCAGACAGATAGTCAGTCAGTCAGGACAGACAGACAGACAGTCAGTCAGTCAAGACAGACAGACAGTCAGTCAAGACAGACATACAATCACTCAAGACAAACAGACAGACAGACAAACAGACAGTCAGACAGATAGTCATTCTTGACAGACAAACAGAAAGTCAGTCAGTCAAGACAGACAGACAGACACTCAGACAGATTGTCAGTCAGTCAGTCAGGACAGACAGACAGACACTCACTCAAGACAGACAGACAGTCAGTCAAGACAGTCAGTCAGTCAGTCAAAACAGACCGACAGTCAGTCAAGACAGACAGACAGACAGACAGTCAGTCAAGACAGACAGACAGACAGACAGACAGTCAGTCAAGACAGACAGACAGACAGTCAGACAAACAGTCAGACAGACAGTCAGACAAACAGTCAGTCAAGAGAGACAGACAGACAGTCAGACAGACAGTCAGTCAGTCATTCTTGACAGACAAACAGAAAGTCAGTCAGTCAAGACAGACAGACAGTCAGTCAAGACAGACAGACAGTCAGTCAAGACAGACAGACAGTCAGTCAAGACAGACAGACAGAGAGACAGTCAGTCAGTCATTCTTGACAGACAAACAGAAAGTCAGTCAGTCAAAACAGACCGACAGTCAGTCAAGAGAGACAGACAGACAGTCAGACAGAAAGTCAGTCAGTCAAGACAGACAGACATACAGACAGACAGACAAACAGACAGTCAGTCAAGACAGACAGACAGACAGTCAGAAAAACAGTCAGTCCGACGCGGCGCCCGACCTAATTTGGGTCAGGGAACTCATCGCTGCACTTTTCAAGTTTTAACCAGAAAGACAGAAGTTATCCAGACAGTCAAGACAGACAGACAGACAGACAAACAGACAGTCAGACAGATAGTCATTCTTGACAGACAAACAGACTGTTGACTGTTGACAGACAAACAGTCAGTCAAAACAGAAAGACAGACAGATATACAGACAGTCATTCATGACCGACAAACAGACAGTTAGTCAGTCAAAACAGACCGACAGTCAGTCAAGACAGACAGACAGACAGACATACAGTCAGTCAAGACACACAGACAGTCAGACAGATAGTCAATGAGTCAGTCAAGACAGACAGACAGATAGAGAGACAGACAGACATACCGACAGACAATCAGTTAAGACATACAGAGACAGACAGACCGACATTCACTCAAGCCAGACAGACAGAAAGTCAGTCAAGACAGACAGACATACAGTCAGTCAGTCAAGACAGAAAGAGAGGCAGTCAGTCACGACAGACAGACAGACAGTCAGTCAAGACAGAAAGACAGACAGACAGTCAGTCAAGAGAGACAGACAGAAAGTCAGACAGACAGTCAGTCAGTCAAGACAGACCGACAGTCAGTCAAGACAGACAGACCGACAGACAGACAGACAGTCAGTCAAGACAGACAGACAGACAGTCAGACAAACAGTCAGTCAAGACAGACAGACAGACAGTCAGACAGACAGTCAGTCAGTCATTCTTGACAGACAAACAGAAAGTCAGTCAGTCAAGACAGACAGACAGTCAGTCAATACAGACAGATAGACAGTTAGACAGAAAGCCAGTCAGTCAAGACAGACCGACAGTCAGTCAAGACAGACAGACATACAGACAGACAGACAGACAGACAGACAGTCAGTCAAGACAGACAGACAGACATTCAGACAAACAGTCAGTCCGACGCGGCGCCCGGCCTAATTTGGGTCAGGGAACTCATCGCTGCACTTTTCAAGTTTTAACCCAACTTTTGGACTTGTTTCCGACCTTTGGTTCGGAAAATATAAGCTTTTGCCGCAGGCATGTTGTGCCTTATACATAAATTTCCTTAAAAGTATGCGTCAGATTTACTAACAGAGTCAAAGTTTACTTACAGATTGAACTGAAAAATTAAAGAGTCACTATCCTAATATTTGCACATCGATTGGCATCTTAAAGATTTACTTCCGATCTTTGGTTGCCAAAATATCAGGCTTTGCCGCTGGCTCGCTGTGCCATATCCTTAATTTTCCTTTGCGTCGGCAGATTCTGTTGCCGTGGCAGAATGTCATGTCCCCGTGCGTTTTCCTACTTGTTATGTAACTTTGATACATTTATAGATCCTTCCCCCCCTTCGTCACGTTTCATGGAAGGTAATAATTTCTTCTCCAATCTTTGAAGCTATAGTAAATTGTGTACCGTTATGCTCATATTTTCACGCTTTGTTGATTGGTATTTGTTTTTATAATAGAATATGACTGTTTAAAAAAAAGTTCTTCGCCCGCAAATCCCGAACTTTCCCCGGGGACGGAGCATTAGCCTTAAATCTCCATGATGCTAGGCCATGGTAACGGCGTTGCTAGCGCACCCTCGCGATGTGTGAGAGGATTAAGAGGGTTTGGCGCGCGCGCCTGCCTGACCTCCGGGCTCCGCCGTATTTTGGTCATTCACTGTCTAGCACTTGTCCTCTCTGGTTTTGTGACTAAACTTTGGATATTTGTGACTTGTATTTTCTGGATTACTCTCTCTACTTTTTGACCTTGCTCGTTTTTGGCTTTCGTACCTTGATACTCATTTGTACTACTTTTCTGGCTGTTTTGATATTGACCTCGCACTGACCTGGCTGCCAATTTTAGACACACTTCTGTTTCGTGCTTGCTCGGTTCTATTTGGTTTTCTCTGATTTGACATATTGCTTTAAGACCTTTGCACTCATTTGGCTTTGATTTCGGAAACTATTTGGCTCTTCGTTTGTCTCTCTCTGTTGCTGTTTTACACACGACCTTGCTCTCATTTTGGCCTTGATTTTGAAGACTATTGTATCTGCATTTCTTTTGTTTTACACACTGCATAGCCCGATACTGTTAATACAGTACAACTAAATACAGACTAATACACATATTCATACACAGCCTTATCCTAAAGACTGTGGCACTCAAACTTTGCGATACATATCTTGAATTTCTTTCGAGCTGCTTTTTACCTATTGATTTGAGACCCTGAACAGAATGGGAAAGAAAACAAAAACAAATGCTCGCAAACAAATGACTCTAGAACAGTGTGGTCCTGGCTTCAAGGCTGCAGCAGATAGGCTTGCGGCCTTGCACAGCGATACACTTTCCCTACCAACAAGGTAGGGAAAGTGCTTTCTGTCGGTGAAAAGAGGGGGAAAACCTTTTAAAAATACAAAAACTTATGTTCCAGTTAGAATTTCGAAGTGAATTATACACCGTTCTGTAGGCAATGCTTGTGCTGACTATCCTACCGAGTTTTAATAATAGAAAGCTATTTTTGAGAAAGTTCTTCTGTTTTTAATACTGAACCGCTTTCTGTCGGTGAAAAGAGGGGGAAAACCTTTTAAAAATACAAAAACTTATGTTCCAGTTAGAATTTCGAAACGAATTATACATCGTTCCGTAGGCAATGCTTGTTGTGACTTTCCTATCGAATTTTAAGAATAGAAAGCTATTTTTGAGAAAGTTCTTAGGTTTTTAATATTGAACCGCTTGCTGTCGCTGAAATAAGGGGGAAACCTTTTAAAAATACGAAAACTGATGTTCCAGTTAGAATTTCGAAGTGAATTATACACCGTTCTGTAGGCAATGCTTGTGCTGACTATCCTACCGAGTTTTAATAATAGAAAGCTATTTTTTAGAAAGGTGTTAGGTTTTATTGAACTGCTTGCTGTTGGTGATAACAGGCGGGAAACATTTTAAAAATACAAAAAAAATGTTCCAGTTAGAATTTCGAAGTGAATTGTACATCGTTCTGTAGGCAATGCTTGTTCTGACTATCCTACCGAGTTTTAAGATTCGAAAACTATTTTTGAGAAAGTTCTTAGGTTTTTAATACTGAACCGCTTTCTCTCGGTGAAAAGAGGGGGAAAACCTTTTAAAAATACAAAAACTTGTGTTCCAGTTATAATTTCTAATTGAATTATACACCGTTCTGTAGGCAATGCTTGTTCTGACTATCCTACCGAGTTTAAAGAATAGAAAGCTATTTTTGAGAAAGTTCTTAGGTTTTTAATACTGAGCCGCTTTCTCTCGGTGAAATAGGGGGAAAACCTTTTAAAAATACAAAAACATATGTTCCAGTTATAATTTCTAATTGAATTATACACCATTCTGTAGGCAATGCTTGTTCTGATTATCTTACCGAGTTTAAAGAATAGAAAGCTATTTTTGAGAAAGTTCTTAGGTTTTTAATACTGAACCGCTTTCTCTCGGTGAAAAGAGGGGGAAATCCTGTTAAAAATACAAAAACTTATGTTCCAGTTACAATTTCGAAGCGAATTATTCACCGTTCTGTAGGCAATGCTTGTTCTGACTATCCTACTGAGTTTTAAGAATAGAAAACTATTTTTAAGAAAGTTCTTAGGTTTTTAATGTTGAACCACTTGCTGTCGGTGAAATAGGGGGGAAACCTTTTAAAAATCATAAACTGATGTTCCAGTTAGAATTTCGAAGTGAATTATACACCGTTCTGTAGGAAATGCTTGTGCTGACTATCCTACCGAGTTTTAATAATAGAAAGCTATTTTTTAGAAAGGTGTTAGGTTTTATTGAACTGCTTGCTGTTTGGTGATAACAGGCGGGAAACCTTTTAAAAATACAAAAAAAATGTTCCAGTTAGAATTTCAAAGTGAATTGTACATCTTTCTGTAGGCAATGCTTGTTCTGACTATCCTACCGAGTTTTAAGAATCAAAACCTATTTTGGAGAAAGTTCTTAGGTTTTTAATACTGAACCGCTTTCTCTCGGTGAAAAGAGGGGGAAAACCTTTTAAAAATACAAAAACTGTTTTAAGAATAGAAGGCATTTAAGAAAAAAATACCGTGACATAGCTTGATTTCTTGGGGGGAACGCAGAATTTTAAGGGAAATGTGCCATGTTAGGGGGACAACGTGACTGGGTCGGGGGAAGTTCCCCCAACCCTGTCATGCTAAAAACGCAAAAACGTGCAAGGTTATGGGAAGTCAAGACAGACAGACAGACAGACAGATAGACAGACAGTCAGTCAAGACAGACAGACAGACAGATAGACAGACAGTCAGTCATTCTTGACAGACAAACAGAAAGTCAGTCAGTCAAGACAGACAGACAGACAAACAAACAGCCAGTCAGACAGATATTCAGTCAGTCAGTCAAGGCAGACAGACAGACAGACAGACAGTCAGACAAACAGTCAGTCAAGAGAGACAGACGGAGAGTCAGTCAGTCGAGACAAACAGACAGTCAGTCAGTCAAGACAGACAGAAAGTCAGTCAGTCAAGACAGACAGACAGTCAAGACAGACATACAGATAGACAGACAAACAGTCAGTCAGCACAGACAAACAGACAGTCAGTCAAAACAGAGAGACAGATAGTCAGTCAGTCAAGACAGACAGACAGACATGCAGTCAGTCAAGACAGACATACAGTCACTCAAGACAGACAGTCAAGACAGACAGACAGTCAGACAGATAGTCATTCTTGACAGACAAACAGAAAGTCAGTCAGTCAAGACAGACCGACAGACAAACAGACACTCAGACAGATAGTCAGTCAGTCAGTCAGGACAGACAGACAGACAGTTAGTCAAGACAGACAGACACTCACTCAAGACAGACAGACAGTCAGTCAAGACAGACAGACAGTCAGTCAAGACAGAAAGACAGAGAGATAGACAGACAGTCAGTCATTCATGACAGACAAACAGACAGTCAGTCAGTCAAAACAGACCAACAGTCAGTCAAGACAGACAGACAGACAGACAGACAGACAGATAGACAGACAGACATACAGTCAGTCAAGACACACAGACAGTCAGACAGATAGTCAATGAGTCAGTCAAGACAGACAGACAGATAGAGAGACAGACAGACATACCGACAGACAATTAGTTAAGACATACAGAGACAGACAGACCGACATTCACTCAAGCCAGACAGACAGAAAGTCAGTCAAGACAGACAGACATACAGTCAGTCAGTCAAGACAGAAAGAGAGGCAGTCAGTCACGGCAGACAGACAGTCAGTCAAGACAGACAGACAGACAGACAGACAGACAGTCAGACAAACAGTCAGTCAAGAGAGACAGACAGAACGTCAGACAGACAGTCAGTCAGTCAAGACAGACCGACAGTCAGTCAAGACAGACAGACAGACAGACAGACCGATAGACAGACAAACAGACAGATAACCAGACAGACAGACAGACAGACAGTCAGTCAAGACAGACAGACAGACAGTCAGAATTGAACTGCTTGCTGTTGGTGATAACAGGCGGGAAACCTTTTAAAAATACAAAAAAAATGTTCCAGTTAGAATTTCGAAGTGAATTGTACATCTTTCTGTAGGCAATGCTTGTTCTGACTATCCTACCGAGTTTTTAAATCAAAACCTATTTTGGAGAAAGTTCTTAGGTTTTTAATACTGAACCGCTTTCTCTCGGTGAAAAGAGGGGGAAAACCTTTTAAAAATACAAAAACTGTTTTAAGAATAGAAAGCATTTAAGAAAAAAATACCGTGACATACCGTGATTTCTTGGGGGGAACGCAGAATTTTAAGGGAAATGTGCCATGTTAGGGGGACAACGTGACTGGGTCGGGGGAAGTTCCCCCAACCCTGTCATGCTAAAAACGCAAAAACGTGCCAGGTTATCGGGAAGTCAAGACAGACAGACAGACAGTCAGTCATTCTTGACAGACAAACAGAAAGTCAGACAGATATTCAGTCAGTCAGTCAAGGCAGACAGACAGACAGACAGACAGTCAGACAAACAGTCAGTCAAGAGAGACAGACGGACAGTCAGTCAGTCGAGACAGACAGACAGTCAGTCAGTCAAGACAGACAGAAAGTCAGTCAGTCAAGACAGACAGTCAGTCAGTCAAGACAGACAGACAGTCAAGATAGACAGACAAACAGTCAGTCAGCACAGACAAACAGACAGTCAGTCAAAACAGAGAGACAGATAGTCAATCAGTCAAGACAGACAGACAGACATACAGTCAGTCAGTCTAGACAGAAAGAGAGACAGTCAGTCACGAAAGACAGACAAACAGACAGTCAGACAGATAGTCAGTCAGTCAGTCAGGACAGACAGACAGTCAGTCAGGACAGACAGACAGTCAGTCAAGACAGACAGACAGTCAGTCAAGACAGACATACAGTCACTCAAGACAGACAGTCAAGACAGACAGACAAACGGACAGTCAGACAGATAGGCATTCTTGACAGACAAACAGAAAGTCAGTCAGTCAAGACAGACTGACAGAAAAACAAACACTCAGACAGATAGTCAGTCAGGACAGACAGACAGACAGACAGACAGTTAGTCAAGACAGACAGACAGTCAGTCAAGACAGACAGACACTCACTCAAGACAGACAGACAGTCAGTCAAGACAGACAGACAGTCAGTCAAGACAGAAAGACAGACAGATAGACAGACAGTCAGTCAGTCATTCATGACAGACAAACAGACAGTCAGTCAGTCAAAACAGACAGTCAGTCAGTCAAAACAGACCGACAGTCTGTCCAGACAGACAGACAGACAGACAGACCGACAGACAGACAAACAGACAGACATACAGTCAGTCAAGACACACAGACAGACAGTCAGACAAACAGTCAGTCAAGAGAGAGCTATTTTTAAGAAAGTTCTTAGGTTTTTAATGTTGAATCACTTGCTGTCGGTGAAATAGGGGGGAAACCTTTTAAAAATACAAAAACTGATGTTCCAGTTAGAATTTCAAAGTGAATTATAAATCTTTCTGTAGGCAATGCTTGATCTGACTATTCTACCGAGTTTAAAGAATAGAAAGCTATTTTTGAGAAAGTTCTAAGCTTTTTAATATTGAACCGCTTGCTGTCTGCGAAATAGGGGGAAAACCTTTCAAAAATACAAAACTGATGTTCCCTTTAGAATTTCGGAGTGAATTATTAACCGTTCTGTAGGCAATACTTGTTCTGACTACCCTACCGAGTTTTAAGAGTAGAAAGCTATTTTTGAGAAAGTTCTTAAAATTCTCGCCTGCGGCGCTTTAGAAGTTACATAGTTAAATACCATAAGTTAGTTAAATTTTAGCTTGCGGTGCTTAACTGGGCTAAGCAGAATTGTCTTTCCACACAAGAACGTGTTAAAGCATAAGAAAGCTAAATTTTACCTTGCGGCGCTTAACTGGGCTAAGCAGAATTGTCTTGTTGGTGGCACAATCATTTCCACGTTTATTGCCGCCACTGATGGCTTTATTCTCACGGCGGCACAAGATTTTCCTGCAGCGGCACACAAGACCGTGTTCCCCTGCGTTTTGCGACATCTTGTGTAGCTTAGCTACATCAATAGCTACATCCCCCAGAGCGGCACGATTTTTCCCCCTGAGCGGCACGGTCGTCGCCATGGCAACGAATCGTGTCCCCCAGCGTTTTGCGACTTCTTGTGTAGCTTAGCTACATGAATAGCTACATCCCCCAGAGCGGTACGGTTTTTCCCCCTGAGCGGCACGGTCGTCGCCATGGCAATGAATCGTGTCCCCCTGCGTTTTGCGACTTCTTGTGTAGCTTAGCTACATCAATAGCTACATCCCCCAGAGCGGCACGATATTTCCCACTGAGCGGCACGGTCGTCGCCATGGCAACGGATCGTGTCCCCCAGCGTTTTTGGACCTCTCGTGTAGCTTAGCTACACGAATAGCTACAAATAGCAAAATCCTCCAGAGCGGCACGGTCGTTCTCCGGAGCGTGCCGCTCTGGATATTACCGGGGGGATGTAGCTATTTTTGTAGCTACAGCTACAAGTTGTAGCTGTCTGAGCGTGATTTCTTGGGGGGAACGCAGAATTTTAAGGGAAATGTGCCATGTTAGGGGGAGAACGTGACTGGGTCGGGGGAAGTTCCCCCAACCCTGTCATGCTAAAAATGCAAAAACGTGCCAGGTTATGGGGAAGTCAAGACAGACAGACAGACAGACAGATAGACAGACAGACAGACAGACAGACAGTCAGTCAAGACAGACAGACAGACAGACAGTCAGTCATGACAGACAGTTAGTCAAGACAGACAGACAGACAGATAGACAGACAGTCAGTCATTCTTGACAGACAAACAGAAAGTCAGTCAGTCAAGACAGACAGACAGACAAACAAAAAGACAGTCAGACAGATATTCAGTCAGTCAGTCAAGACAGACAGACAGACAGACAGACACGACAGTCAGACAAACAGTCAGTCAAGAGAGACAGACAGACAGTCAGTCAGTCGAGACAGACAGACAGTCAGTCAGTCAAGACAGACAGAAAGTCAGTCAGTCAAGACAGACAGTCAGTCAGTCAAGACAGACAGACAGTCAAGACAGACATACAGATAGACAGACAAACAGTCAGTCAGCACAGACAAACAGACAGTCAGTCAAAACAGAGAGACAGATAGTCAGTCAGTCAAGACAGACAGACAGACAGATAGACAGACAGTCAGTCATTCTTGACAGACAAACAGAAAGTCAGTCAGTCAAGACAGACAGACAGTCAAGACAGACATACAGATAGACAGACAAACAGTCAGTCAGCACAGACAAACAGACAGTCAGTCAAAACAGAGAGACAGATAGACAAACAGTCAGTCAGTCTAGACAGAAAGAGAGACAGTCAGTCACGACAGACAGACAAACAGACAGTCAGACAGATAGTCAGTCATTCAGTCAGGACAGACAGACAGTCAGTCAAGACAGACAGACAGCTAGTCAAGACAGACAGACAGTCAGTCAAGACAGACAGACAGTCAGTCAAGACAGACAGACAGTCAGTCAAGACAGACATACAGACAGTCAAGACAGAAAGACAGACAGATAGACAGACAGTCAGTCAGTCATTCATGACAGACAAACAGACAGTCAGTCAGTCAAAACAGACCGACAGTCAGTCAAGACAGACAGACAGACAGACAGTCAGTCAAGACAGACAGACAGTCAGTCAAGACAGACAGACAGACAGACAGAGAGTCAGACAAACAGTCAGTCAAGAGAGACAGACAGACAGTCAGACAGACAGTCAGTCAGTCATTCTTGACAGACAAACAGAAAGTAAGTCAGTCAAGACAGACAGACAGAGAGACAGTCAGTCAGTCATTCTTGACAGACAAACAGAAAGTCAGTCAGTCAAAACAGACCGACAGTCAGTCAAGAGAGACAGACAGACAGTCAGACAGAAAGTCAGTCAGTCAAAACAGACAGACATACAGACAGACAGACAGACAGAATTCTGACTACCATACCTATTTTAAAAAATAGAAAGCTAGTTTTGGATAAGTTCTAAGGTTTTTAAGATTTAATCAGTTTCTGTTGGTGAAAATAGTGGGGAACCCTTTTGAAAAAAGAAAAAGATGTGTTCCAGTTAGAATTTCGAAGTGAATAATACCCCGTCCTGTCGGTAACGCTTGTTCTGACTACCGTACTGAGTTTAAAGAATACAAAGCTTTTTTTGAGAAAGTTTCCCTACATCCCCCAGAGCGGTACGGTTTTTCCCCCTGAGCGGCACGGTCGTCGCCATGGCAACGAATCATGTCCCCCTGCGTTTTGCGACTTCTTGTTTAGCTTAGCTACATCAATAGCTACATCCCCCAGAGCGGAAAGATATTTCCCACTGAGCGGCACGGTCGTCGCCATGGCAACGGATCGTGTCCCCCAGCGTTTTTGGACCTCTCGTGTAGCTTAGCTACACTTAAGCTACCACGAATAGCTACAAATAGCTACATCTCCCAGAGCGGCCCGGTCGTTCTCCGGAGCGTGCCGCTCTGGATTTTACCGGGGGGATGTACTTATTTTTGTAGCTACAGCTACAAGTTGTAGCTGTCTGAGCGTGATTTCTTGGGGGGAACGCAAAATTTTAAGGGAAATGTGCCATGTTAGGGGGACAACGTGACTGGGTCGGGGGAAGTTCCCAGAACCCAGTCATGCTAAAAACGCAAAAACATGCCAGGTTATGGGGAAGTCAAGACAGACAGACAGACAGTCAGTCAAGACAGACAGATAGACAGACAGTCAGTCATTCTTGACAGACAAACAGACAGTCAGACAGATAGTCAGTCAGTCAGTCAGTCAAGACAGACAGACAGACAGACAGTCAGACAAACAGTCAGTCAAGAGAGACAGAGAGACAGAAAGTCAGTCAGTCAAGACAGACAGTCAAGACAGACAGACAGTCAAGACAGACATACAGATAGACAGACAGTCAGTCAGTCAGCACAGACAAACAGACAGTCAGTCAAAACAGAGAGACAGATAGTCAGTCAGTCAAGACAGACATACAGTCAGTCAGTCTAGACAGAAAGAGAGACAGTCAGTCACGACAGACAGACAAACAGACAGTCAGACAGATAGTCAGTCAGTCAGTCAGGACAGACAGACAGTCAGTCAAGACAGACAGTCAGTCAAGACAGACAGACAGTCAGTCAAGACAGACATATAGTCACTCAAGACAGACAGTCAAGACAGATAGACAGACAGACAAACAGACAGTCAGACAGATAGTCATTCTTGACAGACAAACAGAAAGTCAGTCAGTCAAGACAGACAGACAGACAAACAGACACTCAGACAGATAGTCAGTCAGTCAAGACAGAAAGACAGACAGATAGACAGACATTCAGTCAGTCATTCATGAAAGACAAACAGACAGTCAGTCAGTCAAAACAGACCGACAGTCAGTCCTGACAGACAGACAGACAGACAGTCAGTCAAGACAGACAGACAGACAGACAGTCAGTCAAGACAGACAGACAGACAGACAGAGAGTCAGACAAACAGTCAGTCAAGAGAGACAGACAGACAGTCAGACAGACAGTCAGTCAGTCTTTCTTGACAGACAAACAGAAAGTCAGTCAGTCAAGACAGACAGACAGAGAGACAGTCAGTCAGTCATTCTTGACAGACAAACAGAAAGTCAGTCAGTCAAAACAGACCGACAGTCAGTCAAGAGAGACAGACAGACAGTCAGACAGAAAGTCAGTCAGTCAAGACAGACAGACATACAGACAGACAGACAAACAGACAGACAGACAGACAGACAGTCAGTCAAGACAGACAGTCAGACAAACAGTCAGTCCGACGCGGCGCCCGACCTAATTTGGGTCAGGGAACTCATCACTGCACTTTTCAAGTTTTAACCAGAAAGACAGAAGTTATCCAGACAGTCAAGACAGACAGACATACAGTCAGTCAGTCAAGACAGAAAGAGAGGCAGTCAGTCACGGCAGACAGACAGACAGTCAGTCAAGACAGAAAGACAGACAGACAGTCAGACAAACAGTCAGTCAAGAGAGACAGACAGAAAGTCAGACAGACAGTCAGTCAGTCAAGACAGACCGACAGTCAGTCAAGACAGACAGACAGACAGACAGACCGACAGACAGACAGACAGTCAGTCAAGACAGAGAGACAGACAGACAGTCAGTCAAGGCAGACAGACAGACAGATAGACAGACAGTCAGTCAATCATTCTTGACAGACAAACAGAAAGTCAGTCAGTAAAAACAGACCGACAGTCAGTCAAGAGAGACAGACAGACAGTCAGACAGAAAGTCAGTCAGTCAAGACAGACCGACAGTCAGTCAAGACAGACAGACAGACAGTCAGACAAACAGACAGACAGAAAGTCAGTCAAGACAGACAGACAGACAGTTAGACAAACAGTCAGTCTGACGATGCGCCCGACCTAATTTGGGTCAGGGAACTCATCGCTGCACTTTTCCAGTTTTAACCAACTTTTGGACTTGTTTACGACCTTTGGTTCGGAAAATCTAAGCTTTTGCCGCAGGCTTGTTGTGCCTTATACATAAATTTCCTTAAAAGTATGCGTCGGATTTACTAACAGAGTCAAAGTTTACTTACAGATTGAACTGAAAAATTAAAGAGTCACTATCCTAATATTTGCACATCGACTGGCATCTTAAAGATTTACTTCCGATCTTTGGTTGCCAAAATATCAGGTTTTGCCGCAGGCTCGCTGTGCCATATCCTTAATTTTCCTTTGCGTCGGCAGATTCTGTTGCCGTGGTTGCCGTGGCAGAATGTCGTGTCCCCGTGCGTTTTCCTACTTGTTATGTAACTTTGATACATTTATAGATCCTTCCCCCCGTTCGGCACATTTCATGGAAGGTAATAATTTCTTCTCCAAACTTTGAAGCTATAGTAAATTGCGTACCGTTATGCTCATATTTTCACGCTTTGTTTATTGGTATTTGTTTTTATAATAGAATATGACTGTTTAAAAAAAAAGTTCTTCGCCCGCAAATCCCGAACTTTCCCCGGGGACGGAGCATTAGCCTTAAATCTCCATGATGCTAGGCCATGGTAACGGCGTTGCTAGCGCACCCTCGCGATGTGTGAGAGGATTAAGAGGGTTTGGCGCGCGCGCCCGCCTGACCTCCGCCGTATTTTGGTCATTCAGTGTCTAGCACTTGTCCTCTCTGGTTTTGTGACTAAACTTTGGATATTTGTGACTTGTTTTTTCTGGATTACTCTCTCTACTTTTTGACCTTGCTCGTTTTTGGCTTTCGTACTTTGATACTCATTTGTACTACTTTTCTGGCTGTTTTGATATTGACCTCGCACTGACCTGGCTGCCAATTTTGGACACACTTCTGTTTCGTGCTTGCTCGGTTCTATTTGGTTTTCTCTGATTTGACATATTGCTTTAAGACCTTTGCACTCATTTGGCTTTGATTTCGGAAATTATTTGGCTCTTCGTTTGTCTCTCTCTGTTGCTGTTTTACACACGACCTTGCTCTCATTTTGGCCTTGATTTTGAAGACTATTGTATCTGCATTTCTTTTGTTTTACACACTGCATAGCCCGATACTGTTAATACAGTACAACTAAATACAGACTAATACACATATTCATACACAGCCTTATCCTAAAGACTGTGGCACTCAAACTTTGCGATACATATCTTGAATTTCTTTCGAGCTGCTTTTTACCTATTGATTTGAGACCCTGAACAGAATGGGAAAGAAAACAAAAACAAATGCTCGCAAACAAATGACTCTAGAACAGTGTGGTCCTGGCTTCAAGGCTGCAGCAGATAGGCTTGCGGCCTTGCACAGCGATACACTTTCCCTACCAACAAGGTAGGGAAAGTGCTTTCTGTCGGTGAAAAGAGGGGGAAAACCTTTTAAAAATACAAAAACTTATGTTCCAGTTAGAATTTCGAAGTGAATTATACACCGTTCTGTAGGCAATGCTTGTGCTGACTATCCTACCGAGTTTTAATAATAGAAAGCTATTTTTGAAAAAGTTCTTCTGTTTTTAATACTGAACCGCTTTCTGTCGGTGAAAAGAGGGGGAAAACCTTTTAAAAATACAAAAACTTATGTTCCAGTTAGAATTTCGAAGTGAATTATACATCGTTCCGTAGGCAATGCTTGTTGTGACTTTCCTATCGAATTTTAAGAATAGAAAGCTATTTTTGAGAAAGTTCTTAGGTTTTTAATATTGAACCGCTTGCTGTCGCTGAAATAAGGGGGAAACCTTTTAAAAATACAAAAACTGATGTTCCAGTTAGAATTTCGAAGTGAATTATACACCGTTCTGTAGGCAATGCTTGTGCTGACTATCCTACCGAGTTTTAATAATAGAAAGCTATTTTTTAGAAAGGTGTTAGGTTTTATTGAACTGCTTGCTGTTGGTGATAACAGGCGGGAAACATTTTAAAAATACAAAAAAAATGTTCCAGTTAGAATTTCGAAGTGAATTGTACATCGTTCTGTAGGCAATGCTTGTTCTGACTATCCTACCGAGTTTTAAGAATCGAAAACTATTTTTGAGAAAGTTCTTAGGTTTTTAATACTGAACCGCTTTCTCTCGGTGAAAAGAGGGGGAAAACCTTTTAAAAATACAAAAACTTGTGTTCCAGTTATAATTTCTAATTGAATTATACACCGTTCTGTAGGCAATGCTTGTTCTGACTATCCTACCGAGTTTAAAGAATAGAAAGCTATTTTTGAGAAAGTTCTTAGGTTTTTAATACTGAGCCGCTTTCTCTCGGTGAAATAGGGGGAAAACCTTTTAAAAATACAAAAACTTATGTTCCAGTTATAATTTCTAATTGAATTATACACCATTCTGTAGGCAATGCTTGTTCTGATTATCTTACCGAGTTTAAAGAATAGAAAGCTATTTTTGAGAAAGTTCTTAGGTTTTTAATACTGAACCGCTTTCTCTCGGTGAAAAGAGGGGGAAATCCTGTTAAAAATACAAAAACTTATGTTCCAGTTACAATTTCGAAGCGAATTATTCACCGTTCTGTAGGCAATGCTTGTTCTGACTATCCTACTGAGTTTTAAGAATAGAAAACTATTTTTAAGAAAGTTCTTAGGTTTTTAATGTTGAACCACTTGCTGTCGGTGAAATAGGGGGGAAACCTTTTAAAAATCATAAACTGATGTTCCAGTTAGAATTTCGAAGTGAATTATACACCGTTCTGTAGGAAATGCTTGTTCTGACTATCCTACCGAGTTTTAAGAATCGAAAACTATTTTTGAGAAAGTTCTTAGGTTTTTAATACTGAACCGCTTTCTCTCGGTGAAAAGAGGGGGAAAACCTTTTAAAAACTTATGTTCCAGTTACAATTTCGAAGCGAATTATTCACCGTTCTGTAGGCAATGCTTGTTCTGACTATCCTACTGAGTTTTAAGAATAGAAAACTATTTTTAAGAAAGTTCTTAGGTTTTTAATGTTGAACCACTTGCTGTCGGTGAAATAGGGGGGAAACCTTTTAAAAATCATAAACTGATGTTCCAGTTAGAATTTCGAAGTGAATTATACACCGTTCTGTAGGAAATGCTTGTGCTGACTATCCTACCGAGTTTTAATAATAGAAAGCTATTTTTTAGAAAGGTGTTAGGTTTTATTGAACTGCTTGCTGTTGGTGATAACAGGCGGGAAACCTTTTAAAAATACAAAAAAAATGTTCCAGTTAGAATTTCGAAGTGAATTGTACATCTTTCTGTAGGCAATGCTTGTTCTGACTATCCTACCGAGTTTTAAGAATCAAAATCTATTTTGGAGAAAGTTCTTAGGTTTTTAATACTGAACCGCTTTCTCTCGGTGAAAAGAGGGGGAAAACCTTTTAAAAATACAAAAACTGTTTTAAGAATAGAAAGCATGTAAGAAAAAAATACCGTGACATAGCGTGATTTCTTGGGGGGAACGCAGAATTTTAAGGGAAATGTGCCATGTTAGGGCGACAACGTGACTGGGTCGGGGGAAGTTCCCCCAACCCTGTCATGCTAAAAACGCAAAAACGTGCCAGGCTATGGGGAAGTCAAGACAGACAGACAGACAGACAGACAGACAGATAGACAGACAGTCAGTCATTCTTGACAGACAAACAGAAAGTCAGTCAGTCAAGATATTCAGAAACGTGCCAGGTTATCGGGAAGTCAAGACAGACAGACAGACAGTCAGTCATTCTTGACAGACAAACAGAAAGTCAGTCAGTCAAGACAGACAGACAGACAAACAAACAGACATTCAGACAGATATTCAGTCAGTCAGTCAAGGCAGACAGACAGACAGTCAGACAAACAGTCAGTCAAGAGAGACAGACGGACAGTCAGTCAGTCAAGACAGACAGACAGTCAGTCAGTCAAGACAGACAGAAAGTCAGTCAGTCAAGACAGACAGTCAGTCAGTCAAGACAGACAGACAGTCAAGACAGACAGACAGATAGACAGACAAACAGTCAGTCAGCACAGACAAACAGACAGTCAGTCAAAACAGAGAGACAGATAGTCAATCAGTCAAGACAGACAGACAGACATACAGTCAGTCAGTCTAGACAGAAAGAGAGACAGTCAGTCACGAAAGACAGACAAACAGACAGTCAGACCGATAGTCAGTCAGTCAGTCAGGACAGACAGACAGACAGACAGTCAGTCAGGACAGACAGACAGTCAGTCAAGACAGACAGACAGTCAGTCAAGACAGACATACAGTCACTCAAGACAGACAGTCAAGACAGACAGACAAACGGACAGTCAGACAGATAGGCATTCTTGACAGACAAACAGAAAGTCAGTCAGTCAAGACAGACTGACAGACAAACAGACACTCAGACAGATAGTCAGTCAGTCAAGACAGACAGACAGACATACAGTCAGTCAGTCTAGACAGAAAGAGAGACAGTCAGTCACGAAAGACAGACAAACAGACAGTCAGACAGATAGTCAGTCAATCAGTCAGGACAGACAGACAGACAGACAGTCAGTCAGGACAGACAGACAGTCAGTCAAGACAGACAGACAGTCAGTCAAGACAGACATACAGTCACTCAAGACAGACAGTCAAGACAGACAGACAAACGGACAGTCAGACAGATAGGCATTCTTGACAGACAAACAGAAAGTCAGTCAGTCAAGACAGACTGACAGACAAACAGACACTCAGACAGATAGTCAGTCAGTCAGTCAGGACAGACAGACAGACAGACAGACAGTTAGTCAAGACAGACAGACAGTCAGTCAAGACAGACAGACACTCACTCAAGACAGACAGACAGTCAGTCAAGACAGACAGACAGTCAGTCAAGACAGAAAGACAGACAGATAGACAGACAGTCAGTCAGTCATTCATGACAGACAAACAGACAGTCAGTCAGTCAAGACAGACAGACAGTCAGTCAGTCAAAACAGACCGACAGTCTGTCCAGACAGACAGACAGACAGACCGACAGACAGACAAACAGACAGACATACAGTCAGTCAAGACACACAGACAGACAGTCAGACAAACAGTCAGTCAAGAGAGAGCTATTTTTAAGAAAGTTCTTAGGTTTTTAATGTTGAATCACTTGCTGTCGGTGAAATAGGGGGGAAACCTTTTAAAAATACAAAAACTGATGTTCCAGTTAGAATTTCAAAGTGAATTATAAATCTTTCTGTAGGCAATGCTTGATCTGACTATTCTACCGAGTTTAAAGAATAGAAAGCTATTTTTGAGAAAGTTCTAAGCTTTTTAATATTGAACCGCTTGCTGTCTGCGAAATAGGGGGAAAACCTTTCAAAAATACAAAACTGATGTTCCCTTTAGAATTTCGGAGTGAATTATTAACCGTTCTGTAGGCAATACTTGTTCTGACTACCCTACCGAGTTTTAAGAGTAGAAAGCTATTTTTGAGAAAGTTCTTAAAATTCTCGTCTGCGGCGCTTTAGAAGTTACATAGTTAAATACCATAAGTTAGTTAAATTTTAGCTTGCGGTGCTTAACTGGGCTAAGCAGAATTGTCTTGTTGGTGGCACAATCATTTCCACGTTTATTGCTGCCACCGATGGCTTTATTCTCACGGCGGCACAAGATTTTCCTGCAGCGGCACACAAGAACGTGTTAAAGCATAAGAAAGCTAAATTTTACCTTGCGGCGCTTAACTGGGCTAAGCAGAATTGTCTTGTTGGTGGCACAATCATTTCCACGTTTATTGCCGCCACTGATGGCTTTATTCTCACGGCGGCACAAGATTTTCCTGCAGCGGCACACAAGACCGTGTTCCCCTGCGTTTTGCGACATCTTGTGTAGCTTAGCTACATCAATAGCTACATCCCCCAGAGCGGCACGGTCGTTCTCCGGAGCGTGCCGCTCTGGATATTACCGGGGGGATGTAGCTATTTTTGTAGCTACAGCTACAAGTTGTAGCTGTCTGAGCGTGATTTCTTGGGGGGAACGCAGAATTTTAAGGGAAATGTGCCATGTTAGGGGGAGAACGTGACTGGGTCGGGGGAAGTTCCCCCAACCCTGTCATGCTAAAAATGCAAAAACGTGCCAGGTTATGGGGAAGTCAAGACAGACAGACAGACAGATAGACAGACAGACAGACAGTCAGTCAAGACAGACAGACAGACAGAAAGTCAGTCATGACAGACAGTTAGTCAAGACAGACAGACAGACAGATAGACAGACAGTCAGTCATTCTTGACAGACAAACAGAAAGTCAGTCAGTCAAGACAGACAGACAGACAAACAAACAGACAGTCAGACAGATATTCAGTCAGTCAGTCAAGACAGACAGACAGACAGACAGACAGACAGACACGACAGTCAGAAAAACAGTCAGTCAAGAGAGACAGACAGACAGTCAGTCAGTCGAGACAGACAGACAGTCAGTCAGTCAAGACAGACAGAAAGTCAGTCAGTCAAGACAGACAGTCAGTCAGTCAAGACAGACAGACAGTCAAGACAGACATACAGATAGACAGACAAACAGTCAGTCAGCACAGACAAACAGACAGTCAGTCAAAACAGAGAGACAGATAGTCAGTCAGTCAAGACAGACAGACAGACAGATAGACAGACAGTCAGTCATTCTTGACAGACAAACAGAAAGTCAGTCAGTCAAGACAGACAGACAGTCAAGACAGATAGACAGACAAACAGTCAGTCAGCACAGACAAACAGACAGTCAGTCAAAACAGAGAGACAGATAGACAAACAGTCAGTCAGTCTAGACAGAAAGAGAGACAGTCAGTCACGACAGACAGACAAACAGACAGTCAGACAGATAGTCAGTCATTCAGTCAGGACAGACAGACAGACAGACAGTCAGTCAAGACAGACAGACAGCTAGTCAAGACAGACAGACAGTCAGTCAAGACAGACAGACAGTCAGTCAAGACAGACAGACAGTCAGTCAAGACAGACATACAGACAGTCAAGACAGAAAGACAGACAGATAGACAGACAGTCAGTCAGTCATTCATGACAGACAAACAGACAGTCAGTCAGTCAAAACAGACCGACAGTCAGTCAAGACAGACAGACAGACAGACAGACAGTCAGTCAAGACAGACAGACAGTCAGTCAAGACAGACAGACAGACAGACAGAGAGTCAGACAAACAGTCAGTCAAGAGAGACAGACAGACAGTCAGACAGACAGTCAGTCAGTCATTCTTGACAGACAAACAGAAAGTCAGTCAGTCAAGACAGACAGACAGAGAGACAGTCAGTCTGTCATTCTTGACAGACAAACAGAAAGTCAGTCAGTCAAAACAGACCGACAGTCAGTCAAGAGAGACAGACAGACAGTCAGACAGAAAGTCAGTCAGTCAAAACAGACAGACATACAGACAGACAGACAGACAGAATTCTGACTACCATACCTATTTTAAAAAATAGAAAGCTAGTTTTGGATAAGTTCTAAGGTTTTTAAGATTTAATCAGTTTCTGTTGGTGAAAATAGTGGGGAACCCTTTTGAAAAAAGAAAAAGATGTGTTCCAGTTAGAATTTCGAAGTGAATAATACCCCGTCCTGTCGGTAACGCTTGTTCTGACTACCGTACTGAGTTTAAAGAATACAAAGCTTTTTTTGAGAAAGTTTCCCTACATCCCCCAGAGCGGTACGGTTTTTCCCCCTGAGCGGCACGGTCGTCGCCATGGCAACGAATCATGTCCCCCTGCGTTTTGCGACTTCTTGTTTAGCTTAGCTACATCAATAGCTACATCCCCCAGAGCGGAACGATATTTCCCACTGAGCGGCACGGTCGTCGCCATGGCAACGGATCGTGTCCCCCAGCGTTTTTGGACCTCTCGTGTAGCTTAGCTACACTTAAGCTACCACGAATAGCTACAAATAGCTACATCTCCCAGAGCGGCCCGGTCGTTCTCCGGAGCGTGCCGCTCTGGATATTACCGGGGGGATGTAGCTATTTTTGTAGCTACAGCTACAAGTTGTAGCTGTCTGAGCGTGATTTCTTGGGGGGAACGCAAAATTTTAAGGGAAATGTGCCATGTTAGGGGGACAACGTGACTGGGTCGGGGGAAGTTCCCAGAACCCAGTCATGCTAAAAACGCAAAAACATGCCAGGTTATGGGGAAGTCAAGACAGACAGACAAACAGACAGACAGACAGTCAGTCAAGACAGACAGTCAGTCAAGACAGACAGATAGACAGACAGTCAGTCATTCTTGACAGACAAACAGACAGTCAGACAGATAGTCAGTCAGTCAGTCAGTCAAGACAGACAGACAGACAGACAGTCAGACAGACAGTCAGTCAGTCAAGACAGACAGATAGTCAGTCAGTCAAGACAGACAGTCAGTCAGTCAAGACAGACAGACAGTCAAGACAGACATACAGATAGACAGACAGTCAGTCAGTCAGCACAGACAAACAGACAGTCAGTCAAAACAGAGAGACAGATAGTCAGTCAGTCAAGACAGACATACAGTCAGTCAGTCTAGACAGAAAGAGAGACAGTCAGTCACGACAGACAGACAGTCAGACAGATAGTCAGTCAGGACAGACAGACAGTCAGTCAAGACAGACAGACAGTCAGTCAAGACAGACATATAGTCACTCAAGACAGACAGTCAAGACAGACAGACAGACAGACAAACAGACAGTCAGACAGATAGTCATTCTTGACAGACAAACAGAAAGTCAGTCAGTCAAGACAGACAGACAGACAAACAGACACTCAGACAGATAGTCAGTCAGTCAAGACAGAAAGACAGACCGATAGACAGACATTCAGTCAGTCATTCATGACAGACAAACAGACAGTCAGTCAGTCAAAACAGACCGACAGTCAGTCAAGACAGACAGACAGACAGACAGTCAGTCAAGACAGACAGACAGACAGACAGTCAGTCAAGACAGACAGACAGACAGACAGAGAGTCAGACAAACAGTCAGTCAAGAGAGACAGACAGACAGTCAGACAGACAGTCAGTCAGTCTTTCTTGACAGACAAACAGAAAGTCAGTCAGTCAAGACAGACAGACAGAGAGACAGTCAGTCAGTCATTCTTGACAGACAAACAGAAAGTCAGTCAGTCAAAACAGACCGACAGTCAGTCAAGAGAGACAGACAGACAGTCAGACAGAAAGTCAGTCAGTCAAGACAGACAGACATACAGACAGACAGACAAACAGACAGACAGACAGACAGACAGTCAGTCAAGACAGACAGTCAGACAAACAGTCAGTCCGACGCGGCGCCCGACCTAATTTGGGTCAGGGAACTCATCGCTGCACTTTTCAAGTTTTAACCAGAAAGACAGAAGTTATCCAGACAGTCAAGACAGACAGACAGACAGACAAACAGACAGTCAGACAGATAGTCATTCTTGACAGACAAACAGACTGTTGACTGTTGACAGACAAACAGTCAGTCAAAACAGAAAGACAGACAGATAGACAGACAGTCATTCATGACCGACAAACAGACAGTTAGTCAGTCAAAACAGACCGACAGTCAGTCAAGACAGACAGACAGACAGACATACAGTCAGTCAAGACACACAGACAGTCAGACAGATAGTCAATGAGTCAGTCAAGACAGACAGACAGATAGAGAGACAGACAGACATACCGACAGACAATCAGTTAAGACATACAGAGACAGACAGACCGACATTCACTCAAGCCAGACAGACAGAAAGTCAGTCAAGACAGACAGACATACAGTCAGTCAGTCAAGACAGAAAGAGAGGCAGTCAGTCACGGCAGACAGACAGACAGTCAGTCAAGACAGAAAGACAGACAGACAGTCAGACAAACAGTCAGTCAAGAGAGGCAGACAGAAAGTCAGACAGACAGTCAGTCAGTCAAGACAGACCGACAGTCAGTCAAGACAGACAGACCGACAGACAGACAGAAAGTCAGTCAAGACAGAGAGACAGACAGACAGTCAGTCAAGGCAGACAGACAGACAGATAGACAGACAGTCAGTCAATCATTCTTGACAGACAAACAGAAAGTCAGTCAGTAAAAACAGACCGACAGTCAGTCAAGAGAGACAGACAGACAGTCAGACAGAAAGTCAGTCAGTCAAGACAGACCGACAGTCAGTCAAGACAGACAGACAGACAGTCAGACAAACAGACAGACAGACAGACAGAAAGTCAGTCAAGACAGACAGACAGACAGTTAGACAAACAGTCAGTCTGACGATGCGCCCGACCTAATTTGGGTCAGGGAACTCATCGCTGCACTTTTCCAGTTTTAACCAACTTTTGGACTTGTTTACGACCTTTGGTTCGGAAAATCTAAGCTTTTGCCGCAGGCTTGTTGTGCCTTATACATAAATTTCCTTAAAAGTATGCGTCAGATTTACTAACAGAGTCAAAGTTTACTTACAGATTGAACTGAAAAATTAAAGAGTCACTATCCTAATATTTGCACATCGACTGGCATCTTAAAGATTTACTTCCGATCTTTGGTTGCCAAAATATCAGGTTTTGCCGCAGGCTCGCTGTGCCATATCCTTAATTTTCCTTTGCGTCGGCAGATTCTGTTGCCGTGGTTGCCGTGGCAGAATGTCGTGTCCCCGTGCGTTTTCCTACTTGTTATGTAACTTTGATACATTTATAGATCCTTCCCCCCGTTCGGCACATTTCATGGAAGGTAATAATTTCTTCTCCAAACTTTGAAGCTATAGTAAATTGCGTACCGTTATGCTCATATTTTCACGCTTTGTTTATTGGTATTTGTTTTTATAATAGAATATGACTGTTTAAAAAAAAAGTTCTTCGCCCGCAAATCCCGAACTTTCCCCGGGGACGGAGCATTAGCCTTAAATCTCCATGATGCTAGGCCATGGTAACGGCGTTGCTAGCGCACCCTCGCGATGTGTGAGAGGATTAAGAGGGTTTGGCGCGCGCGCCCGCCTGACCTCCGCCGTATTTTGGTCATTCATTGTCTAGCACTTGTCCTCTCTGGTTTTGTGACTAAACTTTGGATATTTGTGACTTGTTTTTTCTGGATTACTCTCTCTACTTTTTGACCTTGCTCGTTTTTGGCTTTCGTACTTTGATACTCATTTGTACTACTTTTCTGGCTGTTTTGATATTGACCTCGCACTGACCTGGCTGCCAA
The DNA here is from genome assembly GCA_023053575.1 of Branchinecta lynchi. Taxonomy (NCBI): domain Eukaryota; kingdom Metazoa; phylum Arthropoda; class Branchiopoda; order Anostraca; family Branchinectidae; genus Branchinecta; species Branchinecta lynchi. The sequence goes on from JAKZAP010000005.1 coordinate 176,564, forward strand.
TTTTGGACACACTTCTGTTTCGTGCTTGCTCGGTTCTATTTGGTTTTCTCTGATTTGACATATTGCTTTAAGACCTTTGCACTCATTTGGCTTTGATTTCGGAAATTATTTGGCTCTTCGTTTGTCTCTCTCTGTTGCTGTTTTACACACGACCTTGCTCTCATTTTGGCCTTGATTTTGAAGACTATTGTATCTGCATTTCTTTTGTTTTACACACTGCATAGCCCGATACTGTTAATACAGTACAACTAAATACAGACTAATACACATATTCATACACAGCCTTATCCTAAAGACTGTGGCACTCAAACTTTGCGATACATATCTTGAATTTCTTTCGAGCTGCTTTTTACCTATTGATTTGAGACCCTGAACAGAATGGGAAAGAAAACAAAAACAAATGCTCGCAAACAAATTACTCTAGAACAGTGTGGTCCTGGCTTCAAGGCTGCAGCAGATAGGCTTGCGGCCTTGCACAGCGATACACTTTCCCTACCAACAAGGTAGGGAAAGTGCTTTCTGTCGGTGAAAAGAGGGGGAAAACCTTTTAAAAATACAAAAACTTATGTTCCAGTTAGAATTTCGAAGTGAATTATACACCGTTCTGTAGGCAATGCTTGTGCTGACTATCCTACCGAGTTTTAATAATAGAAAGCTATTTTTTGAAAAAGTTCTTCTGTTTTTAATACTGAACCGCTTTCTGTCGGTGAAAAGAGGGGGAAAACCTTTTAAAAATACAAAAACTTATGTTCCAGTTAGAATTTCGAAGTGAATTATACATCGTTCCGTAGGCAATGCTTGTTGTGACTTTCCTATCGAATTTTAAGAATAGAAAGCTATTTTTGAGAAAGTTCTTAGGTTTTTAATATTGAACCGCTTGCTGTCGCTGAAATAAGGGGGAAACCTTTTAAAAATACAAAAACTGATGTTCCAGTTAGAATTTCGAAGTGAATTATACACCGTTCTGTAGGCAATGCTTGTGCTGACTATCCTACCGAGTTTTAATAATAGAAAGCTATTTTTTAGAAAGGTGTTAGGTTTTATTGAACTGCTTGCTGTTGGTGATAACAGGCGGGAAACATTTTAAAAATACAAAAAAAATGTTCCAGTTAGAATTTCGAAGTGAATTGTACATCGTTCTGTAGGCAATGCTTGTTCTGACTATCCTACCGAGTTTTAAGAATCGAAAACTATTTTTGAGAAAGTTCTTAGGTTTTTAATACTGAACCGCTTTCTCTCGGTGAAAAGAGGGGGAAAACCTTTTAAAAATACAAAAACTTGTGTTCCAGTTATAATTTCTAATTGAATTATACACCGTTCTGTAGGCAATGCTTGTTCTGACTATCCTACCGAGTTTAAAGAATAGAAAGCTATTTTTGAGAAAGTTCTTAGGTTTTTAATACTGAGCCGCTTTCTCTCGGTGAAATAGGGGGAAAACCTTTTAAAAATACAAAAACTTATGTTCCAGTTATAATTTCTAATTGAATTATACACCATTCTGTAGGCAATGCTTGTTCTGATTATCTTACCGAGTTTAAAGAATAGAAAGCTATTTTTGAGAAAGTTCTTAGGTTTTTAATACTGAACCGCTTTCTCTCGGTGAAAAGAGGGGGAAATCCTGTTAAAAATACAAAAACTTATGTTCCAGTTACAATTTCGAAGCGAATTATTCACCGTTCTGTAGGCAATGCTTGTTCTGACTATCCTACTGAGTTTTAAGAATAGAAAACTATTTTTAAGAAAGTTCTTAGGTTTTTAATGTTGAACCACTTGCTGTCGGTGAAATAGGGGGGAAACCTTTTAAAAATCATAAACTGATGTTCCAGTTAGAATTTCGAAGTGAATTATACACCGTTCTGTAGGAAATGCTTGTGCTGACTATCCTACCGAGTTTTAATAATAGAAAGCTATTTTTTAGAAAGGTGTTAGGTTTTATTGAACTGCTTGCTGTTGGTGATAACAGGCGGGAAACCTTTTAAAAATACAAAAAAAATGTTCCAGTTAGAATTTCGAAGTGAATTGTACATCTTTCTGTAGGCAATGCTTGTTCTGACTATCCTACCGAGTTTTAAGAATCAAAATCTATTTTGGAGAAAGTTCTTAGGTTTTTAATACTGAACCGCTTTCTCTCGGTGAAAAGAGGGGGAAATCCTTTTAAAAATACAAAAACTGTTTTAAGAATAGAAAGCATTTAAGAAAAAAATACCGTGACATAGCGTGATTTCTTGGGGGGAACGCAGAATTTTAAGGGAAATGTGCCATGTTAGGGCGACAACGTGACTGGGTCGGGGGAAGTTCCCCCAGCCCTGTCATGCTAAAAACGCAAAAACGTGCCAGGCTATGGGGAAGTCAAGACAGACAGACAGACAGACAGACAGACAGATAGACAGACAGTCAGTCATTCTTGACAGACAAACAGAAAGTCAGTCAGTCAAGATATTCAGTCAGTCAGTCAAGGCAGACAGACAGACAGTCAGACAAACAGTCAGTCAAGAGAGACAGACGGACAGTCAGTCAGTCGAGACAGACAGACAGTCAGTCAGTCAAGACAGACAGATAGTCAGTCAGTCAAGACAGACAGTCAGTCAGTCAAGACAGACAGACAGTCAAGACAGACATACAGATAGACAGACAAACAGTCAGTCAGCACAGACAAACAGACAGTCAGTCAAAACAGAGAGACAGATAGTCAGTCAGTCAAGACAGACAGACAGACATACAGTCAGTCAGTCTAGACAGAAAGAGAGACAGTCAGTCACGAAAGACAGACAAACAGACAGTCAGACAGATAGTCAGTCAGTCAGTCAGGACAGACAGACAGACAGACAGTCAGTCAGGACAGACAGACAGTCAGTCAAGACAGACAGACAGTCAGTCATGACAGACATACAGTCACTCAAGACAGACAGTCAAGACAGACAGACAAACGGACAGTCAGACAGATAGTCATTTTTGACAGACAAACAAAAATTCAGTCAGTCAAGACAGACCGACAGACAAACAGACACTCAGACAGATAGTCAGTCAGTCAGTCAGGACAGACAGACAGACAGACAGACAGTTAGTCAAGACAGACAGACAGTCAGTCAAGACAGACAGACACTCACTCAAGACAGACAGACACTCACTCAAGACAGACAGACAGTCAGTCAAGACAGAAAGACAGACAGATAGACAGACAGTCAGTCAGTCATTCATGACAGACAAACAGACAGTCAGTCAGTCAAAACAGACCGACAGTCAGTCAAGACAGACAGACAGACAGACAGACAGATAGACAGACAGACATACAGTCAGTCAAGACACACAGACAGTCAGACAGATAGTCAATGAGTCAGTCAAGACAGACAGACAGATAGAGAGACAGACAGACATACCGACAGACAATTAGTTAAGACATACAGAGACAGACAGACCGACATTCACTCAAGCCAGACAGACAGAAAGTCAGTCAAGACAGACAGACAGACAGACAGTCAGTCATGACAGACAGTTAGTCAAGACAGACAGTCAGTCAAGACAGACAGACAGTCAGTCATTCTTGACAGACAAACAGAAAGTCAGTCAGTCAAGACAGACCGACAGACAAACAGACACTCAGACAGATATTCAGTCAGTCAGTCAAGACAGACAGACAGACAGACACGACAGTCAGACAAACAGTCAGTCAAGAGAGACAGACAGACAGTCAGTCAGTCGAGACAGACAGACAGTCAGTCAAGAGAGAGCTATTTTTAAGAAAGTTCTTAGGTTTTTAATGTTGAATCACATCCTGTCGGTGAAATAGGGGGGAAACCTTTTAAAAATACAAAAACTGATGTTCCAGTTAGAATTTCAAAGTGAATTATACATCTTTCTGTAGGCCATGCTTGATCTGACTATCCTACCGAGTTTAAAGAATAGAAAGCTATTTTTGAGAAAGTTCTAAGCTTTTTAATATTGAACCGCTTGCTGTCTGCGAAATAGGGGGAAAACCTTTCAAAAATACAAAAACTGATGTTCCCTTTAGAATTCTGTCGGTGAAATAGGGGGGAAACCTTTTAAAAATACAAAAACTGATGTTCCAGTTAGAATTTCAAAGTGAATTATAAATCTTTCTGTAGGCAATGCTTGATCTGACTATCCTACCGAGTTTAAAGAATAGAAAGCTATTTTTGAGAAAGTTCTAAGCTTTTGAATATTGAACCGCTTGCTGTCTGCGAAATAGGGGGAAAACCTTTCAAAAATACAAAAACTGATGTTCCCTTTAGAATTCTGTCGGTGAAATAGGGGGGAAACCTTTTAAAAATACAAAAACTGATGTTCCAGTTAGAATTTCAAAGTGAATTATAAATCTTTCTGTAGGCAATGCTTGATCTGACTATCCTACCGAGTTTAAAGAATAGAAAGCTATTTTTGAGAAAGTTCTAAGCTTTTTAATATTGAACCGCTTGCTGTCTGCGAAATAGGGGGAAAACCTTTCAAAAATACAAAACTGATGTTCCCTTTAGAATTTCGAAGTGAATTATACACCGTTCTGTAGGCAGTACTTGTTCTGACTACCCTACCGAGTTTTAAGAATAGAAAGCTATTTTTGAGAAAGTTCTTAAAATTCTCGCCTGCGCGCTTTAGAAGTTACATAGTTAACTACCATAAGTTAGTTAAACTTTAGCTTGCGGTGCTTAACTGGGCTAAGCAGAATTGTCTTGTTGGTGGCACAATCATTTCCACGTTTATTGCTGCCACCGATGGCTTTATTCTCACGGCGGCAAAAGATTTTCCTGCAGCGGCACACAAGACCGTGTTGAAGCACAAGAAAGCTAAATTTTAGCTTGCGGCGCTTAATTGGGCTAAGCAGAATTGTCTTGTTGGTGGCACAATCATTTCCACGTTTATTGCCGCCACTGATGGCTTTATTCTCACGGCGGCACAAGATTTTCCTGTAGCGGCACACAAGACCGTGTTCCCCTGCGTTTTGCGACATCTTGTGTAGCTTAGCTACATCAATAGCTACATCCCCCAGAGCGGCACGATTTTTCCCCCTGAGCGGCACGGTCGTCGCCATGGCAACGAATCGTGTCTCCCTACATTTTGCGACTTCTTATGTAGCTTAGCTACATGAATAGCTAAATCCCCCAGAGCGGTACGGTTTTTCCCCCTGAGCGGCACGGTCGTCGCCATGGCAATGAATCGTGTCCCCCTGCGTTTTGCGACTTCTTGTGTAGCTTAGCTACATCAATAGCTACATCCCCCAGAGCGGCACGATATTTCCCACTGAGCGGCACGGTCGTCGTGATTTCTTGGGGGGAACGCAGAATTTTAAGGGAAATGTGCCATGTTAGGGGGACAACGTGACTGTGTCGGGGGAAGTTTCCCCAACCCTTTCATGCTAAAAACGCAAAAACGTGCCAGGTTATGGGGAAGTCAAGACAGACAGACGGACAGTCAGTCAAGACAGACAGACAGACAGACAGTCAGTCAAGACAGACATTCAGTCAAGACAGACAGACAGACAGATAGACAGACAGTCAGTCATTCTTGACAGACAAACAGAAAGTCAGTCAGTCAAGACAGACAGACAGTCAAGACAGACATACAGATAGACAGACAAACAGTCAGTCAGCACAGACAAACAGACAGTCAGTCAAAACAGAGAGACAGATAGTCAAACAGTCAGTCAGTCTAGACAGAAAGAGAGACAGTCAGTCTAGACAGAAAGAGAGACAGTCAGTCTAGACAGAAAGAGAGACAGTCAGTCACGACAGACAGACAAACAGACAGTCAGACAGATAGTCAGTCAGTCAGTCAAGACAGACAGACAGACAGACAGACAGTCAGACAAACAGTCAGTCAAGAGAGACAGACAGACATTCAGTCAGTCGAGACAGACAGACAGTCAGTCAGTCAAGACAGACAGAAAGTCAGTCAGTCAAGACAGACAGACAGTCAAGACAGACATACAGATAGACAGACAAACAGTCAGTCAGTACAGACAAACAGACAGTCAGTCAAAACAGAGAGACAGATAGTCAGTCAGTCAAGACAGACAGACAGACATACAGTCAGTCAGTCTAGACAGAAAGAGAGACAGTCAGTCACGACAGACAGACAAACAGACAGTCAGACAGATAGTCAGTCAGTCAGTCAGGACAGACAGACAGACAGACAGTCAGTCAAGACAGACAGACAGTCAGTAAAGACAGACAGACAGTCAGTCAAGACAGACAGACAGTCAGTCAAGACAGACAGACAGTCAGTCAAGACAGACAGACAGTCACTCAAGACAGACAGTCAAGACAGACAGACAAACAGACAGTCAGACAGATAGTCATTCTTGACAGACAAAGAGAAAGTCAGTCAGTCAAGACAGACAAACAGACACTCAGACAGATAGTCAGTCAGTCAGTCAGGACAGACAGACAGACAGTCAGTCAAGACAGACAGACAGTCAGTCAAGACAGACAGACAGTCAGTCAAGACAGACAAACAGTCAAGACAGACAGACACTCACTCAAGACAGACAGACAGTCAGTCAAGACAGACAGTCAGTCAAGACAGACAGTCAGTCAAGACAGACAGACAGTCAGTCAAGACAGACAGACAGTCAGTCAAGACAGACAGATAGACAGACAGTCAGTCAGTCATTCATGACAGACAAACAGACAGTCAGTCAGTCAAAACAGACCGACAGTCAGTCAAGACAGACAGACAGACAGACAGACAGACAGAAAGACAGATAGACAGACAGACATACAGTCAGTCAAGACACACAGACAGTCAGACAGATAGTCAATGAGTCAGTCAAAACAGACAGACAGATAGAGAGACAGACAGACATACCGACAGACAATCAGTTAGTTTTAGTTTTCTGGTTGGTACGAATCGTAAGAAAGATATTTGCCGTTGTGAGTGGGTTACCTGTAGACCGAACAACTAAAATTAGCTTGTACGTTGGCGACCAGCACGTCTAAATGTTTTAGCTTTAGGTCTACAAGCGCAAAAATTTACGTTACTTTTGATTTTCCCATGCTGTAAAGCCATTGTCAACATAACGTTTGTAAAAACGGGGATTCATTGGTTCTGTGTTGAAGGCGAATTGCTCAGTTTATCTCAGGTTTAATTCTGCAATCATTGAAAATAGTTGACCATATTGCTAAATAAGATATTAAAAGCTAAGCTACAAACTTTCGTTCGTATATTCACAAGTTCAGACTGCAGGTTAAACTTGTCGTTCTATGTTGCCATGTAGCGGTGGTGTGGACATGCTATGTATCGGCTGTCGATACTCAGGATCTCGAAACTACCAAGATATGTACATTCACTAGATTCCCCATATAATCTATTAGTTGTAACACGCAAGGAAAACCTTTTATCTATAAGAAATGGTATTCATCGAGTCTGATCTCATACGAAACAACATAAAAATCGTATTGGTTACGGGAGACATTGGCTAACGATTCACAATTTGCAGGTCGATGTACTAAAAGGCGTCACCCATCACGTCTTCGAATTATCAACGGTGGAACAGCAGCAAATATATTATAAATTGCAAGGAAGATCTTTTGTGGAATGACTAATTCCGTGATGTGAGAAAGAATTTCATTGTGTGACTTAACTTACATAATGAAAAAATAAATATTAAAAACAAGTTCTAGTACTATATATAACGTTCTCTCATGAATGTCAAAAGATTGAAACTCCATGCAATTACAATAGATTTACCTGTCTTTATCAGGAGGCAGGAGGCAGTAAAGAAGAAGAACAGAAGCTGTGGAAGGTTTTATAACTCGTGTTAAGTTACGCTGGTTTAATTACAAATATTTGTCATGGTACTGGCATTTCGTGTCCTTCCCATATTTTCGCCGGCGAAGATCTGTAAAGAGAAATTGAGATAAGAAGAGGTTCAAAGTTAATAAAGAATCAATAAGAGAATATACTAGATGATAATAAGGAATTACAAGAAACTGGAGGAGAGTCAACAAATTCCAAGCTCTCAAGATTTCCTTATTTTCCTCTTAAGTTAACTTCCCATAATCTCTCGAGATCATAGGAAGAAGAACTACTGGAAAGGAAGTGACCGTTTAGGGGATACTAAAGCAGCACTCGACTTACCATTGTCACGGCCCTGTCGGCCAAGTGACTTTTTGTTTAACTGCTGTGACCGCTTAATGTCGTTTTATTTGTCCTGTCAGCTGACAATTGTCAGTGCCCTTTGACAGGGCGCCTTTAATGATGACATGATCTACGTGCAAGTTTGGGTTGTCTGAATTTTTCAACTGCGTTTTATTTCTAACGCTAGTCCATATAGTCTCCTGGCAAGGCTAATAAAACGAAGTTAAACGAAGAAAGGTATGTTAATCGAATGTATTGGATGCCAGCCCTCGCTAAAATCAAAAGAGAGCTGTCAGTAGTTGCATAACCATCAAAGAAGAAGAGTTGCCGACCCATCAAGCAAATTAAGAAAGAGGTGACTTTAGGTGCACACCCCTCACAGGATATTAAAGTTATTACCGACCCCTTGAATGAGAATGAGAAATGAAAAGGCGGAGAACGATCAGGGTGTTAGTTTGATACCCCTTATATGACTTGAAATATCTTAGTTGCCGACCCCTCAAAGAGAATAATCTCCAGTTTCCGTCCTCGTTTTATTACCTACGAGGTACTAAAATGAGGTGAATTTCAAATATCTAAGTTGCCGATCCCTCGCTGGACTTGCAGGGTTTTTGTTGCCGACCCCCCCCAAAAATATTTCCTTCCTCGTTTTATTACTTTGAAAGTACTAAAACGAGGAAGGTAATGGTATACTTATCTTAGCTGCCAACTCCTCGGGGGATTCTAGTAGCCTACCGTCAGAATGAGAAAGGAAAAGGTGAATTAAAATTTTTTTAGTTTGCGACCCCTCGACGGACTCGGAGGATCTTAGTTAAACGATAGTTGCAAAGAAGAAAAATTTCTATTCTCGTTTTAGTAACTTCAAGATACTAATATGAGGAACGAAATGGTGAATTTTAAATATTTGATTTGCCGGCCCTCGCTGGGGGTTGCCGACCACTCGAAGAAGAGTTGAAACACAGTGGATTTTTTTTTTTTAAACAGGTCAAATTTTCTTAAAAACAGTAGATTAAATTTGTTTTCAAGTTATTAAACTATATTGAAATTTATTAAATCTAGTAAAAAAAAATCTCCAGAATCTAGTAAGCTTAATTTTGGTCGGGTGGCAACACTGGGCCGAAATATAGCTCCGATAAAATTCAGCTGACGTATCCGTTTTACGCCATAAATTTTTTTTTCGAACAAATCGGCAAATTTTCCCGGCTCTCACCGTGACACGTGCATATTGACGTCATCGGCAGTTGCCGACCCCTCAAAAATATTTCCTTCCTCGTTTTATTACTTTGAAAGTACTAAAACGAGGAAGGGAATGGTATACTTATCTTAGTTGCCAACTCCTCGGGGGATTTTAGTCGCCTACTGTCAAAACGAGAAATGAAAAGGTGAATTACAATTTGTGTAGTTCCCGACCCCTCGCCGGACTCGGATGATCTTAGTTAAAGATAGTTGCAAAGAAGAATAATTTCCTTTCACCAAGGAAATGGTGAATTTTTAAATATCTCATTTGCCGACCCTTCGCTGGACTCCGAGGACTTTAGTCGTCGACCCCTCGGAGAAGAGAAATTTCCTTCCTCATTTTAGTACTTTCAAGGTACTTAACCGAGGAAAGAAATGGTATACTTATCTTAGTTGCCAACTCTATTCCCCGGGGATTTTAGTCGCCTACATTCAGAAGAAGAAGAAGTGAAAAGGTGAATTACAATTTTGGTATTTGCCGACCCCTCGCTGATCTTAATGCCTACCCCTGTCACGATACTAAAACAAGGATGGGATAGTGAACTTTGGGTTTGAAAAGTTGCCGACCCCTCAATGGACTCGGGGAATTAGTTGCCTCCCTACCGATATTTCCTTCCTTCCTCGTTTTAGTACTTCTTAATTGCCGACCCCTCGCTGGAGTCGGGAGGATTTTAGTCGCCTACCGTCAGCACGAGAGATGAAAACGTGAATTACAATTTTCACAGTTGCAGACCCCTCACTGAACTTAATGCCTACTCAAATCAGGATACCAAAAAGGGATGGTGAACTTTGAATTGAAAAAGTTGCCGACCCCTCGCTAGACTGCGGGGATTCTAGTCGCAATTGGTAGTTGTCGACCCCTCAAAGTCCTTCCTTGTTTTAGTACTAAAAGGAGGAAGGAAATGGTGGACTTGACATCTTAGTTGCCGACCCCTCGCTGGATTAGTCGCCTACCGTCAGAACTAGAAATTATTAGGTGAATTACAATTTTGATATTTGCCGACCCCTCACTGATCTTAATGCCTACCCCTTGTATGATGCTAAAATGAGGAAGGATGGTGAACTTCGGGTTTGAAAAGTTTCCGACCCCTCAATGGACTCGGGGAATTAGTCGCCTACCGTCAGAACTAAAAATGAAAAGGAGAATTATAATGTTGATATTTGCCAACCCCTCACTTATCTTGAAGCCTACCCCTGCCAGGATACTAAAACGAGGAAGGGATGGTGAACTTTGTATTTGAGAAGTTGCCGACCCCTCGAAGAATACTAAACAGAGGAAGGGAAGGGTGTGGCTTTCCAATTCTGAATTCTGGCGACAGCGTTCCTGGTTTTAGTATGCCCTTCCTCGTTTTAGTATGCCCTTCCTGGTTTTAGTGTGCCTTCCTGCTTTTCTCGCGTTCCCTTCCCTTCCTGGTTTTAGTCGATCCCTAATAAATGCAGCATTAGACCGAGGTTACAGAGTTGCAGCAATATTTTTGGATATAATAAAGGCATTTGACACGGTAAATCACGCAACTCTTATGGCAAAATGTGAATTTTATGGAATTCGAGGGCCAGCTCTGCAGTTCCTTCGTGATTTTCTCTCCGGTAGATCGCAGTTTGTAGAAATCAGAAAGGCCAAGTCGCCTTCATTGCCTGTGGTGTGTCGGGTGCCACAAGGATCCGTCCTTGGACCTCTGTTGTTCCTGATATTTGTCAATGACCTGTCACGAGCTATCAGAGAAGTGAAAAGTAAGGTGAGCGAACTGTTTTGTGGTGAAAAAGACATCACAGTTCCAATGTTTGCTGAGGACACTGCACTGAAATGTATAGCCAGAACCGAGAGACTTTTAATGGTTTTATGTGAGCAATCACTGGAAGAAGTATCGCAATGGATGAGAGTGAATAAACTCCAACCAAATCCGATTAAGAGCTCTTTCGTGATATTCTCGCGCACGGCGAATTATATCCCTGGATTCGGTGTATCAAATTTACTGAAGGTGAAATACAGCGAACACCAACGGTTAAGTATCTCGGAGTGAAGATTGATGAAACTCTTTGCTTCAAGAACCATACTGATGCTGTTTCCAAAATTTTATCTCGGAACCGGGGTATGCTACGAAAACTCAAGTTCTACGTTCCCAGGCAAATACTGCGGCTCTTGTATTTTTCGATAATCCATCCTTACATCTTATATTGTTCATCAGTTTGGCTTGGGACGTTTCCTTCCATTTTGACACCGATTAGAGTGCTGCAGAATAAAGCAATCCGGATAGTCTGTGGAAAAGAGGCGCGTGAATCGGTAAGAGAAATTTACCGTGAAGTTGAAACTTTCAACCTTTTAAGATAATTACCCGCTGGCGAAATCTAGGAGAAACCTTTTGAAAAACGAAAAAATTATGTTCCAGTTATAATTTCTAAGCGAATGATACACCGTCCTTTAGGTAGTGCTTGTTCTGACTACCATACCTAGTTTAAAGAATAGAAAGCTAGTTTTGAAAAAGTTCTTAGGTTTTCAAGATTTAATCAGTTTCTGTTGGTGAAAATAGTGGGGAAAGATTTTGAAAAAAGGAAAAGATGTGTTCCAGTTAGAATTTCGAAGTGAATAATAACCCGTCCTGTCGGTAACGCTTGGTCTGACTACCGTACTGAGTTTAAAGAATACAAAGCTTTTTTTGAGAAAGTTTCAAGGTTTTTCAGATTTAAAGGTTACCCACTGGTGAAATCTAGGGGAAACCTTTTGGAAAAAGAAAAATTATGTTCCAGTTAGAATTTCTAAGCGAATGATACACCGTCCGTCAGGTAGTGTTTGTTCTGACTACCATACCTAGTTTAAAGAATAGAAAGCTAGTTTCGAAAAAGTTCTTAGGTTTTTAAGATTTAATCAGTTTTTGTCGGTGAAAATAATGGGGAACTCTTTTGAAAAAAGAAAAACCTGTGTTCCAGTTTGAATTTCTAAGCGAATAATACAGTGTTCTGTGGGCAATGCTTGTTCTGATACTGATACTGATACTGATACTTTATTGTAAAACGAGACTTTAACAGCATTGGATTGCCGAACTTGTCGTTTTCGTCAGGCACATCATAATTACAAAACATTTAATAAGGCGGTTGTACATAATAAAGCAATAGTCAAAAAATGATCAAACAGAATAAAAACCCTAGACAATTAAAACATTAAAGGGAAATATTAAATCAATTGTTCAAAACTTCAACAAAAGATGGTACAAAGCTCTTTCTGTAGCGATCGGTTCTTGTACAAACAGGGTTAAGAACCGGAACTTTTTGTGCTACAGCTCGAGGTAGTCGAGGTTTTGGCGGGCAATATGGGGTAGGAAACAGGTGCTCAAAACATGAGTGGGAACGCAGACTGTTCCCGAAACCAGTACAAAGAGTAAGACGTCGGACTGCTAAAGTAGGGAGGCGGAATTCTTTGAGGAGGAGGATATAAGGCACTTTGCCCTGGCGGTAGATGATTCTCAAAGCTCTCTTCTGAATAGTTTCAAGCCTATCAGACTGATCTACTGTCAGGCCAAAGTGCCAAACCGGACAAGCATACTCAAGTAGCGGACGGATGAAAGTAACGTAAAGGCGGAGAACATGTGATTTAGGGCACGAAAATTTGGAAAACAGTTTTAGGAGAGACAGAGACGCACTGGCTTGTTTAATAATGGAACAAATGTGAGCCTCCCACTTCAGATCATTCGTCAGTGTGGTCCCCAAAAGTTTGGTCTTTGTTGTAAATATTTCATTTGGTACTCGAGTAGTGAACGATGGCTTTGATTTAAGAAAACTTATGGTCATGATATTCGATTTCTGTGAATTAACTTTCATTTTCGACTCGGCTGCTTCGGCAGCGATATCGTCAAGTATTTCCATTGCGGTACTCTTTATGTTCCTTCTGCACCTTTCAAGTAATGTCATGTCGTCCACAAACTTCCAGCGATCGGCTGATTCGTTAGCAAGATTGCTAATCATTACCAAAAATAACGGAGGACCTAAGAGCGTTCCCTGTGGAACACCGCAAGAAATAGGAAGTGCATCTGAATAAATGTTTTTATACCTTACAACTTGACTTCTATTTGACAGAAAAGATGCAATGATATTAACTAGAAAAGGTGGTACTTTAAATTCATATAATAATTTTTCAATTAAAACATTGTGACTAACAAGATCAAACACTTTTTGGAGGTCAACTAAAATAAGATTCAGCCATGTATCAGGCTCATCAAGTAGTTTATATACAGTGTCGAGAAGGCTAACCAGATAATGTGTCGTCGATAAACCTTTCATGTTTCCGAACTGGTTTTCATCTATTAAATCATGGATCGTTTCTTTGAGCCAATCTGCTACAAAACTCTCATACATTTTGGAAAATATCGGTGTAAGAGTAATAGGACGGACTCCACTAAAATCCAGTTTAGCCCCTTTCTTCTGTATGGGAGTAACGTACCCTTTTTTCCAGCAATCAGGGAATAAACCGCTTTTGGTTATCGTGTTGAAAATATCTGACAAAGGTTTTGATAGTTTATCGGGAAATGCTTGGACCAAATCAATCGGAATATCAAGGGGGCATATTGAAGTTCTCTTTAGTTTACGGATTTTTGCTTCAACATCCACAGGTAGTATTGCTGGGATAACGTGATCTGGTAATGGGGGAAAAGAGGTATTACTTGGGAGAGGAGGAAGAGTTTGCACAATAGCCGAAAGGTGTTTATTTAGCGAATTAGCTGTGGTATCTGGCGGTTCATCAAGGTTGAAATCAACAATTTTGACCGTTTTACCGCTAATTTTCCTGACTGTGTTGTACCACTGCTTTGGTCGGGATTTGAAGAGTTCGCTTACTTTGTTACGGTAGTACTCTGATGAAGCTTTTCAGGTCTGCTTATTTATACATTTTCTTAATAGGTTAGCTTCTTCAATTTTTCCTTGACGGAATAGCCTTAGTCTTTGGCGGATTAAATTTTTCAGTGCATCGTTCACGTACGGCTTATCATTAGAACATCTTTTCTTTTTGACTTCTGGGAAGTGAAGGACATAATTATTAAGAAGCTTTTCTTGAAAAATTTCGGCCTTCTTATTAGAATCATCAGCAGCAAGGACATCATCCCTTTGCTCCTCTGACAGCCATGCCCCAAACTTAAGCAGGCCACCATCGGTAATTGGACGGTATTTAAATTCATCAAACTTGTACTTTGGAATCAGGCCTTGTATAGGGTTTAGTGATAACGTGAAATGGTAGCTTCCGCCAAGCGGGGAGAGGGAATTGGGTTTTTGATAAAATTCATGCATGTTTGTGCATATTATGTCGAGTGAAGTGCCACCTTTTGTCGTTGGAATATTAACGATTTGTTTTAAATTTGCTCCCCGACAAAGGTTACTGAGGCTTAGCTCATTCCCGTCCCCAGCAAGCAGGATCCCAGCGTTAGGATGTTTTGACTGGAGGTAATCAAGAGATGCATGAAGTTTGTCCAAGAAATCTTTTCGCTGCTCTGATTTTTGGCCCGGTGAATAATAAAAGCATCACACAATAATGTTACTGAAGGGGCGAGGTAAAATTTTTGGTTTAACTTTTATCCAAATCATTTCATCATATTCATTAATTCCGGGAACTTTTACTTCGCTAGGTGACAAATTATTACGGCAAAAAATCAAAACTCCTCCACCCTTTTTACCAAGCTTATGGTCATGTGGTCGAAGTTTAACAAACTCATGGAAATTAGCCATCTTCAAAGTTTCGGTGTTCTGGGATTGAACCTCAGTAATGCAAATTAAATCTGAGGCTAAATTTTTTGCAGTAAGTTCAAGTTCAATAAGTTTATCAAAGTTAAGGCTTTCTGCATTACTTAATAAGAGGCGAGGGAAGTGATACCGTTGATTATTATTTGTATGCTCCCGGGTGGGACTCCCAGGCTTGGGGGAGCCAGGGGGAAACGAGGCTTGTGATATGACTGCACGAGTGACAGATGGGAGAAATGATGAGTGGAAGGGGGAGGGGGTATGGGGTCGAGTATGCTTTTCACTCCCGGATAAGTACCACGAACGGACACCGCTTGAAGCAGAGGATGGGGTTTGGGGGTTGTCCTCTGTGTCACTGGCCCTCGTTCTAAAAAATGACGGTTTTCAGTGAAAGACCTGGGGGGCTCCGGAATATTTTGCGTCAGTTTCAAATTTCGCGGCAGAAACTCGATCGGTATCTCAATATGTAGTTTGTCGCATCCAAAACAGAGACCGCTGGAGGCGGCCTTGCAGACTGAAACATGATCAAATTTACAACGATTCTTATTGCACTGGTTGACAATGGCAAACGAAGTATCGTTTCTGCATTTTCCGCTTTCAAAAAACTTGCACGCCTTTTGCTTTGTGACTGGTTTCGCAGTAGCCGGATCTGTAACCTTTTCACGAGATGTTTTGACCGAGTCATGAGCGTGGCTACACTTGTCACCTAATCTACAGAAACCAGCAGTGACGAAAGAAAAGCACTTGAGTTTCACTTGTGACCTGCCAACCTGTTTGTCACTGCGAGACTGGGGGGGATTGCTGGGGGGTTCATTTATACTCGTACTGGCAGTACTGGCTGTCGATTGTTCCTGTCTTACACTATCACTGTGGTTCCTTAGCATGTAATTTAAAGCTAAAATCTGTCTGTAGGACTCGATAGTCTTACGCAGCTCTTCAATCAAAAGGTTCTGCGTATCGATAGTTTTCTGTTGGTTATCAACCTTCAAGCGCAGTCCGTCGATCATTGGGGCGGAGTAATGTTTGGTCGTAGACGTTTGCGGTGTAGAAAGATACAGGGTTAGGCCTTTCTTGTACCAAAGGAGAGACTGTTGTACTGCTGGGTTCGAAATTGAGTAGGAGCTAAAGGCACTGCAATCAAGGTCATCTTCGATATCTACCGATTCTTACCCAGATCGAACAATTGACTCCTCTTCTTGCGAGACACCTGGACACGGGGTAATATATGTCAAGTACTCTAAAGTCACTTTCTTTGGGGGAGTCGATTTGATCGGTGACGGTTCAGGATCACAACCTTCAGGATCAAGAACAGTCGTGTTTGAAGTCGCAGGCAAGTTGAATTTCCTGCATGGGGAATTCTCAGTGGAGCTCGCTTCTTTCGTTTTTGGCTCTAGAGTAGGCCTAACCTGCGGTGGGGCTACTTGGATAGGTCCGGGACTTAGAGCTTGCTCAAAACACTTGGGGCATATCCAGTCATCATGATAGTCACCAAAACACGTGTCAGCGCATTTGCTGTGAACCCAGCAAGAACACATGCTGCACTTCATTGATGAGCGGCCGACAGGGTGGCTGCAAATGGGACAGGAAAATTTCGGCATCGGTTTTGACGCCATCTGTTAGGCTTCAGACACGCAACAGCTCATAAGTTCGACGTTAGAATTTGGCCGCTAGATGGCAATGAGCCACTAACGGTGTGATTGGTCAGGGGAGACGCAATGTCAACGAAGGACAAACGAGGCTAATTGTCAGATCATGTAACGAGTCTGGCTTGCGATTATTGAATAATTTGTATACAGCAGTCGGGCGAAGGATAAACGCAGTAATAGGACGAATGCGAAAAGAGTCGGACTTACGACAAATTGCGTCTGAACGGCAAAGCGAATTATCCAAAAGGCTGATTGCGGAGGATGCCTAACCAAACGGGGTGGAAAAACAGTGCGTTCTGGAGACATAAATCTGGAAACTTCAACCTGAAACAGCTGGCTAGACCATTTCAGGCACTGGTTCTTGGTATAGTAAAGTTCAAACACTGCCCCCGCGTTTACTAATCAGAGCCACTTAAAACCACTAATGAGGGCTGTTCTATTATTCGAGAGAACAGCGATAAAAGTCACTCCGAATTATCAGTTTAATAGCACTGCGTGACGTCAGGTGAATGCTGATACAGGTAAAAACAGGTAGATGCGATCGGAACGGGCTCTGATAGAGAACTGACTACCCTACCGAGTTTAAGGAAAAGAAACCTATTTGTAAGAAAGTTCTTAGGTTTTAAATAGTTAAACGCTAGCCTCTGGTGACAACAGGATGAAACCTTTTTAAAAAAAGAAAAACTTGTGTTTCAGCCAGAATTCCTACTTTAACTATAGACTGTTCTGTAGGCAATGCTAGTTCTGATTATCCATGTAAGTGAAATTTCTTTCAGGTTCGTTTGCTTCCCCGACGATCATCCAGAAGATTGACAGCCTGAAGAGGACCCTTGCTAAGAAGGGCCGAAATATGGCTGATGAAGAATCGTGGCAGACTTATCCATTGTATCCATTATTTGAATATATTGAATTATACACCGTCCTTTAGGCAATTCTTGTTCTGACTATCCTACCGAGTTTGAATAATAGAAAGCTATTCTATACTAAAAGCTTGCTTGCTTTTAGTGAAATCAAGTGGGAATCCTTTTAAAAAAAGAAAAACTTGTGTTCCAGTTAATATTTCTAATCGAATGATAAACCGTTCTGTAGGCTATTCTTGTTCTGACTATCCTACCGAGTTTAAAGAATAAAAATCTATTTTTGAGAAAGTTCTTAGGTTTTTAATACTGAACCGCTTTCTGTCGGTGAAAAGAGGGGGAAAACCTTTTAAAAATACAAAAACTTATGTTCCAGTTAGAATTTCGAAGTGAATTATACATCGTTCCGTAGGCAATGCTTGTTCTGACTATCCTATCGAATTTTAAGAATAGAAAGCTATTTTTGAGAAAGTTCTTAGGTTTTTAATATTGAACCGCTTGCTGTCGGTGAACTATGGGGGAAACCTTTTAAAAATACAAAAACTGATGTTCCAGTTAGAATTTCAAAGTGAATTATACATCTTTATGTAGGCAATGCTTGTGCTGACCATCCTACCGAGTTTTAATAATAGAAAGCTATTTTTTTGAAAGGTGTTAGGTGTTATTGAACTGCTTGCTGTTGGTGATAACAGGCTGGAAACCTTTTAAAAATACAAACAAAATGTTCCAGTTAGAATTTCGAAGTGAATTGTACATCTTTCTGTAGGCAATGCTTGTTCTGACTATCCTACCGAGTTTTAAGAATCGAAACCTATTTTTGAGAAAGTTCTTAAGTTTTTAATACTGAACCGCTTTCTCTCGGTGAAAAGAGGGGGAAAACCTTTTAAAAATACAAAAACTTGTGTTCCAGTTATAATTTCTAATTGAATTATACACCGTTCTGTAGGCAATGCTTGTTCTGACTATCCTACCGAGTTTAAACAATAGAAAGCTATTTTTGAGAAAGTTCTTAGGTTTTTAATACTGAACCGCTTTCTCTCGGTGAAAAGAGGGGGAAATCCTGTTAAAAATACAAACACTTATGTTCCAGTTGCAATTTCGAAGTGAATTATACACCGTTCTGTAGGCAATGCTTGTTCTGACTATCCTACCGAGTTTTAAGAATAGAAAGCTATTTTTAAGAAAGTTCTTAGGTTTTTATTGTTGAACCACTTGCTGTCGGTGAAATAGGGGGGAAACCTTTTAAAAATACAAAAACTGATGTTCCCTTTAGAATTTCGAAGCGAATTATACATCGTTCTGTAGGCAATCCTTGTTCTGACTACCCTACCGAGTTTTAAGAATAGAAAGCTATTTTTGAGAAAGTTCTTAAAATTCTCCGTTGCGGCGCTTTAGAAGTTACATTTCTTAGCTTGCGGTGCTTAACTGGGCTAAGCAGAATTGTCTTGTTGGTGGCACAATCATTTCCACGTTTATTGCTCCCACCAATGGCTTTATTCTCACGGCGGCACAAGATTTTCCTGCAGCGGCACACAAGACCGTGTTAAAGCATAAGAAAGCTAAATTTTAGCTTGCGGTTTTTCAGATTTTTCAGACTCAAGACAGACAGACAGTCAGTCAAGACAGACAGACAGTCACTCAGGACAGACAGACAGACAGACAGACAGACAGACAGTCAGTCAGTCATTCCTGACAAACAAACAGACAGTCAGTCAGTCAAGACAGACCGACAGTCAGACAGACAGACAGACAGACAGACAGACAGACAGACAAACAGACAGACAGTCAGTCAAGACAGACAGACAGACAGTCAATCGAAACAGACAGTCAGTCAAGACAGACAGTCAGTCAAGACAGACAGACAGACAGATAGACAGACAGTCAGTCATTCTTGACAGACAAACAGAAAGTCAGTCAGTCAAGACAGACAGACAGACAAACAAACAGACAGTCAGACAGATAGTCAGTCAGTCACTCAAGACAGACAGACAGACAGACAGACAGACAGTAAAACAGACAGACAGACAGACAGAGAGACAGACAGACAGACAGACAAACAGTCAGTCAAGAGAGACAGACAGACAGTCAGTCAGTCGATACAGACAGACAGACCGTCAGTCAAGACAGACAGAAAGTCAGTCAGTCAAGACAGACAGTCACTCAGTCAAAACAGACAGACAGTCAAGGCAGACATACAGATAGAAAGACAGTCAGTCAGTCAGCACAGACAAACAGACAGTCAGTCAAAACAGAGAGACAGATAGTCAGTCAGTCAAGACAGACAGACAGACAGACAGACATACAGTCAGCTATCTAGACAGAAAGAGAGACAGTCAGTCACGACAGACAGACAAACAGTCAGTCAAGACAGACAGGCAGTCAGTCAACACAGACAGACAGTCACTCAAGACAGACAGTCAAGACAGACAGACTGACAGACAAACAGACAGTTTGACAGATAGTCATTCTTGACAGACAAACAGAAAGTCAGTCAGTCAAGAGAGACAGACAGACAAACAGACACTCAGACAGATAGTAAGTCAGTCAGTCAGGACAGACAGACAGACAGACAGTCAGTCAGGACAGAAAGACAGTCAGTCAAAACAGACAGACACTCACTCAAGACAGACAGACAGTCAGTCAAGACAGAAAGACAGACAGATAGAGACACATTCAGTCAGTCATTCATGACAGACAAACAGACAGTCAGTCAGTCAAAACAGACCGACAGTCAGTCAAGACAGACAGACAGACAGATAGACAGACAGACATACAGTCAGACAGATAGTCAGTGAGTCGGTCAAGACAGACAGACAGATAGAGAGACAGACAGACATACCGACAGACAATCAGTTAAGACGTAGAGAGACAAACAGACCGACATTCACTCAAGCCAGATAGACAGAAAGTCAGTCAAGACAGACAGACATACAGTCAGTCAGTCAAGACAGAAAGAGAGACAGTCAGTCAGTCAAGACAGAAAGAGAGACAGTCAGTCAAGACAGACAGACAATCAGTCACAGACAGACAGTCAGTAAAAACCGACAGACAGTCAATCAAGACAGACAGACAGTCAGTCAAGACAGACAGACAGACAAACAGACAGTCAGACAGATAGTCAGTCAGTCAGTCAAGACAGACAGACAGACAGTCAAGACAAACAGACAGACAGACAGACAGACAGACAGACAGACAGACAGACAGACAGACAGACAGACAGACAGACGGACAGACAGACAGACAGACAGACCGACAGACAGACAGTCAGACAGTCAGTCAAGACAGACAGACAGTCAGACAGTCAGTCAAGACAGACAGACAGTCAGTCAAGACAGACAGAAAGTCACTCAAGACAGACAGACAGTCAGTCAAGACAAACAGACAGTCAGTCAAGACAAACAGACAGTCAGTCAGGACAGACAGACAGTCAGTCAAGACAGACAGACAGACAGACAGACAGATAGACAGACAGTCAGTCAGTCAGACAGTCATTCAGACAGACAGACAAACAGACAGTCAGACAGATAGTCAGTCAGTCAGTCAAAACAGACAGACAGACAGACAGACAGACAGTCAGTCAAGACAAACAGACAGACAGACAGACAGACAGACAGACAGACAACCAGACAGACAGACAGACAAACCGACAGACAGACAGACAGACAGTCAGACAGTCAGTCAAGACAGACAGACAGTCAGTCAAGACAGACAGAAAGTCACTCAAGACAGACAGACAGTCAGTCAAGACAGACAGACAGTCAGTCAGGACAGACAGACAGTCAGTCAAGACAGACAGACAGACAGACAGACAGATAGACCGACAGTCAGTCAGTCAGACAGTCATTCAGACAGACAGACAAACAGACAGTCAGACAGATAGTCAGTCAGTCAGTCAAAACAGACAGACAGACAGACAGACAGACAGTCAGTCAAGACAAACAGACAGACAGACAGACAGTCAGTCCAGACAGACAGTCAGTCAGTCAGTCCAGACAGACAGTCAGTCAGTCCAGACAGACCGACAGTCAGTCAAGACAGACAGACAGACAGACAGACAGTAAGTCAAGACAGACAGACAGACAGACAGTCAGTCAAGACAGACTGACAGTCTGTAGTCACTCAAGACAGACAGACAGTCAGTCAAGTCAGACAGACAGTCAGTCAAGACAAACAGACAGACAGACAGACAGACAGACAGACAGACAGACAGACAACCAGACAGACAGACAGACGGACAGACAGACAGACAGACAGACCGACAGACAGACAGTCAGACAGTCAGTCAAGACAGACAGACAGTCAGTCAAGACAGACAGAAAGTCACTCAAGACAGACAGACAGTCAGTCAAGACAGACAGACAGTCAGTCAGGACAGACAGACAGACAGACAGACAGATAGACAGACAGTCAGTCAGTCAGACAGTCATTCAGACAGACAGACAAACAGACAGTCATACAGATAGTCAGTCAGTCAGTCAAAACAGACAGACAGACAGACAGACAGACAGACAGATAGACAGACAGACATACAGTCAGACAGATAGTCAGTGAGTCGGTCAAGACAGACAGACAGATAGAGAGACAGACAGACATACCGACAGACAATCAGTTAAGACGTAGAGAGACAAACAGACCGACATTCACTCAAGCCAGATAGACAGAAAGTCAGTCAAGACAGACAGACATACAGTCAGTCAGTCAAGACAGAAAGAGAGACAGTCAGTCAGTCAAGACAGAAAGAGAGACAGTCAGTCAAGACAGACAGACAATCAGTCACAGACAGACAGTCAGTAAAAACCGACAGACAGTCAATCAAGACAGACAGACAGTCAGTCAAGACAGACAGACAGACAAACAGACAGTCAGACAGATAGTCAGTCAGTCAGTCAAGACAGACAGACAGACAGTCAAGACAAACAGACAGACAGACAGACAGACAGACAGACAGACAGACAGACAGACAGACAACCAGACAGACAGACAGACGGACAGACAGACAGACAGACAGACCGACAGACAGACAGTCAGACAGTCAGTCAAGACAGACAGACAGTCAGACAGTCAGTCAAGACAGACAGACAGTCAGTCAAGACAGACAGAAAGTCACTCAAGACAGACAGACAGTCAGTCAAGACAAACAGACAGTCAGTCAAGACAAACAGACAGTCAGTCAGGACAGACAGACAGTCAGTCAAGACAGACAGACAGACAGACAGACAGATAGACAGACAGTCAGTCAGTCAGACAGTCATTCAGACAGACAGACAAACAGACAGTCAGACAGATAGTCAGTCAGTCAGTCAAAACAGACAGACAGACAGACAGACAGACAGTCAGTCAAGACAAACAGACAGACAGACAGACAGACAGACAGACAGACAACCAGACAGACAGACAGACAAACCGACAGACAGACAGTCAGACAGTCAGTCAAGACAGACAGACAGTCAGTCAAGACAGACAGAAAGTCACTCAAGACAGACAGACAGTCAGTCAAGACAGACAGACAGTCAGTCAGGACAGACAGACAGTCAGTCAAGACAGACAGACAGACAGACAGACAGATAGACCGACAGTCAGTCAGTCAGACAGTCATTCAGACAGACAGACAAACAGACAGTCAGACAGATAGTCAGTCAGTCAGTCAAAACAGACAGACAGACAGACAGACAGACAGTCAGTCAAGACAAACAGACAGACAGACAGACAGTCAGTCCAGACAGACAGTCAGTCAGTCAGTCCAGACAGACAGTCAGTCAGTCCAGACAGACCGACAGTCAGTCAAGACAGACAGACAGACAGACAGACAGTAAGTCAAGACAGACAGACAGACAGACAGTCAGTCAAGACAGACTGACAGTCTGTAGTCACTCAAGACAGACAGACAGTCAGTCAAGTCAGACAGACAGTCAGTCAAGACAAACAGACAGACAGACAGACAGACAGACAGACAGACAGACAGACAACCAGACAGACAGACAGACGGACAGACAGACAGACAGACAGACCGACAGACAGACAGTCAGACAGTCAGTCAAGACAGACAGACAGTCAGTCAAGACAGACAGAAAGTCACTCAAGACAGACAGACAGTCAGTCAAGACAGACAGACAGTCAGTCAGGACAGACAGACAGACAGACAGACAGATAGACAGACAGTCAGTCAGTCAGACAGTCATTCAGACAGACAGACAAACAGACAGTCATACAGATAGTCAGTCAGTCAGTCAAAACAGACAGACAGACAGACAGACAGACAGACAGATAGACAGACAGACATACAGTCAGACAGATAGTCAGTGAGTCGGTCAAGACAGACAGACAGATAGAGAGACAGACAGACATACCGACAGACAATCAGTTAAGACGTAGAGAGACAAACAGACCGACATTCACTCAAGCCAGATAGACAGAAAGTCAGTCAAGACAGACAGACAGTCAGTCAAGACAGACAGACAGACAGTCAGTCAGGACAGACAGACAGTCAGTCAAGACAGAAAGACAGACAGACAGACAGATAGACCGACAGTCAGTCAGTCAGACAGTCATTCAGACAGACAGACAAACAGACAGTCAGACAGATAGTCAGTCAGTCAGTCAAAACAGACAGACAGACAGACAGACAGACAGTCAGTCAAGACAAACAGACAGACAGACAGACAGTCAGTCCAGACAGACAGTCAGTCAGTCCAGACAGACAGTCAGTCAGTCCAGACAGACCGACAGTCAGTCAAGACAGACAGACAGACAGACAGACAGTAAGTCAAGACAGACAGACAGACAGACAGTCAGTCAAGACAGACTGACAGTCTGTAGTCACTCAAGACAGACAGACAGTCAGTCAAGTCAGACAGACAGTCAGTCAAGACAAACAGACAGACAGACAGACAGACAGACAGACAGACAGACAGACAACCAGACAGACAGACAGACGGACAGACAGACAGACAGACAGACCGACAGTCAGACAGTCAGACAGTCAGTCAAGACAGACAGACAGTCAGTCAAGACAGACAGAAAGTCACTCAAGACAGACAGACAGTCAGTCAAGACAGACAGACAGTCAGTCAGGACAGACAGACAGACAGACAGACAGATAGACAGACAGTCAGTCAGTCAGACAGTCATTCAGACAGACAGACAAACAGACAGTCATACAGATAGTCAGTCAGTCAGTCAAAACAGACAGACAGACAGACAGACAGACAGACAGACAGACAGTCAGTCAAGACAAACAGACAGACAGACAGACAGACAGACAGACAGACAGACAGACAGACAGACAGACAGTCAGACAAACAGTCAGTCAAGAGAGACAGACAGAAAGTCAGACAGACAGTCAGTCAGTCCAGACAGTCCGACAGTCAGTCAAGACAGACAGACAGACAGACAGACAGACAAACAGACAGACAGACCGACAGACAGTAAGTCAAGACAGACAGACAGTCAGTCAAGACAGACAGACAGACAGACAGACAGACAGTCAGACAGACAGTCAGACAAACAGTCAGTCAAGAGAGACAGACAGACAGTCAGTCAGTCATTCTTGACAGACAAACAGAAAGTCAGTCAGTCAAAACAGACCGACAGTCAGTCAAGATAGACAGACAGACAGACAGACAGTCAGACAAACAGTCAGTCAAGAGAGACAGACAGACAGTCAGTCAGGCAAGACAGACCGACAGTCAGTCAAGACAGACAGACATACAGACAGACCGACGGACAGACAAACAGATAGACAGTCAGACAGACAGTCATTCTTGACAGACAAACAGAAAGTCAGTCAGTCAAGACAGACAGACAGACAGACAGTCAGACAGATAGTCAAGTCAGTCAGTCAAGACAGACAGACAGGCAGACAGTTAGTCAAGACAGACAGACAGACAGACAGACAGACAGACAGACAGACAGACAGACAGACAGACAGTCAGTCAAGACAGACAGACAGATAGACAGATAGACAGACAGTCAGTCAGTCATTCATGACAGACAGTCAGTCAAGACAGACAGACAGACAGATAGACAGACAGACATACAGTCAGTCAAGACAAACAGACAGTCAGACAGATAGTCAGTGAGTCAGTCAAGACAGACAGACAGATAGAGAGACAGACAGACAGACCAACAGACAATCAGTTAAGACATAGAGAGACAGACAGACCGACATTCTCTCAAGCCAGACAGACAGAAAGTCAGTCAAGACAGACAGACATACATTCAGTCAGTCAAGACAGAAAGAGAGACAGTCAGTCACGGCAGACAGACAGACAGTCAGTCAAGACAGACAGACAGTCAGTCAAGACAGACAGACAGTCAGTCAAGACAGACAGACAGTCAGTCAAGACAGACAGACAGTCAGTCAAGACAGACAGACAGTCAGTCAAGACAGACAGACAGTCAGTCAAGACAGACAGACAGTCAGTCAAGACATACAGACAGTCAGTCAAGACAGACAGACAGACAGACAAACAGACAGTCAGACAGATAGTCAGTCAGTCAGTCAAGACAGACAGACAGACAGACAGACAGACAGACTGACAGTCTGCAGTCACTCAAGAGAGACAGACAGTCAGTCAAGACAGAAAGACAGACAAACAGACAGACAGACAGACAGACAGACAGATAGACAGACAGACAGACAGACAGACAGTCAGACAAACAGTCAGTCAAGAGAGACAGACAGACAGTCAGACAGACAGTCAGTCAGTCAAGACAGACCGACAGTCAGTCAAGACAGACAGACAGACAGACAGACAGTCAGTCAAGACAGACAGACAGACAGACAGTCAGTCAAGACAGACAGACAGACAGTCAGACAAACAGTCAGTCAAGAGAGACAGACAGACAGTCAGTCAGTCATTCTTGACAGACAAACAGAAAGTCAGTCAGTCAAGACAGACAGACAGACAGACAGACAGACAGTCAAGACAGACAGACAGTCAAGACAGACAGACAGACAGACAGACAGACAGACAGACAGAGTGTCAGACAAACAGTCAGTCAGTCGAGACAGACAGACAGTCAGTCAGTCGAGACAGACAGACAGTCAGTCAGTCAAGACAGACAGACAGTCAGTCAGTCAAGACAGACAGACAGTCAAGACAGATATACAGATAGACAGACAGTCAGTCAGTCAGCATAGACAAACAGACAGTCAGTCAAAACAGAAAGAGAGACAGTCAGTCACGACAGACAGACAAACAGACAGTCAGACAGATAGTCAATCAGTCAGTCAGGACAGACAAACAGACAGTCAGTCAAGACAGACAGACAGTCAGACAGACAGACAGTCAGTCAAGACAGAAAGACAGTCAGTCAAGACAGACAGACAGTCACTCAATACAGAGAGTCAAGACAGACAGACAGACAGACAAACAGACAGTCAGACAGATAATCATTCTTGACAGACAAACAGAAAGTCAGTCAGTCAAGACAGACAGACAGACAGACAAACAGACAGTCAGACAGATAGTCAATCAGTCAGTCAGTCTGGACAGACAGACAGACAGACAGACAGTCAGTCAAGACAGAAAGACAGTCAGTCAGGACAAAAAGACAGTCAGTCAAGACAGACATAAAGTCAGTCAAGACAGAAAGACAGACAGATAGACAGACTGTCAGTCAGTCATTCATGAGAGACAAACAGACAGGCAGTCAGTCATTCATGAGAGACAAACAGACAGTCAGTCAGTCAAAACAGACCGACAGTCATTCAAGACAGACAGACAGACAGAGAGACAGCCAGACAGACAGACAGACAATCAGTTAAGAGATAGAGAGACAGACAGACCGACAGTCAACTCAAGCCAGACAGACAGAAAGTCAGTCAAGACAGGTAGACAGACAGACAGTCAGACAGACAGTCAGTCAAGACAGACAGACAGACAGACAGTCAGTCAAAACAGACAGACGGACAGTCAAACAGACAACCGGTCAAGACAGACAGTCAGTCAAGAGAGACAGACAGACAGTCAGTCAGTCGAGACAGACAGACAGTCAGTCAGTCAAGACAGACAGACAGTCAGTCAGTTAAGACAGACAGACATACAGATAGACAGAAAGGTCAGTCAGTCAGCACAGACAAACAGACAGTCAGTCAAAACAGAGAGACCGATAGTCAGTCAGTCAAGACAGACATACAGTCAGTCAGTCAAGACAGAAAGAGAGACAGTCAGTCACGACAGACAGACATACAGTCAGTCATGACAAACAGACAGTCAGTCAAGACAGACAGACAGTCAGTCAAGACAGACAGACAGACAGTCAGTCAAGACAGACAGACAGTCAGTCAAGACAGACAGACAGTCAGTCAGTCATTTAGACAAACAAATAGTCAGTCAGTCAGTCAAGACAGACAAACAGACAGACAGTCAGTCAAGACAGACAGACAGACAGACAGTCAGTAAAGACAAACAGACAGTCAGACAGCTAGTCAGTCAGTCAAGACATTCAAACAGACAGACAGACAGACAGACAGTCAGTCAGTCATGACAGACAGACAGACAGACAGACCGACAAACAGTTAAGAGATAGAGAGACAGACAGACCGACAGTCATTCAAGCCAGCCAGACAGACATTCAGTCAGGACAGACAATCAGACAGTCAGTCAAGACAGACAGACAGACAGTCAGTCAAGACAGACAGACAGACAGTCAGTCAAGAAAGACAGACAGTCAGTCAAGACAGACAGACAGACAGTCAAGACAGACAGACAGACAGACAGACAGACGGACAGAAAGTCAGACAGACAGTCAGTCAAGACGGACAGTCAGTCACTCAAGACAGACAGACAGACAGACAGACAGACAGACAGGACAGACATACAGTCAGTCAGTCAAAACAGAGAGACAGATAGTCAGTCAGTCAAGACAGACATACAGTCAGTCAGTCAAGACAGAAAGAGAGACAGTCAGTAACGACAGACAGACAGACAGTCAGTCAAGACAGACAGACAGACAGTCAGTCAGTCATTTAGGACAAACAAATAGACAGTCAGTCATTCAAGACAGACAGACACTCAGTCAGTCAAGACAGACAGACAGACAGACAGACAGTCAGTCAAGACAAACAGACAGTCAGACAGCTAGTCAGTCAGTCAAGACATTCAAATAGACAGAGAGACAGACAGACAGACAGTCAGTCAGTCATGACAGACAGACAGAAAGACAGACAGACCGACAAACAGTTAAGAGATAGAGAGACAGACAGACAGTCAGTCAAGACAGACAGACAGTCCGTCAAGACAGACAGACAGTCAGTCAAGACAGACAGACAGTCAGTCAAGACAGACAGACAGTCAGTCAATACAGACAGACAGACAGTCAAGACAGACAGACAGACAGACAGACAGACAGACAGACAGACAGACAGACAGACAGACAGACAGACAGACAGACAGACAGACAGACAGACAGACAGTCAGTCAAAACAGACAGACAGACAGTCAGACAGACAACCAGTCAAGACAGACAGTTAGACAGACCGTCATTCAAGACAGACAGACAGACAGTCAGTCAGTCAAGACAGACAGACAGTCAGTCCTAGTAATCCTATTATTTCTTTCCTGTGTATTTGATCGTGAGAACAATTTGGTACAATGTATCAAGGGAGATAGACTTGTAAGTATGAATTGGTTGCTAGAAGGGGTTTATGAGGGGCTAGAAACTTGTGAAAATTGGTGCACATTTTTTTTTTTATCTCTTTAAATCAGAGGGTAAGAGAATTAGTATCCTTGGTCTATCACCGGAACATGGAGTTAAGTGTTTGACCTGTTGACAACTTTAGTGGTAGGGTACAAACTCAAACAAAGAGTAGGCGGTACTCAATTCTGAGACATGTCAGGGACTTGTAACTTGGCTGTCACACCATAAGCATCTTCAGCGGTGAGAGGTTTCTGACCTTGTTCACGCAACGGATACAAATGATAATGTAAAACAACGACATAGTTTCTAAATAATTAGCAGAGTGGCATCTATGGCATTTTCATCCTGAAAAGTTGCGGATAGCATTATAATACCAACTATATTACGTTAGATAATGTTCCAAGTTTTCACCTGTCACGATGCCGGCGATAGTTCACACCGGAAACTGTACAATTGGAGCTTGTGTACCGGTAGTGTCTACGTGGAATATAGAACTCACGGAATAGTTTGGATGAGAGCTAGGATACCGGGATTTTGTTGACTTAGAGAAAATAACATGTAAACAAAATTTTTACTGCCGGAACCCATATATTGAGAGCTAAGGTAGCAACAACTATTTGATGAAAATGAGCAGCTCACGGACAGAGATGGCTATGGGCTAGGGTTCCAGTAGTGCAAACAAAAAATTTGAACTCACGGACCCATGTCAGTGCAGACTACGAAACCGGAAGTGAATATCTTAGGGTTCCTGTAGTGCCAAAATTACAAACTCATGGAGGTTGGATTTCATGAGCTGTACCGGACTCGAAAGTCCATATTGACAGGCCTCTGTGAGTTGTAATTTTAATTTTTGGCCTACCGGAACCCTAGCCCATAGCCATCTGTGTCCGTGATCTGGTCATTTTCAATCAAATAGTTATTGCTACCGGTACCTTAGCTCTCAATATATGGGTTCCGGTAGTAAAAATTTTTCCCATGTTATTTTCTCTAAGTCAGTGAAAATCTAGGTATCCTAGCTCTCATCCAAACTATTCCATGAGTTCTATATTCCACGTAGACACTACCGGAACGCAAGCTCCGATTGTATAGTTTCCGGTATGAACTACCGGCTTCATAGCTTCTGAGTATACAATTCCGTGAGACTACCGGACGAGAAGCTGGTGCGATAAAGTTGCCGTGAGCTATTTCCACTTACTACCGGAATAGGAGCCAGCATACAAGTTTCCGTTAGTCAATGACGACAGATCCCGGAATTGTATCTCATATGGTTTGGTTTCCGTGAGAACTACCGGTTCCGCAGCCAATGGGACATAAAGTACGGCTCCCGGTTCCCTAGACAGTGCCAAAGGATAAAGTTCAACTGTCTGCAAAATCAATTTAGTCCCTACTTCCGATATTTTTTTTACTTGTAAGCTAAAGTCGGCTGCTAGACCATAATCATTTTCGGCGATGAGGGGCTTGTAACTTTTGCTAGTTGGTGTGCCTTTTAACCCTATTCTTTGTTTCTAGTGTATTTGAATTGAAAACAATTTGATACTATATCCATCACGGGGATATGGACTCGTAAGTAGGAATCGGTTGCTAGAAGGGTTTCATAACGGGCCAGAGCCTAGAGCAAATTGGTGCACATTTTTTAGCTATGGATAGCTTTATAATGCCAACTAGGATATACAAGATAATGTTCCAAGCCTCCACAAGTCACGATGTCTACGATTGAAAAGGATAAAGTTCAACCGGCTGCAAAGTCAATTTAGTCCCTACTTCCGATATTATTATTTTTTTGTTTAACGCTGAGGGATAACCATGTGATTACAGATTGTGCCATCAGTTCAGAAAAATATTCTTCATGGATCGGAACATACCATTTTGAAAACCTTGATGGGTTGACAAATGCAGCATCTAACCGTTACCAAAAACCAAAGTGTTGCTCTCGCAACACTTTAGTTGGCGAAGCCGAACAAAGGTTGCTGCAAAACTTCACGTTGCCCAGGCAACGTAGGTCTAGTTGTGTTGTGAGAGCAACACTTTGGTTTTGTCTTCGTTTTTTTTTTTTTTTTTTTCTTATGACTCCGATTTCATTTTATTCCTAGTAACTGGTAAGGGTCTAACCTGTGCGGTTTTTACGGAAAGTGTGAACCTTAGGCCGGATTGATGAATATGACATTACATTTTGGAAAGCTCCGTAGAACTCTTGCCTGGGGCCAAAAAGGATGGTTTTTGGATGTCCTCGAGCCAGAGCCTACGGTGTACGAAGTGAAGTGGAGTTATATAGCCCATGTCAGAGAGGACTATCTGAAGTTGTGTAACGAACCTTTCGTTTCATCAAACCATGTTTCTGATTTCGAGTGGAAAGCTCTGTTCTAGCTCGCAAGCAGGCAGGCACCAGTTTCAAATTGAAAGATGGACTAAAATCAATAAGTGTTAAATATATGCGGCAGTTACCCGGCCCCACAGCCAACATATCTTCTTTGAGTGATAAATAGAAAAATCTGCAGAAACCAAAAATTGGCTTTTTCCCACGGGTCCGAAAGTGCTGCCATCTATTGTTTCTATCCATTTGTGTATGCGATTTTATCATTCGTTTTTTTGCACTTGGATTTGCGGTAGCGAAATGGTATCAGATGTACCTCTTAAACTTTAGAAGTTCTCTCATTGGAGAAACTAGAGTTTATCCTTTGCTCCTTTCTAAGTGGTGCCGTTAGAAAGTTGACAACTTCAGTAGTAAGGTACACACTGAAACCAAAATCAGGCGATACCAGTTGTGAGACATGTAGGGGACTTGTACGCGACAGTAGACTGTTAGCTCATAATCATCTTCGGCAATGAGGGGTTTGCAGCCGAATTTGGTTCCCAATTGTAGGACATGCAAGGGACTTGTAAGTAATAATCGGCTGATATGCTAAAAAAATCTTCAGCGATGAGGGGTTTTCAGCTTGTGCTAGCCGGTGTACCCATTATTTTTATCCGGTAAACTTGATGTCTATCACGGAAAAGGGACTGGTCAGCAGAATAGGTGCACGAGGTGTACGGTAAGAAAGTGGTCTATCGCTGTAACCTAGGATTTACTGTTTACGCAACGGGTACAAACGATAATGTAAAACAAGGTAGTTTCGTAATAAATAATAGTGTCATCACATATTTTAATCCGGAAAAGTTAAGGATAGCTTTATAATACCAACTAGATAATCTAGGATATTGTTCTAAGTCATCCGTCACGATGTCTACGATTGAAAAGGATAAAGTTCAACTGACTGCAAAGTCAATTTAGTCCCTTTTTTCGATATTCTTTTGTTGTGGTTAGGGCAATCGATAGCCTTTGATGAGCTGATCATAGTATATGTCATCCATTTTTTTGAACAAAAATTCTTCATGAGATAAATCAGTTTGAAAGTTTCAAGGGGTTGACAACTTCAGGAGTAAGGTACAAACTGAAACCAAAAATAGGGGATACCAGTTGTGAGACATGTAAGGGACTTGTAAGCAACAGTCGACTGTAAGCAACAGTCGACTCTTAGCTCATAATCATCTTCGGCAATGAGGAGTTTGCAGCTTTTGCTAGTAGGTATACCTGTTATTTGTTTCAGGTGTATTCGATGGTAAGAACAATTTTGTTCCCAATTGTAAGACATGCATGGGATATCGGCTTTTATGCTATAATCATCTTCAGCGATGAGGGGCTTGCAACTTTTGCTAGCTGGTGTATCCAATATTTGTGTCCGTTGAATTAAATGTCACTCACGGGAGAGGGACTTGTAAGTAAGAATCGGTTCACGAGGGGCTGTAAATTTTTGAAAATTGGTGCACATTGTCTTCGATCTCTGTAAATATGAAGGTAAGAAAGTTTGTATGGAAGGTCTACCGCTATAACCTAGGTCTAGTTGGCTCTGATTTCGTGTGCAAAATTACACATTTCGCCCATTACACAGGCCTTTCCGGAAAATTCGGCAAGCTTTTTTCTTCTGAACTGGATCACTATTCTCGTGTTGCACTTTCGGGAAACCCCCTTCCCCTCCCCCCACTAAGTGCCCGGATCCAGTAAAATTGTCTAAACGATTTATCTAGAGCAGATGCTTGTTCTTCCCAGCAAGTTTCACTCCGATCCCTCCATTCTAACCGTTTCTTGAAATTTCCGGCCTCCCCCCCCCAACCCCCCCCCCCCCCCCCCTGGCTAACGTTCCGGTCAAGACTTTTAACAGGACATCCCAGATATATAATCTATTCAGTTATTAAGTTTCATGACAATCCGATTACCCGTTCGAAAGTCACACACTACTCAATTTCTCGGAATCCCCTACCCTCCGCTCCCCCACAAAATGGTCGGATCGGAAAACTGATTATTACCAAATTTGTTTGGCCGGGTCTCTGATATGCCTGCCAAGTTTCATGGCCCTAGCACATCTGGAAGTACACTAACTCGAAAAAGTGTGACAAAATGCGCTAAATTTTCAAGTTTCCAGCGCCCTCCACTCCCCCGCATATAGTCGGATGGGGGAACTGATTATTTCCAGGTTAGTTTGGTTGGTTCCCTGATATGCCTTTCAAGTTTCATTGACTTAGCACATCTGGAAGTACCGACCGACAGACGGAATTGTGATCGGTATATGGCACTTGAACAAGAGGCTGCAAGTGCCATACAAACCGCTAAAAACCGTTCTTAAAACCGGGTCAAGACCGATTTTCCAACAGGTTTGTCCGTAGTCGGGCCCGGCCGTCACAGCAAGAGACTAATGACGAAATTAGGTACTGTAAGCATTTATACTTTTCTATGACTAAATTGTAAATTCTGTCATATTTGTCATACAATAAGGTCTCTTGGCCATTGCCCAGCCCTGACGCTACTTCTTTCGGACGCATGTCACATACCCGTTCCGGACAAATCAAGTTGACATGCCAAATTTTTTCCATACCGTCAAGTGATGGCAAACCAGTGCGTGTGACGACAATTTTTATCACATGAGATCAGTGTATCTCGTGTTTATTCTAAGAACTACTTACCAATAACTTGGACAGACGATCAGTGTCAGGAGCTTGCGGACAGGAATTCCTGACACGATTTTTGAAACCATCATCAGTTCCATGCGGAATAGTTGACATTTTTCAATTTCGCAATGAAAGTGTAGAAAGCACGGCCGGAAAAACCTAATGGTCTTTGGCAACGAAAAGAAGGAGGTATTCGCTTAAAGTTAAACTGAAAAATCAGCTTATTTTGACATCTGATCTTTAACAAGACCAAAGGTGTCGATGGGATCCCAAAAATCTAATATTTGATTCAGACAATCGAGTCTTGTCTTCGCCAGATCCAGTCTTGGACAGGCTAATTATCAGAGAAAACCAAGTTCAGATATACCTCTATAAACCATATCTATTTTGACGATACTGACCGGGACTTCCTGCCGATTTCCGAGCGAACTACTAGCCCAGCAAACAAAAAAAATACAGAAACAAAACCAGCATATCTCCTTATCCCTATAAAGAACATCTAATCAACTTTGAATAAAAGTTTGACTTAAAAAAAAATCCGGTTACAACCGGATTCCGGAAAAATTATATGTCCGGGTAAAAAAACATCGTCATAAACCGACTCAGCCTCCCTTCTTACCCCTTAATCTGTCATCTACTCGAACTTTTGCTTTTAACAAATTTTCCGGTTTTGGCCGGATTCCGGGCGAACTACTTGTCCGTCAAGAAAATGATTTTCACCATCGTCTTCAGCATGTCTTCCTACCCCTAAATCGAACATCTAATCAACTTCAAATAAAACTTTCACTTTTAACAAACTTTCCGGTTTTGGCCGGATTCCGGGCGAACTACTCGTCCGATGACAAAATGATTTTCCCCATCGTGCTCAGCATGTCTTCTTACCCCATAATCGACTATCAAACTATCAACTCGAAATAAAACTTCTAATTTTAACAAACTTTCCGGTTTCGGCCGGATTCCGGGCGTACTACTTATCCTTCGAGAAAATGGTTTTCACCATCGTCTTCAGCATGTCTTCCTACGCCTAAATCGAACATCTAATCAACTTCAAATAAAACTTTTACTTTTAACAAACTTTCCGGTTTTGGCCGGATTCCGGGCGAACTACTCGTCCGATGACAAAATAGTTTTCACCATCGTGCTCAGCATGTCTTCTTACCCCATAATCGACTATCACATTAGCTGTTTCAAAATATTTTGTTTGCCCCTTAATTTAAACCCCCTCCCCCACCCCTAAATGTAGGGCTACATAGCCCATCTACGAACTTGACTGGTCCGACGACCCAACGAATCCTCACACCAAGTTTCATCAAAATATCTCACTCCCTTCGAGAGTTATCGTGCTTACAGACGGACGGACGGACGGACGGACGGACGGACAGACGGACAACTTTTGCGATGTCATAGGTATCCCTCCACTTACGTTTTGGGATCCCAAAAACACTAAAGAATTTTGACTCATCTAAGGGATCTGTATTTTTTTCACCCAGGCTCTAGTAATAACGTTCGGAATGGCACTGCTTGCATGACAATCCAAAATGCAACGAAAGCCTGCATTTCCAAGTGGAAGCGAAGCTGTGGAATTTATGGAAGATTAAAAATGAAAATATTATTTTTGTTATATGACTGTTATTTTTGGCAATGTCCTACCTATGTAGTTGATGGGCACCTCAAGCACAGAGGGACAAGAATATAATAATTTATTCCTTACCCACAAATTCCAGAGGAAAAACATGTGGAGTACAATAAAGAAAAAGAAAGGAAGAAAATACTAAAATAACTATACATACAAAAACACTAGCATATAAACAGGGGGTAAGGGGGTGGTGTGGTGATAACCGAGAGTATGCTGGACACGACAGTTTCCTTTGTAGCATTAGTAATCTCTCCGATATATCTGGAACACCGAACTTGCGAATAATTACTCTATTCCGATGCCAAGGGGGGAGGTAAAGAAGGAATTTACAGCAGCGAAAATAACTTTTTTGGAAACAAAGAAGGTCTTTCTTTTAAGAAGAAGATACAGTCCAGAAACGTAGAATACTGAATTGTCGGAAACAATTCAATACAGCCGACCAAGAGCTCGTCTATTATACCGCCTACGGTTAGCGACAATTTTCGAGTAACCGAGTTGTATTTTTTGTTCTTTACGCCAAGGACAGTTTGTTGTCGTAGAGACGGTAGAGGATTAGTGATAGTGATGCCCAGCCACCTGAAAGAAGTAGTAAGGGGGATAGTCAGATTTTTACACACAAGGGAAGGCTGAGAAGAAGAACGATCGTTAAAAATCAAGAATTTACATTTTTCCACATTCAGAGACAGTCCAAAATCTGAGAAGAGACTAGAAACTTTTGAAACCATAGAAAAAAGGCTTGTACGACTATTACTAATCAGAAGAAAGTCGTCTGCATAAGCAAGATAAGAAACGTTCGTAAATATAGAGATAGCCTACCATAAATCTGAAAGAATAAGTTAATTCGATTGATTATCGATGGGTAGCGGACAAACGAAGTAACCCATTCTCATCGGGATTTCAGGCTTATTTAAGTAAATAAGTGAAGCGTAATTAAACTATTAGATCTCAGCCCTATTTGTTTAAACTTTAACAACCTGTCATGTTTTCAGGAAGAAAAGGTGCGTCCAGTATTCTTGTGTAAACGGTCTGACCCACTGATAGTTTATGGGCGGATGGGATTGACCGACTCGTTGTCATAGAGGGTTTATTCAGTTTTAACTTTATAAAAATAAAGACAATTCAGGGTGATGTTGATTGACGCTAGGATGATGCAGAAAGAAAAGTAACATTACTGTTAACAGTAGTCATTCCTATTAATTGGAAAAGGTTTCTTCTCTCGTGTCTCAGTTTTGCTACATGCATGGCAGCTTCCTCAGCTCTCATTTATAAATATTACTTGGGTCAGAAACGAACTGTGTGACGTCACCACTCCATGTACACACTGAATGCACTGTCGGAAGTTTCATAACAAATTGCGCATAACACTTTCAAGAAGAACACCTTTTCACTTACAAGTAAAGTGTTATGACCAATTAAGTTTATAGTATTTCGTGTCTAGATCTCCAACAACACCTTCAGTAGGTAAAAATACTAAAATGTCAGAAGTTACATAACGACAACAGAAGGATGCGCGGTTTCAACAGATTATACTTTGGGATGTTATCTGTCATGTTTCTTTCGTTCCCGTTAGTATTTTTACCAATTGAAGGTGTTGTTGGAGATCTAGGCACGACAAGTGTAAACTTAGTTGGTCATAACACTTTTTTTCTAAGTGAAAAGGTGTTATTCTTGAAAGTGTTATACGCTATCTGTTATGAAACTTCTGACAGTTTGAACCCTACGCAACCACGCAACCACGCGCCAACGCTGCCAACTTCAAACGTGGTTTTTGCGATGACTTAGCACGTAAACCGAAAGAGCTCGAAAATTATGAGGTGAACATCTGAACACTCGCCCATTTAAATCACGGAAAAGAAAAATCAACAAGACCATATGGCACCTGTGGCTATCCCTTGTGCGCAGCGGAAGGAAAACAGCGAATCCTAACAGCTTCCGCAAACGCTTTAACGAAAGAAACAAGCCACTTCCTTGCCAGTACGCAATAGGGCCTTGGATGATGTGAGAGGAATCAAAGAGACTGGATATATCACAAGCATGGAATGCGGCTTTGGTATTCTTTTAGTGACCTGGATTGTCCTACTGCTCTTCTCAGGTTGGGCTACTCGTGTGATAGCATGTATAACTTATCGTTGTTGCATGAAAAATGAATTTTTCGTTTGAGTGAGGGAACGCTTGTAACAGCTGTACCTAGTTTCTGGCTTATTGTTTTCTCATTCGTGCCCATGACTACTCATCAAATTTTTCCGAATTCTTTTATTAGACAAATGTGAACTCGTCCTCTTTATCTTCCAAATTTCTATACGATTGGTGTATATGATATGATTTGATGCCGTCAAAGAATATAAAACTTAGAGTAGAAATCGGTGTTTCTTTGAGGTTGCAGATTTATAGGGCTTTATTTCTGTAAAGTTTAATGTTATATTAACCATAAGAAATTAGACAATTGGAAGGAAAAGGAGAGATGTATTGGTTTTCTGAGACGGCACAGACTGAAGGCGAAAGGTGATGAAAGAGAATGTAGAAGCATGAGTAATACATAAATGGTGTGTATTTTACATTAATGATTTATGTCTCTTTATTGCTGCAAATTTACGCAGATTTACTTTAATTTAATTTGTTCAACACGATTAGCAATAGCTGTCACTGTACTGTTCGTAACCCCTTTTGGGAGTTTCTCGGTCGTTATGTTTAATTGCATATTGTAAAATCGGAGGGATATTTGGCCGGAAGTCGAAGTGAAAATGCATCCAATCTGCTTGTTTCTCGATTGCTATTTTTAACATGAATATAGTGAAAACGGTGGGCTATTGACTGGGAGTTAAAGTGAGAACGCAGCCAATCGCAACGAAGCAAAATACGGGTTCATCCTTGTTCGCTAGTCCTCTACTTTCCGCTAAAATCTTGACAACCTTGACCCGTTTCCAACAAGCGGAATTTTATTTTTAATCCAAAATAGTATTCAAGTCGATTCCGAGTTATTTGCCTTATCGTTTTGCCATCCCCGCGGAAACAGCGAGTTAAAAACTGGATACCTGCATTTTTTCTTCTACATAACGTGGTGTTTTTCGAAAGCTGGCGTGATCACTAAAGTACCGCTTCCAATTTCCAAGCATTTTGCTTTCTTTGTTTGTTTTTTTGCGAGGGCTTATTCATTACAATTTTGCCCCAAGTTGATTCCTAAATCACCAGACTCAAACCCAGCTTTTTGGGATCCCAAAACGTAAGTGGAGGGATACCTATGACATCGCAAAAGTTGTCCGTCTGTCCGTCCGTCCGTCCGTCCGTCCGTCCGTCCGTCCGTCCGTCCGTCTGTCCGTCCGTCTGTAAGCACGATAACTCTCGAAGGGAGTGAGATATTTTGATGAAACTTGGTGTGAGGATTCGTTGGGTCGTCGGACCAGTCAAGTTCGTAGATGGGCCATGTAGCCCTACATTTAGGGGTGGGGGAGGGGGTTTAAATTAAGGGGCAAACAAAATATTTTGAAACAGCTAATGTGATAGTCGATTATGGGGTAAGAAGACATGCTGAGCACGATGGTGAAAACTATTTTGTCATCGGACGAGTAGTTCGCCCGGAATCCGGCCAAAACCGGAAAGTTTGTTAAAAGTAAAAGTTTTATTTGTAGTTGATTAGATGTTCGATTTAGGGGTAGGAAGACATGCTGAAGACGATGGTGAAAACCATTTTCTCGAAGGATAAGTAGTACGCCCGGAATCCGGCCGAAACCGGAAAGTTTGTTAAAATTAGAAGTTTTATTTCGAGTTGATAGTTTGATAGTCGATTATGGGGTAAGAAGACATGCTGAGCACGATGAGGAAAATCATTTTGTCATCGGACGAGTAGTTCGCCCGGAATCCGGCCAAAACCGGAAAGTTTGTTAAAAGTGAAAGTTTTATTTGAAGTTGATTAGATGTTCGATTTAGGGGTTGGAAGACATGCTGAAGACGATGGTGAAAATCATTTTCTTGACGGACAAGTAGTTCGCCCGGAATCCGGCCAAAACCGGAAAATTTGTTAAAAGCAAAAGTTCGAGTAGATGACAGATTAAGGGGTAAGAAGGGAGGCTGAGTCGGTTTATGACGATGTTTTTTTACCCGGACATATAATTTTTCCGGAATCCGGTTGTAACCGGATTTTTTTTTAAGTCAAACTTTTATTCAAAGTTGATTAGATGTTCTTTATAGGGATAAGGAGATACGCTGGTTTTGTTTCTGTATTTTTTTTGTTTGCTGGGCTAGTAGTTCGCTCGGAAATCGGCAGGAAGTCCCGGTCAGTATCGTCAAAATAGATATGGTTTATAGAGGTATATCTGAACTTGGTTTTCTCTGGTAATTAGCCTGTCCAAGACTGGATCTGGCGAAGACAAGACTCGATTGTCTGAATCAAATATTAGATTTTTGGGATCCCATCGACACCTTTGGTCTTGTTCTTCCCGTAAGCTACCCTGATTTTCTAGCCACCGACAAAAGACACAAACTCCAAGATGTACCGAATCTCTATCACGCATAGCCACACATTCCATCCGAACCGTGAAGTGTACAAGACTCGAGATGACACTGTTCAAAGATGCATGATCAAGAAAATTTCTACCGAGAACTCACAGATATGACCGATAACTAATTTTATTCATGGATAGAATGCAAGGACGGAATCGCGGTACTAAGCGTGATAACTACCACAGTATGGAGCTCGCCCCTACTCTTATCATCGTAAGTTGTAATAACTTCACTGGAACGCTATCTAACAAACGGCAGATCAGGTAGCGGTTTAAGGTCTAATAGCAAACGGTCACAATAAAAGCTTAGTAATACACAACAAAAATTAAGCTTATGTGCAAATAAAAATAAGTTTTTAATACGTAGATAATACTAACATTAGAGAGACAAATTAAAGAAACAAAAAAAAGGAATGAAACACTGAACCGGACAGGACGGGCAAAGTATAACTTCAGTAAAGAGCAAAACGGAAATCATGGTTCATGTAACTGGTGACAAGGTGACAAGTAGAGCTGACGTGCGGTACTTAGTCGCTGGAAATGATTTGGATATGTTTGAGAGGCTGATTAGATATGTCGGTTTAGGGAGTGATTCGGGAAGGAAGTGCATGAATCCGACTGATTACATAGTTTTCTGTCTGACAATTGTCATTTTATGGACGATGAGCAAATAATTTAGAGAAAAGACAACAAACAAACTAAAGGAAGTGATTTCATATGCAGTTTCGTCACTGTTTAGACACTCTTGTGAAAGAAACGAGATGTCTGTACATCGAAAAAGGGGCAGAGTCGGTGTCGTTAATATGTTCATACAGTAGATTTAATTGATAACAGGTATTATAAATTTCGGAAGACGTTCGTGCTGTTAAGTAGGACCGACCGTCCGTCCATATTCCATTCTTCGAATTTTGAATAGGAGTGAGTATTCGTTTTTAATCTGTGCTATTATATAACAGCAGTTGAAGGCGTGCGGTTCTTGGGACGTATCCATGAAACACAGACTTTAGAAGCTTTTCTTAAACAAGAGTGCGAATCCAATTTGAAACTGCCTACAGCTATTAAAGCAGGTTGGTAATTGTAGCTTGAGTATGAGCCGGATGCTTGCCAAAATGCCAAGCACAAATCTCAGTTTTTCACCACTGAACATGATCTTCGTACACTTCATTTCCTGAAACATATAAAATTTCTCAGCTTATCTTAGGAATTTGATCTACAGAGCCAACGTATTACCCAACATGGTTAGTCTTTCCTAAGAAGCGAGGTGGATAATTAGCAAATGAAAAATTAGTTAAGGATAGTTGAGGATGGTAGCAAATACAAATTACATTAATAAAGAAAATTTAAATGTCAGTTACTACAATTATTAAGATTTAAAGTTTATCCGAAGAGGGTTGGGATACGACACTTTAGTGTTCCATCACTTGTTCAGTTAAATAGGCTTGAAGACTGATGAAATGCGTTATTTCATTGCTCAACCATTTACATATTTTTCATCCAATGAAGTGTTTTCTTTCGGATTTCTGGTACCTCTACTTCCTTGTACCAAACGCTAGAAATATTCAGCAACTATGCTGAAAAACATATCTGTTTTGAGTTATATACAATAGCGGGCTTTCTTCCGACGTGACCTTACAACTTGGAAGTAAACATTCGCTTCATTAGCCATTGAAATGCAGGCTTTTATTGAAGTTCAAATCATCCGCGTCGGGATGAACTTTCTCTTGTCGTACCAGCACCGGCTTTTCTTAACGTCACAAAGCTCAAGGAGAATACAAACTAAATCCTTTAGCAGAGTCAAATTATTTCAGTGTATTCAATCCCACGATAACATATAACAATAACTTCAGTTAAAATCTAAGAAACAATAACTAAGGGTAACAATAGTTGCGTCACAATAAATGCCCTACTCGTTCAATGTAACCGAACATGCTGCCTCTGAACTAGGGGATGTTCAACGAAAAGGGGCAGGAGCAAACATTGTACGACTAAGACCGCACTACATAAACTAAAAAGTCCAAAAGGTATTTCTTGTCAAAATTCCTCGAGCAGTCAGCTTCGGTTTTATATGACTACTTGCAGGATTCTGAAACAGTTCGGTGTTAGCAGTCAGCTTGGGTAAGCGGTAATTGTATTCTATGATTTTCAACAAGCCCTAGGTGAGCAGAAGATAACTTTTCCGTCCAGAACTTCCCATTATTTCAAAGACAAACAGATAAATATTTTTTTGTGACGAGTTACTGATGAGCAAAATACTACAGTTGGTGCAGAACGCTCATGGGAAATTAAAGGCATTGTAGAGACAGTATTGAAATTTTTTGTTTCGTTAATATTTTCAGCTTCCAGGGGAAATACATACACGATGGAAAAAGTCACAAGACAGATAGTCGCCTCTGATCGTATTGTCGCTGAATGCCTACTGAAGAAATGTTGCCAGTTTATAACGCATATATTATTTTAAAGCTTAAACGGTCATACTTGTAACTTCTTGCTAGTAAGTAAGTAAGTAAGTAATAAGTAATTTATTTATAACCCGCCGTTTTCAAGAAAGCGGAGTAAATGAAGAAAGTAAATAAACACATAAACATACACAAAAAGACACTTAATTTCAATCGTCGGCCAGGAAGCAGTGTAGAAGGTCGTGCGCTGGTTTGGTTCTGTTGTCAATGATTTTTTATAGCGACGAAGAAACATCCAAAAGGGTAACACTTGCATCTTGAATTTTGAACTTCTCCGTCAAAGTATGGTTATGGCATAATTTCGACAAGTGGAGCAGGTGCTTTGCATATTTAAAATAACATGATCTCATCTTTTTTATCTCCTTCTTTCGCAGAACATGAGTGACACCAGAACGAAATAGTATAGAAGGAGCGCAGAAGGTGCTGTACAATTTTCCCAAAGCTTTACGATTATAGCGCCCCCGGTTGGGGACGATGCGCCCATAGGCGGTACGGATTGATCTAGAAACTTCTTGAACAACCGAAGAGCAAAATTTTGACAACGAGGATTTGAATGTTATGCCAAGCCGTCGTAGAGATTCTGTTGATCTGACGATAAACGATCCAAGAGAGATAGAAGCTTTAGCATTCAAACGATTTGACGAAGGGTTGAAATGCAGGTACTCACATTTTGAGAGGTTAACTTCAAGACCGATTTTGAGAAGTTCCGACGACAGCTTACAGACATTTTTGGCGAGTGTGGATCGGGTACGGCTTACTAAGAGCAAGTCGTCCACGTAAGCTATGTAGCTGAAGGCGTGGTCTCAATAAAAGTAAGCAGGATGCAAAGAATCAAGACAAATACGGCCGATTTGAAGATGTAGGGAGATAAAACTCCCCCTTGACGAACACCAGTTCGGACTGGAATAATCTCTGACAAGCTACCTTGCCATTTGAACCTTACTGAAGAATTACCATACCAAAATTTTAACAGATAGACAACAGACAGATTCACGCCAGAAGTAATGAGAGAAAATAGGGCCTGAGAATGCGGTATAGTGTCAAAAGCACCAGCTATATCTATAGAACATATATGTATAGCAGACTTGTCGCGGGTAGCCTTTTTCATCATTTTTGTCAATATGTGATGAGCGTGCGCACAACTGGCACTCGAACGGAATCCAAACTGCATTGAACCAAAGCGACATTTTTCAACTTTTTCTGGAAGAAAGACGTATTCCAGGATTTTGCTTATGGTACAAGAAACTGTAATTGGCCGATAGCTTTTGCAAAGGTCCGCGTCTTTCCCTCGCTTAATCACCGATGTTATAGTACCCAAGAGGAAACTATTCGGAACCAAACCCTGGCATAAACAAATTTGAAATAGCAGCTGAAGGTGTTGTGTTAAAGCTGGACACTCAATTTTGAAAAAAATCGGCACTAAGACCATCAGAATCTGTAGAACCAGTTCTTCGTAATTTTCTAAAAGTAATTTCGATGAAAGAACAAGTAACGGGAAGAACAGAAGGTTGAAATAT
Organism: Branchinecta lynchi; assembly: GCA_023053575.1. NCBI lineage: Eukaryota > Metazoa > Arthropoda > Branchiopoda > Anostraca > Branchinectidae > Branchinecta > Branchinecta lynchi. The sequence goes on from JAKZAP010000005.1 coordinate 220,840, forward strand.
CTTCCTTGGTAGGTATTTAAGAAGTAAATTTTCAAAGTGCTTCTGAATCTGGTTTTTGCAACCACTGAATAGATCACTGTAATGGCTGGTCCAGTCAGCCATCGTTAGCGTGGAAGGAGGTACAGCTGAACCTTTATCTGTACGAAGGACCTTTTGCCACGCTTTTTTGTCACTGGGAGCATCTAAGCCATTCAAACGAGCATTTTTAAGTGAAGATTTGTATTCACGCTTCGTTTTAGCTTTTAGATTAAAGACAGTACCATTCCCTGGGCGTCCACAAGCAATCCAAATTTTTAGCCAAAATGTTGACATTTTTTTGCCTTCTTAACTTCAGGACTGACTTTCCAAATAGATTTCCTTGTACCAACTCGAATTCTCTCAATCGGTACAGCAGTATCGGCTGCCAATTTCAAGCAATGGACAAGCTCGCTATAATAACAATTAATATCAACGGACGAAGTAGTAGCTGCTATACCAGTCTGAAGAAGGTGAAAAGGAACTTTTAAAAGCGAGAGAAGATTAGTTAACGTAGAAATGTAGAGCACAGCATCTATACGATTCCAGTTAGGCTTTTGGATCCAGGCCTTCGTGGGATTTGGACAACTGATTCGAGAAACAGGGACAACCAAACAGAAAGACAGAGGCAGATGGTCGTCCTCGATTTTCTCCTCATCAACCTCAACAATACCGTCAATAAGACATGTTTCAGAAACAATCAAATGATCAAGGTTGGAAACATTAGCGCCATGATTATATAGATATGAAAAGGGTAGAGATTTCTCAATGAGACTTTGAGCTACCGGTAAAGAATCGAAAAATAAATCAGTCCGTACAGATGAAGTCAGAAGATCAGTGTTGATATCCCCAACAAGAGCCCATTTCATTCCTTTCCGTGGAATGTCTGACAATTGTGTTCTTATTTTCTGACAAGCCTTAGCAAATGAAGTAGGTGATGCAATGTTCCGCCTGTCGCAAGGTAAATAAATGTTAACAAGAACAATTTTGTCCAGTTGAACGGCAAGAGCGTAACGTCCAGACTGGAACAGTTTTGGTGGTGCTGAACACTCGCTGGCTCGAAGAAAAATGGCCAACCCACCGGAAGGACGACCTCTAGTTTTCATTGCCGGCTGGATGAACACAAAATGCTCAGGAGATCTGCGCAAACTTTCGCTACTGGGGGCGGATAGCAGATGCTCTTGGAGACAAAGAATGTCGGAGCTGCCAAGTAAATCATCAAGTAGAAGATCTTTGTCCTTTGTGCCATTTACATTTAATGACACACAGCGAAGTTTCTGTTCCTGAAAAATCATTATTTGCCAAGACCCACGTCTTTCCTCATAACGCTGCATCTGGGGCTAAAAGAAACATGACAACCGTCGCAATTGGCACACTTTGGAGGCAGTGAGCAAGGCGAATATTTGCTGTAACTGTGGCAACCAGCACAGCAAGCGCATTTTGGAGAATCAGACGAACGCGGGCATTTGGCTACACCGTGGTTTGGGGATTGACAGCGAAAGCAGCGCCTGGGCATTCGGTGGAATTCATGAACACGAAAAACTTCATACCCGATTTTTACCCCGATTTTCAGAGCTGTAAGTAGGCCAACTTGACTTTTGAACCCGATTTTGAAAGAACGAGAGCCCGAAATAGGCAGGACTTCACAAGCATCAGGAATCAGGGATTTCAAGGCGTCGGCCGTAATGGCGACTGGAACACTCCTGACAACACCCACAAATTTAGGAGAGATAATTTTGGCAGTAGAACCCTCTGGCAAACCCTTTGTGATTGATCGCGCAACAGCCTCGGCATAAGAAGCACTTGAAGTGTGGACAATGAGACGATTTCTTTGAGTATTCGCTCTGACATTGGTGATCCCTTCGTTACCTTCAACGGTGTCAATGTGTTGCGTCCTTGAATCAATGATACGAAGATCCGACGGGATATTACTAACAACGACAGTGTGCGTATTAGAAGGTGGTGAGCAAGGGATGGCTGTCAAAGCCTCGGCACGAGTGGAAATAGCCGTGAAGCGATAAAGAGCAGTATCTGCTTCAGCAATAAAACGGACATCATTAGCAACAGCGCTTAGCTTGCTACTCAATACAGATATGGCAACAGCTGGAACGACTGGAGCTTCACTCGGAAATCGTATGACGAAATCCGGAACAGCAACGTCCAAGTCATCACACCGCCGGAAAGCTTCAACAGTATCCCACAGATGATTGGCCTGGGCATTTCTTCTTGGGGGGAGCTCACTAGGAAAGGAAAGAGCCCACAGAAACTTTTTCGCAGCGACAATCGCATCAACAGTAAAGAACTCCGCAGCAAAATTTTGGACGGAATTTGTATCGACTCCCGAGTCGAGACTTTTCTGTAAAAAATTCAGAACTGGCTGATAAACGAGACTAACTGACATCTCGTCATTTCTTTCACTTGGCGCCATTCCACAAACGCAGACTTTCAGTAACGGCTTTCAACGGTTTCACAAACAAAAAGTTAACCGGTATTTGCGACCGTTAAGGTCAACGGTCAGTTGAAGACTGACTGTTGACCTGACCTTGAAGACTAGTGTTTCAGAGAGGCTTGGTCTCAAAGCCTACATCCGAAAACGGCAAATTACTTAGGTAAATGCTACATAATACTGTACATTCCCTAACGTTCATTAATCGTCACAATTTAAGTCGTAGTGTTTACGCAACCCGGTCCTTTTCTTCACTCCCGCCAATAAGGATTTGACCACACGACTCTGCTTCCACTTACCGTCGATGGTGCCAACGGCCAACACTCATTATGCCCAAGATGGCAATGCGCACGACTCGTAATGCCCACGGCTCCAAATCCCCACGGTTCAAAATTCCTACGACTGAAAAGGCTTACGACTAAAAATGCCCACTGGTCAGAAATGTCAAAATGCCCACGTTTCAAAATGTCTGACACTGAATATGGAGGCGTTCAGTTCGTAATAAACTGAAATTAGTGGTGAGTGAGCAACGGAAGGAGTAGACCGAGTATCAGAATGGGAGTAACCGTTTGCTGAACTGGTATAATCTCAATTATATTATCATACTAGATACAATATTCATCCCAAAAGGGCCCGTTGTCGTTCTGTCGGTCTGTCGTTCGGTCGGTCGGTCTGTCTGACCCGGTTTTGCTAGTTCGGGCACTTCCAGATAAGCTAGGACGATAAAAGTTGGCAGGCATATCAGGGACTCAGATTAAAGTGAACGATAGGTCGTAAGAGACAATGCTTCAGATGATCCAGTTAGGAGCCCGGACCAGATTCGGTCGCGGTGTATGGGGGGTTGGAAGGGGGTACCGGAAATCTTGAGTCCGTCTAGAGACATAGCGAGTGGATTTCTTGGGTTGAAAATGGGGAGGTTGGCGATGGCTTGGAGGTGATATCGGAAATTTTCAGACTTGAGTGAATCGACATATCCTAATTCTATGTCCGAACAGCATTTTTGGATGGCGGGGTGTTTTGTGAAGTTCTCTTCTACTTTCTAGTACCACCTACTCTTAACAAGTGCCATATGAGCTCGTAGCTCTTGTTTTTTTAGGTATCTCTGACGGATAAGGAAACCCCTTGGAACTATTCTTTAAGAGGGTTAATTTGCTGATCTTTTCGAATCATTTTGACTGCCGAGATGGTCACACCGTATTCCTGAAATTCCTGAAGTCCTATTAGTTTTTCGCTAATTCACATCACATACGAGAATCACGCTAGCCTCTACAAGCTTATTTGTCTGCCCTACTTTACAAGAACAAGATGCACTTTTATCCCATCCTGCAACCAAACCTTAAGAAGACATATTTCTAATGGGAGTCTCTTTCAGATTCTCAAGCTGTGCAAATAGTGGATTTCTATGTTCCAAAGCAGGTCGCTCGGGGCGAAGATGTTACGCTGGAGTGCTCTTACGAACTCGGGTCCAGCAGATTATATAGTGTAAAGTGGACAAAGGGGACTCACGACTTCTATACTTACAAGTATTACACGTCAGCGCAAGCAAGAAAGGAGGTTTATCACGTCCCTGGAATCACTGTGGATGTAAGTATATAACTTACTCGCAAGTTTTGATCCCACTCCTCAGATTTCAAAAATCTGTGCCTTTTCCTTATTGTTTGGAAGCTTGTAGTGTAATCTTACCTTTTCTTTCTTTTAGTGGAATAGTGCTAGTTAATTTTATATGCGGTTAAGAAATGGCAAAAGGCAATGCTCAAAATCAAATGTCTCAGAATAGTAAATTTCTTTTCTAGTCAAAATTTCCACGATTTCGGACTAATTCAGGTTTGATAATGTTTTCTGATCAGAAAACTAGCCTGATAGATTTGGACAAAAGAAAGGGAAAGTCCGAAAACCGTATTCCGTTTTCACTTCGACTTCCGACACTTCGACTTCCGACCTCATTAATAATTTTGGTAGATTTTTTTTTCAGGAAGATACTTGTTCCTTCCAATAGAAACAAGAGCTACGAGCTCATATGGCAATTGGTAGAGTAGGTGGTAATAGAAAGCAGATGAGAACGTCACACAATACCCCTTAACCCCCTAGGCTCGGAAATAGAATATCTAGAATCGCTCGAGTCTGAGCATTTCCAGCGTCGTCGCGGATCATTTAGGGCAAATGACTTTTCTATCTTCCAAGTTTGATCGCTCGACTTGCCACACTATTTCCGGTCCCCCCCTCCACTCTCCCTGCCGCGGCCGAATCTGGATTGGACACAAAAATAGATAATCTGAAGCATCTTCTCTTACCGCCAATCAAATTTCACTCGAATTTGAAATTTTGTCGAGAAATTCTGGTATCCACGGTCCCCACCGTGCTCGGATCTCGTCTGGATCTAGAATGTGTAATCTAGGGCATATGATATCTCTACTTTTCAATTTTCATTCATAGGGCTCCATTCGTTTGAATCCTGTTTGAGACACAAAATTTGCGACTCCCGCTCCAACTCCCGCCCCAGTGTTGTTATTATTCTTTATACTCCAACCGGCGGTTTATGATCGACTTGAGATCATTATATGGTAGCGTTCGAGCGGCGGCAATGTTCAACATTCAAAGGCGTATTTAGGATCGTAGTCTTTCGTTTCGGGAGGTCGACTCTTTTTCTTTGATACCTACTTTATTGATTCCTTAGATTATAACTTGTCACAGTCAGCAAGTAAGATTATCTCCAAATACAGACATACGTCTCGCTACAATCAACTCTCGGAATCATCTAGCAATCGTCTCTTTCAATTAAATACTCCGACCCATCTACTCGCTTCGAGCTTCACCTCAAATTCCTATTTTCTTACTGCGTAGGAGCTAACCTTTAAAGTTCACCTAACCGCAGTCACTAACATCCACGAGCTCAGGCTTAGATAATACGAGGCTGGAAAAGCGACAGCAGGATATTGGAAAACCACGAAAAGTTATTCTTACTAATACTGATCCCAAAAGCTCGAATTATTCCGACTAATGAGAGAGCTAATTTTGATATTCTAAATTCTAAAATACTATTCGTAACATACGAATCGGACACATAAACTTTGCGTCTCTGACATTTCCTCTTCCCTTTCATCAAGTTTGACCCGAATAGGAGCATATCTGCATATTTCTGTTTTCCCCTTCATCCTCCCCCTACCATGGTCTGATCAGGTCCAAATACCAAAAAACAAATCTAGGCCCCATAAACTCCATACTGTTCACCTTGCATCCCAATCGTCCCATTCATTTGGTTTGTTTGCATGTCATAAAGTTTCCCTACCCCCTCCCTCCAACACCCCCAACCATGACCGCATGTGGTTCGGACATACTTTTTGCATATCTAGGTGATCAGTTCAAATCACCCATCAAGTTTCACTCAAATCGGACCACCCGTTCGCAACCTATATTTCCGGATTATCTTTCCCTTAACTCACTCAAAAATGGTCAGATCCAGGAACGGAAGTTCTCTTAAGGCACAGTTTCGGGTCCTTAAGTCTATTTTCTCGGGTCACTGATATGCCCGCCAAGTTTCTTCATCTCTTATCACATCTGGAAGTATCCTAACTCGTGATCACTGGAATTTCGGGAAACCCCTCCCCGGAAAAGAGTCCTGATCCGATCTGGTCCTGTCAAGAACGTTTCTACGGCATGTGCTTGTTTTTCCACCAAATTCTATCCCCAACACCATCACAATTTCATCCATCCCTCACTTCACGAGATTCGCGGAGCCCTCTTCAACCCCCCTCCACCCCCCCCCCCCACACACACAAGTATTGGATTCGGTCCGGAACATTTGAGACGATAGTTTTTTCCACTTCCCAAGTTTCTTTCAAATCCGATCCCGCGTTCTAAAGTTATTCATGCCAATAGATTCCGGATTCCCTACCCCTCCACCAGTCAGTCTGTTCGCGTCCCTGATTTCCCCAAGTTCCATCGTCCTAGTACATCAGAAAGTAACAAGGTCGCGGGATCATCGAATTCCAGACCCCCCTCCAACTCTTTCCACAGTGCCCGAATCCGGTCCGGTTATGTCAACGATGTATCTAGGACTTGTCCTTATTCTTCCCACCAAGTTTCATCCCGACCTCTCCGCTCTAAGCATTTCTCCAACTCCTCCCAATGTCATGGGATCCAGTCTGGACAGAAGTCCGTCGTCATAAGGACGATGTCTTTCCAAATATCAAGTTTCTTGGATAACCCGTTCGAAGTTATACATGCCTCAATTTTCCAAATTCCCACTTCCTCCGTCCCCACTCCCCCTGGATGGTCGGATCGGGGAAGTAATTAAGTAATCTGGTTGGGTCCATGATACACCTGCCAAGTTTTATCGTCCTAGCTTATGTGGAAGTGCCCAAACTAGCGAAACTCGGACCAACCGATCGACAGACGGACAGAATTTGCGATCGCTATATGGCCCTTTACCGAAAGGCAAGTGCCATCGAAACCCGCAGTTGAAACCTACCCTTTACGGCAGAAAAAAATAGACTGGATTTATCGCTGACGATCGAACCCACGGGGTGCCCTAGCCACCACGACCACATCCATGTAGTAAAATGGAAGCAGAAGGAATAACTGACTAGAGGAAGATTGCAGAACCTCTTTCTAACAAGCGAAGCCATCGCCAAGACCGCAGGGATCAAACTATTCATTTCCCGTGTAACCCATCAAAACTTGGAATCCTAAAATACAGTTTCGGCCTAAGGAGGTTTCTAAGATACAAGCTATTATGTTCCCGCAAAGTCGCTCTTACACACATTTGACATGTTTCTCATCCGGGTTTTGCCAGCACGTCCAACTTTCCTCGAAGCTTCAATCGCTTTCTGTAAACACTTTCTGGACAAAGTTTTCAGAGCGATACAACTGATGCGAAAAGATAGGCAACTTTTCGTAGAAGCGGGAAAACCAACTGAGTGATTCCGTCGTTACTCTCCGGTCTCACGGAAACTCCGCCTAGATCCATCTGAGTCACGTCCTTGCTAGAAAAACAAGACCAAAGGCTTCGATCGGATCTCAAAAATGTAATATTCAGTGGACTGTTTAATCCGAACAATCGCATCTTGTAGATTTTCGGTCTTCGTCAGACCCCTTAAACCAGTTACTATGTATCCCTAATCGATGGTTTGAAAATGATAGAAATATGATTCCGCATTGGTATTTTCCTGACAAATTATGTCCAAACGACTAATAAGCGGAGGAAAGCCAAGTTCAGATATGGATTAAGCATGCCAGTTCACACCTTTGTCTCATATCTAATCGACTTTTAAAAAGTCTTTTTACTTCGACCAAGTTCCTGTTTTAGCTGTATTATGACCGAACTACCTTTCCACAGGGAAATTCGAGTTCAAGAAAAGCTAGAAGCTCATTTGGAACTTGCAAGGTTCAGACAATGACCTTTCAGATTATAAAAATGTATCTTTCGGTCAAAGGTATTTTTTTCACTTTGTGGTTAAGATGCGCACGTTAAGGCAGTTAGAAAGTAATTTGTAAGCAAAACCCCTGAGGCAAAAATAAGCGGGTTCCCTTCGGGATCAAAAGTATGTACCGTTTGCTCAAAAGTGTATTTTTTTTACTTTGTGGTTACTGAGCATTAAGAAATCCAGTTCTGCAAATGATTTATTAGACATGCTCGATCTTCCAACCAAGTTCCATCTCGATTCCTTCAATCTAAACTTTTTCGTGAAATTTCTGCCCCCTCACCCCTCCCCCCCCCCTAAAAAAAACAGTAGTCGGATCCGGTCGGGACTTGAAAAGGAACACCAAGGACACATGCTATTTTCAACTGTCAAGTTTCATTCTGAGCTGATCACTCGTTCGAAAGTTAGGCTTGACAGAAGGTTCCAAATTTCCTTCCCCTCCACTCCCCGATAATTCCTGGATTGGGAAGTGACTGTCCTAAAATCTCGAAGTACCTTAAATCGGGATCACCAGAATCCCCCACCCACCCCCTCAGAGTCCAGATCCGGTCCGAAACTACAAACGATGTATCTAGAACTTTTGATTGTTAAAGTTTCGTCTTAACCCCTTCAACCAATGCGTTTCACGCGATTTCTGCCCTACTGCATCCCCCGCATTTATCGGATCCGTTCCAGAATTAAAATAAAGATCTAAGACGTTTATCCTTTCCAACTTTCAAGTTTGAGTTAGATCCGATCATGCGTTCGAAAGTTAAACGTGCCACAAAATTCCAGATTTTCCCTCATTCCACTCCCCCCACGATGGTCGGATCGTGGCTATTGCCATGTCTATCTGGTTTGGTCCCTGATAATCCTGCCAAGTTTCATCGTCGTAGCACATCCGGAAGTACCCCCCCCCCCCCCCCCCCCCCAGCTCCACCCACAGTCTATGATTATGTCCTGTTTATGATATGTCTAGGTCCTGTGCTCCTTCTTCATACTAAATTTCAAACTATTCCCTCGACTGGAAGCGTGTCACAAGGTTTCCGTCCCCCTACCCCCCCCCCCCGTCCCCAACTCTCCCACAGACAATGGTTCCGGATTCGATTTAAAGTACGGTATATGAGACATGACGTCTTTCCAAATATGAGGTTTCATTAAGATCTGATTACCCATTCTGAAGTTAAACATGCCTAAAAACTCCGGATTCCTCCTCCCTTCACTCTCCTCACGGTGGTCGGATCGGGGAATTGACTAGTTCTATGTTAGTTTGGTCGATCCCCTGATATACCTTCCAATTTGCATCGTCCTACCACAGCTCGAAGTACCCTAAAGCTAAGTTCCCATTGTCCAGCTTGCTGTTCCCACTGCCCAATTAATGGTTATTTTTTTTTGTTGCCAGCTTTTTTCTCCCGATTTTTCGTTTTGCTGCCCAGTTTTTCTGATCAAACTGAGTTTGATATTTACTGGCCAGCTAAAAACGCTGGCCAGTTTTCTTCAAATCGCCGGCATTTTTAGTAGGAAAAGATTTGCCAAAGATAAATAATTGTGGAAATATTGAAGATGACTGAGAAGGTCAAGTGGAGCGATAGCGATGTTGAACTGCTAGTTAACAGTTGTATGAGCTACCCTTGGCTCTGGGATTCATCCAGGGCGGACTACAAAGATCAGCGAAAAAAAAAAAAACTCATACCTAGCTCTTGCAGAGAGTGGACTTTTACATGCAGGGCTTGGTATTTCAAACGAGGAACTAGCAAACGTTTTAAAAAGAAAATTTGACTCACTGAAAGACTCTTACATTCGTGAGAAACGGCAGGACCAAGGGAAAAGTGGTGATGGAGCCAAACCAGGTAAAAAGCCATGGAAGTTCCTCAGCTTGTTTGATTTCATGGCAAAATCAACAGAGATCCGCCATACAATGGACAACATCATTACCGAAAAGTCTCTGACGGGTTCAAGTGTGTCAGGTGTAGAGGATAATAGTAGTACACAGGCAACAAGCACTGACTATACAGAGGAAATTGAATACACAGAGGAAATCCTGTTTGAGATAGATGGCAACGATGGAGTGCAAACTCAGGTTGGCAAGGGAAGTGGACATACAAAACTACAAACTTCCCCAAGCTCTGCAACCAGTACCTTTTCACCAGAATATTTCAGGAGAGGTAGCACCAGCAGCTCGAAGGAATGTAGTGAAAGTGAAAGAATTCAACCAAGTTCTGCGCCCGGTAATACTAGGAAAAGACCTGTTTCACCAAACTCAGTAAAGGGTAACACAGCCAGAAGTTCAAAGGAACAAGTTGACCTTGAAAGTGAAAAATTTGATGTTGACACTGAAATCGTGAAAATGCTATCCACGATGAAAGAAAAAAAAACTCCAAATTTTTAACTTTTGTCAGTACATTTGCAGTGTGCTAGATAGCCTGCCAAAGTCGAAGCAAGCCACGGCCCGTTTTGAGATTTCAGAGGTTCTTCGCAAGTTTGAAGATGATGATGAATAGAAGATCCTCCAGAACGTTTCATTTTTCTCTTAAATTTGTTTTGTAAATAATGTTTTCAACTCAGGTAAATGACATAAAATTGTGCCGATTTTCTATCGACCATGCTTATCGTACAGTTCCTTATCAATCAGAAGGCACACTCACAAATGTGCTTTAAAAATTTAGATTTTTTTTTAATTTATGTCTCAGCTTGACACTGCGTTTTTCCAGCAGAAGGCCAAATTGAAAAATTTTTTTGCTATCAATGATTGTCCAGTAGTCAAATAAGTTACAGATGCAAATTGTGGCTAAAATCCCATTAAAACCCATTCAGCTCCCTAAAGATAAAACCACTAACAGACAATTTTTCTTTCATTTATCTTTATTTTAAGTTTCAAAAACATCTTTGTAAATATACCCACTGCATATCTTTGTAGCCTACAACTAGATTCAACAAAATTTATTCAGGCTGGCGTCCCTCACTCACTCTGTTAAGCTGCCATGGGACACTTCCACTTGGACTCATAAAGTAGTCTCTATACTGGTCTCTAACATTCTTTGCAGCCTCTGCTGCGTTTCTTGCTGCTGTGGATGCTACGTTAACAAAAGCAGTTGATGGATCCTGCCGCCACTGTCCTAATGTGAGGGTTCCATCTGTTTCTTGGTCAACATAGTTAGGATCAAAGTACCTGCGATTCCTATTCTTGTGAGCTCTTGGAGACATCAGATCTTCAGTGCGCAGATAGTTGTGGAGACACACACAGGTTCTGATTATTTTGTCAACATTCTCTGGTTTGGCAACAATAGCGTCCCTGAAAATTCTCCATTTGGCTCCTAGTATTCCGAATGTATTTTCAATTATTCTTCTTGCCCTTGAAAGTCGGTAGTTGAAAATATCTTCAGGTACAGGCAAGTGATCACCTGGGTATGGTCTGAGCAGATTCACTTTCAAGGGAAATGCTGCATCACCAACAATGACATAAGGCAAAGTTGTGCCATCACCTGTGTCTGCTGCATCACTGCTTGGTAAGTCAAGCATACCATTGCTCACTTTTTGACCTAATGTGGAATTGCCAAAAACTGACCCATCACTCTGTCTACCATAGCCCCCAATATCAACATAAGTGAAACGGTAGTCTGCATCACACATAGCCATCAGCACAATGCTGTGGAACTGTTTATAGTTAAAGAACTGAGAGCCAGAGTTGGGAGGAGCCTGTATTCTGACATGCTTGCCATCGATAGCACCTACACAATGGGGGAAATTCCACTTTACTGCAAATTCATGGGCAACTTTCTTCCAGTCAGAATGATTTCTTGGAAAACCAAGGTATTCTGAGGACAGGACACCGTACAAAGCATCCATAGTACTCCATACTATTTTATTCACTGTTGATCTTCCAAGGTAATGTGGGTAGGTTTGTGCTCTCTGAGTACCACCGGCAGCTAGAAAACGTAGTGTCACCTCCAGTCTTTCCTTGGCCGAAACTGCCATTCTGAAATTTGTGTCCTTTTTTGAAATGAGTGGCCCTACCAGACTCAAAAGATGATCAAACTGCTTTGGAGACAGTCTGAAGTAGTCGTAGAACCAATCAGGGTCTTTTTCTCTTAGGTCCTTAACCATCACATTTGACGCACCCCTCTCGTGTCGCAGTTTCAGGAAGTCCCTGACCCATACCTTCCTTTTCTTGGAAACAGTTGTGGAATCAATCGCTGCATTTTTACGCTTTCTTTTTTTAAGTAAACACAACAATAGTAATGCTTCAGTGTCATCCATGACCAACTTTAAGATTAAACTCTATCTTGGCAGAATCTTAAGTTCTTAAACTCTATCCTGGCAGAATATACAGTTCTTGTTGTTCACACCAGATTATGCAGTGAGAACAAAAAAAAACGGCAGCTTTTAAAACTGGCCAGATTTTAAATCTGGCCAGCAAAAATTACTGGGCAGTGGGAACTTAGCTTAACTCGAGAACAGTGGACCGACTGAAAAGTTATCGGTAAAAGGCACTTGAGTGAAGCTGCAAGTGCAATAGAACGGTTTCAGAACGTACCTTGACCCCTATATCGACCCTCAACTTCACAAAGAACTTTACTAACACTATACTTCCGGCTCGGTCCAGACTCTGAGTGAAACACTGGTCCGACAGGAAATAAACTTACGCAGTGTTGTTTTTGTTCATGTATTTTGCCATATTTCGAATCTTTAGTCGAAGCTAAGCAGCTCGAAACTTCGCTAAATGTATATAGATCAAAAGCAGGGTGAAACAAGAGGCGAACTAGGATTCTCTCAGACTACAGTCTGACGCTGTAACAGCTCAGATAACCTTCTTTGTGTTTCCTTGAGACTGCAACAAACTATTTCAGGACTTAACAAATTTTAAGTTTCTACCAAATTAGTGGGAAAAAGCCGGGTTCTGCGCGAAATACTTGTCCGTCAAGAAAATTAGTTACAGATTTGGATTCAGCATGTCTTTTCAACCCTTTATCGACTTCCTGAATTACATTTGTCAAGTTTCCAGTTTCAGCCGGTTTCCTGGTGAACTATAATGGTAAATAAAGTTTAATAAGAATTCTGCATGTCTCCTTACCTTTACGTCAACAAACCTCTAATCAAATTCAGATACAACTTTTACTTTTAACAAGTTTTCCGGTTTTGGCCATATTCAGGGCGAACTACTTGTCCAGCGAAAAAAGGATTTTTACATACGGATTCAGCATGCCCCCTTGCCATTAAATCTACTATTTCATTGCTTTTAAAATTTTTGTTCACCCCTTCTCAAATGTAGAGCCACAGAGCCCATCCGTGACTTGACGTATTTAGACCTAAAGGATCCTTACACCAAGTTTGAACCCAATATTTCGTAGACCAAATGTTTCTATGAGAACCCAAAAAAGAATCTTCATCGGACTTCTTCATCCACAGTGTATCGGGTCTTATAGATTTTTAGATCCATTAGGTCCTTTGACTCTGAATTCCCCTTTTTCGCAGGATTCCGGCGGTAGGTTCAACAAACACGGAAAACATAGCAGACAGATTAGTTCAACATGACGGCTTACCCCGCTATTGACAATCTGAACCACTTGATCACGGAATTATAAGCATTACCAGAATCCCATCGGTCGAATATCGGTCCGGCAAGATAAAAAGTGAAATATTTAGGTCCAGCGTGTTTTCTGCCCTATTTCGACACTCCGACGGATACCCAACAAAATATTTGCTTTGCTAGAAATAATCCCTTTTTTCACGGATTCTGGACGGACTACTTGTCCGGCGCGAAACAAACATACGAGGCGGGTTTAGCATGTATTTTCAGCTCTAATCAAATATCCAGTCAAATTCAGAAAAACTTTTAATTCGGGACAACTTCGGGTTTTGGTCGGATGCCTGAACTACTCGTTCGGCAAGAAAATACATTTCCAAGGCGGATTCAGCATATTTCTTTCCCACTAAATGAACTATCTCATTAGCTTTAAAATGTTTGTTTACGCCTTAATTCGAAACCCCGCCCTCACCCCTAAACATAGGCCTACAAGGCCCATCTACGAACTTGTCCTGTTGACCCAAAGGATTGCCATACATAGTTTGAATATAACATGTAAGCCCCTTCGAAAGCTATCTTGCCAACAGACGGACGGACCAACTTTACGAAATCAACGGTATCCCGTCACTAACGTTTCAGGATGCCAAAAACAACTTGAAATGCCTGCCTGTATATCACCTGAACTACATAGTGTCTTAGACTAAGCCGAATGTAGCTAAAATTAGAGAAATGTGTAGGATCGGGCCTTGGGCGTGTTCAACCCTTCTAACAATAGTAACTATTGGTTACCATTTTCGTTCAAACCTCACGATTTTCGCCTGATATGACATGAATTGCTATGTAGAGACGTTCTTTTCAGACGTCGATACGGACCCTCTCAAATTACCACGACATAGAAAAAGTAAAAATATCAGGTTTAAGTCACATCCTATATCAACCAACTTAAAAGACAGTTGATATTTAAACTTGATATTTTAAGAAAATACGACATTTCTGTCATCGCTGAGGACCCTTCCAATATAGTCCGGATTTTTGCTTAATACGATATAACTGGCTGAAATGGAACCTTATGTTTAGTTTTACCTACCTTTTCTTCGGCCTTCCTGATGTCCCGACATTCTTTTTCTCTAGACGGAACCTCGCCACTAAATATGAGAGAGAACTTCACTCAGACATTAAGTTGAAGCCACATTAGGTCGTCTGTGATATTTTCGTGTATTAAAGGAGGCACGGAAAATCTTCCTATCATTAGAGAGCAAGGTCCTCCAGTCAACAAGCCTACCTCATTTCGCGATTAATAATCTTTTCTCCTGGAAAACAGGAAGTTTTAGAAAAGTGCTAATAACCATGAAAAGAGCTTAAGCGAATGGCAAATTCAGGATGTTTTCTGTCAAGGGCTTTTTAAATAGAAAGTATTAAAAAAAAAGATTTGGTGAGAACTTCACTGTAAGCAAGTCGAAGCTGAGAGAATAGAGGTAATCTAGTAAAAATAATTACGATTTTCTTAAAGAAAAATGGAATGTCTGGAATGTGACGAGTGATACATTTTTTTCCCTTTTTTACTGAATCATGTCAGGTCATTGTGCAACGCCTTTATTGGGATTGTAAGAGTATGTTTTGAGTTAGATTTTGGCTAAATAGTGATCGATGTGTGTGGGGCAGAGCTCCGTATTCTCCTACCGATTTTTAGCTGTAATGATGATGGTTACTCTCTCCTGTTTGCTAGTTAACTACCACGCTTTTACGGTGATTTTTGTCTTGTTATGGTTTAAGATCATGGTCGAAAAAAAAAGTTGTAGGACGGCAAATGCATCTGCTGCCTCTAATTGCCTAGAATTTTTCTAGTAGCCTATATTAAATGTAACAAAGCAATTTTGATGACAAGGATAACATCGGAATCAGTTCAAACTGAAATTTATCTCTTCAGTCATCATAGTTATATCCCCGGACATCCTATTAGTCAAGACTTGCTTCTATTGTGTCTTTATGGAAGCATACTTTTGTTATATACATGACTTATTTGCAGTTAACATAGGGGCAGAAAGAAGGTTTCCGTTCTCGCCAGTCATTCAATCAGGCAGGTCGCATTCCAAAGTGAAATAGCTAACCGGTTTTGGCTCGCCCGGAGATTTACTGTTTACCTGTGCTTGGTTACATGCTGCATTAATCAATAAGGAAGTGGCTTTATTGCAATCATTATGGCAGTATCACAAAAGAACTTTGATGAAGCAGTGAAGAGTATAACGGACAAACTTGATGCTGTAATCCGTTCTCAAAAAGACATCAACAAGTCCATTCAGTCCCTTACGGGGGAAATAGCTACGCTAAAAAAGGATGCCTCCGATCGAGATATAAAAATTGGGCAGCTGGAAAAGGAGTTGGAGGATCAAAAATTAAGGTGTGATCAACTGGAGAATCAGGTACTGGAAAGTGATGTCAAGGACCGCAAATTGAATTTGTTAATTCATGGCATGCCTACTGAGCGGCCGTCTCAAACAGTTGAAGAAAATGTGAATAGTCTTTTATCTGTTACAATGGAGATAAGCGACCCCATTCAGCTTACGAAGTGCTACCGCATGCTCGGTGGTTCCAATGCTCCGTCTCGTCTGTCAGGCCACGTCAACGTTACTAATCGAAGGCCTCGTCCGGCACCTGTATTTATCTCGGTTGTAAACGAACAGAACATTCAGAGGATTCTCAACTCAGTTCGTAAATTGAAGGGGAGCGGCATTCGTGTGTGCACGGATCTTCCCCCCCAAGCTAAACGCTACTCGAAATGAACTTCTTGCGAAAGCAAAGGATTTACGTGAATCAGATTCCGCAAAGTTTACGCGTGTTAAACAGAAGGGCTCGAAGCTTTGGCTTGAATCCAAATCCACGGCCTCGTCACCCTGGGAAAGAGTGATGGGCTAGTTTTTGCTGTCCCTTTGAGATTATTATTATTATTAGTATTGTGATAGAAATTTTGATTGATTTTCTTGCCACTTCTGTCACAGTGTCACAGTGTTGTGTACATGTTGGGTTCTACAACCTCGTTTTTTGCGTATAATCTTTTTTTTAGTTTTCTAGTGTTAGTAGGTCTAGTGAAAAAAATCAGGTTTCGAGGTCTTGTTTGTTCTCTGCCACTTTTTTACCCGATTTGCCTGATTAGTGGTGCGATGCCATTTCCATTTTTCCGTCGTGCTTGCCTGGGGCATAAGGTAAAGATGAAATGTATATATAACACGTGAGTAGTGGGGAGTCTGGGGGAAGATTGGGGAGCCGCCTCGGTGATCAGCTTGATCTAAAAAATATTTATCATGATTTTTCCCCTTTTGCTAAAGGTGTTTATGATGATCATTTAGCTAGCCTTCCTGCTACTGATTTTTTATTTGAAGGGGATTTAGGAACACCTGTAATTGATTGGAACTTAAGATCAGCACTTTTTAACTGCCGAGGTTTGGCTAGTAGCCACGAGTTTGTTTCGCAGTTACTTTGTAACCACAGGGTAAGTATCTTAGGCCTATGTGAAACGTTTTTAAGTAATAAAAATGCAGAATTCATGAATTGTGATGGATTTAAATTTATATCTAATAATAGGGAAAATAGACAGGGTGGCGGAGTTGGACTTTTTGTTCGGGATGATATTCCATTTGTTGTGAAGAAGCTACTATCTAAGCATGACCAAGAGATGACTTTTGAGAGCCTTTGCATTGAGTGTGTGATTGATAATAGGAAAGTTCTTGTTTGTGTTGTTTATCGATCACCATCGGCTTCGTTACAAGAGTTTTTGCGAATTTATGAATGCTTCATTGAAGATGTGACTAATTTGAATTCTGAGCAAGTTCTGGTAATGGGTGATTTCAATATTAATTAATTGTTAGCTCAGACAAATAGACCGGGAATTTCTAATCACTTGCATGAAAAATCGCTTGCGTTTCTGTGCATGAACCTATCAAAATCACTTTTACCATCATGCAGGTCTGCGACCCGGGTTACGGAAGATACGGCTACTCTCATTGATAATATTTTTTCTACTATCCCCGTTACTCTTTCGTATATTATATTTACAGATGTTTCTGACCATTGTGTGGTAGTTGCCGATGTTGGAATTAATCACAGACCAAAATTTTCGGTATTTAAACAAACTCGAAAAATTGATAAAGAAGGAATGGATAAATTGAGGAACCTTTTGTATTTAAATGAATGGACTGCAATTCTAGAATGTGAATGCCCTGAGATTTCTACGGCTCTGTTTTTAAAATATTTCCGTGAGTGCTTGGATGAAGCATGTCCATTGAGGCGCATTAAAATAAAAAAATACACACTCCCTAAAAAACCATGGATCTCACGCGGGCTTCTACACTCTATTTCAATAAAAATTAAGCTATTTAAAATATCTATGTCACTCCCATCTACTAAAAATAAAGAAGAGTTTAAAAAGTATAAAAATGTCCTGACACAGTTAATTCGGAAAGCAAAAGCTAGATATTTTGAAAAATCATTTGTAGAAGCTCGTGGGGATCAAAAACACACTTGGAGACTTATTAACTCTCTGTTGGGAAGGTCTCAGAAATCTTCATTTCCGAATGAAATGTTACGTGGTGATGGTACTTTTTCTTCCGATGAGCAGGAAATAGTGAACTTGCTCAATGTTCATTTTGTAAGCATCGGTGAAAAAACAGCTAATGCATCTCATGTTTCTCCAAATAATAATAATAATGATTTATTTAAAGATCACATGCCCCCGCCCTCTGATAAAAGCATGTTCCTTTCCCCGGTCACTGAAATTGAACTAAAACACATCATATCTAAAATGAAGAACGGTTCATCTGAAGCCCTTGATGGATCTTCGACTAATTTGGTCAAAGAAATATTCCCAGTTATATCACCGGTGTTATGCCACATTATTAATCTTATATTTGTAACTGGGGTCTATCCTTCAACATTTAAATCAGCAAGAATTGTGGCCCTACATAAAGGTGATGACCCGAGGCTTCCTGCTAATTATCGTCCTATATCGATACTCTCTGCTTTTTCGAAGGTTGTAGAGCGAGCACTGTATAACAGAATCTATTCTTTTTTTGAGAAATTTGATTACATTTCTAAACTTCAGTTTGGATTTAGAAAAGAGCACTGCACTGATCATCCTATGGCTATTATTGTCCAACATATTAGTGATTGTCTTGACCGTGGCGAAACGCCTGCAACTATATTTTTAGACATACAGAAAGCTTTTGATTCCATTTCTCATCAAATTCTTTTGTATAAGCTTTCGAATGCTGGTATTCGTATTAATTGCCTTAGGTTAATTGAATCGTATCTTCATGGGAGGCAGCAGATACTTATATATAATAATGTTAGATCTGATTCTTTACAGCAGTCAGATAAGGTTGGTGTTCCCCAGGGATCCGTATTAGGACCTCTGCTTTTCCTAGTTTACATTAATGATTTGTGCTCAGCTACTGGAGTTTCTTCTATAGACACTCAGTTTGCTGACGACACTGCAGCAACCGTTTCTGGTAAATCTCGTGAAGAGCTAGTGGTCAATTTAACATCCACATATGATAGATTGTCTACTTGGCTCTCTGATAATAGACTACTCCTGAACAGAAAGAAGACGAAGTTTATTGTTTACAGCAGAACGGGTCACAAGTTTCCAGATATAGAATCAGTTTTACTTTCTGCGAATGAACCTGAGTCTGTTATTGAAAGGGCTGTATCGATAAGATATTTGGGAGTTGTGTTTGATGAGAATTTGTCATGGAAAGAGCAAATTAATCAGGTTAGAGCAAAGTCTGCCCGTGGAGTTGGTATAATGTGCAGACTGAAAAACCTTCTTCCATATTGCGCTCTTAAATCCTTTTACTTTTCCCTTGTGCAATCCCATTTTGATTATGCATCTATTATTTTTTTGAACACTTTTAAAAGTAATGTTACCCCTTTACAGATTATCCAAAATAAAGCAGTTCGTATCCTTAAACCTTTTCTGCCATCGCCATCAAACTTACCCTTAAAATCCACAACAGAGACCCTTTTTTCACTTCATAATATTCTTCCTGTTCGGCAAAGTATCCAATTTTTAAGTGTTATGTTTAAGATTAAGCTTGAACGAGAAAAGCTCCCCAGATATTTTGCATCGATGGGTCTTATTTCTTCTCCTTCATCTTCACAAGTTGAAACCTGTGGTAAATATAATCTGCGGACTCCTAAGGTAGTTACAGAGAGGTCGCGTTTTTGCCTGAGGTATTTGATTCCTCTACATTGGGAAAGATTGAAAAATTAGATTGATTTTAATGTAAGCATAGATGCTATAAGACGGAAGTTGAAAAGAGTGCTGATTGAAAGTTATAAATCTAAATAATATGAAAAAATGTTTTTTTTTTTTTTAAGGATGTTTATTTTTTTTATTTTTTTTTAAGTATTGGGCTGGTCTCCGGGGTTCGCCCATGAGGCCTCCAGATGTCTTATGACTCACTTGGTTTTAAGTTGTAAAATTAATTGTGTCTCAAAATGGTGCGCGGAGGATGGAAATGGTATCGTACGGCACGGGATTTGTTTTTTATTTATTTCTGCCAAGATTGGTTAATCTGTCTGGGTTTTTTTTTTTTTTTCTTTTGGATAAGAGAACTATTTATTTTTAATTTTTGTGCATATTTAGTGTTGCTTAACGGTAGCTCAATTGCATTCGAGCTGTACTCTCAGCCTTGAGTTACCTAATACTTTGTATATATTGGTTATATTAAAAGAACCTTGAACCTTGAAGGAGTATTTATCTATATTTTCGTTATATGGTTGCCTCCTATATTTAAATTAGTAAACATCCTTATTTTCTATCTGTATACTGTACAGTCAGATCCTATAGTTGTATTCTCGCCGTTCCCCGACTCCTCGGGGAATCAGGAATGGCGAGAATAGAGGGAGTCACTGCACGCAGATCTCGCGTACAGAAAACAAGAGCTGAAAGCTCATATGGTACTTCTAAGAACAGTTAGCATGTTTGTCAGATACGGTTTGCATTTTTCCAAGCCCGCATGTCTCTCCCGATATTCATTTCATCAGAAAATCGACTTGATCTACTAAATCTGAAAGGGTTACTCCACTCACTGATAACTATTTCTCCCACAACGATGCTCGGATCGGAGGAGGGACTATTTTTAAGCCAATCTGACAGAGTACCTAACATGCCTGCCAAGTTTCATGGTCATAGCACAACCTGTCAAGTTTCATGGACTTAGCACATTTGGAAGTACCCTAGCTCGTGATGATCAGAATTATGGAAAACTCTCTCAAACTCCCCCAACTGTGACAACATCCTGTCCTGTTTTGTCAGTATTGTCTCTACGGCTTATGCTTGTTCTTTCCTCCCAAGTCCCATCCCGATCTCTCGACTCTAAGCGTTTCATGAGATTTCTTGCACCCCCCTCCAGCCCCCCCAGTTTTTGGAATCGTTCCGAACTTTAAAAAATCATCTGAGGCAATTGTTCCTGACACTTCTCAAGTTTCATTCACGTCCGATTACCCGTTCTAAAGTTATGCATGTCACTAGATGCTGGATCACCGTCCCTCCACTCCCCCAACAACACCGTATCGGGGAAGGGACTATTTCCAAGTTGACCTAGGAAAGTACCTAATATTTCTGCCAAATTTCAATTTTCATAGTACATCTGGCAGTACCCTAACTGATGATCACCGCTGAAATCCAAGAAACCCCCTCCGACACCCTCTACTGCGACACGATCCGGTCCTATTTTGGCAATAAATTATCTAGGGTTAATGCTTGATCTTCCCTTCAAGTTTCGTACCGATCCCTCGATCGTATAAGCGTTTCAAAAGATTTCCGGTCCCCCCTCTACCCCATCCCCAGTTATAGGATCCGGGCCAGATTTGAAATTGAAAATCTGAGACACGTGTTCTTCGTCCTAGCTTGTGTGGAAGTGCCCAAACTAGCAAAACCTGGACAGACAGACAGAACGACAGAAAGACAGAATGAGAGACCGACAGAAATTACGATCGCTATATGGCACTTGAGTATGCTCAAGTGCCATCAAAACCGAGAACACGGTGAACGCTTCCAAAACGGATTTACTTAAAAAAAAAACGCAGTTGACGAAAATAGTCTGGATCCACTTTATTTTTTGCTTCCCTTTTTCGTATTGTTTTTAATTAATTTTACATTCCACCAACACCAGCAAAAATTGATTCCCCGCCAAATCTGAAAGGGAGCTTTTTGATGATGGTGATTATAATCGGAGTATTTCCTGTCTATAGGGGAGGGAGTCCCCGGGACAAACAAAAACGCGGGGACTCCTCAAGTGGAGTCCTCGGGGAACGGCGAAATCACGCCTTATAACGGCTGCTTACGCACATTTTGCGTAAACTGACTACCAAATTCTGGACATGGTAGTCTAAGCCAGTCTGCAGGTTCTGCTTGACAGAGACCTACCTACCCTGTTGGTCACTATTAATTCCAGCTAAGATCTTGTAATCCATAGCAACCAATTTTCAGGAAGAACAGAAATAAAAAAAAATTAAACGAGACACTGCAAATATTTACAAGGATAAACTAAGTAGATTCTGATATTTAATACTCAAAGGGCAAAGAGCTCAAAGGGCATTGAAGATTATTCAACAATGGTTCACTATACTCGTGGAAGGAAAGAAAGAATCTCAGCATTGTCGAACCGCATCTACGTTGTGGAGAAGGGTAGCTACTTAATAAGTAAATAAGCTCCAAAATATCGCTATCAAAGCATCGTTACTTACTTATATTTGATGGTGCAAAACGGATAGTCAGCTGTATTTTATTGGAGCTACATTTCGGCCCTTCTTGGGAAGGGTCCTCTTCAGGCTCAAAACCACTCAAGTTGAAAATATGAACTTGTGGGAAACACAAATTCGTTTTCTAGTGGGAAACACAAGCACGTAGCTGACTTATCCGTTTTATACATTACTTGAAAATAAGCTAGCAACTTCCGAGTAACAGCCTATAAAAATTTTATGTCTGTTCGGTTATCCTGGAACAAAATGGTATTTTTTATCAGGATAAGCAGAGGATTGGTCTTCATCAGGAACAATGGGTTTTGATGCTCTCTTTTAAGTATGGAGGGTTATATCTGGTCAATAAAATTCAAATAAAAATTAAAACTTAAGTTTAAAAAAGAAATTCAAAAAAAAAAAAAAAAAGGAAATTAAAAGTACAAAATTGGTAAATAATTCAAGTTATTATAGGTAATACTAAATAGTAGGTTAAGTTCTTCGTTTGATTCTTCAACTATAATTTAAATTTTTGGTTTGAATGGAGTAAAGAGGACCTCAAACTCGATTGGTTTGCTACTTGCGGTAAGATAGCGAGAGTCCCTCTGACTAATAGTCAACATGTAACTAAAAACCTTCTAAGAAAGCTTCTGCCCTTTCTCAGTCGGATAATTGTAGACATAAACAGTAAATTGTAAATATACACAGAACTCAGAACTGTAAATAATCACAGACTTGTACATATAAACTGTAACACGCTCATTTTATCTTTTGTTATTTTAGAGTTATCTGCATTTCGTCGAATCCACATCTTTCTTCTGGTTTTTACTTTCATTTTGTTTTATTGTTTGTTGGTTTTCTGTTGGTATTGAGGTGGATTTAATAATTTCGTTTTGTTTTGTTCTTTGCTCAGGACGGTTTGCCAGAAGAGCAACCAAAATATCCGATTTTTTTATTGATTTTCTTATCCCTCGCACATCAACTAGTCTTCTAGACGAATAGCTAGCAAAAATCTCGTTTTTCTATTTTGTTTGCAAGGAATGGTCAGCTTGGCTTCAAACCTTATACCGACCATTTTCTTTCTATGATACAGATTAAATTTCAGGAAAGAGCTTCGACGGACACTACAGTACTACTAAAGAATGTCCAGCTGAGTGCAATAGGCCTAATAAAATGCGAAGTCACTGCGGAAAAATCATTCGTTACCGACTACCGAGAAGAGTACATGACCGTATTTGGTAAGATGTTTCTTCTTTCGGAATTAATCATTCCATGGTTGCCGGTTTCCACTGCTGTACCCAGGTATTAATGTTACTGAAGTCTAATCAAGAACTCGGAGTACGACTGTGCAGTACAACATTCGTCTCTCCTTTCTTGTCCACCTATGCATTCCCTGTCCGAACCGCGTTATCACTGTACCCGAGGCCTAGTTCAGATCATCTCTGAAAAATATCCCCAGCCTGACTGCCACAACAAAACGTCCCAATGTCAGAAACACCACGGTTCATTGACGATAACCACAAAGTTGGTTTTGACCGTTCTATCACTTTTGAATTTAATTGAAGGAATAATAAACATAAATAGGACGTACAAAATAAATAGTAGTAAAACAGAAACAAGTAACAAAATAAGATGTTACCAAGAAATAATTTCGTAGTTCGCCTACGTTGCAAAATCTAAAGCACAAGTATTGCATTACAATTTTGGGCCTAAGTCGTATACGGCAGAGAAGTTTAGCCTTCAACGTCTGCATTGCCAGCAGTATTGGTATTGGGGTGGTGGTGGGTGGCGATTAAGGAGGGTGATTTAAAGGGATCCAGAATGTCTTATCTGGTCAAAGGTGTCTTTAGCGGTTATTCACTAGCAGTCTTGCGAGTCAATTGACCCTTGTCTTGGTGTCTGCATCAAATCGTATCTGACTATTACCAAAGTAACTGCCTTGCTTGGCCGTGTCGACAGCTCCTTTTGCCAAACTGTGTGCCACGAGGTTTAATTGTCTTCTGTTTACATATAATATTGAAAAAAAATGTATTTATGTAGTTGTTTATGTATAGTCCTGCATTTCTTTTTCCCTTTTCTTTTTTGTTCAAAATATAACTAGGCTAAGTGATTAAATTATTCAGTCCTGCCACAAACAAATCTGTATAGATTTTAACGTGGTAGGTCTGTTATGATATTAAAATTTTCTTTTGTAAAATTCCATTATATATTACATTATTTGTCTTTGTCTCTTGACCGGTTTCTGCTGCTTGACTGGAAAATCTTGTTGCTAAGTTGCTGGACAATGTGCACACACTTGCGAAAACAAAACTAAGGTGCCCGAAATTGAGACAGGTGTCCAACGTCCAGACAAGCATACCATACTATGGCATGGATTTAGCACCGTTTTCGGCTAAAAAGTCGCCGAGAATGCGCGAAAAGTCGCCGAGAACGCTCTATTGCTCCTGAGGCGATTTATGTGTACCCGAGATAACACAGTTTGTCGCCGAGATTGACGCCTTAGTAGTCGAGATTTCCGCGAAAAATATGTCGCCGAGAAGCACAAAAATGTAGCAGAAAATTATAAATGTAGTTTCCGAGATAGTCATAAATTTAACCGAGAATCACAGAAATGTTGCCGAAAAAATGCAAGAATACTCACCGAGATTGCAGAAAATTCAGCCGAGATTATGCAAAATGCAACCAAAAAAAAAATACAAGCTTTAGCTTGTCCTTAGGCACCCGAAACTTTTTCTGTGTTTTTAGCATTTGAATTGCGCTGTTAGCTTTCTTTACAATTGTCTTTGTGCTTCCGTGCCATGAAAGGTCAGAAGAGATCACTAGACCTAGTAGCACTTATCTTTATTCACGACCATATTCATTTCAGTCGCCTCTGAGGTAACCTGGTCCATGAAACCGGCAGCGTCGCTTTTCAAATCCTCAGATACGGCTTCCGCTAGGGATAAATCGTCAACGTATTTCCACATTCTCCAGCCCAGCAGCAATTTAATTTATCATGAGGAGGAAGCACAGCGGACTGATCACAGTTTCTTGTGAAACTCTATAATAAACTGGTAACGAAGTAGAAAAATTGCCTTTATACTTTACAGTTTGCTCTCTGTTTGTCAAGAAGCTCTTGATGATTTTGACGATAAAATTGGGTATATTTTTTCAGCCATTTTTTCTAAAATAATTTTATGGTCAATAAGGTCAAATGCCTTTATAAAACCAATTGCAATTAAAAAATATCAATTTGCCATTTAATTTGCCAAATTAAGTAGGCCAACTTTCGAACACTTAGGAATGTTACCAAACTGCTCTCGATCAATTACTTTAAAAGATATTCTTTAAGCCATGTGGCAACAAAACTTTCATAAGCTCTGCTTAAAATTGAGGTAACTTTGATTGGCCGTACACCAGAGAAATCATTAGGTGCTCCTTTCTTTGGAATGGGGGTGATAAAACCTTTCTACCATTTCTTTGGGAAATAACATATTCGCGTTATGTTATTGTAGATTATCTGAAGGGGGAAAGGTAACTCTTTAGCAAATGCTTTAACGAGAACAACTGGAATATCAAAAGGACGGAAGTTCTTTTTAACTTAGAAAGTTTACGGGTTACACTTGGCAAAGAAATATCAGGCAAATTTTGTAAATTTTGTGGAGGGTGTTCAGGTGGAAGAGGTGGATAAGTCTGCAGAATTGCAGCGAATTGAGCATTTAAATCATTCGCAGTTTGTTCTGGTGGCTCCTCCTTCATGAAGTCAACTGGTTGAGAACTTTTTCCAGTCAAACTTTTAACTTTACTGAAAAACTGCGAAGGCTTGGACTCCAAAAAGATGATCCACCTCATTTTTGTAATAATTAGCCTGTGCTTCTTTTATTTTCCACTTAATTTCATTTGCCAATTTTTTTGGCTTGCTCTTTTTTATCTTTTCGAATAAGGTGTAACTTACGCTTAATTAGTCGCTTAGTCGCTTTATTTTTGAATTTACATACGGTTTATCACTAGAACAAAATTCAGTTTTACGCTCAGGAAAGCGCTCAAGAAAGTTTTCATTAACTTTACCATGAAATTCCTCAACTCCAATCCAAGTCCTTCGCTGCGGAGACCAAGGTCCAGTTCTCCTCCGTAATCCAGTTTCCGAACTGCAACATACCAGGGTCTGTAATTGGTCTAGAAGTAACCTCAGCTACCGAATATTGAATCCTTACTCTCTAAAAAGGGTTCCACTGGAGCATATAATGGTAACTACCACCAAGTGGTGCTAGTTTCCTCGGATTTTGATAATATTTAGAAAGGTTTGTCAGGATCACATCAAAAGAAATTTCACCTTTGGTCGTCGGGAAATTAACCCCGCTTTTAAGACTAAGTGACCTGGCCAGCGATTTAGTATCCAGCTCGTTACCATCTCCTAGTATAACTACTCTGAAATATGGATGTGTTCTCTGGATGTAATCTGTTGATCCCTGCAGCTTCTCCCAAAACGCCTTTCTTGCGGCAGCGGGCTGACCAGGTGAATAGTAGAACAAGACCAAAGGTTTCGATGGGATCCCAAAAATTCCATATCTGATCCAGACAACTGGGTCTTGTCTTAGCCAGATCCAGTCATCGCCAGACTCCTTGAACATTTTTACAATTAAAACTCAGAAACAGATTAAGGCCAAATAGCTAATCACCTGAGAAAACCAAGTTCAGATATGGATTCAGCATGTGTGTTTACCCCTATAAGTCATATCTGTTTTGACGAAAACTTCCTGCCACTTCTGCCAATTTCCCGGTTTCGGCCGAACTCCAGAACTACTTGTCTGCCGAAAAAAGAAAGCTCAAAGACAAAATCAGGGTATCTTCTTTCCCCAGTAATGAACATCTAATCAACTTCAAATAAAAATTTAACTTATAACAAATTTTCCGACTCCAGCCGGATTCCGGTTGAACTATATATCCGGGTAACAGATGATTGTCATACAGGGACTCAGCATCTCTTCTTACCCCTAAATCGCTTATCTAATCAACTAGAAATAAAACTTTAACTTTCAACAGTTTTCCGGTTTTGGCCGGATTCCGGGTGAACTACATGTCCGGGTAGAAAATTGTTTTCACATAAGTGTTCAGCATTTCTTCTTGCCATAAATCGAACATCTAATCAACTCCAAATAAAACTTTTAGTTATAACAAACTTTCCGGTTTGGGCCGGATTCCGGTCGAAATACTCGTCCGTCGAGAAAATAGTTTTCACCATTGTCTTCAGCATGTTTTCCTACCACTAAATCGAATATCTAATCAACTTCAAATAAAACTTTTACTTTCAACAAACTTTCCGCCTTCAACTTCAAATAACACTTTTACTTTCAACAAACTTTCCGGTTTTGGCCGGATTCCGGGCGAAATACTTGTCCGATGACAAAATGGTTTTCACCATCGTGTTCAGTATGTCTTTTTACTCCATAATCGACTGTCACATTAGCTGTTTCAAAATATTTTGTTTGCCTCTTAATTTAAAACCCCTCCCCCACCCCTAAATGTAGGGCTACAAAGCCCATCTACGAACTAGATTGGTCCGACGACCCAACGAATCCTCACACAAAGTTTCATCAAAATATCTCATTCTCTTTGAGAGTTATTGTGCTTACAGACGGACGGACAGACCGACAGACGGACAACTTTTGCGATGTCTTAGGTATCCCTCCACTTACGTTTTGGGATCGCAAAAAGCACACCGCTATCGCAGAGAACGGCCTAGGGAGTCGCTTAGGTTGTACTTTCACCTAAATAATCTCATCTTTTTCATCAAGGAAAGGTATAGTTAAAAGCTGAGGTTTAAAATCTTCGCGTACAAGGGTCATAACTCCTCCTCCTTTCTTCCCAAGGGTATGGTCATCAGGGCGAAGTTTAACAAAAGAATTAAAGTTTTCAATTTTTAATAAATTTAAATCATGTTCATGGACCTCGGTTACACAGATAACGGAAGGACCAAGCCTTTGTGCCGTGGTCTCAAGTTCAGTTAATTTTTCTAGGTTTTTAACTTTTCGCATTGTTGTAGAGCAAGGAAGGAAACACGTAACGCTTGTCATTAAATTCACGGGATATCGCTTTATGTTTAAATTTCTTACCTCCCACCAATCCCGGGGCAACTTCATGGGGGAGGGGAAGGGGAGAGGCTGATGCTGGTTCCGAGACTGACTCCAATTTTTCATCCGTACCTTGGTCCGTCACAACCGGCAACCCTATGCTAATATTGTTGGGAAGCTCATGAGTGGTAGAGGTAGGAACCGAAACGGAGGCAGAGATAGAGGGTGAACTTGGTGAAAAAAACATATGTCAGAAGAAGCAATTTTGTTTAAAGGAGCGAAGCGGTTTTGACATTGTGATCCCACAGTCAAAGCATAGGGTGGGCGGCTCGTTGCAGGTATTGGAGGCCCGTAACGTGTCTTTTCGAAGTCTGGTTAGAAAAGACACGTCCAGACAAGGAGTCTGGTTAGCTAGGGCCTTATTCTGTTTCTGAATTTTAATAGTAGACATTTTCAAGATGTCCGGCAAAGACTGGACGTGCCGAAGACAGGACCCAATTTTCTGGATCAAAGTTAGAACTTTTGGGATCCCATCGAAACCTTTGTTCTTGTTAG
Organism: Branchinecta lynchi; assembly: GCA_023053575.1. Taxonomy (NCBI): domain Eukaryota; kingdom Metazoa; phylum Arthropoda; class Branchiopoda; order Anostraca; family Branchinectidae; genus Branchinecta; species Branchinecta lynchi. The sequence continues at coordinate 249,565 of JAKZAP010000005.1, forward strand.
TTTTAAACTCAAGTCAGGTTTCGTTCCATCTAGTTTTTTTTTTTAAATCAACTACTACCCCCCCCCCCCCCTACTAAAGAAAGGAGGTAGCCCAAAGGATTGTAAATCTTTTCGTCCAATAACTACTGTGTCTCAAAGGAGTAAAGTTTTTGAATTAACACTCCTCCCGTATTTTGGTACCTCTGATCAAGGTTTGAATCGGTTTCAGAAAAGGGTTGGCTATTGATGTGGCCAGGAGCGTCACTATGGGGGGTCGGTACCCCTCGAAGAAAGAAAAAAGCTAAAACGAGCGCTCGCAGAGCGCCCGACCACACAAATGTAGCCAAAACGGGCACTGGCAGAGCGCCCGACCACACAAATTTAGCTAAAACCGGCGCTGAACCGTTCAGCGAAAATTCAGCACAACTGGTGAATGAAAATTCAGCACAACTGGTCGCTCTCCCAGAAAAGCCAATGGGGGGCTCGCAGTAGGCTGGGAAAGGTCAGTAAGGCTAGTTACCAAGGTGTCGGCTGTTCTGGGTTTTCGAGCTTTTGAAACTTGAGGAATTGCATTCTCAGTCGCATGTTTCGAGAGGCAGGCTATTTCTAGTCGTTCAGAGGTTTTTAATCATATTTTGTCAGAATGAGAAGTATGATTGTTAAATGTAACTTCCATGACCGACAAAAGACAGTTGTCAAATCATGAATTTCATCCTGCAGCACACAGTTTTAACGTTTTAACGTGATCTGCTGTACTAATGTCTCTCGATTCAAGTAAAAATCTGGTTGATTTTCCTTTTGGCGTACATTTCCAATAATTTATTGGTTTCATGCAAAGATCCTTTGTATTTTAATAGAAAACCATTTAATGATAAGAGTTTTTCTCCAGTCCGACGTTTAAAACTAAATCGGTTTCGTGATCAATGAGAGAAGATTCAATGACGGGTCTGATTATTGCAACACGTCAATTGATTCTTATTTTTGTGTTTTAACTCTAATATCAGAACAAGTCAACTCCATTTCAATTTGTTTACTAGATGATCAGTACTTCTTTTTTGGAAAGGCTCAAACACATTATACAACTTCCAACTAAATGTCTCACATTTTTCTTGATTCGTCGTGAATAAAAAAAAACTGGAAGATCCTGCTAAGTGGCCCTTACCCTCATTTGGAATCAGAAAGGCGTTCTGATCGTACAGGATTCCACAGAAATTGCCTGTGGCGCCTTTCGTAGTAGGGATTATTTACTGGAAAGTCGCGTCATTTCATTCGAATTTTAGGCTTGGAATTTCGAGGCTTGGGCCGCATTAAAAATTGTATAGATTTTGTTGAGGAGTAGTAGCGTTTTGCCCGAACAAAGTCATGGCCTACTTCAAAAATTAGGCCTGTGGCGCTCATTTTCATTCTGTCTGATATATAGTTTTGCGGACATAGTGCTGTGTTTCTTGGCTATTGTTTCTAACTGGTATGACTCTTGGGCCTTCTGTCTGCCAGTCGTATATTTTAAGATACTCACCTCCCACGCCCAAGCCTTTCAAACTGCTTCTGAGCTCGGAGTTACAACTAGGCTTGCAGTTATCACAAGTTTTACTATCACATATGAGAGAAAAAGCCGAAACAGGCGACAGGGTGCCGGTGGGCGGCCACCCCCCCCCCACGAGTTTTGACTAGCGACGCCGCAGGATGTGGCTCGCACTCTTATGTCTCGTATTTTGAGTTCTTGTAGTTTTAACTAGAGGTACGTTGCCTGGGCAACGTGAAGTATTGCAGCAATCCTTGTTCGGCTTTGCCGACTAAAGTGTTGCGAGAGCAACACTTTGGTTTTGTTTCTTCGCTAGCAGTTAAATGCTGAATTTCTCATCCCATCTAGGTTTCCTAATTGGTATGAAAGAAAGAAAGAAAAGTTTATTTGAGCCCTACGGCCATACACAACATGATGTATTGATACAACACTGCACATAACACGTACTCAATATAAAACAATACTTATTTTCTTTCACTCGGGCTCGACTGAGTCTCTCCCGCCTTTTCCACATATCGTGCCATTTTGAATATGGTTCCAGGCTTCGAAGACCTCAGGATATCAGAAACCGGATATGTTCCAAACCATGAAGGACATTTTTCTTCACATGGTTATCCCTCAGCGCTTAACAAAAAAAAAAAAAAGAATATCGGAAGTAGGGACTAAATTCACCTTGCAGCTAGTTGAACTTTATCCTTTTCAGTCGTAGACATCGTGACTTGTGGAAACTTGGAACATTATCTTATATAATCTAGTTGATTATAAAGCTATCCATGGCTTTTTAGTTCAAAATACCATAGATGTCACTCTAATAATCATTGTGAAACCTATCGTTGTTTTACATTATCTTTTGTATCTGTTGCGTTAACACTTAATCCTAGGTTACAGTGAAAGAACATCACCATAGACCGTTCTAGAATCTTGACAATGCTTTAGCAGCCGATTCTTGAACGACGACATGAAACAAACTTTCTAATCATAAAAAACACTGGAAACAAAATGGATACACATTCTAGGAATAGTCGGAAGCCCCTCTTCGCCGAAGATGATTCTGGTGTAATCGTCGAGTGTTAGTTACAAGTCCCTGACTTGTCTCACAGTTGGGTTCCGCCTATTCTTTGTTTGATGGTCTACCCTACCACTAAAGTTGTCAACCCCCCAAAGACTTAATTCTAAGTTACCAATGACAGACCACAGAGACTAATTTTCTTACCCTCAGATTTATAGAGATCAAATAAAATGGACACCAATTTGCACTAGTTTCGAGCCCCTTGTGAACCCCTTCTAGCAACCGATTCCTACTTACAAGTCCGTCTCCCCGTGATAGACATAGTACTAAATTCTTTTCGGTTCAAAGACACCAGAAACAGAAAATAGGATTCATAGGTACACCAGCTAGCAAAAGTTATAAGCCCCTCATCACTGAAAATGATTATGTTTTAACAGTCGATTTTTGCTTACAAGTAAAAAAAAAAACAGAAAATCCGTAGTAGGGACTAAATTGACTTTGCAGCCAGTTGAACTTGTATCCTTTCCAATCGTAGACATCGTGATTCATGAAAACTTGGACCATTATCTTATATAATCTAGTTCGTATTATAAGGCTATCCGTAACTTTTCAGGATAAAAATACAATAGATGCCACTCTGCTAATTATTTCGAAACTATGTCGTTGTTTTACATGATCATTTGTATCCGTTGCGTTGACACGGTCGGAAACCTCTCACCGCCGAAGATGATTATGGTATAAGAGAAGATTGTTACTTACAATTCCCTGACGTATCTCACAGTTGGGTACCGCCTATTCTTTGTTTGAGTTTGTAACCTATCACTAAAGTTGTCAGCCCTTCAAAGACTTAATTCCATGTTACAGTGATAGACCAAGAAGACTAGTTTTGTAACTCTCTGATTTATACAGATAAAAAAATGTGCACCAATTTGTACAAGTTTCTAGCCCCTCATGAACCCTTTCTAGCAACCAATTCTTACTTATAAGTCCATCTCCCCGTGATGGACGTGGTACCAAATTGTCCTCACTATAAAATACACAAGAAAGAAATAATAGGATTGATATGTACACCAACTACCAACGTTTCTAACCCCTCATTGCCGAAAATGATTATGGTCTAAAACCGATTGTTCCTTACAAGTTTCCTACACGTCTCACGATTGGGATCAGCCTATTTTTGGTACACTACTGAAGTTGTCAACCCCTCCAAACTTTCAAACTGTTGTATCTCATGAAGGAATTTTTTCTACAAAAAAAAAGATTACTTATACTTTCATCAGCTCATCAAGGTCTATCAAATGCCGTTGAACAAAATATTCTATCTGTATTCGTTCAGAAGTTGACTTTTTTGCCGTAGGCCAACTTTCTAATATCACCTCGTAGAAAAGAGCAGAGGGTATACTTATAAGTTCTTAAGAACTTATAAGTTCTAATTTCTTTAGCAGTGAGAGAACTTTTAAATTTAAGAGGCCCATCTGGTATAATTTCTGTTCCTCACTCCCAAGTGTAAGAAATGGAATGTTAAACTCAGCTGAAATCCCGAACAGAAATGGGTAGAAACAACAGATGGCATCACCTTCGGACCCGTGGGAAAATGTCACTTTTTTTATTCTGCAAATTTTTCTATTTATCACTCCAAGAAGATATATTGGCTGTGGGGCCGGGGAACTGCAGCACATATTTCGCAATTGTAGATTTTAGTCCACCTTCAGTTTAAAACTGGTGCCTGTCTGCTTTCCTGATGGAATGGAGCTTCCCACTCGAAAGCAGAAACATGGTTTAATGAACTGAAAGCTTGGTTGCATAACTTCAGATAGTCCTCTCTGGCATGGGCTACACAACTCCACTTTACTTCACATACTATAGAATCTGGTTCAATTACAAGTAAAAACCATCCTTTTTTGCCCCAGGCATGAGCTCTACGGAGCTTTCCAAAAAGTAATGTCATATTCAGCAATCCGGCCTAAGGTCAACACTTTCCGTAAAAAAACAATTACTAAGAATAAGCGCAAATCGGGGTACTAGGAAAAAAAAAACAGAAAAAAAACACGACAAAACCAAAGTGTTGCTCTCGCAGATTGTCCGGGGGTGAAGGGCGAAGGAAATTAGAGATGGTTTTTTTGGTGGGGTGCCCATACTATTCCCTGGTATTATGAAGTCGACAAATCGTCAGGTAATTCGGTCGGTATGTAAATATTTTAAGTGTATACTGGAAGTTTTGATCGGAGGTAATTTGGCAATGCTAGAAGGGTAAAAAGAAATGATTTTATTGTATGTAATTTTGAAGTTCAATTTTGTTAGTTAAGTGCGATATTGAATACTGTTGTATGGCCTTTTGTTGGCTTTAATAAATTATTGTTAATATTATTAATTAATAGAGTATATGGGTTATCCTTAGACATTGTTTCAGCATATGATAGTATAATCCAGGCTTGGGCCCTTAGAGCTCTGCTGAAGAATGGTGTACCAGTGACGATAGTATTCGTGTTGCGTCGAGGTTTTGAATCTTTTCGAATTAGAGTTCTTAGGAAGGGTTCTTTCACAGATTTTGGTATTGTTTTGAACAGGGGCCTCCGTCAGGGTGGGATTTCTTCTTCAGTAGTTTTCAATATAACAGTCGCTTCATGTCTTGGTGGTGTACAGTCTTCTTTTATTTATGGTGAAGGTATCCTAGCTTCTCTTATCGCGTATGCCGACAACCTGCTCCTTCTTAGCCGTTCTCTGTCGGGCCTTCCCAATACTGTGAATTGTCTAGTTAAATCTTTTAAAGAATATGGCCTAGTTTTCCGACCTGAAAATTGTCAATTGTATGGTCTTTTGACCAAAACCCCGTGATCAAATTTCTCTTCCAGTATATGTCAATAAAAATGACTCAGTTCTGAAATCTTGTGAGTCTTTAAGATCTCTGGGCATTCCTTACTTTATCCTTTGACTTTATCCCTAACGAGGGCTTTTATGGTAGAGATGTAGAATCACGCATTTCTACTATTTTGTGGGCGGTGCTTTTAACAATGTTGCTCTTCCACAGACCGAGGTTCCATCTTCATTCTTTTCTCTTTCTTCTATTTTTATGGCACTTGAACTTACTCAAGTGCCATATAGCGATTGTAATTTCTGTCCGTCAGTTGGTCTGTCGGTCCCGGTTTTGCTAGTTCGGGCACTTCCAGATAAGCTAGGACGATGAAACTTGGCAGGCATATCAGGAACAGGACCAGATTAAATTAGAAATGGTCGCTTCCCCGATCCGACCATCTGGAAGGGAGTGGAGGGAGGGGGAATCCGGAAAAAATAGGAAAAATGAGATATTTTTAGCTTACGAACGGGTGATCGGATCTTAATGAAACTTGATATATGGAAGGACTTCGTGTCTCAGACCCTCCATTTTAAATACAGACCGGATCCGGTGACATTGGGGGGAGTTGGAGGGGGAAACCGGAAATCTTGGAAAACACTTAGAGTGGAGGGATCCGGATGAAACTTGGTGGAAAGTACAAGCAAATGTCCTAGATACGTGACTGATATAACCGGAACGGATCCGCTCACTTTGGGGGAGTTGGGGGGGGGGAGAAGTCCGAATTTGTAGTGATCCCGCGATGGACGATGGAAATTGACAGGCATGTCTGGGACCCGACCAGATTAAATAAGAAATCGTCAATTCCCCGATTCGACCATCTGGGGGGGGGGAGTGGAGGGAGGGTGAAGCCAAAATTTGAGGTATCTTTAGCTTGTGAACGGGTGATCGGATCTTGATGAAAGTTGATATCTAGGATGACCTCTTGTCTCAGACATCTCACTTTAAATCCGGGCTGGATCCGATGACACTGGGGGGAGTTGGAGGAGGGAACCGGAAATTTTCAGAAACGCTTAGAGTGGAGGGATCGGGATGAAACTTGGTTGGGAAAACAAGCACAAGTCCTAGACGCGTCATCGACATAACCGGACCGGATCAGGGCAATGTGGGGGAGTTGGGGTGGGGGTCCGGATTTCTAGGGATCCCGCTAGTTCGGCATACTTCCTGATGTCCTAGGGCGATGAAACTTGGCAGGTATGTCAGGATCCGAACAGATTGACTTGAGTTCAGCCGTTTCCCCGACCCGACCATCGTGAGGGGAGTGGGTGGATGGGGAGTACGGAATTTAGTGGCGTACATAACTCTTGAACGGGTGATTGGATTTGAATGAAACTTGTCTGGTGAGCTATCGCCTCGGACGTTCAGTGTCACGTCCGGGTCGGGTCCGATACCTGTGGGGATGGGGGGGGGGGGGGGGGAAACTCAAGAAACTTAAAAGCAGAGGGATTGGGACGAAACTTAATGGGTGGAACAAGCATTCGGCCTAGATGAAATTGACGGAGCCAGGTGGTTTCGGGGCTCTGTGGGGGGAGTTGGAGGGGGTTTCCTGGAATTCCGGTAGTCGTGAGTTAGAATAGTTCCAGATGTAAAACGACAACGAAACTTTCCAGGCATATTAGCGACCCGAATTATCTTGACTTAAGAACCTGACACAACATACCCCGGAAACTTCCGTTCCTAGATCCGAGCATTTTTTGGGGAGCAAGAGAAGAGAAATATGGAAATTGACTTTTTAGCGTTTGCAGATTTCTCTCGTATGAAAACTACTTTTTATGGCACTTGCCTTTCGGCCAAGTGCCATCTAGCGATTATAATTTCTGTCCCTCAGTTAGTCTGTTGGTCTCGGCTTTGCTAGTTTGGGCACTTCCAGATAAGCTAGGACGATGAAACTTGGCAGGCGTATCAGGGACCAGGCCAGATTAAAGTAGAAGAAGTCGCTTCCACGATCCGACCATCTGGATCCGACCATCGTGGGGGGAGTCGATGGATGGGAGTTCGGAATCTAGTGGCATTCATAACTTTTGAACTGGTGATCGGATTTGAATGAAACTTACCAGGTGCAAAGAGCTATCGCCTCAGATGTTCAGTTTCAAGTTCAGGTCGGGTTTGATACCTGTGGGGAATGGGGAGGGGGACTCAAGAAACGCTAAAGCAGGGGGATTGAAACTGAACTTAATAGAGAGAACAAGCATTAGGCCTGGATACAAAATTGACGGAGACAGGTTGTTTCAGGGCTCGGTTTGGGGAGTTGGAGGGGGTTTCCTGGAATTCCGGTAGTCGCAAGTTAGAATAGTTCCGGATGTACCAAGACAATGAAACTTTGCAGGCATATTAATGACCCGACTTAATTGACTTAACAACCTGACACAACATACCCCGGAAACTATATTGAAATTGACTTTTGCAAATTGCGAACAAAGGGGGTCTGATTCAAGTGACACTTAATGGCTGATCAGAATCGATGACCTAGACATGTAAACACGAGTTTTAACTATATGCGACCACGGTTGGGGGAAGTGGGGGGGGGCTTTTGACATACAAACAAACCAAACGGATGGACCGAATGAGATGCAAGTTTGACAGTGAAGAGTTTATGCGGCCTAGATTTTTTATTTGGCTTCCGGGCCGGATTTGACCAAGGTAGGGGAGGAGGGGGGTGGAATTTTGCAGATAGTCTATGCTCCGATTTCAGTAAGACTTAATGGACGGGAAGAGTAAGAGATACGACTTGTATGTTTCCAAGTCATCTTCGGTCACAGTGGGGGGAGTTGGAGTGACATTGCCGGAAACTTTGAGGCTCGCATAGGTGTCAAACGGGTACATCGATTTAAATGAAATTTGGAACGTAGAGACAGCATATACATTAGATGACATATTTTAGAGTCCGAACCGGATCCGACACCAGTGGTGGGGGAAGGGGCACCGGAATTTTTCTTAGACGCTCGGATTCTAATGAAACTTGATAAATGGTATAAAAGAAGATGCTTTAGTTTGATGATCCATTTTTTACTACGAACCACATTCGGCCACGGTAAGGGGAGATGTAGGGAGTACCGAAAATCGTGTAGCACGTCTAGGGATCAAACGAGTGGATTTTTTCGGCTGAAGCTTGTAAGTTTCAACAGTCATGCGCATGTGTTACAGATAATCCAAGACGATGCCGGAACTGCTCAGAATTGAGTGAAACTAAATATACTATTTATATTTCCGAACCGCATTTTTGGATGGCAGGTGTATTTTGTGACGTTTTCATATGAGATCGTAACTCTTGTTTTATGGAAAAGTATGGTATAAAGACCCAGAAGAAAGAAGAAACGAGAAACATTTTATTAAAAAAAATGTTTACCGTAAAGCACTCTTTTTCTCAAGCGTTGCGTTGATTGATTGATGACTGTATTTTGGTTCAAGTTTAGGGTGAACACTCATTTAGGCTAGTGAAACCTTTTAGAATGAAATGTAAAATTTGTGAAATTGCATGTCCTAGATATTGTCAGTTGTACACCTATTATTTTATATTTCATTATATTTTTTCTACCGCCAGCCTTGGCGGATTTAAATAAATGAAGTGAATAGAATTGAATTTCCCGATTTCGAGTGAGATGGAATAGTACCTTTTTTTTTTAGGGGGGGGGGGTAATTTATCGTGGTTGACATACGCAGATGACGTCCTACCCGAGTGAAAAAAATACAGAGAATTAAACATAAGCCATACCAAAAAGCACATGCTCGTATTGCTTCTGAGGTTCCCCATATTTCCTGAGTGCTGGTCTATACGTCCTTAAAGAAGCCTGAACGTGCTTCATCTTCCACCGGTGAAACTATAGCAGATCTTAGCTAATGGGCATATGTTCCAAGGTATGAGCTGAATGGTTACGTATATTCCGATCTCCAAATTACAAGGCCATCAGAAGACAATTGTTAGATGTGCATATATTCCTAGGTATGAGCGGAATCGGTTCGTATTTGCCGGTCACTGGATTACAAGAACGTTAGAAGACATATGTTGCTAGGTATGAGCGGGATTGTTTTGTCTATGCATTTCATTGAATTATAAGAACGACAGAACATGCCCAATACTTTTGACGTAGAAACTACAGAGAATCAAAGACGTAATACAAAAGACCAAAAGACTAAACAAAAACTCAAAATAAATTAACAAAAAATCCACATTGTGAAACTGAAATTACGCTTCCCTTTCTTGGGGATATCCTATGTGCAATAATTTAAGATCTTCTCCAACTTACTTGTTCTAAAAGTATAATCAAATAAGAAATAACTTAAAATGTACATATTCTACGGTGATATGTCAGCTTTCTCTAGCAAGGATCCTCTTCGGTTTGAAAAAGCTTAAAACACTTGCAAAGAAGGATCAAAATATCCCTATGAACAGAATTCTAACTGACCAATTTTATTCAATCCGTTTGGAGCCATTTATTGCATCTGATTCCAAGCCAGGTTAGAGTCATTGAGTAGTTAAACGTAATTACTAAGAAAGGACAGTTAGAACAGATCCCAAAAGAATCAGCTAGCAGTTGACTCAAATTGCTGGTTGCATCTTCGTTCGCCTTTTCACTTGCCGATTTAACGGCTGTTTACTTTCCCTAAAACGTTCCTTAGAACTGTTTGACCATATCCCACTTTTGTCAAAAAGCCAACGCCGACTTTCGCGTTTCTTCGCGCCGTGCAAAAAGGAACTCGCTGTAGTTTACAGGTATCTGTCAAAAATTAAATTTTTATCCAAGCAAAAGAGGTTAGTACTTAGTAGAAAAGACGACTTGGCAAAAGGTGAAAATCTCCAAAAAAGCTAAAAACTATAGCCGAAAACGGAAAAGCAAACGCCGATAAAAAGGCTACTGCTATTTCAGAGGTGACGCCGCCTATCAGAAGAGTCTGCTAAAGCCAGCTTGTCAGGCTCGGAAGTCGTAGTAACACCTTGATTTTGGTCTAGTTAAATAAAATAACGGTAAGACTAGGGAGTTTAAGATTCGTGCATTTTTTCCCGACGGCAACTACAGAAAATCTTCAAACCAAAGTAACTTAAAAAGACACAACCACCTATTTTTAATTCCTCGGAAAAGTTGGACATAAGGCGGACTATCCAAACATGTGTAATTCAAGGACCAATTGTACCAAACTAATTCTTTTAAACAAATTTTCTCAGACTGTGACTCGAATAATTTCGGTCTTATTTATGAACTGTTTCACTTACGTTCAACGATTACAACAAGCAAGGATAGCCGCGAGAGTTAAAGTGCCAGGTTTCCGTCACAGAAGAACCAGGATCAATCCCAAGCCGGTCCGTCACCATTTTGCTTCGGAACAAAAGCGACTTGGGACTGAGGGTTCGATCGCCCTCAGAGCCCTAAACCTTTTTGCTCCCATACCAGACCATAACAGCCGCTTCATTAATGATTGACAGGTACCTACTGAGAACAAAATAAAACTATTAGACTATAGCAACTTTAGACGCAAATAGAACCGATACCAAATATAAGTTGTTGTTAGTGGATAATAAGTTGTTGTGTCTAGCTATTTATTTATTAGATACAAGTAGTATTAACAAATTGCAGCACAAGTCCTTAGGACTTTCTTTTTGCTGCAATGGGATATTAGTAATGTTATTTTATTTTATTTTCAATGTTTTGGTTAAAAATAAAAAAAAACTACCTACCTACCTACCTAAACAATGTCCAATCACGTATACATGGTTTGTATCGTGACAATATGGTCATAGGAACTATAAAATTATCTCTATCTTTATTTTCACTCGGGTACTGTTATGCCGGTCTCTAATTATTCTCCAAAGAAGTGCGGATCTCCTGGGAAGACCGTTGGAATGTTGTTGTTTGAAACTGAAGCCTGAGAAGTGTAAATTCGTGTTGTTAGGTACAAAGTTAATTAGTTTAATTGTATGTATTAATGGTTGGGAGTTAAGGCTAGTAAGTCGTTTACATATTTAGGCCTTTCTTATGGTTCCATGATCCAGACTGCCAGAAGAAAAGTCGTCAGAGGCATAGAGCACCGGTTGCAGGCCAGCTATGGTGGAGTTATTTGTCTGAGAGAGTTCTTATCTTAAAAGACTGTGTCTCTTTGAGCACTGTTTCTCTTCCGCAGGTAGTTCTCGGTAGCTCTATCTTCCCCTTTCTAACTTCTTTAAATGTTTCCCACGTTATAACTTCTTTTTCAAATTCGGCAAGTGGCCCTGCAAGCATAGCAGATTTCATTCAAGTCGGTTGATGATGCATGATCAAATTCGATGGATCCGATCGCAGGTGAGCGCTTGGCAACCATCTGAGCCGAACCTAGGACTTCCTAAGTTATTGTACTGTTCAAAATTTTATTTTGTCGATATTTTGTGTTTTTTTCTAATTCTGTAATCTGTTGTTTTATTTTTAGTGTTACGAATAATGTGCACTAGGGTCTGAAAATGTCGATTTTCGCAATGTAAAAGCTTGAACCTCTGTTCTTTTTGGGGTCCAAAAGGCAGAGGTATACCTATGACTTCATAAGAGTTTTCCGTCTGTTTCGTCCGTCTGTTCGTCCGTTTGCCGGTCCGTCCGCCCGTCTGTCTGTCCGTCCTTCCGTCCGTCCGTCTGTAAGTACGATAGCTCTCGATGGGAATGGGATATTTTGATGAAACTTAGTGTGAGGATTCTTTGCGTCACGGGAAAGGTTGAATTCGGAGATGGGCTCCGTAGATGTATCTTTAAGGGAGGGGTTTCAAATTAAGGGGCGAACTAAAGCATTTTTAAAAGCGAATAAGATAGTCGAATTAGAGATAAGGAGACATGCGGAATTCGAATATGAGATATATTTTCCCATCGGACAAGTAGTTCGCTCGGAATCCAGAAGTTTAGCATGACGTTCGAAAACCCACTGATATAGTCGATATAGAGTGAAGATACATGCTTTTGCAACTTTTAAAACACTAAAGATAAACCACTAAAGATAAACAAAAAGTGTTTGCGATCAGTTTAGTTATCTTCAAAGTTCCAACCGGTATTTACTGGGCTAAAAGGCAGAATGCATCCCAACAACTATCTGATGAGCAATTGAATGGAAATTTGTAGACCAAATTTCGGAAAACGCCAGTCCCTACCCTACCCCTTTATCCATACAATCGAAAGCTCTATGTCGATGACCAAATATCATATGGATGACGAGGCAGACATATGCAAGTCTGTCTTGTCGTGTCGGGGGATCGAAGGGGTTGATTTTAAGTTGTTCAACTCCGTTTGAGGATTCACTGACAAAGTACAGGCGAAGTTTTAGAGGGGTCCTTTAGACATTTAGAGGCAGAGAGGGCGTTTCGAATGAAGGGTACAAAAAAAGGTGTGTCTTATAGGTTAATGAGATAGTCGTCTAAGGGATAAGGAGGCCCGCTGAGTCCATATCTGAACTTAATTTTCTTGCCGGACAAACGTTTCACCCCAAATTCGGTCGAAATTATAATTTTGTTGAAGCTGAAAGTATTTATATCATAGCATTCTAGCACTTGCAACGTATAGACCCCCCCCCCCAACCCACCCAAGAAACAAGATGAAGCCACTACCCGATCCGATAACTTGGTCATCTAGCTTGGAATCATAGTTTGACCTTGGATCTAACAAAACGTTTTTATTGTAGCAGTCATATGGAAAATGTGTAAAAATTACACTAATAATTTGCATTATCGATTTCTTTATTATTTTGTTTTCTGTTTTTCTTATTACACTTGAGCATACTCAACTTGGCAGTCATATCAGGGACTCGACAAGATTAAATTACAAATAATCACTTCCCCGATCCGACTTTCCCCGGATCCGGGAGTTTGGAAACTAGGAACAACGGTAGCAAAAGGGGAGCAAAAGGAAGCAAAGAGACCGCTGCCCAAATGCGGTATCGATCATCGAACCTCTGTATCGTAATTCCAGTGCTCTACCACGGCGCTACTACTTGATGTGTTTAGAAGCGAATGCTGGACTAGTTACAGTTTCAAGATTAAAGTAAGAACAAGTGGTCGGAACGAATGCGCTCTGAACGAATGCCAACCAGAGCAAAATAACTAGAGCTATTTTGCTCTGATGATAACTAAACTTAAACTAAACAAATCTCGTGAAACGCTTCCACATAAGCTAGGACAATGAAACTTGGCAGGCATATGGTGGAACCGACCAGGTTCACTTGGAAATAATCACTTTCCCGATCCAGCCATCGCAAGGGGGAGTGGAGGGATGGGGGATGTGGAAACTAGAGTCGTACATAACTTTGGAACAGATAATCGGACATGCGTGAAAGTTGACAAGTGTGAAGAACAAGTGTCTCAGATTTTCAATTTCAAATCTGGCCCGAATCCGATAGCTGTGGATGGGGGCAGAGGGGGGGGGGGGGGGCTTGAAATCTTTTGAAATGCTTAGGGGTGAGCTTGATGGGAAGAACGAGCATTGACGCTAGATACTTTATTGACAAAATAGGACTGGATTTTGTCGCAGTGGAGGGTGTCGGAGATGGTTTCTTGGATTTCCGTGGTGATCACGAGTTACGGTACTTCCAGATGTACTATGCTGTGAAATTTGGCAGACATATGAGGTACTCTCCTAGTTTGACTTGAAAATAGTTCCTTCCCCGATACGGTGATGTTGGGGGGAGTGGAGGAACGGGGAATCCAGCATCTAGTGACATGCATAACTTTAGAACGGGTGATCGGACGTGAATGAAACTTGCAAAGTGTCATCAACAAGTGTCTGAGATGATCAACCGATAGCTTGGAGGGGAAGCTGGAGGGGGTTGCCGGGAATCTCGCGAAACGCAGAGAGTCGAGAGATCGTGATAGGACTTGGAGGGAAGAACAAGCATAAGCCGTACATACATTATTGACAAAACAGGTTCGGATCGTGTCTGAGTGGGGTAGTTGGCGGGGGTTTTCCACAACTCCGACGATCACGAGTTAGGGTACTTCCAGATGTGCTATGACCGTGAAATTTACCAGGCATGTTAGGGACTCTATCAGATCGGCTTACAAATAGTCCCTCCCCCGATTCGATCATCGTTTGGAGGAAGAAGTAGTTGTCAATGAGTGGTATAGCCATTGCAGAGTTACTAGATCCAGCCCATTTTCTGATGAAATGAATATCGGGAGAGAACCTTGAAAACTGCAAACCGTATCTAACATGTTAACTGTTCTTAAAAGTACCATAATTATGAGCTTTCAGTTCTTGTTCTTGTTAATTCCCATAAGTCCAAAGAATTAAGAATGTAAACTAGATCACAATAAACAAACGCCGTATATTATACTAAATTCTTCAAAGTGATTTCCTGAAGATTCTGAAACTGAGCTAAATAATATTCAGCTTCCGAGACCAGAAAATGTCAAGCTGACCGACGATTTCTTAGGTAAGTAACGGATTTATTTCAAACAACCACTATCATGGCAATGCCAAATTTGGGTATTACGTCAATTTATTACGTCGTATAATGCACATTTTATAGTATATACAGTTAATCATCAATTCGTCATCACAGACCTATTATAGTATATACAGTCCAACATATCTAAAAGTCCGCATGGTGATATACTTCGTTGTTTTAATCCTCTGACACGCCAATCGATCTTCTCGAAGGTTTTAATACTCGTTTGAGCAGCGTCAGGAGATCAATGAATAGTTAATTAGCAATGACGGATTGGCGTTCAGGAGTAAATTTTTTCAAGTAATCTATGGATAACGTTGGCTACCGTGAAGATTTTGAGGAAAATAAAGGTAACAGCGTGTTCGTTAAAATCCGACTCATCGAAAAATGATGGTTTCTCCCACCTTCTCGGCCCACATGAATCAAAGACTTCAAGTTGTTTCTGAAGTCAATTAAAGATTCGGCATCAGGGTAAGTAGACATGCTGAACTGAATTTTGAACTTAATGTCCATGCCAGATAAGCTGGCGAAATTTGAAAAAAAACCCGACAAAGTTGGATTGAAAGGTTCTCTCGATCTCACTATAGCTCTTTCGCTCTGCATGCAGTTTGCCTAGAATGCTGCTAAAATACGAAGAATCTAATCAAAGTAAAGGACCCTTCTGACTGTTGATTAGGATGATACTGGAGTAAATATCATTGCTGAATCCATATCTCAACTTGGTTTTCTCATCTGATTAGTTGTTCGGCCGCAAGTTCACACAAATTCCCGAACGGTAATATTATTTTTTGTACATATCCAGCGGTGGGTTACGGATAAATAGCAAAATGTTCTGGCGAAGACCCAGAAACCTGCAAAATCAGATTGTCTGGATCAGGAAGTCCATAAATATTAAGTTTTTCGGATCCCATCGATACCTTTGGTCTCGTTTCCTTTTCTTGTCTCGTCATTTTGGCATAATAAAAGCCTTTCATTTATTCAAATTCTTAAAAAGGGCTTCAGCTAAAACTGTCAGATAAAACGAGTGAATTATAGTTCTTCCTTTGTTTATTTATTCTGTCTCAACAGGGTTCTCAGAGACATCCGAGATAACAGTAGTAACTGACCCATTCGCGAACCCCTTTTGACGGTTTTTCACCAAGTAAGATCTGAGCACACACCTTTTCTTCTTGAAATACAGTGGAATTCTAGGCAGAAACAAATTTGATACCTTAGAGCAAGTTGCTGGAAGAAATAGAAACGGACAAATCTTTCGCTTTTTTTTTGTAACCTATACCTTAAAGGAACCGTCGTACCTATAATGCTACTGGATTCTTCTTCCGCAACTATATACATTATTTCTTAAGCCTCGAAACCCGAATTTCATGTGTTACATTGTAAACCCGCTTTACATTTCCACGTTTCCGTATTTTCCACACGTATTATGCTTCGACGAGCGATCGCGTATCAAACTAGTCATGGGATAAATCGGTAATATGAATTTTGCAAAATTTTTGCTTCAAGTCAATGGTCATGTAAAAGGGTAAAAATGACCAAAGTCGTGGAAATTTTTTTAATAACAGTGCCTAGTCTTATGTATTCAAATAGTTCTAAATATAGCAACATAAACAGTAAGTAGTGCGAGATGTGCTTCAAATTTGAACGTCCTTGTTCAGATAGCTTTCCAAAGCTTGCCCATTCACAAGCTTCCAAATCGAGCCAATAGATGATCTCGTGACTGTACATAGTCCTGGTTAGAGCTTGTGGTGAGATTACAAATGCTAGATGCTTCATCTTAAACTGCTTTAAACGTGCAGTAGTAAGAATCTGCAACTTACCTTGCTACGCGGGTCCTAACCATGGCTTCGATCTATGCTATGATCTCTCCTAGCGACTTCCGTAAAATCGCCATTACTCACAGGCTTAACTCGCTCGGGTGTCTGAAACCTCTAAAACATGCAAATAGTACATATACTTTTGCGTATTCTTCAAAAGCAGGTTCGACGTAAAATCGAGTGTGTATTTGTTATTAATTAATAACTTTTCTCGAATAGGTATGCCATGCATATCTTCTTATTTGGTAGGAACTATAGTGCTCACGTTCCAATAGTAGTCATTTTAGTAGGTATACCGTAGGCTTGGGTTTCTACTACACTGAAGTAAACTTCCTAGTCCCAATAGCAAAAAGTAAAACAAAAGAGAAATATGTCCTTCCTATAAAAACTCTTCAGTTCGGAAAATTTATAATAGTTAAAATACCTCCATCTCGGATCATATCAGAAGAACAACCTTGAAGGCCATTTAAAAATATGAACCTCACCTTCAGCTCGGTAGATATTTGCATAACCTACCTCACCTTCGGCTTTATTTTCCATGGCCGCCTCAATGTCATTTTCCGAAATTAACTTCATATCAGACGTTAACCTTTCATACCTTTAGCTACCCTCCATAATTTGCGTTCATTTCCATAAGATTCCTTGCTGAGCATAAAAATGAAATGAAAACAAATCACAGTCAAAATCTATATGGCGACTTCGTCATAGATTACAGAGGGCTCACAATGATCTCACAGGGAATAGTAATGAGTCAAATTCTCTCAACAAAATTTAAACACCTTTTTTCTGCTAAAAATCTTCATAATTCTGCAATTCACTAATGTCACTTTAGGCCTCGGAAATTAAAACTACTAGCTACCGCACGTGCAATGATTTTTAACTCGATCGATTTTTCGCGCAGTCATGCTCGATAATCCGGAGCCTAAAAGAAGGCATGGAGTATGCATGCCTTCCGGTGCAGCATTCCTCATTTTAGTATGCCATGTCTTCTTTTAGTCGAGCTCCCATCAACAGAAACAATACAAAAATGAAGCGATGAAATGCGGCCAAGAGAAGGTGTTGATCTCTTTATTACAGATATCCCTTCGGTCCCACCTTCGTTGTCCATGGAAACACTCCAGCGTCACTACAAGCCAGGAGACAGAATATCTTCAAGATGCGACACAGCACTATCATATCCAGCAGCCGAGATAGTTTGGACCATTAATGGAGAAAATGTAAGTTAACGAGCTCGAGGCCACTTTGTTGTCACTTTCTTACGGTAAATCAGGAATATGTCTATTTCTGTTTCAAAAAAAGACACCAAGCATTCATCCATCGGGTATTTTCACAAGATGTCCGCATACCGCAACAAATATATTTTCCATTGACAACATTTGACAAGGTTTCGATAGGGTCCCAAAAATTTAACGTTTCATCCAGACAATTTGGTCTTGTCGATATCTGGTATTCGCCAGACGCCTTGAATGTTTTTACTATCAAGACTTAGAAATAGTCAAATGGCTAATCGTCTGAGAAAACGGAGTTCAGACATGGATCCAGCATGTGTGTGTTAACACCTATACGTTATATTTACTTTGTCGAAAATGATCAAATGCCTTACTCCTCAAAAATCTCCTGTTTCGGACGAAAGCCGGGCGAACTGCTTGTCCGGTCACAACTAAAGCTCAAACACAAATTCAGCGTCTCTCCTTACCCCTATATCGACCATGTAATCAACTTCACATAATGCTTTAAATTTTCAGGTTTTGGCTGGATTCTGGGCTAACTATTTGTCTGGAAAGAAAAGAATTCATGTACGGATTCAGCATGCCTCCTTACCACCGCACCAAACCTCTAATCAACTTAAGATAATCGTTTTCCTTAACAAATTTTCCGGTTTAATGGCGAATTATATGGTGAATGGTATTATGGCGAATGTATGTCTGTTTAGAAAATGATTGACAAATGCGGATTCAGCATGTCTTTTTCTCCCTAAATCAAACATCCTTTTAACTTCAGGTACAACTTTTACGTTTCACAAATGTTCCGGTTTTACCCAATTCCGGGCGAACTACTTGTCCGACGAGAAAAGGATTTTGATCCAAATGTTCAGCATGTCTTCTTACCCATAATCTAACATCTAACCAATTGAACATCTAAATTATAACTTTTAGTTTTAACAAACTTTCCGGTTTTGACCAGATTTTGGGCGAACTAGAATGGTTTTAGAACTCGTGTTCAGCCTGTCTTCATACCTCTAAATCGTCTATCTCATTAGTGGTACTAATTATTTTGTTCACCCTATAATTCGTACCCCCTCCCCCACCATAAACTGTAGGGATGCAGATCCCATCTATGAATTTGACCTGTTCCTTGACTAAAAGAATCCTCAAACCAAGTTTCATTAAAATATCTCATTCCCTTCGAGAGTTATCGCGGTCACAGACCAACGGACAGACGGACAATTTTTAAGAAGTCATAGTTATCCCTCCACTTATGTTTTGGGATCCTACAAAGAATTGGTAAGCATTTCTATTTATTAATTGTTACAGAAAACCACAAAGTTAATTACAATAGGGTACTGGAGGTCCAAAGTAAATCCAAATAGAAGTTGTCACGAATGAAAACATTAACTTTGCTCTCTGCTGGATTCTGCTCTATCTTCTTGAAAATAGTTTTTATGTCTATTTAAATAAATTTAGGAGCTGTGGTGATCAAACACTACCACCATTTCTCCTATAAGAATTGATCTTATTCCCTTTCGAAGGAGGGAGCAGTATGGCACGTAAGTGACGGGATAACTATGATTCCGTAAAATTTGTTTTAAGTTCATCAAGGGTCGAGTCATTCTTCCGGTCAACGATGTGTTCGACGATGCAATCCCTCCAATCGTGTCGAGGACCGCTCGGTTTGTAGGGCTGTCCGTCCGTCCGTCGGTCTGCCTGTTTGTATGGTAACTATCGAAGGGGTTGAGATATTTTATTCAAACTTGGCATGATGAAATGTAAACCGGAAAGATTGTAAACCTAAATGTAAAACTATGCAGTTTTACATTTAGGGATTGGGTGGGGGGGGGGGAGTCAAATTAATGGGCGAACAAATATATTTTAAAAAGTCATCAGACATGAATCTGGATATGAAAATTAGTTTCTCGCAGGACAAGTAGTTCGCTCGAAATCCGGTCAAAACCGAAAAGATTGTTAAAAGTAAAGGTTTTGTTTAAAGTTGATTCGATGTTCGATTTAGGGATAAGAAGACATGCTGAACATTTGTGTCCAAATAATTTTCTTCTCGGACAAGTATTTCGCCGGGAATCTGACCAGAACCGGAAAATTTGTCAAATTAAAAGTTGCATCTGAAGTTGGTTAATGTTGATAAGGTGTTAACCACAGTTGATAAGAAGACAACCGTAAAATTTTGTGACAAGTAAAAGTTTAATCTGAAATTGATTAGAGGCTCGATTTAGGATTAAGGACACACGCTGAACCCGAATTTGAAATTTCTTTTCTCGCTGTACAAGTGGTTCGCAAGGAATCCGGCCAAACCGGAAAATTTGTGAAAAGTTTAATCTGAAGTAGGTTAGAGGTTGTAAGGAGACATGCCGCATCCGAATATGATAATTATTTTCTTGCCGGAAACATATTTGGCCCGGAATCCGGCTACAAACGGAAACTTAACATGAAGTAAACGCAATAATATAGTCGATATAGGATGAGGAGGCATGCTGTTGCCGCTTTTAAAGCACAACTCTTACTAGAAATGATCATTTTCCTATAAAACGGATCAGAAAAAACATTTTCGAAAATAACATTACTTTCCACCTGAAACTAGCGATTCTCTTGTTAGCGCTTGTCGATTATATCCAGCTTTCCTGCTCTCCGACGCGGTTGCTGGGCGCAAAAGATTTGAAAATAGAACGTGCTTTGGTTAAAAAGTGGGAAAACTAAGTAAAGTAATAAACAGAAGATTATCACATCCTTATGTGTGAAAGAGTTGTCAGCGGACAATGAAGATTCCGACAAACTTATCGAAAAACTCAGCAAGGCTGAAAAACGCAAAAGGTTCTTAGTTACGAAAAAAAAATTGGAGAAAGGTGGGGCTTTTAGAAGCTAAAAGATAGAATAAGCCAGAGGGGTCCTTTAACATACTAAAGATCGATTAGAGATTCGGTATCAGGGTAAGGAGACATGCTGATCCAGCCTTAACGGATAAGCTGGCAAAATTTGCCAAAACAAGGAAATTTGGATCAAAAGGTTCTCCTCTCAATGTCACTCCAGCTACTGCTAAAAGGAAGAATTCGGTCAAGTGGTCAAGTCTGTTTGAAGTCGATTAGAGATGAGACGCTGGAGTGAACATGCATACTGAAACGATATCTGAACTTGCTGATAGGTTATAGTGTAAAGAGGTTTGACGAAGACCAGAAATGTACAAGACTCGCTTGTCTGGATTAATAGTCCAACAAATATTCAATATTTGGGATCCCAAGGAAACCTTTGGTGTTGTTTTCTCGGACAAAAGTGCTATATACAGAGGTCGGTCAAGTCCTTACTCTTGTCCGATTTGTGGCCGTATGGATGAGAATTTGAAACATTTGTTGTATGAATACGGGAATTTGAATGAACCCGGGTTAGAAATTTTTGGAGTAAACGAAAGAGGGTTGGATGAAGAATGGATGTGCAGGATCGTGGGAAATAGTTATTAAGCTGTTGGCGAGGTTCCTCAGGGTAGCCCTAGCCAATAGGGATAGGGGCTTATTGAAGGTATTGTTTTTGTTCGTTTGTGCTTATTTTTCATGTATTTGCCATGGCCTTTTTCTATTTAGTGTAAATAAATCTTATCTTATCTTATCTTATCTGCTATTTAGTAGCTCATTTCTAGCTTGAATCGAGAAGACTTACCACGGGAGATAAAAGATCGTGAAAAACCATCCTTCTGAATTCCAGTTGCGGTCGTGGACATTTCGTTTTTTCCTTTCTTTTCTTTTTTCGTATTTCAAGCAAATTAGCTAAGGTTTGGAAGCTTGGCCATAGAACGTACAGGCTGTGTACCGGGGAAGATGGAGTAAGATTTTCGTCGTATATAGCTATAAATGAATTTTTTGCTTGTAGTTTTGGATTCGAAATTAGAATGAAATGTTAAGAAATGAAGAAATTATAAAAGATAAATGAAAAAACAAAAATTACCACGGATAAACACACCATGGGCCTTTAAAAACAGAAAGCAGATAGAGCTATATGATGTGAGTGACGTGAGAGGTTCAACAAGTCTTTACCATGGTCATTGCAGTTCCTATACAATCGCCTTTCATGACATAAAAGGAAGACTTAAACCTTCCTTAGCTTCCTTTATGAACGGAAATTTGGTGTCTATACAACACAGCACTTTCCGCTTTTATGATTTTTTCTTCTTGCGCGCCGCTCGACGAATTCGTTTCGTAGAACTCAAAATAAGCGAAGAGCTTCATTTCCTTATCACTTCAGCCTATTGAGGAATGCCCTATTTGAATAGTAAACATGAATATGCACCCCGGTTAGAAATATCTTTTTCTACTTTGGCCCTTCTGATTTCCTCCAGGTGAATTCTGCGACGTCGAAAAAATTAGACTTTGATTTGAAACTACCAATAGCAAACTTTCGGCCTGACAGAACGAAGTTTTACCGCTAGTGACGCATAAGTCGCCTAGCTGAATGCGAATCGGGGTTCTCCGGGGACCAAGCTTTAGATGGGAAAAAACGAATAATGGGAGGGGTTAGCTCGCACACAGTGAAGTAACACGTTTTCATCGGGTTTTTAAACCTTTTACGTACAACGATGACGAGTGAGTGAATTCAAAACGGCACTGAGCTCATCCTAAATTCCCACGGTTATATCGAAATACCTATTAACTTTGAACTTGGGAGATAATCTCTAATAATCTTTGTATTCCAACGGCGGCCAACTAGAACCAAAAAATTCTAGTAATAGTTTGAAAAGGTATAAATAGGAATAAAAAGGACCAGTAACCCAAGTTCATGACTTAACAGCACGAGAACCAAAGATCTGTGTGGAAATTTCGAGGCGCATTAAAAAACAGTCCTATCTAAAAGCTTATCTCAGAAAGTATTGTACAAAGCACAGCTGTAGAACCAATGAATAGTGGATTTCCCGACAGGAAACAAATGCGACCAGGCGACATTTGCTCGAAAATTAACCACGAACACAACCGTTGCTCGCTCAAATCTGAATTAACGATATGTTTAGTACTTGCCAGCTCGAACTGAGCCTTATCACCGTACAGTCCGAACCGTCCTTTATGTTTTACTGGGGAGCGGTAGCTTGACAACATATCTAAGGTAACAATACGGTGGATCTCCGCGAGACGATACGGCGGGTCTTCGCGCAACTCCGGAATGATTTTCCAGTGAGCGAAGCGGTCATGAAAACCGGGAAAGTGATTCTCGGAATCACTTTCCACTTTCCCACTGGAGTGAACGCGAAAACGTATGGAAAACTGAAATTGCCAGGAACATATTTAATCCTCAAGTTTTAGAATACTGGACACTCCTTCGATTCTCACATATTCCAACGAAGTTATCCTTAATAACATTCGTCGTGTTTTTTCGATTCATCAGTGATAGATAAAGTATTTTTTCCACTCTTAGAAAATTCCTGCTGAAAGCAATCAACTTTCCACGGATTTTTCCATCAATTCACTTTCCGAGAAAGCTGCTTTAGTGTCCAAAGCACGAAAACCGGGTGGAAAGTTCGGGAACTTCGAAACAGCGAGAAAACGATTGGAAGCTGAATCAGACTTTGCCTTGGTTTTGATTTTCGTTTTCTAAAACAGTCAAACGATAATGTTAAGAACGTAACACCTGCTAAACGCCAAGTGTTTCAGTTTCTTTTGGCCCAAATAAGGAAATTGGATTTTTTTAATTTCGTCAGTTGTTTCTATCTCTGAATGTTCTGATTCTTCTGTTGGGATATTTCGGACGATCAGAAATGCAACGCAAAACCGTTGCAATCTTTCCGGTGCCGTAATTTGCGGTTTGAGAGTTCAAATTAAAAGCAATTTTATAAGAAACAAATACAATAAATTGTTTTAATGTATGAATATATGATAGATTCGATTTTCACCATACTCTTCCGCGCCAGTGAAAGCTAGGCTACGTCCCAAAACGTAAAGCATACATCTAGTAGGCAATACTTTTCATGTAAATTCCGACTAACTAATACGCGGAAAATGGTTATTAGAAGCAATTACCATTAGCTAGCAGTGATTATTCAGAAACCTACTTTACTTTTTTTCCGCAAAATCCGATTACCAGCTAACAGTATTCACTGGTAAGACAAACTGAATCAAAACTTAACTTATTTACTAATCTGCGTCACCGGTCGATAACGTATGTTCAGCTTCTGTAACCGTGTAAAATCACCAAAAGTCGGCTTTTCGCTAGACACATTACTGAGCTGAGAGTCTTTTCTTCTTAAAATATGGCAGATTCTGAGGCAGGATGGTTTTAAAAGCTCAAAGCGAGTTATTGAAAGAACCATGGTTGATCATTAATGCTTCTGAATTAACTCTTTTGAAATAGCAAAAGAACTTTGTTATCCAGTGTTGTCATCACTTACCCAGCGTCTTCCTAACATGTTTCAAATTATATGTGCTCGGTCTAGCCCGAACTACTTCCGGCTCTTATTGTCCCCTCACCGTCGTCTCACCAGAAACCTCGTCCCTCGTCCTAAGAATGGGATTGCTCCCGTGTGGGAGAATTAATCAGAACACTTAAAGAACGTAAATCAACGGTTTACGTTCCAGATGACCATACCTGCCGTGACGCAAGACCCATTCCGAAAGCTCCACCGGGGACCTGACACGCTGGAGAAATCTTCCTCATCTATTAACTTCCTTGTAGAGGTGAGCCAATTGATCAAGTTGTCTGGCAATAAAGTGATGTGGTGAGCCGATTGATCAACCTGTTCGGCAATGATGAGATCAAAAAGAAGTCTCTACCGTCAGCCAACCTGCAATTGAGAATGGGTAACCATCGATACCTCTGTTTTACTCTCATGTAAATCCGTGAGTAAACAGAAAGCGGATTCGCTCGGGCAAATCGTTTGTCCCGTGCCGGGAAAGCTTGCCTGACGCCATTTAAAATTCATGCTGGATTTTTTCGCGTTTCCAAGTGATTACTTGGTATCGTTCCAGGCTCGATACCGAAGGAACCTCCAGAATATTACCACTTTTGGGGAAAGGGAGACTTAAAAGCATTGTTCACCCCAAAATTCAATACTTTTTGGGGAAGGGTAATATTTTTTCCAATTAAAGGAAGTAAAATCTTGTTTCGTCTAAGCGCTTTGCATTGACCTTGTTCTTCTTTCCCCTTTACTTTACGTTAAAGTCGAGTTGCTGGAACAACTGATGAAGATTTCCTTCCTTTGCTTTAGTTCCTAATCAGTACATTTCCTTTTCTAGGAAAGGTATTTCAAGAACGGACACATTCACCTGATTTGTACGGCCAGGATAGGTGACCTTTACAGTAAATCTGCCGACTTTTTTGCATACAAAGAAGGATACACGCAGAGGATGCTGGGAAGTGGAACAGCCTCTATCGTCTACGGTAATATATTTTGTGTTAAGGTGCTTGCAAGCGGTCCAATTTTCACAGTAGGATGCGAATTTTCTCCTTCACTTCTAAATTTTGACGAAACGCATTCAGGTTTCCCCACGATGCGATTTTCGCGCAATATCTTTTCGGATAGTGTGTGCACGTAGCTTAATAACTGAAGAGACTACTGACAGTCTAAAATTTATTGTTCTATCTACTAGAGGTTACAAAATGCTACCATCGTCGTTCCAAAACGTGTGCCAATTCACAGAAGTTAGGATGGCAAAGGTCAATTTTTGTAAGTGTTGGTTGAAGAATGGAAAACACCCTGACAGAGCAATTAAACCTTTTCATGCGATGTAACATATGGTTACTCTTCGCGTCATAAGTTTACTAACGCATCCTGGTATTCTACATATAGCCGTGCAACAAATTATCGGTCCTGATGACCATAAGTTAAGCTACAACCGCAACAGGTATTTTTCCAGCCCATATTGAATGCGGATCATATTTTCCTGCTAAGCAGATTAGAATTGCGGAATTAGTTTAAAGCGGTATTTAATTGACCCTCGTAAGGACGCAGATAAAACTCTAAACTGGCGATCTGTAGCGATAGCTTGCGGTATCGGCCTGAAGAAAACCTTCAACGATAAGGGCCGAACATAGCCGAAGAAGTTTCAGCCGATTTACCTTTTAGCCAGACAAAACATGTTACAATTGGGATGCCTAGCACGTTAACAAAAGACTGTACCATTTATGGCCGATGTTGACTCTGGTAGCAGACTTCTGTGATTTGTCATACATTTTCGTTTCTTCGACAAAACGAGCAAGAACTCTGCCAGTAAATTCAAAACTATAGCATAAAAATTGATAAATATTCTTTGAGCCCAAGCTGACTTTGAAACATTAATTCAAACAATGTTTACAACGGATACGTCAGCTATGATTTTTCATCAGCTCTGCATGTCTGGGCTTTGAAAGTTCCGTACTTCGTAGATAAATATTCTTTGAGCCCAAGCTGACTTTGAAACATTAATTCAAACAATGTTTACAACGGACACGTCAGCTATGATTTTTCATCAGCTGATGAAAAATCATAGCTGACGTATCCGTTGTAAACATTGTTTGAATTAATCATAAAAATTGAGCTAAATAATTATGACGATGATAAAGCGAGATTGCTGGTTAATTGTTGGTGAAAAGGACCTTGTTTCATAGGTGCCAAAATGTCCTGTTTTTTCGATCGAAAGTCACAGGTTCCATCAAAAATTGTGGCAGCACTGTTTATGGCCAAAAACAGACATTTCAGACCAGTTACTAAAAGGATATTAAACTGTCAGAAGTTTCATAACAGACAGCGTATAACACTTTCAAGGATAACACCTTTTCACTTAGAAATAAAGTGTTATGACCAAGTAAGTTTACACTATTTCGTGCCTAGATCTCCAACAACACCTTCAATTGGTAAAAAGTACTAACGGGAACGAAAGAAACGTAAAAGATAACATCCCAAAGTGTTATCTGTTACCGCGCATCCTTCTGTTGTCGTTATGTAACTTCTGACAGTGTAGTATTTTTACCTATTGAAGGTGTTGTTGGAGATCTAGGCACGAAATAGTATAAATTTAATTGGTCATAACACTTTATTTCTAAGTGAAAAGGTGTTATTCTTGAAAATGTTATGCGCAATCTGTCATGAAACTTCTGACAGTGTAGTATTGCAACCTTACTCTCTGAAAAAAGCCGACGAAGTGCTGAAAGTAATCTTAAATTTTGAAATTTTATTTTCAGCTGGAGTTGACTTTTGAGTTAGGTTAAAACCACAGCGGTCTCTATCTATTACAATTGGGCTTTTTTTTTTACAAGCTTTTGACTTCTAGTCTGATTCTCGGTTTTAAGTGTGTTTTTTCACTTAAACCCTTCTTCCTGCTGAAATTTCATAAATGTATGTCATTGATTTTTCAAAAACAACTCAGCCGAAGGCCCATGTGCATGAGTATGTGATTTTTACCGGCTGATTTTTTCAGGAGTGTCACCAGCTACCGCTTTAGCTGTCGTTATCCTAGCAGCGTTACAAGAACAATTTGAAAGGTAAATATCGACCATCGATGTCAGCCTCTTTTTTGTCGTTCTTGACGTGAGGGTTAATACTTCAAGAAGGCATGTAAAGGAAGTGCATTTCACCTAGGCTAAATTGCGCAAAAGGTGGCATTTATGCCCCCCCCCCCCCTTCCTCCTCAAAGTGAACAGAAAGAAGTGAAACCCTGCCCACATCTTGACCAGATCTTATGAAGAAAAAGATCGACGGCAAATCGGCAAAAACCAGGTGGAGATGGAAACCGGAGGACGAAAAACAGTCCTTTCTGGACATGTTGTAATTCAGGTAGTTCAGCGAGGTGCAGGAAATTCTTTGGAAAAAAAAAAAATCTTTTCCCCAAGAAAGGCCGCGTTCGGCCACATCACTCAGCAAACACTTCCACTGTTTTCGTCGTCAACTGATGAACAAGTGCAAACCAATTAGAGAGCTCCACGTGGATACCAGGCTAGCTGAGGGGGACCCCTCTCCACAAAGTTTAAGCAAGCATAACATTTTTACAGGATATCTCAGTGTAGGTAGTCAAAACATTGCTGCAAAACCAACAATTTTTGGATGAAATTTGTTCAACAACCCGGCTCCTTCCTTTACAATGGCACACCATAATGTCAGAAGTTGGATAAAATGATGAGCATCCTTGTGTTAAATGAGGGTTGCACGGATAGACATGGCAGCGGAACTGAAAATAAGGAAAACAACGAACTTCAAAATTTAAGACAGTTTTTATTCGGGCCTGAAGAATCCGTAATAGAAATCTTGAAAGCGATTAGATGGATGACA
Source organism: Branchinecta lynchi (assembly GCA_023053575.1). Taxonomy (NCBI): domain Eukaryota; kingdom Metazoa; phylum Arthropoda; class Branchiopoda; order Anostraca; family Branchinectidae; genus Branchinecta; species Branchinecta lynchi. The sequence continues at coordinate 277,572 of JAKZAP010000005.1, forward strand.
AGATCTCTGGAAGACCAACCGACTTTGGCTACTGCCAGAGAGAATACTGAACTTCGGAACAAGTTTGCGGTTCCAGCCGAAGCGAGGCTATTTACAGCAAATATATAATCTTTCCAGCAAAGATAAGCGGAAAGAAAATAACAGAAGCACCGGCAATTCGGATAATTTCCTAAGTTATCGTAACATAGTCTGCAAAATAGTTATTCTGCCTAAGGTCGAAGTGCCTAGTGCCAGAAATGAAATGAGGCTGAATGCGTACATTCGAATTGTGAACTGCCCTACTACATTGAGACTACGTACGCTGGTGACCAAGCTCCTGGTTAATGGCTCCAACCCGAATGGAAATGTAGAAAGCAACTATTTGCTGAGTTAATTCAGCAACTCCTGGTACATACGCGGAGCTCTAAAGTAACATATGAAGTGTTATTTGATGATCTCCGTTTTGTGTGAACTGTAAATAAACTGAATATAATTTCATTAGAGAAGCTTCCCGGAACTTCGCTAAGCACTTTGTTTCCAAAGCAAATATTATCTCAGAAAGTTGTTTCCTCAAGATCCATCGTCGAACTTGGAGCCTTCCTGCTAAGATACATAACGCATTCGAGTCTCAATAAACGTCAACAGACGAGGTAATCCTTACTAGAAGGTTGAGCAGAAAGACATCAGGCTTTTATGGAAATGAGTCGCTATCCATAACCTGAGACAAGGCACCTTGTCTTCAACCGATGCCCGTCAGCCAAATAAAGAGGTCATTCAAGTGCTTTATGGGCAAGTAAACGCCCGTCGAATAATCATCCCTTTCAGGCCATCAGAGACCCGATCGTAACAGTATCAGTGGAATCTTATCAGCCGAAGGTGCAATGCCCCAGTCGATAGCCCCAGTCAGACCCAACGACTGATAGCCTGTTCACATGGGGCTGAAACAGCGGCTGATTTACGCGCGTAATTAGCGATTGAACAGAAAAAAAAACAGCGGCCAATCTTCCAAATACCAATAGGGGTAAAGAAATCCTTTGGAATGTGACCTTTTATGACTCTGGAGACAGTAAACAGACTGTACTTCGGAGAGTTAAGTCAAACTTGACGAACTTTATATCAATTCAGTCCAAACTCTGTCAGACCAATGTGAACATAGCATGATTTTTGCATTAAAAACCCAGGGTTAGTTACTAAATGATTTCCGAAAAGGGTAGAATAGTTTTCTAACTTCAGCAGCGTATGCTCGATTTAGGTCCGATATTTGTTTTGTTATTTTTATTTGAAATAAGTAATAATTTGAGTAATTTGTCCATTCAACCCTCACTGAAAGCGACTGAACAACACTGAATCATTGCAATCTATTCTAGTCTTATTTATATTTAATACTCATTATTTATTTTGTTCTCATTTGAAACAAAAATATTTGAAATTATTTTTTCTTTTTAACTTAAAATTGCCGAGTTGCCTGATATCTTTAATTATTGAATTTGTGCCACTTTTATAGTCTAAAGACTGCAAGACATTTGACTTTGACAAACTCACAAGATGCTTAATTTTAATTTTATATATTTTTTTCTATGAAAAGAATATTGGGAATTAGGCTTTTGTTTTTTAATTCTCCCGTCGACCCAATCAGTTGATCAGTCGTCTGGACAATTCAATCGCTGTTTAGGTGCCTATTTCGTTCACGTGTGAACAAGCTATGAGAGGTAAGAAAAAGATAATGTTAGCCACCGGAACACCTTTAGTGCCTCGGTAGATGGGCAATGTAGTGGAATGTATTCAGTGAGTGGAGTACTGAGATTTGCTGGTACACCTAAACGAGTTAATTCAGACAACGAAAAAAACATGGTAACTGGGTCTGCGTTTTGTCGTTTTTGCACTTACCGTGGTATCGGATATAAAGAGTAACAAGGTTACTTGGCAAGAGCACTTTACAAGAATTGCTAAACGCGAGCTTCACCAAGTCATCCCAAAAGAAATACTATATTCACTATATCCCATTGTGCCAAGCTTCTTTCCGACCAATTTGACATAAACCTAGGCTTTTGTGTTGGTGACGATGAAAGTGAGATGAGAGCTTCAGATACCACGCTCATTTTCTACGGTAGGGACGGTAGTATCTGAGTATTAGATGCGACGGGAACTGGCTAGATCAAGCTACTTTTATCAGTCGAATGTACTATGCCCCAGGCGATAATTCCAATCAGGACCAAAAATGAAAGGTAATGGAAAGTATAACACAGGTCATTCGAAACATTGTGCACCTCTACAGAAGCTAGGGCAATATATTAGTGTCAAGTACAGAATGAGCAAGAACAATACCTTCTACTTCTTTCTTTTAGTGATATAACTAAAAGTCTTACACCTTCTATAAGTCCTAGGAGAATTAGCACTTTTGTCAAGCATGATTCTGATCGTCGTTGTTTAACTGCATGACTCGGGTTTTTGATTCCGCTTTGGATTTCGGAGTACTTGCCCTGTCTCTGTTTCTGGGATCCCAAAACTTAAGAGACGGGATCCCTATGACTTCGCGAAAACTGCCCGTCTGTCGGCAGGATAACCCTCGAAGGGGATAAGATATTTTGTTTAAACTTGCTGTGAAGATTCTTTGGGTCAAAATACAGGTCAGGTTCCTAGATGGCTCTGCACCAATAAATTTAGGGGGGAGGGGGTTTCAATGTAAGATAATTATTTTAAATCTAAAGGGGTTGAAATTTTGTGACGTTCAAATGGTTGTGTTCTAAAGAAAAATTCAAGCTAATGAGACAGTTGATTCAGCGGTAAGGAGATATGTTGAATACCTATTGAACAATTATTTTCTCGCCGGAAAAGTAGTGTGCCCGGGATACGGACAAATCCAGGAAATCAGGTAAAAGTAAAACAGTAGCTAGAAGCTCATATGGCACTTAAATTTTGTTTTGTTTTGCATTTGATTTTTTTTTGTTTTCTTTCGTGACAAAGTGTTTGTTATTCATCATTTGTATGACGGAAAGGTCAAATTCGGTGGTAACACTGTGACAGCTGCTTTTGAAAATAAAATTGTATTTAATTCTATTATATTCTATTCAAAGGCTGGGTCAAAGATTGAAATTAGGAACCTGCCAACTCGAGGGTTTCTTGTGATCATTTTTAAGCAAAACCATCCTTTGCTAAAAAGTATTTAATTTTTGCACTTGTCTTTGATGATGCGCACTAGGGCGCTAGAAATTCATTTGTGATCAAAACACTTGAAGCAAAATCATGATAGGCTCGTCGAGATTACGAAAATGTATATTTTGCTTAAAAGTAAGAGCTACGAAATCATAGGTACTTGTCACGAGTAGGGTCTGCTAAAACGTCACAAACTCCTCCAACTGCATGTGGTTCGAAGACATATTTTGCATTTCTGAGTCGTTAGGGCTTATCACCTATAAAGTTTCACTCGAATCAGACAAACCCGTTCGCAACCTACTGCACTGTCAGAAGTTTCATGACAGATTGCGCATAACAGTTTCAAGAATAACACCTTTTTACTTAGAAATAAAGTGTGATGACCAATTAAGTTTATACTATTTCGTGCCTAGATCTCCAACAACACCTTCAATATGTACAAATTCTACACTGTCAGAAGTTACATAACGACAACAGAAGGATGCGCGGTTTCAACAGATAACACTATGGGATCTTATCTGTTATGTTTCTTTTGTTCCCGTTAGTATTTTTACCAATTGAAGCTATTGTTGGAGATCTAGGCACGAAAAGTGTAAACTTAATTGGTCATAACACTTTATTTCTAAGTGGAAAGGTGTTATGTTATGAAACTTCTGACAGTGTGAAGTCAGTAATTTCCGAACACCTCTTCCCTTAAATCCCACCAAAAATGGTCGGATCCAGGAACGGAAGTTGTTCTTAGATGTGCCCGATAGCTGCATATTTTGGGGAGGGGGATGGGTTTCAAATTAAGGGGCGATAGAATTATTTTTCAAAAGCTGATGAGATAGTCGATTCAAGGGTAAGACGACATGCTGAACACGAATATGAAAACCATTTTCTCGCCGGACAAGTAGTTCACCCGAAATCCGGCCAAAACCGGAAAGTTTGCTTAAAGTAAACGTTTTATCTGAAGTTGATTGGATGTCCTATTTAGAGGTAAGAAAACAATCACAATATGAAAATCATTTTCTCGTCGGACAAGTAGATCACCAGGAATCCGTCCAGAACCGGAAAATTTGTCAAAAATAAAAGTTTAATCTGAAGTTGATTAGAGGTTCGATTTCAGGATAGGAAAACATGCTGAATCCGAGTATGAGAATTATTTTCTCGTCGGACAAGTAGATCGCCCGTAATCCGGCCAAAACCGGAAAATTTGTTGAAAGTAAAAGATGTATATGAATTTCATTAGGTGTTCGAACGACGGGTAAAAAGACATGCTGAATTCCTGTTTGACAGTCATTTTCTTCTGGGACACATAGTTCGCCGCGAATCCGGCTGAAATCGGAAAATTTGTTAAAAGTTGAAGTTTTATCTGAAGTTGATTAGAGGTTCGATTTAGGGGTAAGGAGATATGCTGAAGCCGTTTTTGAACTTAAATTTTTGCAAGACAAGTAGTTGGCCCGGAATCCGGCTGAAATCGGAAATTTGGCAGAAGTAAGGCAGGAACCTCCGTCAAAATAGATTAGACGCAGGCTATAGGGGTAAACACACGTGGTGAATCCATATTTGAACTTGGTCTTCTCAGATTATTGCCATTTGCCTTAATCTGTTTCTCAAGGAGTCTGGCGAAGACTGGACCTCTATAAGACCCGATTGTCTGGATCAAATATTAAATTTTTGGGATCCCATCAAAACCTTTGGTCTTGTTATCGCTATGAGTGCCATTCGATTTCCAGTACCCGTACCCCTCAAACTCCCCCTACCATGGCCGATTCTGGTTCAGCCACATAAACATATTATCTAAAGCATCTTCTCTTACTGGCTTTCACATTTCACTCGAGTCTTCAGGAAACTCGGCTACCCCTCTCTCCGCCGTCCTATTTGGTCGGGCCACTAATGCCTGCCAAGTTTCATTGTCCTTATCACATCTGGAATTATCGTAACTCGCGATCATCGCGATTCGGTGAAACCCTTCCGACTCCCCGCAAATATTCCAGATATGATCTGGTTCAGTTAAGAACGTATCTAGGGCTTATGCTCATTCTTCCCACCGAATTCCATCCCGATCCCTCGACAATAAGCGTTTCACGAAACTTCCGATGCCCCCCTTTAAAATCCTACCACAAGTTTTGGATCCGGTTCGGACTTGACACGGAACATCTGAGACGACACCTCTTTCCACTTGCAAAGTTTCATTCAAATCCGATCGCCCGTTCAAAAATTATGAATGCCACAAGATCCCGGATCCTCTATCCTTCCACTTCCCCCACGATAGTCGGATCAGACAAACAACTATTCTCAAGTCAGTTTATTCGAGTCCCTAGTATGCCAGCCTATTTTAATCGTCCTAGTACGTCTGTAAGTACGGAACTTGCAGGATTATCAGAGCTCCGGACCCTCCCCCTCCACTATCCACATGGTGCCCGAATCCGGTAAATGTATGCCTATGACGTACCTAGGACTTGTGCTTGCTCTTTCCACCAAGTCTCATCCCCTTCACTCTAAGCGTTAAGATCCGACCACCCGTTAATAGTTATAAATACCACAAGTTTCCGGATCCCCCTCTCTCCACTCCCCTACGATTTCTTGGATCGGAGAAGTGACTATTTCCAACTTAATCTTATCGGGTCCCTCATATGTCTGCCAAGTTCCGTCGCCCTAGCTTATGTGGAAGTAACTGAACTAGAGAGACCCGGACCGACAGACAGACAGAAATTGCGATCACTTTAAAGCACTTAGCCGAAGGGCAAGTGCTATAAAAATATCTTGTTAGTCACAATAGTTCAAACATCCTTCCCCACCCCTAACTATAGGGCTACAGAGCCCATCTGCGAACTCGACCTGTCACAGAAAGAATTCTCACATCAAGTTTCATCAAAATATGTCATTCCTGTCGAGATTTATCGTGCTGACAGATACACTGAATTTACGAAGTCATAGGTATCCCTCAATTTACGCTGTGGGATCCCACAAACGTGAAAAACTTCCGTAATGTAAAAACCGTTTTGTCTGTCTCTGGTGGTATTTTCAAATGCCTAAAAATAAAAATTAAATATAAAAAATAGATCATCCCGCATACCCTTGCTGTTCTCTACGAGTAGGAGCCTCATTTTTGGGATCCTAAAACGTAAGTGTAGGGGTACCTATACCTTCGTAAAAGTTCTCCTTTGTCCGTCCATCCATCCGTCTGTCCGTCCATCTATCAGCACGATAACTCTCGAAGGGAATGACATATTTTGATGAAACATGGTGTGAGAATTCTTTGTGTCAAGGAAAAGGTCGAGTTTGTAGATTGGCCCATAGTTGTAAATAAGGAAGTAAGTATTTAGGGGAGGGGTCTCAAATAAGCTAATGAGATAGTGGATTTAGGGGAAAGGAGAACCCGAATATAATCCTAAGATGAAATGTATTTTCTCGCCGGACAAGTATTTCACCCGGAATCCGGCAAAAACCGTAAAATTTGTAAAAAGTAAAAGTTTAACCTGAAGTTGATTAGAGGTTCGATTCAGGGGTAAGGACACATGCTGAATTCGAACATGAACATTATTTTCTCACCGGGCAAGTAGATCCCCCGAAATCAAGAAACTCAGCGTGAACTTTTGAAACCCAATGACATAGTCGATGTAGGGTGAGGAGACATGATGCTGTAGCTTTCGAATATACTAATGACAAACAAAAGTTAAAAGCGATCAGTTTAGTTCTCAAAGTCCCAACCGGCATTTACTGTGTCGGTAAGCCAGAATGCATCCGACAACTGCCTGGTGGAAAATTGAATACAATTTTGTCGACCACTTTTCGGAAAAAAACAGGTGGCTACACCAGACCCTACCCTACCCTTTTATCCATATAAACGAAATCTCTGCTTCAATGACGACTCTCTTAGTTTAATATACGCCGGAGCGATATAGTGATTAGTGACTTCCGCGTGTACAATTCCCAATGTTTCTTGGGTTTAATCAAAGACTATTTACATTTCATACCTAGCGTACGTATCATTTGGGATTAGTCATGGCAGTGTGACAGTCTGTCGTGTCAGGGGTTGAGATATGTTGTTCAAACTTCGTATGAGGATTCACTGGCTAAGTATAAAGATGGGAAACCGCGTCACCTTAGTGGTTGCTCCGGTAAAGAAAGGTGTTCGCTAGGGTTCATCATTATCCCCTAATTTGAACAACAACAGCGTTTTAAATGCCCAGGCAAGTGTCAATGTCTCACGTATCACCAAGAGTATTAATGTGTCGCTACGTACGTACGCGGACGACCTATTAAGTTTGAGTCGGTCTACTAGTGGTTTGCAATCGAATTTCGCGATCCTACGGGATGAATATTGAAAAATCGGCATCGCTTTCAATACATCTAAATCTGAAGTGTTCTTTTCTAATGACAATTTGTCTGAACCTGAAGACCTTCAATTGGGTAGCGAGTTAATTCCATTTCTTCTCACGTCATATATCTTGGTCTGCTGATAGGACAAAACCTTAAAGTTCAATGGGCACATCAAACTACCCCAATCCCACTCTGTAACAACCTAGGAACAGTGCTTACCCCCTAGATCAGCAGCTTTTTCAACAGTTTCCTGTTTGTGATATTTCAAAGCGTAATTTTTGGCCAATTCATGCTCAATTTACTAGCTTGGATAAAGATAAAAGTGATGTTTCTTATAATACTTAGTAGATCTTTATTTTATGCATAAATCAGCTTGTATAATTCCGATTTGAATAGGTTATTTGTTTTTGAATGATTTTTGTAGCTATGTTATTTTTTATAAGCTTATTGCATATTCTGGTACATTTTATAAAGCAAGCTAATCAAGCTTAACAACCCTATTCCACAAAGAACAACTTCTAATAGGTACTTTAAGCCATGGAACTTTTGATGAAACCCTAGAACAATCAAGTAAACTGCATCTGCGGCTTGACTTTGGTGACATCTCAAATATATCCTTTTATATCAAGCATTGCTGGGAGTTTTTGAATTTCCTGCCACGATATCCCAGCTCCTTAGATTTGGATCGCCGAAATGCCAGAGAGGTAAAGACCAGGGATAACAAGAAAACGGCCGATTTTCGTAGCGCCTTCTGAAAGAAGTCGGAAATGTTTATTTGTGAAGCATTTAATACAAAGTAAAGCATTGGAAGTGTCCATTGTGCTTTAAAGAACTCGTCTATTATCCCTTAAACACGTCGAGAAAAAAGTTCGTACCGTATATGGGCCTATCGTCGCAAGTAGGGTCATTTTATGCCGAAAGGATCTCGCGAACATCTATAACAATGTCGCACTGCCGCGTGTTCTGCATATAGTGCCGTTTTGGAATTTGTTAACTGACACCCAAAAAGTAAGCTCCGGTCCCTTGTGGACGAGGAACAGTTACAAAATTGAAAAACACGAGATTGCGGACCTCAGCTTGTTCCGAACGTAGTGGAAACTTCCCGAATAGGGAGTTCCCAAGCCTACAAGATATACTTTGCCGACAAGTCTTCTCTCGACAAAGCCATTGCTGCTGGTGTCCGCATAGGGTATGAAGTCGTTAGAATTTCCGAGTTCGTCAGACTACCAAGACGTTGCGGCAAATGTCAGTCGCCCAAACATCTCAAACACAGCTGCCCCCTTGCCAACGGAACACAGAGGTGTGCTCGATGTTCAGAAGACCATGAGAATTCACGAGCTAATCCTTGTTCGAAAGCCCCCAAATGTGCCAACTGTGGTGCGAGCCATGTCTCTTTTAGCCTGCGTTGTCCCGAGCTCCGAAAAGCCACTGATAATGCCAGAAAATGATGGATTCTGAGAAAACACTCAAACTTGGAAGTCTTAACATAAATGGAACGAAGGATAAAGACCTGTTGATTGAAGACCTTCTTACCAATAATGATGTCGTTTTTCTACAAGAGCATTTATTGACTGAGGCTTCGTGCAGCTCCCTTCGCCGCTCCCAAGATCATTCTATCTTTATCCAGGCAGCAAAGAAGACAAATGGAAGAACTTCAGGTGGTCTTGCTACCTTCGTTCGTACCTCTGTTGGCTCTGTCCCGGTTTCCACTTATTCTGATCAAAATATCCTAGCCAGCCAGATCAATGGCACTGTTCAACGATGCGAAAGATTTGTGAGGAAGCAGTTAAATCAGCCGCTAAAGGAATTAGATATGGCTACTGCAAAATTGTGCCGAACCGTTCAAGGTATAGCCGACCTGGGCTTGGAAAGTTATATACTGCCTTTTGCGCACCGTATGTTAACTTCCTTGCTGGATTACATACTATACTCAGAAGAAAGGACCTTTGACTCATACGCTCGACATACTTCAAATATCTGAGACTTCTTCTCTACCTACCCCGGCGCACACGGAACCGCTACCTGATCCGCCGTTTGTTAATTTCCGACCCATTGTTGACGCTTGAAGCCCTCTCCTCTAATTTGTGTTCTCCGATTGGAAAATTTCCTGTCCACGATCCCATCAACGTGATTCTAAATTAGTGAACCTTTATGGAAAATATTTGTTGAGTTTTTTGCGATTATTTTATATTTCTTTATCTTTTTTACTGCACTTACGCCCTTGGGCAGTGCGTCATAAATTCATTCATTCAGTATTCGCAGTGACTCAGGTAATTTTAAATTTCCAGGCGAAATGGAACCACTTTACAGTTCTCGACTGCCTAACTGTTATGTAAAATGTCCTATATCTGTATCAGTCTTGTGCCTTAGATTTCTCTTCTTTTTCTAATTCTCTATTTTCTTCTTTACTCGTGTTGTTCTAAGTGAAAAATACGTGTAATTTACTTCAGAAGATGTATTGTGTCCTTTAGTCCTGTACTTCGAGGCAGAGGAGGGAGGTTTCAAGTTATCGGTAACAAATATGTTTTATGAGCTAATGAGGTAGTCGTTTAAGGGATAAAGAGGTCCAATAATAGATCTCCGAATTCAGTTTTCTAGCCGGACAAATGATTCACAAGGGTTCCGCCGAAACTGGAAACTTTTTTGAAGCTCAAGGTTGTTTCTGAAGTCGATTAAAAATTCGGTATTGCGGTAAGGAGACTTGTTCAATTCAATTGCTAACTTTATCTCCTTGACGAATAAGCTTGCAAAATTTGCCGAACCCGGAGGTTTAGATCGAAAGGTTCTGCTTTCAATGTCACTAGCTCTTTTGCTCTCGCCGGGAATGCTGCTAAAATACGAGGAATTTGGTCAGAATTTTTTTTCTAAAAGACCTTTCTGAAGTCGATTAGATGAGATATTGGAGTAAAAATGCTTGCTGAATCCATATCTGAATTTGGTTTTCTCATTTGATTAGCTGTTTGGAGATGAGATATTGGAGTAAAAATGCTTGCTGAATCCATATCTGAATTTGGTTTTCTCATTTGATTAGCTGTTTGGCCGTAAGTTGTCAAACAAGAGCTGAAAGCTTTCTCTGTGCTACTTGCAAGGCTGTGTCAGAGGATGAAAGTAGGAATTCGCCAATTAGTGGGTTTGTTGTGATCATTTGTAAGCGAAACCCTTGAGATAAGAATCGTCATGGGTCCTTGGAAATCACGAGAATGTATCGCTTTGTAATGCATTTGGCTGTGCGCACTTTAAAGGCGCTAGAAATACATATGAAATCAAAACTCTTGAAGCAAAAATGATGATGAGCTCATCGGGAGCACGAAAGTGTATATTGTACTCAAAAGTATTGTTTATACTTTGAGGAATTCAGTTGTAAGCAAAACCATTGACGCAAAATGATCATGGGTTCATAGGGACCACAAAATGTATATTTTGCTTAAAAGTATTTTTTGTATTTTGCGGTTAGGTTAAGTACTTTTAGGAATGGTCGGATCTGGGAACTGGCCACTTCTAAGCAAATATTGTCTAGTGTCTAATTTCCAAGCCAAGGTTCATCGTCCTAGCACATCTGGAAGCGCCTTTATTCGCGATCACCGGAATTCTGGACCCCCCCCCTTCCAACTCCTCCACAGCGTCCGAACCCGGTTCGGTTTTGACACTGGCGTATCTAGGGCGTGTGCATGTTCTTCCAGCCATGTTTCATCCAATTACTCCCCTTTGGGCGTGTCAGAAGATTTTCGGTTCTCCCCTCCACCCCACCCCCCAACATTCAACGGATTACATCCGTACTTTAAATAGGATGTTTGAGACACGTGGTCTTTCCAAATATCAATATTCATTAAGATCCGATCACCCGTCCAATTGTTATACATACCCTAAGATTCAGGATTATCTCTCTATCCACTCCCTCTCCACGGTCGGATCAGGGAACGGACTATCTCTAAGCCAATCATATCAAGTCTTTAATGCAAATCTGGACCGACAGATAGACAGACCGAAAAGTGATCAGTATATGGCACGAGCGAAGCTGCAAGTGACATAAAAACTCCGAAATGGTAAAAAGAAAAAAAATTGTACATATTCAAGCGGTTGATTGTGGATACATAGCAAAATGTTAAAGCGGTCTGGCAAAGACTCAGAAATCCTGAGTTAAGATACTTCCAGGTGGGCAAGGACGAAGAACTCGGCATGCGTATCAGGGACCCGACCAGATTAACTTTAAAATAGTTAGTTTCCCGATACGACCTCCCTCAGCACAGATTATAACCAAAAACGGCAAAAAATAGTATGGAGAAAACGATACATTTTTGTTATACCCAAGGACCAATGATCATTATTGCCTCGAGGGTTTTGGTTACAAATGTATTATTAGCGCCCTTAAAGTGCGCATCCTAACCGCAAAGTGAAAGAACTAATTTTGTGGAAAACCACAAATGAAACAAAACTGGGCAATACCAGACAAAAGTTCAAGTTTGGGTTTTCCATAGTCAGTTCCTCCATCCAAACATCGAGGGGGGAGTCGAGGGAGGCGGAATCCTCAGTCTTAAAGTATAGAAAACTTTCGAACCGGTGATCGGATCTTAATTAAACTTGATATTTGGAAAGACCTATGTCTCGGATGTCCCGTGTCCGTATATATAGTCTCGCAAGTCTGGCAATAGTTACGGACTAAACAAAAATCCGGCGAATTACCGAATTTGGTCAGGAATCAGAACCAAATGAATCTGATTAATGAGCGAATTATGAAATGAACTGACCAAGTACGACACAACAGAGACGTATTTCAGAAAGGTCTGCTAAATTACTCAATTCGGTAACTAATGAGACCAAATAAACACGTTAAATAACCGAGTTTACGAAGGGACACCCATGCGATACCCTAAGAAGCTACTGCCAGATGGGCTGGGACGATGAAACTTGGCAGACTCATGATGCACGAGTGCCCATGATGTTTGTGCCTCAAGGGTTTTGCTTAAAATTAATTTATAGTACCCTTCAAGTGCGCATCTTAATCGAAAAGTGAAAAATTACTTTTGACCAAAAGATATATATTCGTGATCCTCAAGGGCACCTGATACCCTCCGATGCCCTAACTCGTCAGGACCGGATCAGATGAATGTGGGGAGGGGGGCGGAGGGGAGAACCGGAAATCATTTGACATGCTCAGAGTGGAGCGATCGGTATGAAACTTGGTGGGAAGAACAGTACAAGCGCTCAGTGACAGAACTGGACCGATACGGACACCGGGGGGATTTTGAGGGGGGTGTGGGATTCCGCTAATCGGAGTTAGGGTACTTCCAGATGTGCTAGGACGATGAAACTTAGCTGAGACAGTATAGACTTGACAAGATTGGCTTAGAAATTGTCACTTCCCAGATCCAACCATCCTTTGAAGTACTGGTCTCAACCGGAAAAGTATAAGAAAAACCTTAAGCACAATTTCTATTTTCGTGATCCCCACGAGCGTTAGCATTTATGCCTGAGGGGTTTTGCTTAGAAATCAATTTCTAGAGGCATCTGAACTGCACATTAAACAAAATCTTTTAACCATACGATACACTTCATGGTCCACTAGGGCCCATGATGCTTGTGCCACAAGGGTTTTGCTTAAATGAATTTCTAGTACCCTTAAAGTGAGCATCTTAACCGAAGAGTGAAAAAATTACTTTTGACCAGACAATATATACTTATGATCTATAAGGGCCCATGATCATTTTTGCCTCAAGGTTCTTGCTTACAAGTGTATTCCATAAAGTAAAAAAAAATACTATCCATCAAAATATACGTTTTCATGATCCTAATGCGCCTATCACCATTTTGCTTACAGATGAATTCTAGCGCCTGTATCATCACAGTCAAGTGCAACAATTAAATACTGTTTACCAAACCATACATTCTCCTGATTTTCAAGGGCCATGATCATTATTATCTTATTTCGTCAACCCTTCAGATTTTAAAAAAATGTGCGGAAAGATTAATTTTCAAGTGGTAGTAGTTGAGAGTTGGTATTTGTGAATGTATTTGAACAATAATGCTTTTTTTTACGTTTGTTCTGAAAGGATATATTGTTGAATGAGCTCCTTACTTGTATGTTTGCTCCCATAGGCCGCATGACTTTTTTTAGGCGGAAATGGAGTTTTTTCCAAGAATTAAATTAATTTTTGTGTTAACAAATAATCTGACTCTGAAACCTATCGGGTTTTGCTTACAAATGATCACGACAAACCCACAAATTGGCGAATTCCTACTTTCATCCTCCGACCCAGCCTTGCAAGGGTCATATGAGCTTCTAGCTCTTGTTAAATGGCCCTTGCTCACCGCCGGTCTGTCTGTCGGTTGGTCCGAGTTTTGTTAGTTCGGGCCCATCCGCATAAGCAAGGACGTTGAAACCTGGCAGACATATCAGGGACCCAACCAGATTGTCTTGGAAATAGTCACTTCCCCATCCGATGATGGGGGGGGGGGGAGATTCCGAAAAATCAGGTATTAAAAATATTACTTTCGAATGGGTGATTGGATCTTAATGAAACTTGATATTTGGAAAGAACTCATGTCTGTGACGACCGGTGAGGGGGAAACAGAAAATCTTGGGAAACACTTAGAGTGAGGGATGGGGATGAAACTTGGTGGGAAGAACGAGTACATGATAGGAACGGATCCGGGCACTGTGGGGGAGTTAGGGGGAGGGGTCTGGAGTTCTGATGACCGTATTTGACAGTGCAAAACGGGTACATCAGCAAATTTTATTAGAGCTATATTTTGGCCGTTCTTGGCAAGGGTCCTTTTCAGGGTCAAAGCCGCTCAAGTGGAAAACGAACCTATCGAACAAAACACTAGTTCAAAAGTTTATACTGCACTATAGACTTGTCTGTACTGCAATATTTTCCTGTTCTTAAGTGCGTAAATAAAATTTCGTCATCGTCATCATCAAGTGTGAAGTTGTGATCAAGATTCAAAACGAAAGCCACAAGTATTTTTCCATGTTGGTTTTCCAACTTGAGTGGCTTTGAGCCTGAAGAGGACCCATAGAGCCGAAACATAGATCGAACAAAATTTACCTGACGTCTCCGTTTTGCACTTTCAAACATGATTCGCTTCCGGCGATCCCGGAATTTCGGTACTTGCAGATGTACTAGGACGATGAAACCAGGCACACGAACAAACTGACTTGAGAATAGTCGTTTTCCGATCCGAACATCGTGGGGGGAGAGAAGGGATGGAAAATCCGGAATCTAACGGGATGCACAACTTCTGGAAGGGTGATCGGATTTGAATGAAATCTGCCAGGACGTTCTTCTTGCAAAGCTGTTTGCCACAATGGTAATCAATCTTGTATTGCTACTTTTACGAAAAAAAAAAATAAAAAAAACTGATACAAAAGTTGTCTGCATTGTGTCATGGAGATGTTCGCTCATGATGCTATAATTTACTTTTACTAATCGGTATAATTCTCTAGCTTTCCCAAGCATAAGCCAGTTTATGTTATTTAACCCTTTCCGGTCTATTTAAAGTCGTGGTCCCTCCCCCTACCACAAAGACTGCACGATACAAACAGTGACAAGTATTCTATTTGGGTACAATAATCTACTTAACCGTACAGTAAACAGCCGTCTTTCAGCGTTTCTTTTCAGAACACCTTTCAAAATGTGGCAATTATGAATGCAATATCTGATGTCAGCGAGATGTAATCCTACTTTACCGTCTCTCACTTGTTGCATTTTTGATCGGATTTGTTCACCGTTCGCTGGACATGATTCTCCTGCTGGGAACTATTCTTACAGGCCAGAATTGCCGTTCCATATGCTAAATGTGGCTGATCTAGACATTACAAATGAGATAATACTTCTGAGCTAAGTCCTTTCATCACGGCGTTGTGGGAAACCGCTTGATCAGCCCCTTGTCATGGCCACTAGCGCTTCATAAATCCTCGAGCAGCTTTCTTAATCGGACATGCGTCCGCCAGAATCATTTTCCATGAGAGCAGATTCAAAAGTTCGGACAAGGAAAACAATACGGAAAGAAGATTAACAGACTCAAATATATGATGAAATTTCTTTTAGCTAGAAAAGTTGTAATGCCCTTTGAGCCTCATTAATTTAAACGGCTGCTCTTTCAGAAAAACTGGAGATACGTAAAAGATTTATTATCTATGAGGTCGACAATTGGTCTGACTCCCCGTAGAATGTAAAGGGAAAATCCGTAGCATTACAAGCTGATTGCAAAGGAATGGCGAAAATTTTTGAATTCTTGATATCTCATGGTCGCCCTGTCAGACGACGCTACATATTTCCAAGGCCCAAGGCTTACATAATGCTCTAAGACTGAAGAGAACCAAAATCTTCTTACACCACCAACAAAATCGTCTGAGATCATAAGTCCTATATTTTATCAACCATTTTAACTTGGTTATCCTTTACTTTCGTTTCGCATTCGTTGTTTGTTCTTCTACCTCAGTAGTATTTCCATCCATTTTCGTTCAAGAGATTCTTCATTTCGTAGGATCTCCTCTATTAGCAACACACTGATTATCACGTTTGCCACGTTTTCTTTTTTACGTGACGTAATAGGAGCCCGATCGTTTGTTTCCGAGGAGCTTGTTCGTCCGAAGAACAGTTATGCAAATTTTGCCCAAGGATTTCGTCTACGGTAAGGGACATGAGAAGAGGATAGAAATAGCCAAAGCAGTGTGTAATTTTCGGTACGCATAGCTAAATTGAAAGGTGGAAAATCACTCTCTGGCACCCGGTCTACAATCATTCCCTGCACCTTCTCACTTTTATCAGTTTTTAACCTTTCTAAGGTGAGTTTTCGCAAATCAAGTAGAAAATAAATTCAAAAGAAAATATTTTAACCGATTAACTGCATCATTATAATCTACCACTACGTTGAAAAGAACCTTCCCGTGCCGGGAGACGCCAGAAGGTGCTGCCTGGAAGGTACCATCCTATTTAATAGTCGTTGCTTCAAACTCACAAAGTTTATTAAAGGTGCATTAAATGAAAGTATTTTTAAAAAAGCCCTTTTTATCAAGAGAAGAGATTCAGTGACTACAAAAACTTGAAAAGTAACTAGTCTACAGCGACTAGGAGCTCAAGAGCGAATGCTCAATCTACTTTATGTAAAGGAAAGGAAAATTTTTACCGTGTATTTTGAAAAGGAAGAATTGCAGAAGCCTAGAGATTGATAAAGCTACTTGTGTATTAACACGAAAAAATAATTTTTATAAGGCGACTGGAAATAGTACTTGTTATAAGGCGACTGGGAATAATGTTCGGCAATATTCGATATCCATAACGATATATCGGACCAAATATCAATATCAAATATCCAAACGTAAATACCGATATCGAAAACAATATTATTCATGTTCTAATTATTGTAAATAAACTGACATAATTAAATCTTAGATATCCGAAGTTGGATCAATGTGTTTTTCGTAATTCAATTTTTATATTATTTGCAGTTTGACCAAAAGATGATGCAAAATTTCATAAATTTGTGTGGAACAAGACGGATATGACAGCGAATATGGTACCGAAACATCGATATCGAATATAGAAAGTGAAAGTATCTAAAAATCCGAATATCGCCCAACAGTAACTGGGAAAACTAATGTTACGACATTAGGATCTGTCAGCTTTTATGAGCAATCTAATAAACAGAAAGATTGCAAAGCCGGTAAGGTGGCGGTGATTTCTTTCACAAATAGCTTCATGAGTCTTTAGGCTTTCACAGCACTTTTTCCTTTTCAAAATACACACTAATGATTTTACTTTTCTTCACATAAAATAGACTGAGCATTCGTTCTTGAGCTCCTAGTCGCTGTAGGCTAGTTAATTTTCAAGTTTTTGTAATCGCTGTATCTCTTCTCTTGATGAAAAAACTATTTTTGTTTACACACTTTTATTTAATACACCTTTGTTAAACTTTGTGAGTTTTGCAGACCGACTATTAAACACGATGGTACATTCTGGCACCTTCCGGCACCGGCACCCGGTCTACACAGGTTTTGGGAGTGAGTTTCTCCTCGGCAAAAAGAGTACTCGGTGTTAGGTGTCCTTTCATGTTACTCTAATATTCGCCCATGTTAGAAACAGTGCTATTGAGGTTGTAATCAAATCGATTGATTGACTGAATAAAATATTTTTAATGGCAATAGAGACATGGACAGAATATGGCAAAATCTTTTGATTCACGTTCGGTGGAGGTATGGTTCCTTGAACGTTAGTTGAATTTGAAAAATTTGATTTTTTGTCCACTTGCTGTGACAAAAGTCAACTAGCCTACCATTCTGCTTGTGAAAAGACCTGAATGGATGTTTTGGGCCTTCTTTTTACAATTTAGCCCAAAACTAGGCTATTCAAAGTTAGCTAACGTTAAAATAGGTATGTCTTGTCAGTAATTTTAAACATGACTCATCCCCTGCTCTCTTACCTCAAGAACTTAAGGAAGCGGATACCCGGCTGGATATTTTACACTTTCATAATACATTTGAACCAAAATCTGAGCTTTCCCTTCTGGAATTGATATTGCGGAATATTTTGTAAGTAATTGTAGTCCACGACCGCCGGCCGAACCTCGTAGGTCCCAAGTCACCGAAGTCATGATAAATATTCCTTCAGCCAAAACTGACTGCGAATTATACCATCTAAGAGTATTATCTACCTTGGTTTACCAATCGGTCGAAGCTTCCACTCCACCGCAACGCTGCTTGTACGACACGTAAAGGCGAAAATCCAGATTGCGTACGGGTCAATTATTGGTAACAGACATCGGTTCTGCCGTAGATACCTCGCGTTGCTGTATAATACCATTGCTCTTCCAATTGTACTGTATATAGCACCTTTTCGGAAATACTTGTCGTCCGCCCAGTGTGAAAAAGTAAGAGTTCTGTTTTTTCGATTCGCGAAGTTCCTTCTGAGACTTCCCCCGTGGACGAGGAACTCCTATATCATGCGTACGTACGGTGTATCCGATCCAACAGTTTGTGTCCACCGTGTTTCGTTGAGAATTTTCTGGAAAAGGCTAAGGGAATTAAGAGCGAACCCATGGCTAGTCACCTTCTGTCAGTAGTTTTGTTGATGTAAATAGTCTGTAAATACTTTTGATGATGTTCCGTAGTGTGATTTCTCTTTTCTTTTTCATTTTCATACTCCGTCCTAATTCCATGTGACTTTTCGGGTAATAAAATTACTTACTTACTTACTTATTTGATAGTGCAAAACGAAAACGTCAGCGGAATTTTATAGAGCTAAATTTCGGCTCTTCTTGGCAAGGGTCCTCTTCAGGCTCAAAACCGCTCAAGATGGAAAATGAGATAACTAAAGCTTCTAACTCAAGTATGTGATTTCGTGAATTTCTTCGTAAAAGATGTTTGGAGTTGAAGCTGGTGTTTTTGCTGCTTTATTGAGTCGTTCAGAAAATAGAGATTTTCCTTATTCTGGTTTTGGTATCATCTGTCCCTTCTTTCCAGCTAAGATGGATATTTGTTGGCATGTCTGGGCAATTAGATGATTATTTTTTTTTATTACTGCCCATTCAGAGCAAAACAACACTGGGGAGTGTTGTTTTGCAAAACACCTAGACTTAACAAAATCAACACACAATCGAAGAGCAGCGACACTAGCACCACTAGCGAGAGAGAACGTCCTTACTGAAACTCACTCAGTCGTTCACCAGGGCTCGCTCCAATAACTTGTTATTCTATACACAGCAACAACAAAATAATACAGTCTCTATTGTTTCCTTGGTGTGTGGAGACTGCACCTTTGCTTTACTAGAAATTTCTAAACCAGTAAGGTTGGCTCGCTTTAAATGCCACAAGTGTCGTCGGTAGCGCTACGAGCACGGCCCGTCACAGTTTCTTTTTTAGCTTTTTTACCAATCACCCCTGCTAAACAGTTTTCAGTCTTTTGATAATGAGTTGTACACGTCAACTAGGAGTAGCGCTTTGGAAAAAGGATAATTATTGTGCTACGTCGTTCGCTTTGCCTAATTCCGAACCTCGGATTCTGATTGAAGCCATACCGTTTGACCCCCACCACCCTCCTAATCTGAGATCTGACTAAATTAGAAAAGAGCAGCTGAGACGAAATGATTGGGCTAAAGAGAATAAACCTTGTTCCCTTCATAACTATCTATTTGTCATTATACTTGTTGCTTTCACTGAGCGCGTTCCATCCTACGTACCGTAGTTACTACGCATGACGTCACGAATTCTGGCTTTTTGCCGTCAAGGCTGGAACGATTTTTCTATTTTCCAGCAGGATCTCACGCCAGGGGCGACTCCGACCAATCACGTTCCAGAGATGCGTAGTTACTACGCTTACCACGCTCCCGAGCATGGTAAGCAAATAGTAACTATTAGTTACTATTCCGACAAGGTTGGAACGGTCAGCGTAGTAACTTTTCGTGAGGATGGAACGGAAATAGTAACTAATAGTAACTATTGTTACAAGGGTGGAACACGCTCACTGTGTTTATGCTCAAGTCCGATCAACACTGTATAAAATCTTGCAGTATTTACTACTGAGATTAATCTTGTCTCCACAAAGAAAATCTTATCTTTAATGCGGATCAATCTTATCTCAATACAGATAAGATTAATACCAGTAGCAAATACTGTAGTTAATTCTAATCCTTACTCGGAGAAACTTTTCACAGTGAAGTTGAAAGTTCTGAAACCAAATGACTTTTAGTTGCGAGCTAGCCACCTAATCGACTGGTTTTCTGATCAATGGTTCAGAGTCACGACTTGCATGTCTCTTCTCAGTAAACGTACCCAATTTTCACCGACTTCGGAGGATCACACGGCAAGACAATTATAAATCCTGGAGACCGAATTTTCCAGATTGGCAGAAACGCCACTGAGGAGATTGAGGGTTGCTGCACCGCTAAATTTGTTCATTACATTCATTCTCGCTGCTTCATGGTTGGAAGGATCTACATCCAATTAGAATCCGTATATCTTGATGCTGCTATCTTGATGCTGCTATTGCTATCTTCCAATTCATTATTTCGTGGTCTTCCATCCCCGCGCCTTGCTTAATAGCAGGGGTCAATTACTCCCAGAGCAGCGATAAAACCACCTGGCTTTATAAAGCCAATTAACTCTAATAAAACAGTTATTTAGAGGCGAAAGCCTTTTCTTTTGCTTTCTATTATAAATCCTGGCAGGCTTGGTATTTATGGAAAACAACTGGCTTTAAACAGTAAAGTTAGATGCAATTATCGAACGGGAGGAAGAAGTCTACATACTGAGAAATTCTCAAGATGATTAATCGTTAAAGTTCTGAGCTGAACTTGGCTCAGATTTTTTTTTTTTTTTTTTATGTTTCAGAGGTTGGCTTACTTGTTGCTTATGTGCAGTACAACTACTCATGAAACAAAAGCTGAAAGGTCATAAGACACCTGCAAGGGTGGTTTGCATGTTAATCAGCTAATGTCTCGTTGTCAAGCTCTGACGGCTCTACCGCCCCCCCCCCCCTCCCCTCTTGAGCCCCTCCGCAGTTGCCATGATTGTAGATTTAGGGCTTATTTCCGTCTTGCAAGCCAAGTTCCGTCCCGAAGTTGGCCATGTGATTTTGGTACGCCCTAAAACTCCCACGGGGTAGCAGCACCCGATTCGGGTCTATACACGGTACGTCTAGGGCGTATGTCCGTCCTATACCCGCAATTTTCTTCCCGATCGCCCGCACTTACAACTCGACAGTACTTCCGGGACTCCCTCCATGCCCTCCCCCCACCCACCGGAGCGGCCGGATCAGTTCCGGAACGCCTAGGTTATGATTATGCTATCGTCAATTACTATTTTTCAATCGGACTGAATCTTTTGTTAGAGCTTTCTGCATGCCGCAAGATCCATGCCCTCCCCCCACCCACCGGAGCGGCCGGATCAGTTCCGGAACGCCTAGGTTATGATTATGCTATCGTCAATTACTATTTTTCAATCGGACTGGATCTTTTGTTAGAGCTTTCTGCATGCCGCAAGATTCTCAGGACCTGCCCCCCCTCCATTTGTCCGGATCCGGTCCGGACATGAGCATATAACATCTAGGGCAGGTAGTCTTGCCATCTATCAAGTTCCATCCGGATCGAATCCCTCATTTAAGAGTCCAGCAAAGTTCTCGTTATCCCTCGCTTAGCTCTCCGACAGTTCTCGGATCCAGCACGGACCTTTGAATAAACAATGGGGCTTATGACAGTCCTGCCTCCCAAGTTCCTTCCTGATTTATCCTCTCTAAGATTTCCGTTACCCACCACCGACTCCCTACAGGATTGCCGGATCCATTCCCGATATGTAGATAGAATATATAGGGCATGTAAACTTCATCTAGACCAGACCACTCGGTCGGCAGTTATGCATATCACGAGATTCCGGATTCTCCATTCACCCTGGATGGTCGGATCCGGAAACCAAAGCCTCCAGGTTAGAACGGTCAGGTCCACAAGCCTGGTAAGTTTTATCGTCCTAACTCATCTGGAAGTAACCCAACTCATGATCAGCAGACCGACTGAACGACAGACGGAATAACGATCGGTAGCCTTAGTGGCGCTTTCGAAGGCTGCAAAGGCATGTGACAGAATAACAAGACCATAGGTTTCGACACGACGCATCAATCCTGCAGAAAAGAAAGCAAAGTATTCTGATCCAGCATGCTTTCTTGTCCCCAACCGACACTCCAACGGACCTCAGTCAGACTAAAGTAAACTGTCCTCACAAGTTTCCGTTTCTAGCCGGGTGAACTATTTACCTGGCACGATGCCCACTCTTAAAGTTTAACTGAAAAGGGCAGAGATGGGAGAGTCTTTTTACCCCTCACTCATTCACTTAAAGAGGCTTGAAGACCCGATGAAAATGCGTTACTTCGTCGCTCCGCTATTCACGAATAATCAGTTTTCAAATAGTGGAATTTCCCTGTCAGATTTGTGGTATTACCTACTTCGGATGCTTGAGGGAAAAGATTTATGAAATTTTTTCGTTCCGGCACAAAGCAATCTTCACCAAGCTTCTCACCGCCCACTTAAGAGTCGCGTTTGTGTTCAGATTCAAATATTCCGCGTCATAGTAGAATTTGCGCTGTGAGGACAGCCGTAGATATTCTGAACCTCAATACTAGAGCAGATAGTGGAAAATAAGAAAATCTCTTAGCAGAATCCAAATAACTCAGTTGTACTCAACAAAATGATACGAAAATAAGTTTACTTTTCAGTTAAACTTTAAATATAGAGCTACGGTGGGCATCTACAAACGGCCAGTGAGTTCTGACACCAAGCTTGAATAAAATATCTGAACCAACGCGAGGGTGATCGTGCTAAAAGACGGACATAAAGAATGGACGGACGAACAGACGGATTGACGGACAAACTTTACAAAATCATAGGTATCCCTCCACCATGTCCTTGGATCCCAAAACCAAGAGCAGGGTGAATTAAACAAGGCAGTTCAGTATTGTAGGTGTAGTTGTTTCCTTGGTAAATAAAACCATAGAAAAAAGTAGTAAAGGACCAACGAATCTTACCTCTTTCTCAGTTGAGAACGGCCAAGAATCTTACGCTTTTGAGAGGTTACAATAAACCTGCTAACCTTCAGGAGGTCTCACTCACTCACACTGAAATATCCACACTAGTCATTAATCCGTGCTACGAATACCGAATTCTCTACCTACCCCAACCAGAATTACCTCCCATAGCTAACCTCTTTCTTTGCTTGGGCCGGTAAGCGTAAAGGTTAAGCGTGCTCCACATTACATTCACTGAAATTCAAGTAGCAAGGGATCAAGCAAAATACCGATTTTAAAATTTCCATTTTTTTTTAGTTTAGAAAATACTTTACTTTACTTTCAGTTTTCGTTTGTTGTTTTCAAGTATTATCTCTTCTTACGTCCGTCCGACTTACATTTGACAATTATTTGTGATGGGTCGTATTTTGCCATCAACGACATTCTATCGATTATCTCTTGGAATCTTGATGCTTTGATATCTACAGTCAGGACACTCACCTGAAGTCGGGACACAGTTTTGACGAAAGCCATGATCCCCTCGATCCAATCGGGATCTCGTCAATCGTATCCCCCATTACCCTCCACTGATCTAGAAAGTTTCTTTTCGGCTTGGCAAATGCTGGCCCAGCACTCACACAATAAACAGAAGGGAGATTTTCCGGCTTCAGGAAAGCCATCGGAACAGGATTCAGTCAGGAATGGGAACCGGCAATGAAAGGTCAGCCCGAGATTTTCTTAAATGAGTATGACTTCAGCCGGTGGACTGGTAAGGCTTTAACCGTCGGCGTAATCCACACACATTGAGCTAAAGTTTAAATACGGGCTGAAAATCCGCTGTTTTTGCTTTCCAGTTGAACCCTCCAATTCTGATACGGGTGAATGAATTCCTCCTCCTACCAAGTCCGATAAACAAAGCCAAAACTCCACTTGCATTCGCTCTCTTTGGGTCGCCTTACCCTTAAATCGACTGTCTCACTAGCTTGAAATAATACCTACTTGTTTCAGCCGTTTGTTTGAACCTCCCCCCCCCCCCCCATCCTACCTCTAAATATAAAGCTACGGCTTTACAAACTAGGCTTGTACTTTTGACGCAACTTAGTTTGAGCAAAATATCTCAACCCCTTTGAGAGTTATCGTGATAACCATTACACGGGCAGAAAAACTGCAAATTCATAGGTAAACATTTTATTAACTAACATTTTGGATCCAACAACTCCACACAGGTGAGAAATATTCGTTTCGACCTAAGCTTCCACTCACTATAACCTCATCTATACACTGAAACAGATATGGAAAGGAACCATACTTTGTGATTTATGCAGCTTTCGCAGACCATGAAGAAATTGAACGAGTACAAAATATTAAATGTTTAGGCAAAATAAATGACGAAAAACTGGATTGGGCAATCTACATTAAAAATTTTATACAACGCTGTCAAGAGCTGTTGTTTTTATGGCACTTGCCTTCCGGCCAAGTGCCATATACCGATCACTTTTCCGTCGGTCTGTCGGTCGGTCGGTCGGTTAGTCCGGTGTTTGCGAGTTAGGGTACTTCCAGATATGCTAGGACGATGAAACTTGGCAGGCATATTAGGGTCCCGACCAAATTAAGTTGAAAATAGTCACTTGCCCGATCTGACCATCGTGGGGGGAGGGAGGGGAGCCGGAATCCGGAATTTCGTGGCATGCATAACTTTCGAACGGGTTATCGGATCTTAATGAAAGTTTATATTTGGAGAGACGTCATGTCTCAGATGTTCTATTTCAAGTCTGGACCGAATCCGATGAATGTGGGGGGGGGGCACAGGGGGGGACCGGAAATCATATGACAAGCTTAAAGTGGAGGGATCGGGATGAAGCTTGGTGAGAGGAACAAGCACAACCCCTAGATTCATCAGTGACAGAATTGGATCGGATTCGAGCACTGTGGGGGGAAGAAGGTGGGTACGGAATTCTGGTGATCACCAGTTAAAGTACTTCCAGATGTGCTAGGACCATGAAACTTGAATATTAGAGACTTGACATTATTAGAATATTTTTGCCTCATGGGTTTTGCTTACAACTGAATTTCTTAAAGTACAAATGATACTTTTGATTAAAATATACATTTCGTTCTCCCGATGAGCTCATCATCATTTTTGCTTCAAGAGTTTTGATTACAGATGAATTTCTAGCGCCCCTAAAGTGCGCATCATCACAGCCAAATGTATTACCAAACGATATGTTCTCGTGATTTTCAAGGACCCATTATCTCAAGGGTTTTGCTTACAAACAATCACAACAAACCCACGAACTGAAGAATTCTACTTTCATCCGCTGACCCAGCCTTGCAAGTGCCATATGAGCTTGCAGCTCTAGGTACATCATTGGCAGACGCGGACGGGATTCGTGCACGGTGGGGGGAGTTGGAGGGGGGGGCCGGAATTCCGGTGATACGGAGTTCAGTTACTTTTAGGTGGGCTGGGACAGTGAAACTTGGCAAGCGTACCAGGGACCCGACCAAACTAGCTTGGAAATAGTCACTTCCCCGATCCGAACACCGTGGGGGGAGTGGAGAGAAGGGGAATCCGGAATCTAGAGGTACGTATAACTTTGGAACGGGTGATCAGAACTGAATGAAACTTGATATTTGGAAAGACCTCGTGTCTCGGATGTCCCATGTGAAGTCCGAACCGGATCCGATTATTGTGGGGGGGGATTCAGGGGGGAGCCGTAAATCTTGTGACACGCTAAGAGTGGAGCGATTGGGATGAAACTTGGTGGGAAGAACAAGCACAACCCCTAGATTCATCAGTGACAGAACTGGATCGGGTTCGAGCACTGTGGGGGGAAGAAGGTGGGTACGGAATTCTGGTGATCACCAGTTAAAGTACTTCCAGATGTGCTAGGACCATGAAACTTGAACATTAGAGACTTGACATGATTAGAATATTTTTGCCTCATGGGTTTTGCTTACAACTGAATTTCTTAAAGTACAAATGATACTTTTGATTAAAATATACATTGCGTTCTCCCGATGAGCTCATCATCATTTTTGCTTCAAGAGTTTTGATTACAGATGAATTTCTAGCGCCCCTAAAGTGCGCATCATCACAGCCAAATGTATTACCAAACGATATGTTCTCGTGATTTTCAAGGACCCATTATCTCAAGGGTTTTGCTTACAAACAATCACAACAAACCCACGAACTGAAGAATTCCTACTTTCATCCTCTGACCCAGCCTTGCAAGTGCCATATGAGCTTGCAGCTCTTGTTCTACATGGACTGAAATTTGTTTTTTCCCCATAAGATATTACTGATCCTATATTTTAGTCTATTCCACTCTTATCTTTTATATAGAACAAGCATTTGGGCTTCAGATTATAAGTCAGAATGGAAGCAAGTTCAAGTTCTTCAGAATAAAGATATACGTGCCATTTTTAATAAAACTTAAAATATTCAATGTGGCTCGACTTTGTGAAAAAAAAAATGCCGAAACTTTATGTATATAGCAAGGACAAACGCCGCCGCTAAGTCGTTTATGTCGGTTTTTCGAAGGAATGATGAAATCCAACAACATGATACTCGACATGCATCAGAACTAGTTACAGAAACGAGACGTCTCACGTCATCTGGGTTTTCACTCAAATTTACCTGACCGAAAATGTGGAATTATTTGCAGTTCAAAAGGAAGATAGAAATTTTCTTCTTGGAAAATATCGAATTGGATCCTAACTTTTCCTACCATTAGTTCTCTATGTTTTGTTTGATTAATTTATGTTTGATATCTTTTCACTTCTTCTTCTTCTTCTTTTTCTCTTTTCCTTTTCTTTTATCTTGTATTTCTTTCTAAATAATGAATGAACACTGTCACCTGATACAGGCGCCCTGCTCATTTAAGGCGTTTTTTCGTGATCCCACAAACAGCTTGTGGGTCGACTTTGGCTCTAAAAGTTTTAGTTGAAGTTGATCAGATGTTCGGTATGGTGGCAAGGAGATGCGCTAAATTCGATTTTAAGCTGTATTTTTTTTGTTGCCAGATTGGTATTTCTGGAATTCGGCCGGAACCGGAAATTTGGCAGAAGTAAGGCAGGAATTTTCAACGAGTTTCTCCAGAATAGACATGACTTATAGGGGTAAACACACATGCTGAATCCATATTTGAACTTGATTTTCTCAGACGATTAGCTATTTGTCCTTAATCTGTTTCTACATTTCAATAGTAAAAATGTTCAAGTAGTCTGGAGAAGACTGGAACTGGCAACTACAAGACTCAATTGTCTGAATCAAGTGTTAAGTTTTTGGGATCCCATCGAAACCTTTGGTCTTGTCTGTATGGCACTTGCCCTGCTGCCAAGTGCCATATAGCGATCGCAATTTCTGTCATAAGCTAGGACAATGAAACTTGGCAGGCATATCTAGGACACCAAATGATGAAGTTAGAAATAGTCACTTTCTAGTCCGAGCATCATGGGGGGAGTGGAGGGAGGGGGAATCCGGAATATTGATGTATTTATAACTTTTGGACGGGTGATTTGATCTTAATGAAACTTGATATATGAAAAGACATCGTGTCTCAGACGACCCACTCCAAATCCAAACCGGATCTGGTGATCTCGGGGGGAGTTGGAGGGTTGAACCAGAAATCTTGGATAACGCTAGAGCGGAGGGATCTGAATGAAATTTAGTGGGAAGAACAAGGACAATTCCGAGATACATCATTGACATAACCAGACCAGATTCGGGAACTGTGGGGGGAGTTGGGGGGGGGGATTCTGATGATCCAGCGGACGTTTGGTACTTTGCGAAGTAATAGGATGATGAAACTCGGCAGGAATGTGAGGGATCCGAACTGATTGACTTGAAAATAGTCGTTTCCATGATCCCGTACATCGTGGGGGGACTGAAGGGATGGGGAATCGGGAATCTAGTAGCATTTATAACTTTTGAACGGGCGATCGGATTTGAATGAAACTTGGCAAGTAAAAACAGCTGTTGTCTCAGATGTTTCATGTAAAGTCTGCAACGGATCCAAAAATTGGGGAGGGGGGAGTTAGATGGGGACACCGGAATTCTTATGAAACGCTTTCTGTCGAGGGATCGGGATGGAATTTGATGGGAAGAACAAGCATAAGCATTAGATAAGTTCTTGGCAGAACTTGATCATATTGGGGCTCTTTTGGGGAACTTGGACGGGGTTTTCCGGTGATTGCGAGATAGGATACTTCCAGATGTGCAAAGGACGATAAATTTGGAAGACATATTAGTGACCCGGGCAAATACACTTAAGGACCCGAACAATGCCTTGGGGAGACTTTGGTCCTGGATCCGACCATTTTTCGGGGAGCTGAGGGAGGGGGAATCCGGAAATTACTGACTTTCGTAGGTTGCGGAATGATGGTTCGATTCAAGTGAAACTTTACGGGAGATAAGAACTGATGACTTTGATTTGCAAAGTATGTGTACGAACTCCATGCGGCCATGTTTGGGGGAGGGGGAAAACTTTGTGTCCGGAATACTTGTGACCAAATGGATGGACAGACTGGGATATGCGGTCTAGATCTGTCATTTCTCGTCCGAACCGGATCTGACCAAGGTAGGAGGAGGATGAACCGGGAACCGGAAATTTTCAAATATGCTCCGATTCGAGTTAAACTTGATTTACGGGAAAAGGAGATGTTAGAGTATGCCTTGGATGACATATTTTAGAGGGACTCGGGTGTGGACCGGAACCGAGCACGGTGGGGAGGGCTATCGGAATTCCCGGAAACGTGCCAGATTTACTTTCTCGTTTACCACACCACCTAATCCTAACAAGTGCCATACGAGCTCGTAGCTCTTGTTCTTGGGAACTGTCACTTTTATTTTAAAACTGTCGATTTTTCTGAAAATCAGTCGATTTTTCGTCAGAACAGTTTTAATTTAATTTTCTTTTATTTTATTTCAAAATAAATGTGGCACAACATTTCATGCGCGAGCAAATTGATTGGCACTTGTCGTTAAGCTGCAACTAAAACATAAATACAATTGTCATACAATAAATACACTAAATCAAGTAAGGTTTATTCAAACAATGTTTGCAACGGATACGTCAGCTATGATTTTTCATCAGCGATATTTCGGCCCTTCTTGGCAAGGGTCCTCGTCAGGCTGTCAATCTTCTGGTTCAACTTCGGGGAAGGAAACAAACCTGTAATCAGGTTTACAGGTTTGTTTCCTTCCCCGAAGTTGAACCAGAAGATTGACAGCCTGACGAGGACCCTTGCCAAAAAGGGCCGAAATATCGCTGATGAAAAATCATAGCTGACGTATCCGGTTCAAACATTGTTTGAATAAATGTTTCAAAGTCAGCTTGGGCTCAAAGAATATTTATCAAGTAAGGTTGTTATGATACAAAGTAAACTGAGGCACAAAACTATTACGGTACCTTTCAGTTTTACAAGCGACAGGTGTGAGTTTTGGTACTTTCATAGCTGCTTCTCTTGGAGGTCTGTTTTTCCGGTTTAAAAGGTGGAGGAAGCATATTTTGGTAGACAGGGTGGGATAATAGATTTGTTCCGAAATGTTGGCACAGCTGTCCACTGCGAACAGAAAGGGGCTCCAGCTTACACTCATTTAGGAGATACGAGTACGGCATTTTATGGCCACCAATTATAATTTGAACAGCACGTTTTTGGATTCTTTCCAACTTATCTGAGTCACTCTTTGTAAGTCCATAATGCCATGCTGGACAAGCATATTCAAGTAGTGAACGGACAAACATACAATACAAAGCTTTCATTCTTTCTTTAGAGACTTTGAATTTCTTTAGGATTTTTGAGATACTCATGGAAGAGTTAGCTTTCTTTAAAATATACTTGGTATTTTCCTCCCAAGACATATCAGAAGATATGATAACGCCAAGGAGTGTAATTTGGTTAGAAGCAAGGTTATCAGGAATGGGAGGGTGGAACTGTGGGAGAGTTTTAAGAAATGAGATTGTTAGTATTGTAGATTTGTCACTGTTCACTACCATATTCGACCGAGAAGCTTCTGTATCAATATCCTGAATTATGCCCAAAGATTGACTTTTTAAGTTCTTTCCCACAACTTCTACCAGAGATAAATCGTCTACGAATTTCCATCGCTCATCAATATCCTGAGCAAAATCATTTATCATAATAAGAAAACACAGAGGACCAAGGACAGTTCCCTGGGGCACCCCACAAAAAACTGGAAGCGTGTCTGACATGCAAGATCAAAAGCCTTCTTAAAAGCAATAGCTATAAGGTTAAGCCATTTATCTAGGGTGTCCAGATTCTTCAGGATAAAATCTATAAGACTTACTAAATAATGTGTTGTAGAAGCCTTCGGGACGTTTCCAGATTGATGCTGATCAATGACTGATGCTAAATATTTTTTCAACCATGCAGCTACAAAACCTTCATACACGCGGCTAAAAACTGAAGTCACAGAAATTGGACTTACCCCAGTAACATCATTAGCACCACCCTTCTTTGGTATTGGTGTAATAAACCCCACTTTCCACTTTTTAGGGTACTGGCCACTATACGTGATATTTTATTATAAATGTTGGTCAGCGGAAGGGCCAATTCAGCTGCAAAAGCCTTAATTAACGTCACTGGGATATCGAAAGGCGCAACTGCAGTTCTTTTAGCTTGGACAGCTTAAGTTTCACCTCGGATATCATTATTTCAGGGGTATTGATACCGGGAAGGTCTTGAGGAGGTATACTATCTATTTAGGATATTAAGGGCTCATTAACAGAAGGTGTCTTCGGAGAAAGTGGTGGGTAAGACTGAACAATCGCGGCAAAATGGGCATTTAAATCATTGGCTGTTTTGACAGGCAGTTCGTCTTTCTTAAAATCAACTGGTGAAGGATTTTTACCAGCCAGCTTTTTTATTTCTTGAAAGAACTTCGCCGGCTTAGAAGCTAAAAGATGATCAACTTCTTTCGAATAAAAATCAGCTTGGGCTTACTTAAATTTTTTTCTTTATTTCATTTCTCAGCTTGTTGGCTTCTTCACGCTTACCTTGTCTAAAAAGTTTTAATTTCTTCTTTATAAGATTTTTTGTTTCTGAATTTAGGTAAGGTTTGTCAGAAGAACAAACCTTTCTTTTCCGTTCAGGAAAAGTCATCAATATGCAACACATCAGTCCAAACCTCAGAAGTAATCCAATCACCAAAAGAGAGGAGACGAGCACCCGTGATTGGCCTGCTGGTGACTTCTGTTACCGAGTACGCTATTTTTATTTTTTCTAACGGATTCCATTGGACCATATAGTGGTAACTCCCCCCCCCCCCAGTGGAGCCAATTCACTAGGGGTTTGGTAATATTTATGGAGATCAGTAAGGACAACATCAAGCTGTGTACCCCCTTTCGTAGTAGGGAAATTAATTACATTTTTCAAACTGAGTGACGACGCTAGGGATCGAGTATTTAAATCGTTTGCATCGCCTAAAATTGTTTCAAGTAGTTTTTGGGATCCCAAAACAGAAGTTGAGGGATACCTATGACATCGCAAAAGTTGTCCGTCTGTCTGTCTGCCTTTGAGTACGATAACTCTCGAAGCAAATGAGATATTTTGATAAAACTTGGTGTGATGATTCTTTGGGTCACTATAGCCCTATATTTTATTCTATGGACGCCGAAGAGATCTAGCGTAATCGAACTGTTGATATATAATGTTCAAAAAAAAAATAGTTCTTCAAGCGAGGATGCTGTCCAGTGAGGGTTCACTGGTAAAGTACATGTCAAGTTCGTAGACTGGTCCTTTAGTCCTATCTTTATTCAGAGGAGGGGTTTCGAATTTACGGCAAAAAAATTTATGTATTAGAAGCTAATAAGATATTGATACTGGGGTTACGGAGGTCCGCAGAATCCTTATCTGAACTTAGTTTTCTTGCTGGACAAATGGTTCATCACGAATTCGGCTGAAACTAGAAATTTCGTTGAAGCTCAAAGTTGTTTCTGAAGTCGATTAGGGATTCGGTATAGGGGCAAAGACATGCTGAATCCGTTTCTGAAGTTTATTTTAACAGTAAAAATATTCTGACGAATAATCCGACGAAGACTGAATGGCAAAGACATGACCAAATTGTTTGAATCAAATGTTAGATTTTTGGGATCCCATCGAAACCTCTGGTCTTGTTTCCTAAAAAGAGTAGTTTTCTGCGAAAACAGTCGGTAAAAATGGCCAGCCAGTTGGTAAATCCTTGCCTGCCCCAAAACTTTTTTGGCTTGGAACGCCTCTCGTAGCTGATGGAAGAGTAGATAATAACGTCACAAAATACCCCACCATCCAAAAATGCGGTTCGGACCTAGAAATAGAACATATAGTTTCACTAAAGTTGACATCGCCTCGGATCATCTAGGTCAAATGAATTTTCTACCTTACAAGTTCCAACCCAATAGATCCGCTCGCTAGGTCCCGAGACGTGCCACACGATAGCCGGTATCCCTTCCATCTCCCCCTACCACGGCCGAGTATGGTTCGACCCATATAATAAATGAGTTGCATAAGATCAAGGACCACTCTCCTATGTAACCGTTCAGGGCTATTATGGCTTTATTTTTGCTATTCCGTTCAACAAGATCCCAGGCCGAATCTATGGTAATCTAACAAGGATCCACCTGAGCTTGCTGTTCAAGATAAGTACGTCCGTCTGAAAAGTCATACGGACAAACCTGGGACAGGAAGATTTGTTTTCTTTCCTTGGCGAAGAAGAGTGTACTATTCGAGGACAAAGCGGAAATCCCGGTAACTCTGATAAAACATTTTTCCGGTTGGATGAGCATCTCCCTGCGAAAACTTTCCCTTGGTCGAGCAGACATCAAGTAGTAGTTATGATCATGTTTCTCCGTCTGCTTCCATAACAGTCGAAAAGCTAGTTTGCAGTACAGGGTGAATTACGTTTAAATTACTCGAAGTAACATCACCCGATTGAGTATTCCTTTTGGGGGAAGGCGAACTTTCTAATCAGGGACAGGGCCAGAGGCCGTAAAAGCTGTCTCGCGGGGATGATATCGTTCGGCTGACAGTAAAGAAAAAAGAGAAGAAGTTCCCTTGCAGAAAGCTAGATTAAAATCCTGGGGAATGGGTATAGGGCTCAACTTAATTAATAATTTTATTACCCATCATAACGTATAAATACAAAAAAATGGAGTAGGAAAAATAAGGAAAAGCTACACAATACACAACACTATGTAATCAACAACAAATTATCAACTATTTCAGGAGTCTATACATATCGCTTGTCGGATCAAGATCTTCCCTATACCACAGTCAACGTTTCTGCAAACCATTTACGGGCAGGGATACTCCATTCTTCATTGATCTGCTGCTGTTACTTGACCAAGGCGGCAGTCTCTACAGATATTTTTCAATCTAATAAAAAAAACCACCAAAACGGTACTAATTCAAGGAAGTGGGGACTAACGAAAGCGTTATACACTGAGCGTCTACTGCGAGACCACGGCGGAGACGCCATGAAGTGTTTGGGACGAGTCTATGGCAAGAAATGCATTTCTCCAAGAGACTAAGAGGGTGTATGACTAGCAAGGCTGCGCTGCCAAAACTGCCAGAAAGACGACAAAAAGCAAAAAATAGAAGTCTCAGAAGGGCCAAAGAATCATGGGTAACAGAATCCTGGATGGAAGTGGTGTTACGCAAAGTTTGTTCAATTAGCGTCATTGCGACTGTACCCTAAAATTAACAATTTGAATGTGTGTTAGAGAGAACAGAAAGACTAAAGAAAGAAGACAAACAGCAAAAACAAAGTCTCAGGACGGCTAGAGAATCATGACTATTAGAATCCAGGACAGAATAGGTGTTCTGCAACGTTCTTCAATTAGCGTAATCACGACTATGTCCTAACATCTATATACAAGACGTGCAGAGAGTTGGAAAGGACAAGAGTCGCGTTTTTTCCCGATCGACTGGCGATTGGGACTTGTTACCGGGTTCATCCAGTTGACCGTTTTTTGTCGCTTGATAGGGGAGCGAGAACAAACCTTCGAAAAACGGTCTAAAATATGATACTAACATATCAATACAAACTTCTCCCCTTCCATCCCCACAACTCTTTCCCCGGCAGTCTGTGAAACTGCTGCAGTACTAGCGCTTTCTGAGGTGTAAATTGTACGTTTTGGGGTCCACATGTTTCAACTTTCAAACGTGGCACCAAGTTTTACTGGACTTGGAGAAAGGGTGCATCGGATCGACTGTTGACTTTGTTACAAGCGATCGCAAAAAACGTGACTAAGGTAGTTATTTCACTGGTCCAGCTTATGGAGATGGGAGGGACCAGACAAAAGCCAACTTAATTTTGAGTCATTTATTTGAACAAACTGAATTATTTGGATTCTGCAAAAGAAGTTTTTAGTTTCCACTATCTGCTCTAGTTATGACACTCAGAATAACTGTGGCTGTCCCCACAACGTAAGTTCTGTGTCGGAACTTCAATGGTAGTGGTGAGATTGGTGAAGATTGGTTAGTGCCTGAACAAAAACAAAAACTATGAATTTTTCTCGTAAGGCATACAACACAAATACAAGCGCATAGAGCTACCACGGAAATTCCACGGAAATTCCACGACGAAGTATCGTATTTTCAGTGGGTTTTCAAGCCGTTTAAGTAAATAAGTGACGAGTAACTAGATTTTCCTATCTCAGTCCTTTTGGATTGAACTTTAAAATTTCGTCTCGGATGCTTTATTAGCTAGCTACTGTACTGCTCTAAAAAAGGTCTGGTACAGGGTACAGGCTGGGTACAAGCTGTGGACATGGAGTACTCACATTACAAAACTATCAAATTGGGTTGCTGCTCCGGATTCTAATACAATTCGTCACGTGACAATTGGTCACGGGACAACTCGTCACGGAAATTCGTCACACGGACAGTTAGTCACAGGGACAATTCTTCACATGACAATTGGTCACACGGACTATTCGTCACAGGACAATTCGTCACTATGACAATTCGTCACTAGGACAGTTCGTCATATTTTAAAAAAATTTGCTATTACAAAGGTAGTTTTGATACTATCAAAAATGCCACCCCTTCACAAGAGGTTCTTTGAATCAATATTTGAATCATTATTTTTAATCCTTGCTCTAATCTCCGATATTTAATCATCAGTCTTAGTGTTTTATAGTCTCGAGGAGAGTCAAGGGCTTATTAGTTAAATTTGGAACTCGCAAAGACTTGAGAGAGGTCGTTAAAAACTAAACACAAATTCAGGCAAACAGCGATGTTCTTGAGAAGTGTTCGTCTTGCAGCGAGAATGCTGACAGCGTTGGCTTTTCTCCCAATGGTGGATATCCGCTCAGCGTTCGACCGCTATGTTCAATCCTCGACTACTTTTAAGGAACTTATATAGGAAGAACATCAAAGGCCATCAGGGCAAGCAGAAATGATCTCTTTCCTATCCCTGTCTCGAACGTCTTTGAGCGCGTCGCAGAAGACCTTTCTAGGACTAACAATAATGTGAAGGATGGCACAGCATTCAACAAACATGTTGGAGCAGCTCATCCAAACATTAGTAAATTCATATCGTTTCTGCTGCCAGAGCAGGGCAAAGTATTGAGGGATTTGTTGCTGGGTGCCCGAACCCACTTAAGAAGTGGAAGTACGAAGACTAACCTGCGACTGAAAACCATAGTAGGGAAATATTGCTCTAGTCAAACTGACTTACTCGAATATATGCGGGAAATCGCTGATAAATACATGTTTTAGTGTATTATATAGCCATACTATTTTGCCTGTAACTGAGTATTTAATAAAATACAGCTTAAAAACGAAATCCAAACTTGAAATCGAAGCCTTAGTCCTAACCAAATTAATGTGCTTTTTTCATGACAGATTCTGGTCGAAAATAACACTCAAATAACGAATAGATACAGCTCGCTAAAAAACAGTTACACCTTCACCTGATTCTATTTCTACTTTCCTCACTCTGTCCAACTTGCACCCAATTCTACTCCAATCATTAATATATTATATCAAGACAATAAGGGTCCAAATACCGACCTATGTGAAACTCCTACTGTTCTTGATTGCGATAAATCCTTAGACGAGTCATTCTCTAAATTAACCGCTTGTTT
Source organism: Branchinecta lynchi (assembly GCA_023053575.1). Taxonomy (NCBI): domain Eukaryota; kingdom Metazoa; phylum Arthropoda; class Branchiopoda; order Anostraca; family Branchinectidae; genus Branchinecta; species Branchinecta lynchi. The sequence continues at coordinate 313,591 of JAKZAP010000005.1, forward strand.
TATATCCGACAAATAAGATTTTATTAGATCCAGTGCTTTTAAACGAATACCCGCGTTAACAAGTTTACAATAAAGAATCTCATGCGATATCGTGTCAAATGGTTTTTGAATATCAAGAAAAAAATTGTTGCAGGAGTCTAGAAATTGATGCAAGAGTCTCGCAATACGTATAGGAGAATAGGGGCTGAGAGAATATTACGTAATCGTGGAACAAATAGGGTTTTAATACCGAAATCAATGCTAAGGCGGGTTCTTCTCTCTTCCAGGTTAGCCAGCTTGAACCTTTTTAGTAGGTAACTGTAGGGCACTTTACCCTCCCCGTTAATAATCATGAGGGCCCTTTTTTGAATGTTCTCCATACGGTATGTAGATAAATAGATAGATAGATAGATAGATACTTTAATTTTAGCCGTTAGGCTAATGTTTTGAAGAGAGACCGAAGTGCCGAACAGGACAAGCATATTTAAGAATAGGTCTGATCAAACTAAAGTAAATTTGGAGGAGGTCCTTAGAAGGGCAAGACAATTTTATCAGTAGTTAGAAAACGGCAATACATGGGGAGGCTTTTTTAAAAATATTTTTGATGTGGGAATCCAGTTTTAGATCATTGGTTAAAGTAACTCCGAGTAGTTTAATTTGTTTAACGGAGATTTCTTGGGGGATGGGGTCAAGAAAAGCTGGGGTAGATTTTCAAAGGTTAAAAGTCATAATTGTGTAATTTCATCCGAATGGTCATTGCTGAGGTCTTGATATTTCGCCGGCAAACCTCAAGAGCTGAGAGGTCTAAACATATTTCCATCGGTCAGAGTACTCAGAAATAAGACTATTTATCGTAATTAAAAATAAAATCGGACCTAGTAAAGTGCCTTGGGGGACACCACAAAAAATAGTGAGTGGTTCAGAAAAAATATTATTATATTTTTCAGTTTGTATCGAATTGTCATTCAAGAAATAAAATTTTTTATCAAAAAAGAACTAACTTTAAACTCTGAAAGCAATTTTTCAAAATGAATAATATGATCAATCAGATCGAAAGCTTTAATCGATGATTCCCCACACAACTTTCACGGAAGGATTTCAGTCCGCTCGACAGCTAGGCTGCCTTAATCCCAGTTAAAATGATGGGCAGACACAACTCACTCTTACTTCGGATCCCCGAAGCAAATCCAAAATATCCTGGTATTTGAAATACAGTCGAAATGCTAAGCTAAAAGAAAAATCAATGGTTTATCAAACTTTAACATCTCCTAGAAATCCACTTTCGGTCTTGAGACTGCATTCAAGCAACGCAATTTAGCAGATGCCATCTTTTCGCCCACTGAACCAATTCAAAATAATAGCAATACAGCTTAAGGCGTTCATCTGCCTACTTGGATAACAGAGGAAAAGACAAGACCGGGAAACTGCCGTACTTTGCAACTAACTACACAAAGGGAACAATGAACTTCCTCGAGTTCTAAGCCGAATTAACGACCTTCGTAGCAGGGCAATTAAAACTTCGATAATATAAGACGAAATTATAAATTCCAAGTTTCAAGGAAGTTCGAAATTGGAGTTTAGTAAAAATGAGAACCGTTCCCGAACGACTGAACGAACAAGATCTAAGATTTCGATGGGATCCCAAAAAGCTAGTATTTGATCCATATAACTGGGTCTTGTCTTCGTCAGATCCAGTATTCGCCAGGCTAATCATCTGAGAAAACCAAGTTCGGATATACCTCTATCAGCCATATCTATTTTGATGATACTGACCGAAACTTCCTGCTTTACTTCTGCCAAGTTTCAGCTTTCGGCCGAATTCTGAGTCAACTACTTGTTCAGCAAAAAAAGAAAACTCAGAAATGACTTCAGCGTATCTCCTTATCCCTATAAAGGACATCTAATCAACTTCAAATAAAACTTTAACTTACAAACAAATTTCCGGTTTCAACCGGATTCCGGACGAATTAAATGTCTCGGTGAAGAATGATTGTCATATACAGACTGAGCGTCTTCTTAGTCCTAAATCTGTCCTCTAATCAACTTCAAATAAAACTTTTGCTTTTAACGAGTTTTCCGTTTTTGCCGGATTCCGGGCGAACTATTTGTCCGGGTAGAAAATACTTTTCATATGAGTGTTCAGCATGCCTTCTTACTCCATAATCAACTATAATATTAGCTGTTTAAAAATATTTTGTTTGTCCCTTAATTTGAAACCCCACCCCTAAATGTAGGGCTACAAAGCCCATCTACGAACTTGAACTTGCCCTTGACCCAGAGAATCTTCACACCAAGTTTCATCAAACTATCTCATTCCCTTCGAGAGTTATTCTGCTGACAGACGGACGGACAGACGCACAGACGGACAACTTTTGTGATGTCATAGGTATCCCTCCACTTACGTCTTGGGACCCCAAAAAGAAATCAAGCACTACGGGCTATACAGCTTTTGCTTTGCGGGTCCAGTGAAAAGCAACACAAAACGCCAGAAGCATTTCCGACAAAAAACAAGAGCTGGACACTCGTCTGGGTATTTAGCATGTGCATCACCTAGGTTCGCGCTGTCAAGACCGGAAGGGTCTTCCATGGATATTCTTCTTTCCTTTCCAGCTCCCCGAAGCCTACGGCGGTCCTGTCCATCAAGTTTCATCTAGATCTCTTTTCCTCAAGGATCTCTAGATCTTGGGGTGAAGAGAACAACAGCCACTCTAACTGCCCCGACAGTGTCCGGCTCTGATCTCAGCTCAACCAGTAATGAAAGATCTAGGACACGTGTCCTTATATAAACATATAAACTGTCATGTTTGAGTGGCAGACACGGTGCCCCCTCTCAGAAGCTAAAAATAAAGAAAGAACCTCCCACGGACCTTCTGCGTTTGCCTGTATGCAAAACCCTTGCGGCACAAACGGTCCTGGTTCCTTGGCACATAAAACAAGAGCTGAAAGTTCATATGGCACTAGCAAGAATAGGCAAAATGTTGGCAGGAGTTTTTTGTTTGGGAACTTTGTAAAGAATCGAATATTATTTTATTATACACTAGTAAGTAAAAAGTAGACTACGGTACTTGAACATTTTTCCCATTAAAATTCAAAAACAGGTTAATCATCTGAGAAAACCAAGTTTTGATATTGAACCAGCATGTGTGTGTACCCCTATAAGTCATATCTGTTTTAAGGAAAACTTCCTGCCACTTCTGCAAATTTCCCGGTTTCGGCCGAATTCCGGAACTACTTGTCCGGCGAAAAAAGAAAGCTCAAAAACGAACTCATCTTTGCAAACAGTTGATGGAGAGTCGCGTAGGTTGCAATATGTCTGGTGTATTTTTGAATTCGATAGCGTATGCAGATGATATGGTTTTACTTGCACCGTCGGCAAATGCCCTAAACCGCCTTTTAAGCATTTGTTATGAGTGTGATGGTTGTCAAGATATTATTTTTAACTCAGCAAAATGTAATTATATGATTTTTTTTCCGAAATTTTTTTAATCTTTTACATTCCCTGCTATACTGCTTGGCGGTATTGTTTTAACTCAAGTTCATAAAGTCAAGTATCTAGGATATGTTTTAGATGATGATCTGTACGATGATTCAACCATGTCAAGTCAATATCGTGGCGTTTGCCTGCGTGCAAACCATTTGATCCGTAATTTTAAATGTTGTAGTCACCCAGTGAAGATTCTTTTATTTAAAACATATTGCACTCAGTTGTACTGTCTTCCACTGTCTGATAATTACCTGGAATCGACACTGAGTAAGCCGAAAGTTTGTTTCAATAGCGCGTTCTGACAGTTGTTTTCGTATAATCGACGTTACTCTGCTAGGCAGATGTTTTTAGATAATGAGATAGAGTCATTTAATATTATGAGGCGGAAAGCGCTGGTTAATTCTGTAACGCGCCTTGATCGGACTCGAAACCAACTCCTGCAGGCTGTTCACCAGAACGACGATTGTTTTTCCGGGCAGTCTTATCGTCTGTACCGCAGACTATGCTACTGCCCTGAACTGCCAGATGGCTAATGTGTATATAGGCTATATTGTCCAGTTCTTTTATTTATGTGACGTATAGTGTCATGAATTAAAATATATTGATTGATTGATTGATTGTACCTTCTTTTCCCAATATTGAACATCTAATCAACTTCAAATAAAAATTCAACGTATAACAAATTTTCCGGCTCCAGCCGGATTCCTTCGAACTATATATAAAATACTAAAACTAAACTAAAAAATGATTGTCATACACGGATTCACCATTCTTTACCCCTAAATCGAATATCTAATCAACTACAAATTAAAACTCTAACCTTTAACGGTTTTCAGTTTTGTTACTTGTTTGGGTAGAAAATTGTTTTCACATAAGTGTTCAGCATGTCTTCTTAATCCTAAATCGAACATCTAATCAACTCCAAAAAAACTTTTACTTTTAACAAACTTTACAGTTTCGGCCGGATTCCGGACGAACTACTTGTTCGGCGAGAGAATGGTTTTCACCATTCCGTTCAGAATGTCTTCTTACCCCTGAATCGAACATCTTATCAACTTTACTTTTAACAGACTTTCCGGTTTTGGCCAGATTCCGGACTAACTACTTGTCTGACGAAAAAATAGTTTTCACCACGGTCTTCTTACCCCAAAAAACCTAATCAGCTTCAAATCAAACTTTTACTTTTAACAAACTTTCCGGTTTTGGCCTGATTCCGGGCGAACTACTTTTCCGATGACAAAATTGTTTTCACCATCGTGTTCAACATGTCTTCTTACCCCATAATCGACTATCACATTATCTGTTAGAAATATTTCATTTGCCCCTTAATTTAATCCCCCACCCCTAAATGTAGGGCTACATAGCCCATCTACGAACTTAATCTTACTCTTGACCCAAAGAATCCTCACACCAAGTTTCATCAAAATATCTCCTTCCCTTCGAGAGTTATAGTGCGCATAGACGGACAGACGGACGGACGGACAGATCGTCAACTTTTGCGATGTCATAGGTATCCCGCCACTTACGTTTTGGGATCCCAAAAAAGTATTTTATTGTTGAACTTGGCTGTAATGATGCGGACTTTAAAGGCGCTGTAAATGCATCTGTAAGCAAAACCCTTGAGGCATTGATATTTACCGTTTGGACAAAAGTAGAATCCTTGTGGCACAAAAGATCATGGATTGAGATGTATCGTTTGATAAAAAGTACTTTTCGACCTTGCGCTGAAGATGCGCACTTTACAAGGGAGCAAGAACCTCATTTGTAAGCAAAACCCTTGAGGCAAAAATGGTAATGGGCTCATGGGGATCATGAAAATGCATATTTGGCTTAAAAGTATTTTTCTTAATTTGCTGTCATGATTGGTGCTTTCAGGAATGGTCGGATTTGGAAAGTGGCGATTTCTAAGCCAATCTTGTCGAATTTACAACTCCAATGTATTTCAGCTTGACATTATCACAATTATTCGCAATCTCTCTACAATGGTTGATTTACCACCACTTGCTTTAACTGCTAGCTTGTTCGAACAAAGGCTTTGCCATCAAACACAAATAACACAATAGACGTACACCACACCATTATTTCGTCGCAAGAAAACGTAGTAAGTGCTTTGTAACAAAAGGGAAGAGTTCTGGCGTGTCAGAACTACGCATACGATCGCATAGAGGCCTTCTAGCGTTTCAGAAATGCATATACCCGGCTGACACTTGCCGTATTATTCCAAACCCTTTCGGCCTTCGATTGCTCTAGCTGTCTCCGAACGAATTAAAGCAAAGAATGACTCATCCACGAGCAGAGCTATACTAGCGTGAAGAAAGAATGACTCATCCAGGCGCAGAACTAGACTATTGTGAAGAAAGGGTAGGGGTTTGACAAAAACTAGAAAAAGCGTTTCAGGAGATTTCGGGTGTCCCCCTCCAGCCCCGCCCCCCCCCCCCCAGTTATCGGATCCGATCTGAATTTGACAATGAACATCCAACACACTAGTTCTTGATACCTGTCATGTTTAATGCACGCCCGATTATCCGTTCCAAAGTTATGAATGTTACTAGTTTCCAGATTCCCGATCTTGCCACTCCCCCATTGATGGTCGGATCGGGGAAGTGATTATTTCCAATTTAATCTGGTTGGGTCCCTGATATGCATGTTAAGTTTTATCGTTCTAGGTCATGTGGAAGTGCCCAAACTAGCAAAATGCGGACAGACAGACAGACATGACGATCGCTATATGGCACTTGAGTAAGCCCAGGTGCCATAAAAATGCATCTTCCGGCTAAATGGACTTTCGTATCCGAAAATGGTAGTGACGGAAAAGTTATGACTTGGTAAAGATTGTCCGTCCATGTGTCTACATTTCAGTCCGTCTGTTAACAACATAACTCTCGACGGAATTGAGAAATGTTATCCTAACTTGGTGCGTTGGTCCTTTGAGTCAAAGTACAGGCAAGGTACAGGTTAAGTACCCGTAGCCTTATATTTAGGGGCGAGGTTTCTGATTTATGAACGAAGGAAGTATATTTTACAAACTAGTACGCCAGCTGATTAGAGGTAAGGAGACGTCCTAGATCAAGATATGAACTTTTTTCTCGTCGGTAAAATAGTTGGACCGGAATCCAGCAAAAGCCTGAGCTTTAGTAGTAGTAAAATTTGTTCAGTAAGACGATGAACATAGGCATCGGGGTAAGACATGCTAAATCCATACCTGATCTTAGTTTTGTAGAAGTGAAAGTCCATTCTAAAGTTCAATAGCGCTATGATTTTGAAGTAAAAAAATATCGTGGTGGCCGTTTATTTAGAATCTTCACCTTGAAATTTTTGGGGGAGGAAGGGGCTCAGAAATCCCACGGCATACAAATCCTCCTAAAAGTTAGTTGGAAAAGTCAGTTTACGCGAAAACTTTTACTTGCCTTGTATGGATAGTCCTGTCAGAATCTGGTCACAACCGGGGAGAGTCAGTGACAAAAAAAAACAAATCGTCCGATATATTTCTTGCTGGAAAATACTCATAATGGATCTGGTTCAGGAGTCTATTAAGATAATACCGAAACGTTTATGGGATATTCTTTGGCAGCCTCTTCTAACCCCGATTGTCTGTATTAAAAAAATCAGTAAATATTCCCATTTGGGATCCTGTCGAAACTGTTGGTAATTCTTCTAACCATCGATATAATCATCACCTGCAAATTGGAGGGTGCTACGTTTTCACATTTAGGAAAAGAAACTTTGAGGCAAAATGAAGATAGGTAGGTAGGCGGCCTACTTTATCAACTGTATCGTTCGGCATGTTGTCGGCAAAAACACTGTGCCGTTAAGATCTACACTTTATTTGCTTGGGTTTTGCTTACGCAAACTTGTAAGCAAAATCCTGCAGGCACAAACGGTCACTAAAGTGGACAAGGACTGAAAAGACGACCACAGATCTTCAGCCCAATCATACCCACGACACATTTCTCGAATCTCAAAACGTTAGTGACGGGATACCAATGGCCGTATGTTCGTCTGTCTGTCTGTCCCAATCAGGCACCATATCGATAAAACTTTCTATAACCTGGATAGATTCCTCTCAGGAGAAGAAATGCCTATGCTTAGAAGCACTAAATCGCCAGCAGAAGAAATAAACGAAAAATCAACATTATCAATCGAAATGAACCTTTTATATAAGTAGTCACACTATACATAGCTGTATAGAAAATAATAGGGCTAAGAAGGGATCCCTGCCTCACTCATTTTCCTTGAAAACCCTTAAAAAGTATTACCGAGGCTTCATTGAGAGTATGTGACAACATCTTTTTACCTCGGTTTTCCTGTAAGCTTGTTCCTGCCAGAAGTCGTTAGCGTTCTACGAAAGGCATAAACTTTCTTCTGCTTCAGGCCCTGATTTAATGACGTTTAAAAATCTAACCAGATAAAGTTCAACAATTCTACTCTCCCAACTTTGGAAACCACTTGGTTTTATTACTTTTGGCCGCGTTGTTAACGATGGTACATATGAACTCAGAGTTCAAGCATCATCAACGGAAAGCTGGGATGACAGAAGTCGAAAGAACTTCCAGACCATCATGTTTTAACTACTAATTTCGAAAAACGTGAAAAGTCGAAAAAACAAAATCGTGTCTATTTGAAGGTGCACGTCAAGTGCGGAAAAAGGGAAAATTTACTGAACTAAATAGATTTTGTTCAGATTGACATCAATCTCGGAAGTCAGGCGAATTTCCTTTTATTTTCATAGTGATTTTTTTCGCTTCCGGATCGTTAATTTTCAGATGAGAAAATAAAGTTCATATATGGTTTCAGTGTGTCTTCTTAATAATCTATAAACCAACTTAAAAATAAAATCTTACTGCTACGAAATTTCCTGTTAAGGTCTGAATCAGACTACCTTTCGGGTGAACAAGGTAGTTCATAACTGTATTCACTATGACTTTTTATCCTAACGTCACCTGTAAGCCAATATAAGCCTGAATTCTGGCGAAAAGTTGTTCTTCTGTGATTTAGACTGCCTGGCGAGTTAACTATTTGCCTAATATTGGCTTCTTTGATAATTCGAGAATGTCAGTAGTGCAAAATGCTATACACTGCCCAGTGCTGAATTTCTTCCAATCCAATCTCCTGAAAGGAATTGACGGCGGGACTCTCAAGCGTCACGCCGCAGCATTCTTTGATCTTGCAGTGTTGAGAGCCGCCAAGCAGTCTCTCTATGAAAAGTGCGCTCCCGGTCAGCCTAATGCTAAAAGCCGCTCCGCTGATACCGCTATCGACGAAATACTTGAGCAATTCAAAGATTGCGAAAAGCGCAGTGTGCGAGTTCCAGTCTATGTCATCATTCACCCGGCAGAAGTTCCTCTAGTTCCCGCTACCACGTATTCTGCCATTGCAGAGGATATACGTATGATTAAGCGCTCGCTGGCAGTTGTAGCTGAGAATATGGAATCCCGTGATTTCCCACCATTAAAAGCTCCATCTGATTCGAGTAGTGACGAAAGTGATTGTGTCGTAGTTCTCGAAAACTTACCACCAGGTTGTGACAGCTCACTGAACCGGAAAATCACTCTGGACACCTTTGCCAAGAAAGCAGCTATCCGTTAAGTTGTTCCCTCTAAAGACAAACTGAGAGTGCACCTACGTACCGCTGAAGCTGCCCAGCAATTGTGTGATGAAGCATCTGTACTATTCCAGCCTAGCACTCAGGCAAAGATTATTCCAAACGTATACCTTGGGCTTATCCGAAATTACAGTACCGATCTCGACACCCAAATTATTGCTGACTGTAACCCCAGTATTACTGCTGCAAACCGGATCGGTGAGTCCACCACAATCAAAATTGCTTTCAAGAGTAAGTTCGATCTCGAGAAGGCATTGAAAGCCGGCCTGACTGTTGATTATGAATTCTATCGTGTTCTTGAGTACAAACGAGCACCTCGCCGATGCTTCAGGTGTCAGAGTTTCGATCACACTTCTGCAAGCTGCGATAAGCCAGAGAAATGCGCGAAGTGTAGTGGTGCGCATTCTTGCTCTATGGATGCGCCTTGCTCGAGCAGCCCCAAATGTGCAAACTGTGGTAAGGATCACGTCAGCTTCAGCTTCAAATGCCCTGTTTTGCAAAAAGCAATGAAGAACCAGAAATGACGAGTCGAACCCCCTCTTTCGCTCAGTTATCTGTTCTTTCGCTAAATATAAATGGCACTAAAGATAAGGACACTGTAATCGATGGATTCTTAAGTGAATATGACATCATTTGTATTCAGGAGCACCACCTGACAAAAGACAATCTAAATTTTCTTCGAAGATCCACCCTCCACGATGTATTCCTTGTTGCGGCTAAAAAGACGAGAGGGCGCCCCTCCGGTGGTTTGACTATATTTGCAAAAAGGGCTTTGAAGACAAAACTGATCTCTTTTACGGATAGAACTATAGCCTTATCAATTCAGGGAACGGTTCTTGTGAACGTCTATATGCCCACTGAATACCACACGGCTGTTTCCTTGATCCGATTCTCTAAAGTTTGTGACGATATCTCAAAGCTCCTTCGGGCCACGTGTACTGCAAATAAGCCCTGGATTGTTTGCGGTGATTTAAACTGCAATCCACGCCTCCCTGGAACACGTAGCGACATTTTCCTGAATTGTCTCCCTCCTGCTTATATGATCTGCAACAAAAGCGAAGACTTTACGTACACTCACAATACTGGCGCTACATCTGATTTAGATCACGCTGTTTGCTCACAAAATGCAAATATATTCACCCCTATCGCTGTCCTTGAGTCTGAGACCTGCAGTGATCACCTACCGATTGCGTTTAAGTTCACCCCTCTGCTTGATATACCAAAGAGCAAGTCCAAGTGGTACAACAAAAGGGACTGGTCAAAGTGCGACAACGCTCTATTTTCGCTAACTGTGATTACTTTATTGTCTCTTATTAAAGTGCCATACAGTCGGAGTGAGCCATTCGCTAGCAAAGCTTGATCTTAATTTGTATTATGGGCAAGTCCTACATTCTCTACGTATAGCCGAAGCATCTGCAGTTCCACTCAAAACGGGCCGAGTTGGTTCAGAGAAACCAGGTTGGTCTCTCTCCCCGGACCTTGTGAAGGCTAGGCAGCACGCCAAGTTTTGGCTGCGCATCTGGATTGCCTGCGGACGACCAAATCGCGGTACCACTTTCGACCTGAAGTGCAGGACAAAGCGTAACTATAAAAAAGAACTCCGTAAGTTTCGCTTGAAAGGAATTTTGCAGTTCTCTGGTTCCCAGAAATCATGGCGCCAAGTTCATAGAGCTGACGAGAGTACGTATGGCCAACCACCTTCCAATCTCTCACTTAGTGCATGGGAAGAATATTATAAGGCCACTTTCTCTGACTAGAATCCCTCAATCAGTGCAAAATTTTCTGCTTGCGTTCATTCACTATTGCCCGCTCGATTCACGCAATCACATATCCCTTCTGTTACAATTTCAAGCATCCAACAAGCTTTACTGAAGTTGAAACCCTCGCCCTCACCCGACAGTGAAGGTCTCTGCTCCGAACACCTTGTTAGAGCACCGTATGAACTTCATTCTCACCTCCAGTTGATTTTTCAAATGATTCTATGTAATCGAATCGTGCCAAATGGTTTTCTAGTCGGCCATATAATGTCTGTGCTAAAGAGAGTTAAATCTGCAGATATTTGTGAATCTTATAGGCCAATCACAGTTGCTTGTAATGTGAGCAAAGTGTTCGAGTATGTAATATTGCCCATCACCACTGTTGAAGATTGTGGTGCAAATCAAATCGGTTTCTCGAAGGGCCTGGGTTGTCAACATGCACATCGAATCCTGTCTAAGATCCTTGTTGACGCGCAATCTAAGAATGATTCAGTGTTCCTTTGTACAGTTGATATTTCGAAGGCTTTCGATTCTGTGAATCATTATCAAGCAGTTGCTTCTTTGATTAAAGCGGGAATTAATAAAAGTATTTGTGCGACGCTACTTTACTGGTACCGTAATTCTGTTGTTTTTGCTAAATGGGATTCGAGGCTGAGTGCTCCGATTCATATAAAAAGTGGGGTCCGCCAAGGGAGCGTGCTATCGCCCAGTATATTTAAGTCGGCAATCGCTGGTGTTCTTGATGGGGATCGACTAAAACCAGGAAGGGAAGGGAACGCGAGAAAACCAGGAAGGCATCCTAAAACCAGGAAGGGCATACTAAAACCAGGAAGGGCATACTAAAACCAGGAACGCTGTCGCCAGAATTCAGAATTGGAAAGCCGCACCCTTCCCTTCCTCTGTTTAGTATTTTTCGAGGGGTCGGCAACTTCTCAAACCCAAAGTTCACCATCCTTCCTCGTTATAGTATCCTGATTTGGGTGGGCGTTAAGATCAGTCAGGGGTCGGCAACTGTAAAAATTGTAATTCACCTTTTAATTTATCGTGCTGACTCTATGGACTAAAATCATCCGAGTCCAGCGAGGGGTCGCAAACTAAAATGTGTCAAGTTCACCATTTCCTTCCTCTTTCAACGAGGAAGGACTTTGTGGGGTCGGCAACTACCAATGGCGACTAAAATCCCCACAGTCCAGCGAGGGGTCGGCAACTTTTAAAATTCAAATTTCACCATTCCTTCCTCGTTTTAGTATCCTGATTCGGGTAGGCATTAAGTTCAGTGAGGGATCGGCAACTGGCCCGAGTCCAGCGAGGGGTCGGCAACTAAGATATGTCAAGTCTAACCTTTCCTTCCTCCTTTTAGTGCTAAAACGAGGAAGGACTTTGAGGGGTCGGCAACTACATTGGCGGCTAAAATCCCTGCAGTCCAGCAATGGGTTGGCAACTTTTTAAATTCAAAGTTCACCATCCTTCCTCGTTTTGTTATCCAGATTTTGGTAGGCATTAAGTTCTTTGAGGGGTTGGCAACTGTACAAAATTGTAATTCACCTTTTCATTTCTCGTGCTGACGGTAGGTGACTAAAATCCCCGAGTCCAGCGAGGGGTCGGCAACTAAGATATGTCAAGTCCACCCTTTCCTTCCTCCTTTTAGTACTAAAACGAGGAAGGACTTTCAGGGGTCGGCAACTACAGTGGCGGCTAAAATCCCTACTGTCCAGCGAGGGATTTACAACTTTTTGAATTCAAAGTTCACCATCCTTCCTCGTTTTAGTATCCTGATTTGGGTAGACATTAAGTTCAGTGAGGGGTCGGTAACTGTAAAAAATGTACTTCACCTTTTCATTTCTCGTGCTGACGGTAGGCGACTAAAATCCCCGAGTCCAGCGAGGGGTCGGCAACTAAGATATGTCAAGTCTAACCTTTCCTTTCTCCTTTTAGTGCTAAAACGAGGAAGGAGAGGGGTCGGCAACTACATTGGCGGCTAAAATCCCTACAGTCCAGCAATGGGTTGGCAACTTTTTAAATTCAAAGTTCACCATCCTTCCTCGTTTTGTTATCCAGATTTTGGTAGGCATTAAGTTCTTGGAGGTTTTGGCAACTGTACAAAATTGTAATTCACCTTTTCATTTCTCGTGCTGACGGTAGGTGACTAAAATCCCCGAGTCCAGCGAGGGGTCGGCAACTAAGATATGTCAAGTCCACCCTTTCCTTCCTCCTTTTAGTACTAAAACGAGGAAGGACTTTCAGGGGTCGGCAACTACAGTGGCGGCTAAAATCCCTACTGTCCAGCGAGAGATTGACAACTTTTTGAATTCAAAGTTCACCATCCTTCCTTGTTTTAGTATCCTGATTTGGGTAGACATTAAGTTCAGTGAGGGGTCGGTAACTGTAAAAATTGTACTTCACCTTTTCATTTCTCGTGCTGACGGTAGGCGACTAAAATCCCCGAGTCCAGCGAGGGGTCGGCAACTAAGATATGTCAAGTCTAACCTTTCCTTCCTCCTTTTAGTACTAAAACGAAGAAGGACTTTGAGGGGTCGGCAACTACATTGGCGGCTAAAATCCCTACAGTCCAGCAATGGGTTGGGAACTTTTTAAATTCAAAGTTCACCATCCTTCCTCGTTTTGGTATCCTGATTTTGGTAGGCATTAAGTTCTTGGAGGGGTTGGCAACTGTACAAAATTGTAATTCACCTTTTCATTTCTCGTGCTGACGGTAGGTGACTAAAATCCCCGAGTCCAGCGAGGGGTCGGCAACTAAGATATGTCAAGTCCACCCTTTCCTTCCTCCTTTTAGTACTAAAACGAGGAAGGACTTTCAGGGGTCGGCAACTAGAATGGCGGCTAAAATCCCTACTGTCCAGCGAGGGGTTGACAACTTTTTGAATTCAAAGTTCACCATCCTTCCTCGTTTTAGTATCCTGATTTGGGTAGACATTAAGTTCAGTGAGGGGTCGGCAACTGTAAAAATTGTAATTCACCTTTTCATTTATCGTGCTGACCGTAGGCGACCAAATTCCTCCCAGTCCAGCGAGGGCTTAGCAACTCAGATATTTCAAGTCCACCATTTCCTTCCTTTTTTTAGTACCTTGAAAGTACTAAAAACGAGGAAGGAAATTGAAATATAAAAATATTCTGCTTTGAGGGGTCGGCAACTATCAAATTTTAAAGTCCACCATTTTTTTTATTTTTTAAATAGCTTGCCACGTGTAGTACCTTAAAGTACTAACAAGACAAGGAAATGGTGTATTCTCAACATTAAAATATTTCGATTCTCATCATTAAAATATTCTGCTTTGAGGGGTCGGCAACTATCAAATTTTAAAGTCCACCATTTCTTTCATTCTTTAAATAGCAGTACTAAGTGCAGTACTAAGCATACCCTTCCTTCATTGTTTAGTATCATGTCACGGGTACCAAACCAACACCTTTAACGTTCTCCATTTCTTCAAGTGATTCTTCAAAGTGATGAGTCTCGAGTGACGTCATTCATCCATTCATGCAAGCAGGCAACATTCTGGGCACAACATTGGTTTGCCGCGATTGCAAACCATTGAAGCTAACATTAACCGCGATTGCGAGTGGTAAAGCAACATGGCCAGAAATTGTAGCACACCTTTGTGTTGAACGCTATGCGACTATCTCTGTAATAGCCTTAAATATGATAGCTTGAAATATGATGTGTCTTTGCTACAGCGGGAGGCCAATATTCCGTAAAAATGAAGAAGCCTTTTTTTTGGGGATCCCAAAACGTAAGTGGAGTGACGCCTATGACATCACAAAAGTTGTCCGTCTGTAAGCACTATAACTCTCGAAGGGAATGAGATATTTTGATGAAACTTGGTGTTAGGATTCTTTGGGTCAAGAGTAAGGTCAACGTCGTAGATGGATTCTGTAGGCCTACATTAGGGGTGGTGAGGGGGTTCAATTTAAGGGGCAAATGAAATATTTTTAAACATATAATGTGATAGTCAATTATGGGGCAAAAACATATGCTGAACACGACGCTGAAAACTATTTTGTCATCGGACAAGTAGTTCGCCCGGAATCCGGCTAAAACCGGAAAGTATGTTAAAAGTAAAAGTTTTATTTGAAGTTGATTAGATGTTCGATTTAGGGATAAGAAGACAAGCTGAAAATGATTGTGAAACACATTTGTTCACCGGACAAGTAGTTAGCTCAGAATCCGGCCAAAACCGGAAAGTCTGTTAAAAGTAAAAGTTTTATTTGAAGTTGATTAGATGTTCGATTTAGGGATAAGAAGCCGTGCTGAACACGATGGTGAAAACCATTTCTCGCCGGGCAAGTAGTTCGCCCAGAATTCGGCCAAAACCGGAAAGTTTGTTCAAAGTAAAAGTTTCGTTTTAAGTTGATTAGATGTTCGATTAAGGGGTAAGAAGACATGCTGAACCCTTATGGGAACAGTATTTTCTACCAGGACAACTTGTTCGGCCGGAATCAGGCCAAACCGGAAAATTTGTTTAAAGCAAAAGTTTTATCTGAAGTTGATTAGATGACAGATTTAGGGGTTAGAAAACACGCTGAATCTGTATATGACAATCTTTTTTTTTACCTGGACATATTGTTCGTTTGGAATCCGGTTGAAACTGGATTTTTTTTTTATAAATTGAACTTTTACTTGAAGTTGATTAGATGTTCTTTATACGGATAAGGTGATACGTTGAATTCGTTTCTGACCTTTATTTTTTCTGGACAAGTATGGTAGTTCGTTCACAATTGTCTGGATCAAATATTAGATTTTTGGGATCCCATCGAAACCTTTAGTCTTGTTTTTGTTGTTGTCTTTCGGCCATAGCGAGAAGTGTTGATTGACCGAACAGAATTCTGTATCCACAAAGAATTCCGTTTTCATTTGCCTGGCGATTGTGCTTGCCTTTGCATTGGAATACTTAAACATGCTTCTAGAGGATAATGGAAGTGACCAGACAAAGTTTATAATGTAAAATTCATGTGGAAATGGACACTCTTCCCACTCCTTTCGGCCTCTTCCCACCTCCCACTTCCCTCCCTTTTTTCACCCTCTTCCCATCTCCCACCCTCCCCCCTTCTTACGCCCTCTACCCTCCTTCCACGCCCCCTCCTCCTTCCGCCATCTCGCATCATACCTCTCCGTCCGCCTTCTCCCCTCCACTCACTCTCTCCCCTCCACTCACTCTCTTCCCTCCTTAAACTATCTTCACCATGGTCACTTCGTCTTTCGTATTCTCGCCTTCTCCCACCCCTTCCTCCACTTCCTCTGCGCATCCTCTCTTCCCTAATGTTCCTTAAAAATTCACTGTGCATCCTGTTTTCTTCCCTCTTTCTTTTTCTTCTTTCTCTCTGCCTCTCCTGTTTTCCTCTTTTCGTATTTTCATTGTGACTTCGCAGGTCGTCCTGAAATGAAAAGGGAATAAAATAAAGTCAGTTAATACTGTCTATGTTATGCTTATAGCCGAATACGCCCTTCAGAAAATTCCTTCCAGATTAGTCCTCTTTTGGCCGCTGGATGCGCTAGCACAAAGTAAACAATGACATATTAATTCTTGGTGTACATTTATCCAGGTTTGTCTGGCTATTTTCAATCGCTTTTTCAAACATGTTTAGACATGTTTGAAACTGTTTGAAATGCCTCTGCCTTTATTCGTGGCTTACCCAAGTCTGCTCTGTCAAACTTCATCACATTTGTCAATTTTCAAACATGTCTAGACATGTCTAGACATGTTTGAAACTGTTTAAAATGCCTCTGCATCTATTCGTGGCTTACCCAACTCTGCTCTGTCAAACTTCATCACGTTTGTCAATTGTGGCTTTCGACTTCAGTCCTGAGAGCTGTTGACTTTTCCACGGCGCAAATGCGCAACTCGGCATGTAGCAAAAGCCTACGCAAAGCAAAGCATCAACTGTCAAATTACAATGACCACAGTTGTCTGCTACAAAGCTAATCTTACTGACAATCTGGCACTTGCATGGTCGCTTCTACCTACCATTTATCAAATGTATCTCTGCTTTGAGAACATCCAGTAACGAATCGTTCCTATTACACAAGGCATTTTTATGGCACTTGCCTTCCGGCCAAGTGCCATATACCGATCACATTTCCGTCGGTCGGTTGGTCGGTTAGTCCGGTGTTTGCGAGTTAGGGTACTTCCAGATATGCTAGGACGATGAAACTTGGCAGGCATATCAGGGACCCGACCAAACTAACTAGGAAAAAGTCACTTACCTGATCGAACCATCGTGGGGGAAGGTGGAGGTGGTGGAATCCGGAAAAGAGGGACATTCATAACTTTCGAACGGGTGATCGGATCATAATGAAACTTAATATCTGGAAAGATCTCGTGTCTCAGATTTCTCATTTCGAGGCCGGACTGGATACGATGAATCTGGGGGGTAGTAGGAGGGGGGAACCGGAAATCGTGTGAAACTCTCAGGGTGGGGCGATCGGGATGAAACTTGGTGTTAAGAACAAGCACAAGCTCTAGATACATCACTGACAGAACTGGAGATTTCGGACACTCTGGGGGGAGTTGGAGGGGGGGGTACGGAATTCCGGTGATCTGTAGTTAATGTACTTCCAGGTGGGCTAGGACGATAAAACTTGGCAGGCATATTAGGGACCCGATCAAACTAACTTGGAAATAGTCACTTGCCCGATCCGAGCATCGTGGGGGAGGGGGAGGGGGCGGAATCCGGAAAATAGGGACATGCACAACTTTAGAACGGGTGATTGGATCTTAATGAAACTTGATATCTGGGAAGATCTTGTGTCTTAGATGTCTCATTTCAAGTCCGTGCCGGATCCGACGAATCTGGGGGGGGGGGAGTCGGAGGGCAGAACCGGAAATCGTCTGAAACTCTCAGAGTGGAGCGATCGGGATGAAACTTGGTGCGAAGAACAAGCACACGCTTTAGATACATCACTGACAGGACTGGACCGGATTCGGACACTGTGGTGGGAGGTGGGGGGGGGGATTACGGAATTCCGGCGATCCGTAGGTAATATACTTCCAGGAGGGATAGGACGATAAAACTTGGCAGGCATCTCAAGGGTAGGACCAGACCAGATTAACTTGGAAACAGTCACTTGCCCGATCTGACTATCGTGGGGGGAGGGGGAGACGGCAGAATCAGGAAATTAGTAGCATGCATAACTTTCGAATTCGTTATCAGATCTTAACGAAAATTGATATCTTGAAAGAACTCATGTCTCAGTATGTCACACTTCAAGTCCGGACAGGATCCGATAAACTGGAAGGGGGGGGGGGGTCGGAGGGGAGAACCGGACATCTTGTGAGACACATAGAGTGGAGCGATCAGGATGAAACTTTTGACCATCACTTCCTTCTGACCCAGCCTTGCAAGTGCCATATGAGCTTCCAGCTCTTGTTTTGCTTCTATTGGTTTATAGAATTAAGTTTTTTCACGAGTTGGCTTTAGCCTACATGTTGAAATTTGTGTACTTAACGTTTTGTCTTGGAGCTGTTATGTTATGTTATTTCGCATTTTAGAAGAGGCAAACAAAATTCGTTTTTTCCCGTAGCATTATGCCCGGGACCCAGTACGGACACACCTTTTCGTAAATCGGTCTTGACCCGTATCTAAGAATGGTTTTCAGCATTTTTTAGACGTTCCTCCTGTTATGGAGACATCCCATAGCACTTTGGTCTGCAATAGTCCTCCTAGTTATTCCCCCCCTCTATCTCCTACTTTTCTATATATCTCTTCGGTTTCCATCACCATCATTAATTTCCCGGCATTCGTGACAATAGGTCACTCGGTCTTTATCCACTATCTCCAGTTAGCTGCTCGCTAATCCGAGGTCAGGCTTTGATCCATTTCATTCTAAGTATTTTGGCTACGGAATGAGTCGTAGCCCAAAGAGTTAACTTTCATTCTTGGTCCAAGCAGCATCTCTCTATATTATAATTTATGGTAATGAGTTGTTTATATACTTAGTTAGGGGCCCATTAGTGCTAAATTACATGTGTCACACTCTTGTACACGATTTGCATAAGATAAATTGATCTACACGATGGTCCATCGGGCTTGACTGGATATGTGAATTCCAGCTTCGCTAGGATGTGTGAACCAGCTTGATTAGGGATTTCTGGATTGACTGCGGCTGAGCTATAGAATTCCTTGAGACTTTCCCTTGTCTCTTATGTCCAGTTTCCTGACTAGTCCTGGGTCTAGTGTGCACCTACGGTGTCAGAATGTCTTCAGCCCACACCCCAGGAGCCTTAACTTCACTAAACCTCGCCTCCACTCCTCCACCCTCTTATCAATGGTGTAAGAAGTAGGATTTGGAAACTTCCCCCACGTTCAACATCTTAACACTGCTTCAACCCGTTCATAAAATGTAAGATTGATGAATCCATCTCCCGTTATTAATTTGTTCTGAACAACCAATGATACAGGACGTCCTAAAACGTATTCAAAAGTGTGAGGCCATCTAGTGTCTATTCTGATAACTACGTTCTGCTGTTCCCCAGCTAAACCGGTTCTGTTTTAAGGCGTGAGACTTGAATTTGTACATTGTAAACCAGAGCCGTGTTCGATTCACTTTTCAAGTTAACTGAGATAGTCAGTCACAGTTTTATTTGCGATTCTCGGTTAACTAGGGCGTTCGATTTATCAAAGTCGACCTGAAAGTTGACTTTCTACGACTTGGAGAAATTGTTAGTTGTCTCAAGTTAACCAAAAAAGAAGGAGGAAGTTTCAAATATTCTGAATCATAAAGAGATTGCAGCGAATAGGCAACCCATTCGAGAGACAACAAATATGTAAATGTAGGAAGGACAGGGAAATGTATTGACATTTGTGACTGGGATGCAAAAGATATTTGAAATGCGAAGGGGACATGTAGTAAATGTTGAAGAATTGCAAAACTGATGTAATCATTATCATGAAAATTTGGAAGGGTTGGCTTGACTATGCGGAAGCCCCGGACGTTTGGTAGCCTGGAAGATGAAGCATGGCTTTTACTTCCATGTATATGTATATGTAAGCGTTCGATTTGCAATTCTCTGTTGACCTTGCTCGGTTGACTTCTTACTAAATAAAACGCCAGCAGAGAAAAAAGTCAACTCTGGGGTTGACTTTCGCTAGTTGAATAGAACGCGGCTCAGTTGTCTCAAGTTAACCAAGAAAGAAGGCCGAAGTTTCAAATATTGTGAATCATAGAGAGATTGCAGCCTACCCAACGAATAGAGACAATCCATTCTAGAGACAGAACAAATATGCAAATGTTGGAAGGAAACGGAAAGTGATTGACTGTTGTGACTGGGATGCAACAGATATTTGAAATGCGAATGGGGAAATGTACTGAATGTTGAAGAATAACAAAACCAGATGTCATCATTAGCATGCAAGTATGGAAGGATTGGCTTTGAATATGCGTCTGGTAACATGGAAGGTGAAGCCTGGCTTTTACTTCCATAAAAAATCTTTTGCAAAAATAGAATTATACGATGAAGGAATAGCCGAATTAACATTTCCAGCAAGTCCCTGGCTCAGAATGACGATCAAACGCCGATCAAAGTCCTGTACCTCCCAATATTAAACTTTTTTGTTGTGATACCTTGATGATGGTGTAGCTATATCCGTTTTTTCGGGTAGGGTGTAATCACTCTATGGAGTATTTTTTGTAAACAAAAACAGTCTCTGAGATCTTATGAATTAAGACTGTGGAAGTAACTGTGATGAAGCATCTTTCTAAACACTTGAATAATTTTAGTTCTTACCTCTTCATCCTGTCTGCCTCTGTCGAGGATTTCTCGGAGGTCCACCACTCCCGTTTCTTCATCTTGATTCGCATACTCTTGAAGCATCTGTAATATTAAATGTGCTTAGCCTTAATATTCAACAGCGTATATAACCAAGTTCAGATAGATATATATTCAGCATCTATATTTACTATTAGGTCTGTATCTATACTATGTATGTTTACTCCTGTATCTCTTTCTACTGTGAAACAAAAAAAAATCCTTGTTGGAGTTGTATTCGTTGCAACCTCTTTTCATTATAACAAGATCAAAGGTCTGATGGGATCTTAAAAATATAATATTTGATCCAGACAACTACATTCAAAATTTAGAAACAGGTCAAGGTTTATAGTTGGGTATGAAACATCTTCTAAACTTACAAATCTAATAATTTTTGATGGATTTCTTATACTGTACAAAATCTGGTGGCACGGGTGTAACTATTATGTTCAAAAAATTTAAGTCAATGACAGTATTTATTGAGTTAGCATTATAATATGTTTATTTGTTGCTGAGAGTCTTACACTGATCTAAACATATCATGGTAACTGATACCACGGTAACTGATACCATTGTAACTGATATTTTGTTAACAGATATCTTGATAGCTGATATCATGTTCACTGATAACAGGATACCATGACAAAGGATACCATTGTAACTGATACCATGGTAACTCCTACGTCGGTATCAATGTCAATGACAGTTTTTAGTAAGTTAGCATTATAGTATGTTTATTTGTTCCGGAGAGTCTTACAGTTATATATATATACCATTGTAGCTGATACCGTGGTAACTGATACTGTGATATTTGATACCTTATTAAAGAAGCTTTTTATGTTCAATAGATTTAAGTCACTGACAGTTTTTAACATGTTAGCATTATAGTATGTTTATTTGTTGCTGAGAGTCTTATACCAAAGTACAGATACCATGGTAACTGATACCATTGTAACTAATACAGTGATAACTGATATCTTGAGCCCAAGCTGACTTTCATACATATATTCAAATAATGTATTCAACGGATGGGTTCTTCAGCTGATTAAGCATCATAGCTGACATATACGTTATATACATAATTTGAATACTCGGTATTTGGTGTAAGACTCTCAGCAACAAATAAGCACTTACTGATACCATTGTAACTGATACCTCGCTCGCTGAAATTTGCTCTTGTCTAAATCATCCCTATTGAACAAGTTCAAGACATGGACTTAGCATGCATATTTTTTCTTTCTCACCCCTAAGTATAGCGCTTCAAAGTGATTTTCGAAATTGACCTCTACTTTGATCCAATGAGTCATCATGTCAAATTTGAACAAGAAATCTCTACCCCTTCTTATCTTATCATGCATGAGACATAGTGATTAAAAAAGTATCCTTACCTAAAAATTTACTATCTCCTAATCTTTTAAAAATATTGATCTCACCCACCCCTTAAATATAGCGCTACAGAGCATTTTCGAACTTGACAGGTACCTTGACCCAAAGAGTCACTGTGTCAAATTTGAAACAAAAACCACTACCCTTTTGAGACGTTTCACTGTTGTTTGGGATCACAGAACTGAATTTCCAAAATGTGTTCGGAGCAAATTTAATGTCGACTCTTTAATGGAAGCCTGACTGCTCGAACACTGAAAAATATATGTAGACCAAAATAGTTGGTGTCACAGACAGACAAACCAAGAACCTCTCAACCTTTCGTCTGATACTCTTAACACTTGAGCGCATTCTCTGATACTTAAAAGAGTATCAAATTTGAATATTTTTATGTCCAAAGAATTTAAAATTTTACTGTTCCTCCATAAACACTACAACTGCCCTGATAAGCTATACATGCATACAAGCTGGTATACAGGGTTAAGACAAAACTTTGCCAAACTAACACTAGCCTAAATTGTATTTATTTCTGACAACAATTGTATGCAGAGTACACTAATTCCCTTGTCAATCGGAAGTGCTAGGAAAAGTTCATTTAGAGATGAAAGGAGAAGAAAAGTCAGAAGTCTAAAGAATATCTTACAGCTCTCATAATTTTCTATTGCGGCGTGGTCTCTAGCAAAAGAACAATTTGAATCTTTCGCGCGAGCCGGATTTGACGCAAGCCTTCCTGGCCTGACGTAGAGTCAACAAAAGATTCCGCTAGATGATAATTCGTGAAGAAGCTGAAGAATTTGAAGAATTTCTTCTATGAGAATTATCACACCGAATTTTGCGAAAATAAGATTAGCTAAGCTATATCCTTGGAGATTGTTTGTTTAGCTCAGAAAAAAGTTGTTAAATTAGTCTGTTGTATTTTTTGTATTATTTAGACCACGTTTGGTAAGTCTTGAGTGTGTCGTTTAGCGCTTTTTCCATTTCTAGATCATTTGTCAGTTTCTTAGTTTTCAGTCACTTCAGAGATGTCTTCGTTCGTTCCTGTGATGCTGAGGTGAGTGTCTGCAAAGAATTTTGTTTTTGAAGATTTAAACTTCTGTATGTTTGTTACTCTGACAGTCAGGGGCGTTGCAATTGCCTTTTGTTTGGAGGGCGGATTACGAAGTAAGAATTAAGTAACAAGAAAAATATAAATAGGCAGTATGATTGCCTCTGTTTTTTGGCAACACTGTAACAATTCTGCAATGGAAAATTCAACTAAAATGTTTGCCAAATTTAGGATTTTCCTAGTTGGTACAGTAGAGGTATGCTTATGTGAACGTTTGTTGACATCGGATTTTGCCAAAGAAAACAATTAAACCATACCGGGCAACTTTTTGGGCTTTCTACTTGTCACAACTAAAAACGGACAATTTAGCAAGGGGAAGTTTTCGCGTGGATGGCTGTACAGCTGAACGGGTGATCTCGTGCACGCGAAAAATGAGAAAATGGATAGGGCCTTGAACGGCTGAGGAAGATGGGCTCAGTCCACGCATAAATACACATTTAGCTGGATGCGAGCATTTGAGTGGAAGGTCTACACAATATCCCTGTTCAGCTAAACGCTGCCCTCGGAGCGGTGTTGAACTGGAGGCATCCGTCGAGCTGGATTGCCCGTTCACCTGTTCATCCGTTCACGCGAAAATGACAGAAAGATCGACGACATCCCAGCGGCATCCACTCAAAAATGTCTGTCAAGCTCGACGGGTCCAGAGCCAGCCACGCGAAAACGTCCCCAACATTCGCGTTAGTGTGAACCATTCGCAAGAATTTTGTTTGAGCAAGAAACGTCCCGTAACAAAGGACACAAATGTAAATATGCTCATATTCAAGCAGTTTTTCGCAGCAATATACGAAACTAGTCAGTACCTTGACGGCTGCTCTTCCCCAACTGACAAAGCTAATTGTGTTCATTCACACAGTTACGTAAAACTGATTAATCACACACAGATACACAAAAAAACATAACGCAATAAAAAACCATTAGCCACCGCGAATTGCATGACATCTGGCCGAGATAGCGGCGCGTAATTTCACTGTGAGAGGAGCGAGTCCGAACCGACAGGTGTCTCTATCCGAAGCTATTTTCTTCGCTAATGATGAATCCGAACCAACAAAAGGAAGAAGGAGAAGAATAGGAAACTTAATTTCAATAAAAATATTTTAGTTGTTCTTTAATTCCAGAAGGATTGCTGAAACAGTTAGCTGTTCAATGATATAAAGTTTGTTATTTTTCCTTTCTCTTTGGCTGTTTTAGAAGCCAGAAACAAAGACAAGGTATGGAAAAATCTAGAGAGGTGTTCACATAAGCATACCTCTACTGTAACTAATTTTAACCTTTACTTCTTCTTCTCATATTTCTTTTTATATTTTCTTTGAATTTTTGTATTCTTTGCCCACTGTGGGTGGTATTCTTTTCGTCTTTTTAAGTAACTGCAACTTAATTTGTTTTTATTTCTTCTGGATTCCTTCTGTATAAAAAGAACCCGATGTGCCGACGAGAATACCGAGGAACGACAAAAGCATGCAGAATTTGATTTCTTCAGTGTTTTTCCCGACAAATATTTGCAGGATTTTATTTCTTGCATATAAAAACATCCGATGTGCCGACGAATCGACCGATGCCTGATAAAAAGCATAAAAAATATTATTTTTTCTGTGTTTGCCTATTATTTATATATTATTTTTTCTATGTTTTTAAGTAACTGCAGGAATTTAGCTTATCATCAGGTTTTCATCCTCTTTTTCTCTTTCAGTGCTCAAGAAATTTTGATTATTTATTACTTAAACGACGGTATATAAGCTGTTAACAAAATTAAGTTAATAAGTTCGTTGAAAGAACTGAGCTCATGGTGAACTCTTTTATTTAAATGGGTCTTCTTCTTTCCCTCTTAGGGGAGAATTACTTACTACATAAGGCGTATCCTTAAATATTGGAGCTTATATTTAATGAGAATATATTGCTATGCTTTTAGTTTTTAATTGTTTTGAAGTGGTTCCGTAAAGCGAAAAATTGCCGGGAAAAGGTAGATGCTTCTGTTGTATGTGGCTAATGTAACTTAGTTGCTAGAATTGGTAATTGTTGAAGTTACTGCGATATAATGTGTCATTAGTTTTGTTGGAATAGTTATGCATTAATATTTATTCGGACACCCTATTTGAAAGCTATTAGTTTTGCGACCAAAAGCATAACGAACATTTATCTTTGGTGAATTTCCGATAGCTGTTTGAAATGGACCGACACACTATTTGAAGACTAAAGCAGAGGGGCAGCCCTTCCACGGCAGAAAGCCTTTTTTTCTTGTACAAATCAAAACCCCCAGAGAGGTGCATAAAACATGTGTCATTCTACTCTTTCATCAAACCTAATTTGGGAAACTATACCGGCAACACTGTCCTCACAAACGTTAAAGAAGAAAAAGAACGTAAATATCTGTCTGGATTTCAGTGTTTTACCATAAATCTATTTTATTTGCATGTATTTTAAAATTTAAATGCTTATCACAAATTATATCATTTACGTGTTTTAAAATACTGATTGTCTAAGGAGTAACTGGATGGAGTGATGTTCCAGCATCAGCACAGGAGGGGTATCCAACCTTAGACAATATTTCAAGTCTTCTATTCAGAATAATCCATCTGGCTTTAAAAAGGGAACAAACAAATATGACAAACATACTCGACTGAAGCTAAGTCAATGGTTTACATACTGGACAAATAAAGTTTGTTTCATTATTTCTTAATTCAGATAAGATCACTTCATTCTAACCTCACCTCGATTGACTTACAAAATGATGAAAAATGTAAAGTTAGCGAAGTCAATAGCTCAGAATTTTCCAAATCATAGTAGAATTATCTGCTTTGAAGATGTAGATCTATATTCTAAACATCATACTAGAGCAAATAGTGGAAGAAAATTACCACTAAAAATATTGCAGTGTTGTCAGTGTCAAAACGAGTTGTCTTTTCAGTTAATCTTAAAAATCACAATTAATTAATCTTTAACTATATCAAAGGTGAATAGACTGATTGATTTCCCTGTATTAATCTTTGTTTACCTTTATGCCTTTCATGATCTTGTTTCAAGTACCTGTTATAACTAATTCCATTGCAACCTACTTCATTCTTCCTTCTAACCCTATCCATTGTTATATCCTAAGACCCAAATTTAATGGGTGATTGTGCAGTTGGGCACAGTTTTCCCCTTTTTATGTTTTTAACTTGATAAAAACGGGAGATAGCGATGAAATTCTTGTGTGCTTTTGGATCATCCTGTTGGGAAAGTCAATGTGGGATGGAACCAATTCCGCCCCCCCCCCCCCTCCCCCTGTTAATGGGCAAGTGTGCCCAATTTGCCCATGTGTAATGTTTTTCACCTTTGAATGTACTCAAACTGTGTACTAGGTATATTCGAGGATATTTCGGTATAGATAAACAATCCGATAGATCCAGCCCCCATCCCTCCTCGGTTTCGTGGGTAACTGGGCACAGGCTTCCCGTGAATTAAGCTCATCAGTGACATGTCTCAGTTTCAGCTCATCCATACTTGTGGATATATATGTATAGATGCTGATTACGGTGTAACAGCAACAGCTAAGACCAAGTGGAGTACTTTGGTCCTTCATGATCGGTTGGAAAATGGACGGTTTTGCCATATGTAGATGATATGCCGTTCTTAATGAAGTTGTGACAAGAGGGGAATCAGGAAATTAAAATTGTTTGGTTTATTACATTTATTATTATTTGTATAATGGAAAAAAGGTTCGACGGTTGTTGCAAGAGTCCGAAGATCTTCTTTGGATATCCAAGGTGGTGTGTTTACATTTAAAGCTTTAAACTGGGATGATTTCAGATTATGTTCTTTCAATGTTTTTTTATTATTGGTAATGTCAAATTTCTTGCTTCTAACTTTTGTTTATTCATACGTAAAATTTTTTGAAGTAAGAGTTTTCCATGCTGTTGAACACTCCTCATGATGATTGTTGCATCTACAGTTGATTAGTTCGTCGTCGAAAATTCTGTTGCTAAGTCTTCCTTATATTTATCAGGCAACAATAATAAACAGAACAGACCGGTTCACAATGTTCCCAATGTCTAGTTGGTTGTCAAGTGTAGCAATGGTTGGAATTTTTCTCAAGTGAGGCTTGAATATTCTTATAGATTCAGTTTCTGATTAATTTCTTTTACCCTATTTTTTTTTTGCATTTTACTGCAGTTCCATTTTTTTTTTAGCGATGACGAATTTCCACCATTGGACAACACTCCCAGGATCATCCGTGGATTCTCTGTTGGAAAGATAGCTTCAACTACCGTAGCAACAGTTTGGTGAGCATTTTTTTTGGCATTCATGTATTTCCCAACACTCGAGAATTATCGAAGTAACAAATAAATTTTTTAAATCACAGATTGGGCTCTTGAGATCAATCTGGGTCAAACCGAGTGTCTCGAATGCCCTTATCTCAGTACTGTCACTGACTGATCTTTCTCAGTTAAAATATATTATAGGTCTAAAATTTCTGTTTCCTCGTCTTGATCTTGGTTCAAGGTCGTGTTCGATATAGCTCTTGGTTCGTAGCATACTGTTGAAGCATCTGAAATATTAAATGTGCTTAGCCTTAACATCCAATCAGCTTGGATAACTAAGGTCAGATAGATATGAATTCATCATGTATATTTACTACCATGACTGTATCTATACTATGTATGTATACTACTGTATCTCTTTCTACTTAAAAAAAAAAAAATCTTATTGTTGTTTGTATTCCATGCAACCTCTTCCTTTTTTTTATCAGAACAAGACAAAAGGTTTCGATGGGATACCAAAAGTATAATATTTGATCCAGACCATTAATCAATCAATTTTATTTTGAACCATAATAGCACTAGGCTAACATGGGCAGGAAAAATAAACACTCAGTACAATACAAGTAAGACGCAAACTAGCAAACAATAAATAAGAAACGAACATAGATCGATGAAGGCTGGATCTGGCGAATAGAAGACCCAGTTGTCTGGATCAGATATTGAATTTTTGGGATCGAAACCTTTATCTTGTTCTCCAGGTTTTCTTCGAAAACTTCAGTTTTTATTTCACTTGCAGCTCCCCTCAGGTTCCATATTCCACTAACTTTTCGGTCTGTTGTTCAGGCCAAATTTAATTTGAATGAAACAAGGAAACACATGCGTATGGTGGCCTTTGTTTTCAATAAATTATTAACAAACAAAGACACGATTATGTTCTATATAAAACCGTGATGAATCATTCCATGTTCTTAAGGGGAAAGCCACAGATGGACTTCAAGCCTTCGACGAATATTTATTCGTTGTTCAAGTTCGTCCCTGGACAAGGACTCATCATTCCCTTCCCGCCTCCCGCGGCAAACGTCGTTGAGCTTTCGACGACGTCATCTGTGGCGGCAAACGTCGTTGAGCCTTTGACGACGTCATCGGTGGTGGAAAACATCGTTGTGCTTTCGACGACGTCGTCAATAGACGAAACAAAGGTGTTGAAAAAAACGTAAGTTTCTCTTTTACATACGACACTGCTACCTAGTGAGGCAATATAATTTTTTCAGCCGTTCTTCCTGTAGTAGTTCCCGGTTTTCTGTCAAAAACCGGAATCTGTCAAAAACCGGAAAGCTGGTTAAAAGGAAATTTTGTAATTGATGTTGATTAGATGTTCGAATTAGGAGTAAGAAGACTTGCTGAACACCAGTGTGAAAATGATTTTCTACCTGGACAAGTAGTTCGTCCAGAATCCGGCCAGAACCGGAAAATTTGTTAAAGTAAAAGTTTTATTTGTAGTTGATTAGAAATCAAATGTAGGTGTAAGAAGTGATGCTGAATCCGTATATGACAATCATTTTCTACCCGGACATATACTTCGCCCGGAATCCGGATGGAACCGGAAAATTGGCTGAAGTAAGGCGGGAAGTTTTCGTCAAAGTAGATATGACTTATAGGGGTAAACAATTTATTATTTATATATTTATTTTATTATTTTTTTACCATCCATTTTATTTTCAAGGAGGTGTGGTCGGAAGAATTTAAGAAAAGCAGTTAAAAAAGCGGCTCTCAATGCTCACGCTCTAAAGAAAATTGCTGTGGATAAAACGTTCAGCAACGAACAGACCAAGCCGTCTGTTCTGGCAGTAGGAGGTTCACATGCCAAAAAAGATAATGTGGCCACATTCAGCACAGGTCAGACGAGGCCACTGTATAAGAAGCCAGCTGTTCCTGAAGTCGGTGGATCGCCTTCTCAAAGTTCATCTTCCAGAATTCCTGGTTTGTTTCCGCTCTGCACTGGTCAGACGAAGCCGTTGAAGACGAAATCAACTGTTCCTGAAGTAGGTGGATCGCCTGTTCGAAGTTATTATGACTTGGACGACATTGATGATTTTGAATTGACATGTTCTCCAACTCCATCACAATCCTCTCCAACATCACCGAAGAGAACTGATGCCGGGTCATTTGATGTCGTCCTGTCTACATCTCTATCTCCGAAATTGAATGTTTTCAAGTCAACTCCTACTAGGACCCATGTTGCTGGAGGAAAGAACACTGGGTCATCTTCCCACGCTCAGACTCGACGAAAGCGTGAAACTTCATTCAGCAGTGACAGCGATTTCGATGTAAAAGATTGGAATAAGAAAAACAAGGTTCTCAAGTCATCTCCTGGCAATACCAATGTTGATGTAGGAAAGGACGCTAATGTTGCTACATTCAGCACAGGTCAGACGAAGCCGATGAATAAGAAACCAGATGTTCCTAAAGTCGGTGGATCGCCTTCTCGAAGTTCAGCTTCCAGAATTGCTGGTTTGTTTCCGCTCACCGCAAGTCAGACGAAGCCGGTGAAGACGAAATTAACTGTTCCTGAAGTCGGTGGATCGCCTCTTCGAAGTTATTACGACTTGGACGACATAGATGATTTTGAATTGACATATTCCCCAACTCCTTCACAATCCTCTCCAACATCACCGAGGAGAACTGATGTCGTCCAGTCTACATCTTTATCTCCGAAATCGAATGTTTTCAAGTCAACTTCTATCAAGACCGATGTTGCTGGAGGAAAGAACACTGGTTCATCTTCCCATGCTCAGATTCAACGAAAGCGTAAAACTTCATTTAGCAGTGACAGCGATTTTAACTTAACAGATGGGAATACTAAAAACAAGGTTTTCAAATCTGCTCGTGTCAACACCAATGTTGCTATAGCGACGAAGCTTGATTCCTCTTTTCACGCTCCAACTCAACGACAGCGTACAGAGTCATTCAGCGATGACAGCGATTTTGATTTGAGCGAAAAGATAAGCAAAACTAAGATTCCCAAGACATCTGTTATCAGTACCAAGGTTGCTCCATTGAAGACGTCTCCGTTAGATAAAACAGGAAATAAGCCAACCACGTCATCTGACGCCACATCAACTGTTTCGCCGACGCTACTGTCTGATCGGTTCACCGGAGTCGAGTCCTTGGATTGGTCGAAAGCGAGTAATATGATGAAAAACGGCAGCATCAACTGTCTTGAAGCTATGCCACCGCTCCCTAAATCTGGTGACGTTTTTCTGTTTAAGTACGCACTTGACTCAAAGAAGAAGGATGACTGGAAGGTGGACGGGTATCATGTATGGACAGCAGCTGGCTCACACAAATTACCATCGTCTTCTCCCATTTACCGGTGCACACGCAGCATCCTATACTGTGACATTGACGGACAAAATGAAGTGATTCTGAAGAAACGGGCTTGGACGAACCTCGAACCTATCAATGGCTCAGTTTTCACAGTTGTTTGGTACCACGGGGGATTGGCAGGATATAAATATGAAGCAGTGTGCCACAAGTCGGCGAAGGGCCTCAAGGCAACTAGGCCCTTCTTAAGAACCCTTCCGAGTGCACTGACTCAACTCAAAGAGACAATATCTTCGGCACCAGAGGAACATCCAAATCGTACACTAACAGACGTGAGGGAAAATGATGTTCCAGTTCGTGATTTGAAACAAATTCAAAACGTTGCTTGGGGTTTGAAGGAAGCTATCGACAGTGACGAGTTTGCAGCTTTAAAGGCTCTGAAAGACAGTTGTCCGGACTCTATCTTGGAGATATCGTACGATCCTCACATGAGTATGATGGTCTTCCCAGAGAATGCGAAGGAGTTTTCGAGTTATCACACGGATAGAAGAGTAGCCCAGGCTACTGCTTTCGTGGATACAACCTTCAAACGTGGTGACTTTTTAGTAACTGTTGTTTCATTTCGTGGTGAGAGGCTTGCCAATCGCCCTATGCTTTTCCTAGCAGTTGCTGTGCACGACTCGAAAGATACACTGTTGCACAGTAGAATTATGGAACGCCTTGTTTCTGTCGTACCCGAACTGAACCACAAAAAAACAGCAATCGGGACGGACAGAGAAGAAGCAATAGAACGAGCTCTTGACAAATTTTGTCCACTTGCAAGGCGTTTCAACTGCCATTGGCACCTCAAGCGAAATGTCAAGGAAAAATTGAGGAAGCTCAACCTTTCGGCAGCGAGACAAAAATACCTCGAAGATCTTGAGAAACTCCTACAGTGTGATACAGAAGATGAATACGTCGACACCATTGAAGAGCTATCATCTCAGTGGGACATAAGGTTCAAAGCCTACTTCATGAAGCACATTCATCCAGCCATAAAAGAAAAAGCTGGTAGATGGGTTGTCGGAGATTTGGTAGAATTCATTCAAAGAATAACGACAAATCCAGCGGAGTCGGTAAATAGAATGCTTGCCAACCAGTGCAAGGGCGAATTGTCAATGGACAGATTTCACAATGCAATGCAACGCATCAGGCGGAAGCAGGCAATTGGTCTTCATGGCGCATACAACCAAACTAGCGTTCTAGACTATTTTGTTTTGGACGAATTTGTAGGAACTCCTTGTCCATTCGAACTGCCTGCGTGGTCGACCCATCGCGCTCTCTCAGAACAACGTGCCGTCATGAAGGAAAAACAGGTAGAAAAACCATCTCTAGGCAGGATTGAAATGGCAAACGACCTCGTACCACTTGTACTTCAATTGCCAAAACAGGGATCCTTCGTGGTCCATGACCCGAACTTTAAATCGGAACAGACACTAGTCACAATTTTCCCAACGAGAACTTGCTCATTTCACAAGAGTATGATTGGAAAGACGCCATGTCTTCACGTTCTTGCTGTTCTTAGTTCTGTTGGAGAAGACATTGCAAAGTATTGCTCCAAGAGACAGAACCTTGGAAAGATCAGAAAGGCAGGGAGGAAACTTAAACCTGGTGCCAAAGGACCACCTGCAAGGATCAGAAAAACAAAGCAGTTCCCAGACTCTGCTGGTGACTTGTGTTCAGATACTGATATGAACAGTTCCGAAGAAGATCATCGAGGCGCATCGGAAGACAAACACCCGAAGCAAGTACAGGAAAACCTCGCGACAATCAAGCCCTGCACTGATAAGAAACCAAGCTTAAACGGTAGCTTTGACGGCTTCAAGAAGAGAAGACTTCAAGAAGATCATCAAGGCGCGTGTAATGAAAAACTTACAAAAATCAGACCCTGTAATGGCAAGAAAACAAGCTTAAGCGATAGCTTTGATGATTTCAAGAAGAGAACACTTCAAGAAGACCATCAAGGCGCATCTGATGACAAACGACAGAAGCTAGGTAGTGAAAACCTCGCTAAAATCAAGTCAAGTGATGACCAGAAAACAAGCTCAAGCGATAGCTTTGACGACTTCAAGAAGAGAAGACTTCAAGAAGATCATCAAGGCGCATCTGAAGACAAACGCAAGAAGTCAGGTCGTGAAAACATTGCTAAAGTTATATCCTGTAATGAAAAGAAAAGAAGCTCAAGCGATAGGGTTGACGACTTTAAGAAGAGTAGACTTCAAGAAGATCATCAAGGCGCATCTGAAGATAAACGCCAGAAGCCAGGTAATGAAAACCTCGCGAAAATCAAGCCCTGTAATGATAAGAAAACAAGCTCAAGCGACAGCTTTGACGACTCTATTCATTCTCCACGACCGACAAGAACAACTGTACTTAGAATCAGTAAGATGGACACAACTGATGAAGCTTGGCTCAATAATCTCGGAAGTGATCCAGCAGTTCAGGAGAAGGACGAAGAATTGAATCTCAAGCACCCTTTACTGATCAAGCAAAGTCCCAGAACATCTACTTCGATGCCACAAAATAGTGATGATCCGATGGAGGACAATATCGTGCCATTTAGAATACCAACACCCATTGGATTTGTCTTCGACACATCAGGAGATGAAGAGGTAAGTTGATTCATAGTCTTATGATTGAAAATATTTGAGAGAAAACCCTGGGACCGCTTTTCAGAAGATCCATTTAAAGCACACATGTCACTATTACTGTACCTTTTTCAATCTTTTTCAATGTTCTGAAAGAGTATTAAGCCAGAAAAAATAAAAATAATGAGCAAAGCTGCTAACGAAGTAAGTACCATTGACACTTTTAGTGCGACTTGTCCTTTAAAGTTAAACCGCAAAGGGTAGAGGCCGGACAATTTAAAGGGCTGAGGTAGGACCAACTATTTACCCATCACTTATAGACTGAAAGAGGCTTGAAGAGCTGATGAAAATGCATTAGTTTGTTGCTCCGCTCTTCACGAATAATCAGTTTTCAAATAGTGGGTTTCCTTGTCGGATTTGGAGGACCTATAGTCTAGTACCTGTGTTGTATGCTTGACTGATCTACGATAAATAAGTGTACAGGCAGTGAGCTAACTTCCACAAGCTGATCACTGGCCACCAAAAAAGCCTGCTTGTGTTAAGATTGAAAATTTCCGCATCATGGTAGAATTTTGAGCTGTGACGACTGCCGTAGATATTATGAACGTAATACAAAAGTGAAGAAAATCAAAATCATCCAGAATGCAGTGTATTTAGTTAACGATTGAAAAGTAGCTTGCTTTCAGTTTAACTTTAACCGTTGGTTTGTTCAGTAAGTTCAAATCCTGTAATTTTTTAGTAAGCAAGAGTAATTAATGCTCTGTTACAGTATAAACTATAGTATTTTATCTCACAGAGAACATTTTTCCTGAAAGGCAGATCAGAATATGGTTGTTTTCATTTCGTAGAGTAAAATGAAAAATATCGCTTTTTTCTCAAGGACGACCTGCAGTTCTTGGGTTCGTTCAAATCAACACTTCCCACGTTGAAGAGAAACACCAGAAAAAAGTATCAAGTCTCAGAGGATTCTACATCGGCAAAGCCGAATTGGGTTGTTGAGGCTCCATCAACATCCGAACAGATCGAAGCCATTGATTGTTTGCGGAAGTATTTCGGACTGAAGATGGTAATGTATTTTGTTTTAGTCAAGTGAACTAACGTCTATCCTAATCTCATCGTTAATTTTGCTCATCAAGAATGCAATCACGATCTCGGAAGCAGGTGTTTTCAACTTAAGTTTCCTTAAACTGACATTAATCTTTTGCAATATAAAATCATTAGCTAGAACTTATACGGCTTTCATCCTTGCGCTTCAAGAGAGGGACATGCAGTTTTTGGTGAGTCTATGAATGAGTGAGTCCTGACACGGCGTACTTTCAAAAGCCTGCAGGCTGAATACCATTAAAAAGAACAGAAGAGATTTAATGGTCTTGTTTTCGTCTTATTTTAGAAAGGAGAAAAGTGCCTCAACCCATCGAAGGTTCGTTGGCTTCGAGACAATCACCGGTCCCTGATATGCGGATACAGTTTCAGGAACATATACAGGAACAGGGACATCTTCTTTGTGCAGCTTGAACCACTTATCCAAGTAAACGCATGGTTAACAGAAGATGTGAGTTGAGAATCATATGTTATAAATATAGTAGTGTTTTTTGAGTTCATCGCTGTGATCACAGATGTCATTGGAACAGGTATGCTGTTTAAGCGGTTTTCTTTCTTTGTTGTTTTTGCGACAGTAAAAACTCACTTTTCAGCTTTTGTTTGAATTTGGGCAACACAGTCAGCCTTGGCTCAATGAGTCTTTATACTACCAGCCTGTGTGGCACAGTCACATATACCAACACTTTTATTCAGTGAGGATACGTCCAGTTCTTTTCCGTATTTTGCTTCAAAAGGTATACGTATGAACTTACACATCCGCATTTTCTAGGTAATTGATGTAGCGCTCGAAGTTTTGATTTCTCGCGTGAGAATGGATTTTAATCGCCTTGACGTCCGCTATAATGAAGTGCTCTTGTCCGCTTCAGAAGATACGAGGATGATTGACAAATTCGTAAGTGCGAATTTTTTTTTAATGACACTTGCCCTTCTCCCAAGTGCCGTATAGCGTTCGGAATTTTTGCGAACGCTAGTCCAGGTTTTGCTAGTTCGGGCACTTTCACATGAGCTAGGACGATGAAACTTGGCAGGCATATAAGGGACCCAGAAGATTAAGTTGGAAAAAGTCAGTTCACCGATCTGAGCATCCTGGGGGGAGCATTGGAGACATCATTCTGCTACCCGTTTTGAAATCCAAGAACCACTACGTTTTGCTGATCGTGGACTACCGAAGGAACAAATTTGTTTACTTGGACAGCATGTTCTCAACAACAACCGAGGCAGTGCATGCATGTTTCGAGAGATTCAGGTAAAGGGTATACTCACTGTCACATGCTCATAGTTATACTAACTCCTAGCTCGAGCGGATTGAATCGGAAAAAGACGCTTGCCAAGAAGTGCCGAAATATCGTACTACTAAATTTCAGCTCACGGCCATTTTTCACTAACTACTATGATTTTCAGTCAGGCTTGGCTGAAGGAATATTTTATTCACACGTTCTTTAATGACAAATAGAAACACGATGAAGGTTGACAGTCTGTGCACTGTTCGTCTGTTTGAGCAAGTATTCCGAGTCACATGGAAATAAATATGAAACTTACTACCTTCAGTAGCGTATATTAGGGGGGGGGGGGTCGACAGGGGCGATCGCCCCCCCCCCCCCCCCCCCCCCCAGAAGTTCTTGAAAAAAGAGTTTTTAATTGGAAAAACGTGTGCTAAATACGGGCAACAGGGGCGATCTTCATCAGAAATTCTCGGAAAAGGATTTTTTTCACGGGAAAAACGTACGGGAAAATACAAATTAAGAAGCAAAATCAAAATTATTTACAGTATGGTTCAGTAATTGATCTTAGAAACATTTTTTTAGTCGCAGTGTGCATGATTACAAGATGAAAAGGTGTTTTTTGCACCTAGAGGTATTAGTGTTAAAAACGCTCAAAATAGGCAAAAAACGCCGACAAATTTTAGGCATTATGGCCGATAAGGGGGTGGCCTTCGGCCGCATATTTTCACTGAGCAGTCGCCCCCCTCCCCCCACCCCGAAAATAATCGGAATATACGCTACTGACTACCTTAGATCCTAGATTTGTGTTCCCCATCGCCAGATCATGCATATGAAGGCGACAACAGATTCGCTTCTTCCCTTGGAATCGCGTTAATCAAATTTGATTGATTGATTCAAATTCAAATGTCTTAGGTCGATGAAACTTTCCGATAAGCGGATCGACAACCTGAAAGTCGAGATCCCAAGATGTGCACAACAAGAAGACACATCGAGCTGTGGACTTTTCGTGATCAAGGTATTCAAGTTCAGTATAACTAGCTACAACAGCAGTGCCGTATTACTATTATTATTGGTTTTACTTGATAATAACTATTTGATGCATTGCATAGCTTGCTGCATAGCCAGGGTAAAACATGGGCTACCTATCACTTATACGTGTGTCTGTCGGTTCTGCGGTGGCGAGTTTGAGTACTTCATGAGGTGCTAGGATGACGAATCTTTATAGGATAATCAGAGAATAGCGGCTTCTTCGATCCAGTCCGAAGTTCTGTTCTTGTCTTGAATCGTTCAATATAGCCTAGTTAGAGGAGGGAGTGGTGAAATCTTGTGGACGTGTGGAAGTCTTAAACGGGCGGTTTGAATGTGATGGAACTTTGAGACCCCGCATAAAGGGTAAATTCAGGAATATATACCGTTTATGAATTTGCTGTGACACGATTCCTTTTTTAGTTCTGCGAAGACTACATCAATGGGAAGACATCCGGCTTTGGCACATTTTTGACAACGTATACCGGTAGTACAAAACAAGCCGTGATCAACAACTTCCGAGCTAAACAGTTTACTGTTGTAATGGAATTCATCGAGTTGAACAGATATTCAGTATGTGCAAGATGCTTTGGGTGTAGCTTTAATGAGCAAAGCGACGACATCAGGGTAAGTTTGCAGCATGATCCAGGGGATATCCGCTGTTGAAGCGTTCCGGAAATTCATTTTTTTTTTCTCACTAAAATGTGTGTTCCTCCTAGTGAATTACCATTCCGTTACATGCCTAACTAAGAATCGATGGAAATGAAGCATATGGAGATTCGATTTAGAAACTATACCACTCAACTTTATTCTGACCGTGAAACTGTTGCGCTTCTCTTTAGTAACAGGAATCCGTGAGAACATCCTTTTTACTTTTTTGCTGACCTGTTTTAACCTGTACGGTACTAAAGAAACGTCTCGTTTACAGTTCTGAATATCTCATGAGCGTATAGGTTCTTACCGCAATCCACCCTTTGGTCTATAGCGCTCACCCTTGAACCTTTAGATTCTTTGTTATGGGGATTCGTTCTCGAACCTATACCACTCCACTTAATTTTAACTGTAAAACCGTCTTGTCTTAATGCTTGATTCTCTTTTCAAATATGCAAACGCTGTTTTTGGATATTTCTATCCTCAGTGCGTTTACCCTATTCCTTCTTCTAAAGTTCAAGACCATCGCAGCGACGAATAAATGCACAAAACACGACATTTGTACATACCTTTTCTATCACTCACTACACTGCAACCACCCCGTGTTAACCCTTCCGACTCTCGGAATGGACTAAACTGGTAAATGAATTTCACCGCTGATCAGCAGTGTCAAAGCGTGACCTACGTAACTGATAACAGTCTCCTCGGAAGTTGGTTTATTGACTGAACTAATGACACAATGAATGATATATATATGTACATGACGATAAATGGCACTGGAATAAGTGACGTACCGTCACACCTACTCATCCAACGGCAGTATGAGCAATAGCTCTGAGCTCTGGTCTGGTTCACAATAACCTTACTTATATTTTGTTTGATTGTTCCACAGATAGAGTGCAAAGGATGTTCTGCAGCTTACCACAACCGATGCTCCGAACGCAAAAAACTTGGAATTTGCGAACTATGCACTACTGATATAAACCGGTTAATTATTTTTATACTTGGAAATTCATGTATATCCCAAAACCTAAGCTGAAACACCTGGTGGAGGAACGTCAATTTCTGCTTTCGGAGTGCATGAACAGTTTATTTTGTGTTGGAACAGTAGTATAGAAGAAGATAAATGTAGCCAGTTAACTAGTCTTTGAAAATTTTGATTTAGACGAAACATAAGAAATCTTGATAATGGCGTTCATGGTGAACTGGCAACATTTGTTTAAGGTAGCTTAGAATTTTATTATTGCTGGTACTTAGTTGAAGCTTCGTTTTGGCTGTGTTATGGAATGGGATTTTGACGGGGTGAAGGTCATTTTGGTTTTTGCTTTTTTGCTTTTTTGCTTACAGAGATTGCGCTTTAGGCTCCGACGGATCAATTTTTATTGATACTGTCTAGAATCCAGTCTTCCCTGTTATTATTACTTTGGAGAATCTTGCCACCTTATCGATAAAGATATCTATATCGAGAAACAGCTCAGTTCCGTTTGTTTTCTTCATTTTTGCATTAGGAAAGAAATTGGATTCACTTGACCTTAAGAGGAGGTCATGAGGCCAAAAAAGATCTACACAGACTGACAATGCTGAAGCAATACCAATGGTTCATAAAATGATTTATGGTGTGGGCAAGTTACAGCTTCATGTCTTCGATATAGCGGCAAGATTCTAGCATTCAGATTTTTTGAAAAACAGAAACGTAATACAGCTGTCTTATTTCTTCTTGGGAAACTAGAATGTAAACATCATTTTTGTTCCTTCCCTAGTCTGATTACCACTTTTTTAGCTCTAGTTTCCTTTTTCATTCAGCTTCTATTTCTCAGCTGGCCAAATCGCTTACAGGAGCTTGTCTGGTGCTCTGCTATTATATTCGAGAGACGCAGAAGGTGATATCAGCTATTCAAAGAGGGGGCGGGGATTCGCAACAAAACGATATACGCTTGTTAAATACGACTCTAATGACCAAGTTCAAAAAAAGAATGTGACTTACAATTTTTGTCCCTGCTTTAAATACTGTCCGTGAAGATCGTTGTCTGATGTACCTGCATTGAGTTAGTCATTTGTACCTGTAAGAATCAGGTCACTAACTTTCCTTTTGTCTTAGGTTCTACAAAGACTCCACTATGGCGAGGTTAAAGCAGGAGAAGAAACGAGGAACTTCCCAGCGTTGAAGTCTCGAAAAACACCTTTCTGACACCGGAGACCCAATAGTAAGTGTAAACCATTGTCCAGATGTAAGTAATAAGCGGAACAATACAATACGCGACGTTCACGGCTTAATACACACGCATGTCCAGATAGGAGCTCAAGAGG
Source organism: Branchinecta lynchi (assembly GCA_023053575.1). NCBI lineage: Eukaryota > Metazoa > Arthropoda > Branchiopoda > Anostraca > Branchinectidae > Branchinecta > Branchinecta lynchi. Next base: position 353,156 of record JAKZAP010000005.1, read on the forward strand.
TCCTTATCAATGCGGCGTTTCGGTGATGCCTATTGATACAGTGTTTCGAGCTCTAAAAATATCAAAAAAAGTTCTAGTACTTACTGCTTGAATTACACGAGTGAATTGTTGCAAAAAAGCTATTAAATTAACGGAGGGACAGCATTGATATTCGAACTAATAATACGCAGTAGTAACTTAAGAAAAAAGAGTTCTTTTGAAAAAAATTGTGAAAAAAATAGAAAACCGTGATTTGTTTCTTTCGCTTCCAACGTTGTAGAAGTCTAGTGCTTCCCGTGGCAACCCTGATGACACTGATCCTCTCCTCGGCCCACAGAAGGACCAACCAAGCGATCAGAATGGGCTCTGCATAAGGCTCTAATTTCCTTATTCGCCTTATTACAACGCGAACAGAGGAAAAGAGAAAATCTATAATACATCTTACAACATGTGAACAATGCTTAAAGGTTTCGCTACGCATTTGATAATGGTTGATATGGATATCTCTTCTTCTAGGAAACCACCAAAAAATACTGAATTAACATTAATGAGTTAAAGGCGAGTTCCAGCATGGACACAGATCAAAACCATATACAAACAAAACCATAAACCTTGTTAAAACATGTTTCATTTTAGGCATCTGCACCATTTCAACGATGAAATGGAGATGAACCCTCGAAAGATCGTCTGAGTATCCTAGATCAAAGCTGGATTAACGTCATGAGCCACAGTAAGTAATAAATTAATTTGTTTGCTAGAAATCTCAACCCGGACCAGATATACGTAGAAATAGTTACATCCGGATGTGGGGAGAATATGGAATTTGGAGCCACGTGCAACCTTACATAAAATATCTGATGTCCCGGTTCATGTCTTGATAGGGTTCTACAACCATTTGAAAGTTGCAATTTAAAAATCTGACAGCTGAGCACTTGGATGGGACGGCTCAGGATGGATTATTTTGTTTTTTAAATTCCCCAAAGTAAACAACAATCAAGGCGTTGTTTCGCCATCTACGAGATATATTAAGAAATGATTTTGTGTATTTATTAGAGAACATGCGAGAAGAAAGGACAAAGTAGACAATTGGTTTCCAGAAACGGCTGGAGAAAGTAGGAAATGAATGGCTTAATTTGGGAGTTAATACTCAGTCTGGTAGGTTACTTTTCAGCTTTTGGAAGTGAATCTCCAAGGAAAACATTAAAGCCAATAGGAGATGGAGGCAAATTAAATTTCTGACATTAAAAGCTTATTTAGTACTAAATGAATTAGCTTTTGTGTAATAAATTGAATTAAATGTATTAGCTTTTGTGTCAAATATTAGCATTGGCCAACCTTATTGTGTTCCTTACCTTACAGAACGATTAGTAACAAATTCTTGCCCTTGGAGTCTTTTAAGTTCCGTTTGATACCGTAGCTGTTAAGTTACAGCAGTAGTGGCCAACCTTGAATTATGTAATGTCAACCTGGTCAGCAGTAGTGGCCAACCTTGAATTATGTAATGTCAACCTGGTGAAAAAAGTTAATTTTCCAGTTTGAGCTCCTTGAACCTGAAGAGCATCCTTGCCAAGAAGGGTCGAAATTTTGCTCTAAAATCAGCTGACGTATCTGTTTAGCATCGTCAAATATGGTTCGGAGTCAGCTTTGTCTGAAGGAATATTTAGGTGTGTGTTGGCACACGGGGCTGTCCAGCAGAAAAATTCATGGGGAACGATGGGTTCTTTTTGTCATGTTGAATCCACGCTTTGTCAACAAGTTAGATAATCCATGATTCTCGTTTTCGAGTTTTCCGCTAAAGTTGAAGCCGAGTGAGTCAACGTCCCTTATATAGTGTTTTTACAACCAAAACCCCACGGCAAACTTGCAACAGCAAACACAGTTTACAAGCAACGAGCGGCTAACGTCGAAAGTGCAACGTTGAAAGGCGAACGGCGATAAAAAATGCCACTACTGAATAAGTTATGTGTAACTGATCGTCGGATGTCAGTCCTGTTCGGTTAAATTCTAATTCGTTGTCTTTTTTAGGTGGCGACATAGACATCAGACCGAGCACTTAGGCCACACTGAAATCACGGTCAGCACTACCGATCTCGATTTTAGCCCCAAGACAGTAATGGGGGACTGCTAAGACACCTCGGTAGCAGCTCTGTGGGATAGCTCGTTAAACCAAGCGCGCTGGCAGCCCTACCTCAATTGGTGGCGTGGAAACGGGCTGGAACCCTTGAATCATTTCAAGCAAGGAATGGCGACATCAGAAATTTGTTTTCGGTAGGTCCAAAAATCCACGGTGGTTAAGGAAAGGGGAATTTTCTGCTAAAACCGTTAAGACTCATTGTAACTATTGGTTCATCAAACAAAAGCTGTAAGCTCATATGGTAATACGTAATAGCTAAGGATATCAGCTAAGATTTGCGCTGATTTAACGTACGAATGATTATTGGCCCTTAGGAATCAGGAAAATGAATGTATGATACATTCGTAAATGTGCTACATTCGATACTCAGATCCGATAACTCGTTTGAAAGATACGCATGCCATAGTATTCGGAAATCCTTTTCCCACATCTCCACCGCGATTGTCGAATCGTGTAAGTGAATATTTAAATGTAAGTTTGGTCGGGTCCCTGATAGGCCTTCCAAGCTCCAACGAAGGAAGGCGAGCGGAGTCCATGAGATGGTTCCTAATGCATGATATAACAAGACCAAAGGTGTCGATGGGATCCCAAAAATCTAAGATTTGATCCAGACAATTCGGTCTTGTCTTCGCCAGGCTAATCATCAGAGAAAACCGAGTTCAGATATTCTATCTACCTATCTATACCTCTATAAGCCATAACTATTTTGACGATATTGACCGAAACTTCCTGCTTTACTACTGCCAAATTTGCGGTTTCGCCCGAATTCTGAGCGAACTACTATTCCAGCAAAGAAAGAAAAATTCAGAAACGAAGCCGGCGTATCTCCTTATCCCTATAAAGAAATCTAATTAACTTTAAAATTTTGACTTAAAAAAAATGCGGGTACAACCGGATTCCGGACTAATTATATGTCCGGGTAAAAAATGATCATTATATACAGACTTGGCGTCTCTTCTTACCCCGAAATATATCATCTAATCAACTTCAGATAAAGCTTTTACTTTTAACAAATTTTCCGGTTTTGGCCGGATTACAGACGAAATAGTTGTCCGGCGAGAAAATGGTTTTCAAAATCGGGTTCAGCATGTCTTCTTACCTATAAATCAAACATTTAATCAACTTCAAATGAAACTGTTACTTTTAACCAACTTTCCGGTTTTTGCCGGATTCCGGACGAACTGCTTATTCGGTGACAAAATGATTTTCACCATCACGCTCAGCATGTCTTCTTACCGCTATATCAAACATTTAATCAACTTTAAATGAAACTTTTACTTTTAACAAACTTTCCGGTTTTTACTGCTTGTCCGGCGAGAAAATGATTGTCACCATCGTGCTCAGCATATCTTCTTACCCCATAATCGACTATCACATTAGCTGTTTAAAAATATTTTGTTTGTCCCTTAAACAGTACCCCCTCCCCCACCACAAAATATAGGGCTACAGAGCCCATCTACGAATTCGACCTTACCCTTGAACCAAACAATCCTCATACCAAGTTTCATCAAAATATCTCATTCCCTTCGAGAGTCATCGTGCTTACAGACGGACAGACGGACCACTTTTGCGATGTCATAGGTATCCCTCCACTTACGTTTTGGGATCCCAAAATTGTGAGCGAAACATCGAGGGCCGTTGCATAGGCCAGAGTCGAAGGTTCTAGTATTTTAAGTTGTTGGATATGCTTATACATTTATTTTACAATACTAATTTAACAGATATTTGATTTCAGGAACAAAAGATCAACATACTTGGGCGAACGATCTAATACCATTAATGAATCCAGTGTCTTCGAAGTACCAGAAAAGTTTATCGACAGTAAGAGTGAGTAAGACACATTTAGCAATGAAAACTGCCATGGAGCATTGAGAATTCTGCTTAGCAATCAAGATTCTATGTATAAAGTGGATACAAAGATTAGAGATTTTGTAAATACTAATATTGAAAGGCTCAATGGCAGTACTATTCAAAAATGCAAACTTTATGAGAAATGATGAGAAACAGCAGAGGACTGATATAACTAGGTGAAGAATAGTTTCTGGTGTTGCGAAAAGTAGTTGAAATCGCCGATTTTTTTTAACATTTGCAGCGAGATGGTTATACCTTTTGCAGCGAAAATGAACTTGGGGATAAAAACAGACAAAGTAAAGATTATAGCTTAGCTTTAAATATCTCATTAGGAATTGTAGTTAAAAAGGCTGCTGTGATTTGACTTACACTGCTGCTATTTTTGCTTCTCGATTCGATCTGTATTGTTTTGTCCGCGTTTGAGTTCACCTTGGTCTTGCTGTAGAGTCTCTTCTAGATATAGCCGAAGTGTTGATCATTTTCATCCGTATTGGTGTTTCATGTTTCTGGTGCGTTAATGTTTGAGAATAATTTTCCGATTGTGTTTTCCGACTAATTTTACAGAACAAATCGGTGGTCTTTGATGGTCTGGGTTTCCTTCCGCTGTTGTTGGTGTGGCATGTTTCTGGTGCGTTAATGTTTTCAGCCCCACATGTTAAACAGAATTTTTCTCCGATTTGTTGACTGTTTTCCTCCTACCCTTCTCCGGTGCGCGTGTTGCTCTCTATTGCTACCTAGTTGAGGCTGAGATAGAAACACGATAGGACACCGGCAGACTAATTTTACAGAACAAATCGGTGGTTTGGGTTTCCTTCCGCTGTTGTTGGTGTGGCATGTTTCTGGTGCGTTAATGTTTTCAGCCCCACATGTTAAACAGAATTTTTCTCCGATTTGTTGACTGTTTTCCTCCTACCCTTCTCCGGTGCGCGTGTTGCTCTCTATTGCTACCTAGTTGAGGCTGAGATAGAAACACGATAGGACACCGGCAGACTAATTTTACAGAACAAATCGGTGGTCTTTGATGGTCTGGGTTTCCTTCCGCTGGTGTTGGTGTGGCATGTTTCTGGTGCGTTAATGTTTTCGGCCGCACATGTTTAACAGAATAATTCTTCGATTTGTTGACTGTTTTCCTCCTACCCTTCTCCGGTGCGCGTGTTGCTCTCTATTGCTACCTAGTTGAGGCTGAGATAGAAACACGATAGGACACCGGCAGACTAATTTTACAGAACAAATCGGTGGTCTTTGATGGTCTGGGTTTCCTTCCGCTGTTGTTGGTGTGGCATGTTTCTGGTGCGTTAATGTTTTCAGCCCCACATGTTAAACAGAATTTTTCTCCGATTTGTTGACTGTTTTCCTCCTACCCTTCTCCGGTGCGCGTGTTGCTCTCTATTGCTACCTAGTTGAGGCTGAGATAGAAACACGATAGGACACCGGCAGACTAATTTTACAGAACAAATCGGTGGTTTGGGTTTCCTTCCGCTGTTGTTGGTGTGGCATGTTTCTGGTGCGTTAATGTTTTCAGCCCCACATGTTAAACAGAATTTTTCTCCGATTTGTTGACTGTTTTCCTCCTACCCTTCTCCGGTGCGCGTGTTGCTCTCTATTGCTACCTAGTTGAGGCTGAGATAGAAACACGATAGGACACCGGCAGACTAATTTTACAGAACAAATCGGTGGTCTTTGATGGTCTGGGTTTCCTTCCGCTGGTGTTGGTGTGGCATGTTTCTGGTGCGTTAATGTTTTCGGCCGCACATGTTTAACAGAATAATTCTTCGATTTGTTGACTGTTTTCCTCCTACCCTTCTCCGGTGCGCGTGTTGCTCTCTATTGCTACCTAGTTGAGGCTGAGATAGAAACACGATAGGACACCGGCAGACTAATTTTACAGAACAAATCGGTGGTCTTTGATGGTCTGGGTTTCCTTCCGCTGTTGTTGGTGTGGCATGTTTCTGGTGCGTTAATGTTTTCAGCCCCACATGTTAAACAGAATTTTTCTCCGATTTGTTGACTGTTTTCCTCCTACCCTTCTCCGGTGCGCGTGTTGCTCTCTATTGCTACCTAGTTGAGGCTGAGATAGAAACACGATAGGACACCGGAAGACTAATTTTACAGAACAAATCGGTGGTCTTTGATGGTCTGGGTTTCCTTCCGCTGTTGTTGGTGTGGCATGTTTCTGGTGCGTTAATGTTTTCAGCCCCACATGTTAAACAGAATTTTTCTCCGATTTGTTGACTGTTTTCCTCCTACCCTTCTCCGGTGCGCGTGTTGCTCTCTATTGCTACCTAGTTGAGGCTGAGATAGAAACACGATAGGACACCGGCAGACTAATTTTACAGAACAAATCGGTGGTTTGGGTTTCCTTCCGCTGTTGTTGGTGTGGCATGTTTCTGGTGCGTTAATGTTTTCAGCCCCACATGTTAAACAGAATTTTTCTCCGATTTGTTGACTGTTTTCCTCCTACCCTTCTCCGGTGCGTGTGTTGCTCTCTATTGCTACCTAGTTGAGGCTGAGATAGAAACACGATAGGACACCGGCAGACTAATTTTACAGAACAAATCGGTGGTTTGGGTTTCCTTCCGCTGTTGTTGGTGTGGCATGTTTCTGGTGCGTTAATGTTTTCAGCCCCACATGTTAAACAGAATTTTTCTCCGATTTGTTGACTGTTTTCCTCCTACCCTTCTCCGGTGCGCGTGTTGCTCTCTATTGCTACCTAGTTGAGGCTGAGATAGAAATACGATAGGACACCGGCAGACTAATTTTACAGAACAAATCGGTGGTCTTTGATGGTCTGGGTTTCCTTCCGCTGGTGTTGGTGTGGCATGTTTCTGGTGCGTTAATGTTTTCGGCCGCACATGTTTACCAGAATAATTCTTCGATTTGTTGACTGTTTTCCTCCTACCCTTCTCCGGTGCGCGTGTTGCTCTCTATTGCTACCTAGTTGAGGCTGAGATAGAAACACGATAGGACACCGGCAGACTAATTTTACAGAACAAATCGGTGGTCTTTGATGGTCTGGGTTTCCTTCCGCTGGTGTTGGTGTGGCATGTTTCTGGTGCGTTAATGTTTTCGGCCGCACATGTTTAACAGAATAATTCTCCGATTTGTTGACTGTTTTCCTCCTACCCTTCTCCGGTGCGCGTGTTGCTCTCTATTGCTACCTAGTTGAGGCTGAGATAGAAACACGATAGGACACCGGCAGACTAATTTTACAGAACAAATCGGTGGTCTTTGATGGTCTGGGTTTCCTTCCGCTATTGTTGGTGTGGCATGTTTCTGGTGCGTTAATGTTTTCAGCCCCACATGTTAAACAGAATTTTTCTCCGATTTGTTGACTGTTTTCCTCCTACCCTTCTCCGGTGCGCGTGTTGCTCTCTATTGCTACCTAGTTGAGGCTGAGATAGAAACACGATAGGACATCGGCAGACTAATTTTACAGAACAAATCGGTGGTCTTTGATGGTCTGGGTTTCCTTCCGCTGTTGTTGGTGTGGCATGTTTCTGGTGCGTTAATGTTTTCAGCCCCACATGTTAAACAGAATTTTTCTCCGATTTGTTGACTGTTTTCCTCCTACCCTTCTCCGGTGCGCGTGTTGCTCTCTATTGCTACCTAGTTGAGGCTGAGATAGAAACACGATAGGACACCGGCAGACTAATTTTACAGAACAAATCGGTGGTTTGGGTTTCCTTCCGCTCGTGTTGGTGTTTCACGTTTCTGGTGCGTTAATGTTTTCGGCCCCACATGTTTAACAGAATAATTCTTCGATTTGTTGACTGTTTTCCTCCTACCCTTCTCCTGTGCGCGTGTTGCTCTCTATTGCTACCTAGTTGAGACTGAGATAGAAACACGATAGGACACCGGCAGACTAATTTTACAGAACAAATCGGTGGTCTTTGGTGGTCTGGGTTTCCTTCCGCTGGTGCTGGTGTTGCATGTTTCTGGTGCGTTAATGTTTTCGGCACCACATGTTTAACAGAATAATTCTTCGATTTGTTGACTGCTTTCCTCCTACCCTTCTCCGGTGCGCGTGTTGCTCTCTATTGCTACCTAGTTGAGGCTGAGATAGAAACACGATAGGATACCGGCAGACTGCATTTTACAGAACAAATCAGTGATCTTTGGTGGTCTGGGTTTCCTTCCGCTGGTGGATGTTTGGACCATTATCCGAAGGAATGCTCTCTATTGCTACCCAGTTGAGACAAAGATAGAAACACAACAGGACTCCGGCAGACTGATTTTACAGAACAAATCGGTGATTTTTGGTGGATTGAATTTCTGCTGATAATGTCGTTCCATGTTTCTGGTGGTGAGTACTCGCTTGTGCCTCGGCTTATATCTGAACGGTTTATCGAAATTTCAACGGCTTCTCTAATAGTTTGGTGAAGTCCGGTGCAGGTTGCAAGACTGTCCTGCCGATATAGCGCTTCACACAGTAGCAGGGTATCAAATAAATACCTCTTTGGTTTTGGTTTGGAACTTGATATTCGACGATATTAACCTACGGCAATAGAGAATTTTTTGTTTGGACTATTTTCCGAAGGAATGCTCTCTATTGCTACCCAGTTGAGACAAAGATAGAAACACAACAGGACTCCGGCAGACTGATTTTACAGAACAAATCGGTGATTTTTGGTGGACTGAATTTCTGCTGATAATTTCGTTCCATGTTTCTGGTGGTGAGTACTCGCTTGTGCCTCGGCTTATATCTGAACGGTTTATCGAAATTTCAACGGCTTCTCTAATAGTTTGGTGAAGTCCGGTGCAGGTTGCAAGACTGTCCTGCCGATATAGCGCTTCACACAGTAGCAGGGTATCAAATAAATACCTCTTTGGTTTTGGTTTGGAACTTGATATTCGACGATATTAACCTACGGCAATAGAGAATTTTTTGTTTGGACTATTTTCCGAAGGAATGCTCTCTATTGCTACCCAGTTGAGACAAAGATAGAAACACAACAGGACTCCGGCAGACTGATTTTACAGAACAAATCGGTGATTTTTGGTGGACTGAATTTCCGCTGATAATGTCGTTCCATGTTTCTGGTGGTGATCACTCGCTTCTGCCTCGGCTTATATCTGAACGGTTTATCGAAATTTCAACGGCTTCCCTAATAGTTTGGTGAAATCCGGTACAGGTTGCAAGACTGTCCTGCCGATATAGTGCTTCACACAGTAGCAGGGTATCAAATAAATACCTCTTTGGTTTTGGTTTGGAACTTGATATTCGACGATATTAACGTACGGCAATACAGAATTTTTTGTTAGTGCCGGTTTGGTGGCCGAATGGATCTTCAGTCTTCTCCGAATCATTTTTCTCGATCAACTAATTGGAGAAATTTGTTGTCACGAAGTCCGTCCCGAAATTTGTTTTGGTTCGTTGTCTGTGAGGGTTTCGTATGAAAACCTAGTTTTCTGGTTGGTACGAATCGTAAGACAGATATTTGCCGTTGTGAGTGGGTTACCTGTAGACAGAACAACTAAAATTAGCTTGTACGTCGGTGACCAGCACGTCTAAATGTTTTAGCTTTAGGTCGACAAACGCAAAAATTTACGTTACTTTTGATTTCCCATGCTGTAAAGCCATTGTCAACATAACGTTTGTACAAACGGGGATTCATTGGTGATATGCTGAAGGCAAATTGCTCAGTTTATCTCAGGGTTAGTTCTGCTATCATTGAAAATAGAAGACCCCGTTGCTAAATAAGATATTAAAAGCTAAGCAACAATCTTAAGTTTGTTTATTCACAAGTTCAGATGCACGTTAAACTTGGTGTTCTATGTTGCCATGTAGCGGTGGTGTGGACATGCTACGTATCGGCTGTCGATACTCAGGATCTCGAAACTTCAAATACATGTACATTCACTAGAGTAATATCCAATCTATTAGTTGTAACACGCAAGGAGCTTTTATCTATAAGAAATGGAATTCATCGAGTCTGATCTCATACGAAACAACTTAAAAATCGTAGTGGTTACGGGAGACATGGGCTAACGCTTCACAATTTGCAGGTCGATGTACTAAAAGGCGTCACCGTCACGTCTTCGAATGATCAGCGATGGAACAGCAGCAAATATATTATTAATTGCATGGAAGATCTTTTGCGGAATGAATAATTCCGTGATGTGAGAAAGAATTCATTATGTGACTTAACTTACATCATGAAAAAATGAATATTAAAAACAAGTTCTAGTAATATATATAGCGTTCTCTTATGAATGTCAAAAGATTGAAAAATCCATGCAATTACAATAGATTTACCTGTCTTTATCAGGAGGCAGGAGGCAAACTACGTAAAGAAGAAGAACAGAAGCTGTGGAAGGTTTTATAACTTGTGTTAAGTTACGCTGGTTTAATTACAAATATTTGTCATGGTACTGGCATTTCGTGTCCTTCCCATATTTTCGCCGGCGAAGATCTGTAAAGAGAAATTGAGATCAGAAGAGGTTCATAAAGAATCAATAAGAGAAGTTACTAGATGATAACAAGGAATTACAAGAAACTGGAGGAGAGCCAACAAATTCCAAGCTCTCAAGGTTTCCTTATTTTCCTCTTAAGTTAACTTGCCATAATCTCTCGAGATCACAGGAAGAAGAATTGCTGGAACGGAATTGACCGTTAAGGAGATACTAAAGCCGCACTCGACTTACCATTGTCACGGCCCTGTCGGCCAAGTGGAATTTTGTTTAACTGCCGTGACCGCTTAATGTCGTTTTATTTATCCTGTCAGCTGACAATTGTCAGTGCCCTGTGACAGGGCGCCTGTAATGATGACAAGATCTACGTGCAAGTTTCTTTTCTGTAAAATTTTCAACTGCGTTTCTAACGCTAGTCCATATAGTCTCGTGGCAAGGATAATAAAACGAAGTTAAACGAAGAAATGTATGGTAAATCTTGAACGTATTGGCTGCCTAGCCCTCGCTAAAATCGAAAGAGAGCTCAGTAGTTGCATAACCATCAATGAAGAAGAGTTGCCGACCCATCGAGCAAATTAAGAAAGAGATGACTTTAGGTGCATACCCCTCACAGGATATTAAAGTTGTTACCGACCCCTTGAATGAGAATGAGAAAGGAAAAGGCGGAGAACGATAAGGGTGTTAGTTTGATACCCCTTACATGATACTAACGAATAAAGGTACTAAAACGAGGGAGAAAGTGGTGGACTTAAAATATCTTAGTTGCCGACCCCTCAAAGAGAATAATTTCCAATTTCCGTCCTCGTTTTATTACCTACGAGGTACAAAAATGAGGAAGGAAATGGTGAACTTCAAATATCTGAGTTGCCGGCCCCTGGCTGGACTTGGTAGGGTTTTTGTTGCCGACCCCTCGAAAATATTTCCTTCTTCGTTTTATTACTTTGAAAGTACTAAAACGAGGAAGTAATGGTATACTTATCTTAGCTGCCAACTCCTGGGGGATTGTAGTCGCCTACCGTCAGAATGAGAAATGAAAAGGTGAATTACAATTTGTTTAGTTCGCAACCGCTCGGAGGATCGAAGTTAACGATAGTTGCAAAGAAGAAAAATTTCCATTGTCGTTTTAGTAACTGCAAGGTACTAAAATGAGGAACGAAATGGTGAATTTTAAATATCTGATTTGCTGGCCCCTCGCTGGACTCCGAGGATTTTAATTGCCGGCCGCTCGAAGAAGAGTAATTTTCCTTCCTCGTTTAGTAATGAAAAGAGGATTTTTGACGCCATCGGCAGTTGCCGACCCCTCAAAAATATTTCCTTTCCCGTTTTATTACTTTGAAAGTACTAACACGAGGAAGGAAATGGTACACTTATCTTAGTTGCCAACTCCTCGGGGCATTTTAGTCGCCTACAGTCAGAACGAGAAATGAAAAGGTGAATTACAATTTGTGTAGTTCCCGACCCCTCGCCGGACTCGGATGATCTTAGTTTAAAATAGTTGCAAAGAAGAATAATTTCCTTTCACCAAGGAAATGGTGAATTTTAAATATCTCATTTGCCGACCCCTCGCTGGACTCCTAGGATTTTAGTCGTCGACCCCTCGGAGAAGAGTAATTTCCTTCCTTATTTTAGTACTTTCAAGGTACTTAAACGAGGAAGGAAATGGTATACTTATCTTAGTTGCCAACTCTATTCTCCGGGGATTTTAGTCGCCTACATTCAGAAGAAGAAGAAGTGAAAAGGTTAAGTACATTTTTGATATTTGCCGACCCCTCGCTAATCTTAATGCCTACCCCTGTCACGATACTAAAACAAGGATGGGATGGTGAACTTTGGGTTGAAAAGTTGCCGACCCCTCAATGGACTCGGGGAATTAGTTGCCTACCTACCGATATTTCCTTCCTTGCTCGTTTTAGTACTTCTTAATTGCCGACCCTCTCTGGAATCGGGAGGATATTTAGTCGCCTACCGTCACCACGAGAGATGAAAAGGTGAATTACAATTTTCACAGTTGCCGTCCCCTCACTGAACCTAATGCCTACTCAAATCAGGATACTAAAAAGGGATGGTGAACTTCGAATTTAAAAAGTTGCCGACCCCTCGCTGGACTGTAGGGATTTTAGCCGCCAATGTAGTTGCCGACCCCTCAAAGTCCTTCCTCGTTTTAGCACTAAAAGGAGGAAGGAAAGGTTAGACTTGACATATCTTAGTTGCCGACCCCTCGCTGGACTCGGGGATTTTAGTCGCCTACCGTCAGCACGAGAAATGAAAAGGTGAATTACAATTTTCACAGTTGCCGTCCCCTCACTGAACCTAATGCCTACTCAAATCAGGATACTAAAAAGGGATGGTGAACTTCGAATTTAAAAAGTTGCCGACCCCTCGCTGGACTGTAGGGATTTTAGCCGCCAATGTAGTTGCCGACCCCTCAAAGTCCTTCCTCGTTTTAGCACTAAAGGAGGAAGGAAAGGTTAGACTTGACATATCTTAGTTGCCGACCCCTCGCTGGACTCGGGGATTTTAGTCGCCTACCGTCAGCACGAGAAATGAAAAGGTGAATTACAATTTTCACAGTTGCCGTCCCCTCACTGAACCTAATGCCTACTCAAATCAGGATACTAAAAAGGGATGGTGAACTTCGAATTTAAAAAGTTGCCGACCCCTCGCTGGACTGTAGGGATTTTAGCCGCCAATGTAGTTGCCGACCCCTCAAAGTCCTTCCTCGTTTTAGCACTAAAAGGAGGAAGGAAAGGTTAGACTTGACATATCGTAGTTGCCGACCCCTCGCTGGACTCGGGGATTTTAGTCGCCTACCGTCAGCACGAGAAATGAAAAGGTGAAGTACAATTTTTACAGTTGCCGATCCCTCACTGAACTTAATGCCTACCCGAATCAGGATACTAAAACGAGGAAGGAATGGTGAAATTTGAATTTAAAAAGTTGCCGACCCCTCGCTGGACTGTGGGGATTTTAGTCGCCATTGGTAGTTGCCGACCTCACAAAGTCCTTCCTCGTTGAAAGAGGAAAGAAATGGTGAACTTGACACATTTAGTTTGCGACCCCTCGCTGGACTCGGATGATTTTAGTCCATAGAGTCAGCACGAGAAATTAAAAGGTGAATTACAATTTTTACAGTTGCCGACCCCTCACTGATCTTAACGCCCACCCAAATCAGGATACTGTAACGAGGAAGGATGGTGAACTTTGGGTTTGAGAAGTTGCCGACCCCTCGAAAAATACTAAACAGAGGAAGGGAAGGGTGCGGCTTTCCAATTCTGAATTCTGGCGACAGCGTTCCTGGTTTTAGTATGCCCTTCCTGGTTTTAGTATGCCCTTCCTGGTTTTAGGATGCCTTCCTGGTTTTCTCGCGTTCCCTTCCCTTCCTGGTTTTAGTCGATCCCTTCTTGATGGCCTTTTGCCCACCTCGTTTCTTAACGGTGTTGAAATAACGTATCTCGCGTACGCTGACGATGTGTTGCTGATTAGTAGAACACGCGAAGCTCTCCAATCGAATCTTGATAGGCTCCTGCACGGTTTTTCTATTATTGGTCTGCGAATTGATAGTTCGAAGTGTGAATTTTTAGCGTTTAATTGCAGTTACCCAGTTTCTGTTTCTATCGGTACTTCCGCTATTTCTTGCGTTGATTCATTTATGTATCTGGGAGCACGGTTCGCTTGTACGTTACGTCAGACAAGAGAGGCATTATGCTGTCAAATAGTGGAAAGTTTCCGGTCTAGTTATGGTTCGATTGTACCAAATCGGGGTAGATTTTGCCGGAAAGATCTTGGGAAGATCTTCTCGTCTTGTGTCGCGCCCCATGTTACTTGTTTGTCGGGAGTACTCCTCCTCCTCACAGGAAGAGATGTGTCGCGTCTTAGAAAAAATTACTTTAAGTTTTGTAAATATTTCCTTTATCTTCCTTCTAGGCATAGTAATTCAAAAATAGTTCAGAATTTACATGTCCATGATCCTTTCCGTCATTTAGATAGTATTGAGCTCCGTGCTAAGCTCTTCTAAGATCTTCTCGTCTTGTGTCGCGCCAAAGCTCTTCTAAGATCTTCTCGTCTTGTGTCGCGCCCCATGTTACTTGTTTGTCGGGAGTACTCCTCCTCCTCACAGGAAGAGATGTGTCGCGTCTTAGAAAAAATTACTTTAAGTTTTGTAAATATTTCCTTTATCTTCCTTCTAGGCATAGTAATTCAAAAATAGTTCAGAATTTACATGTCCGCGATCCTTTCCATCATTTAGATAGTATTGAGCTCCGTGCTAAGCGTAAATCAGCATTGCGTAAGTCGCGCCTTGTGCCTCTTTTTTGTGAATAGTGTTTTAAGTGAATTCTAGTCTCTTACTTTTTTCTTATTTCTTATATACTCCACTTCTTCCTTTGTGTTTTTATAGTGGGTTTGTAAATAAAAAAAAAAAAAAAAAAAAAAATGCTTTGTTTGTGCGGCCAGCATTTCGCAAACCCCTCTCACACACCTCTGTATTGAAGTCGACCTGTGCTTCCACACAAAGAGAAAAAGAGCTTAAAGCTCATATGGCATTTGTCGGAATATTTTAGCCTGTTTGTTAGTTTGTCCCCCTCCAGCCCCACCCCCCTCCCCCAGTGATCAGAGCCACTCCGGACTTGAAATTGAAATTTTTTGACACTCGTTCTTTACACTTGTCAAGTTTCATGCACGTCCGATTTTTACCCTAAGCTAAGAATGTCACCAGACTAAAGATTTCCCCGTCACTCTACTCCCCCCACGATGGTTGGATCAGAGAAGGGACTATTTTCAAGTCAATATGTTAGAGTCCCTAATAGACCTGCCAAGTGTCATGGTCCTAGCGTATCTGGAAGTACCGTAGCTCGAGATCACCGGAATTCTAGGAAATCCCCTCCAACTCCCCCCCCCCCGTGACAAGATCCGGTCCGGTTTTGTCAGGAATGCATCTAGGACTTCCGGGTGTTCTTCCAACCAAGTCCAACTCTGATCCCTCAACTTTCAACTATTCACGAGATTTCCGGTGCCCCCTCTAGCTCCCCCCAGTAGTCAGATCCGTCCAGACTTGAAACTGAACATCCGAGACACTTGTTCTTAATGCTTACCAGTTTTCATGCACGTCCGATCACCCGTTCCAAATTTGTAAATGGCACTAGATTTCGGATTCCCCAACCCTCTGCTCCCCCATGATGATCGGGTCGGGGAAGGGACTATTTTCAGGTCAATATGGTAGAATCCCTAAAATGCCTGCCAGGTTTCATGGTCCTAGCACATCTGGAAGTACCCGAACCCGAAATCACCAAAATTCCAGTAAAAACCCCTCCAACTTCCCCCATTGTAACAAGATACAGTCCTGTTTTGTCAGCAATGTATCTAGGGTTTAAGCTTGTTCTTCCCACCGAGTTCCATCCCGAGCCCTCAAATCTGAGCCTTCAGAAGATTTCCGGTGCCCCCTTCCAGCCACCCCCCAGTTATCGTATTCAGGTCCAGATTTGAAACGGAATATCTGAGGCACTTGTTCTTGACACTTGTCAAGTTTCGTGCAAGTTCGATTCCCCGTTTCAAGGTTAAGCACGCTATTAATTTCCGTATTCCCCCTCCCTCCACTCCCCCTACGATGGTCGGATCGGGGAAACGACTATTCTCAAGGCAGTCTGAACTAATTTGTGGTTGCAGCAGGAACGTGGAAGGTACATAAAAAATTTACAATGATTATAGTAACACGTGGGTTTTTTTTTCTATCAGGCACCATATCCATAAAACTTTCTATAAACTGGATAGATTCCTCTCACGGAAAAAAATAAACGAAAGATCAACATTATCAATCGAAATGAACCTTTTATATAAGTAGTCACACAATACATAGCTGTATAGAAAATTATAGGGCTAAGAAGGGATCCCTTCTTAACTCATTTTCTTATATTAAACTTTCCTTGAATACCCTCAAAAAGTGTTACCGAGGCTCCATGCCAAAATGATAGTACTGGAATCTAGAAGATCTAGTAAGTCTATACCCCTCCCCCCAAACGAGTGCCCAAATCCGGTCTGGTTATGTCAATGTTGTATCTAGGACTTGTGCTTGTTCTTCCCACCAAGTTTCATCCCGATCCGTCGACTCTTGCGTGTCCCAAGATTTCCAGTTCCCCCCCTTCAACTCCCTCCAAAGTCACTGGATCCGGTTCGGATTTGAAGTGGGTCGTCTGAGACACGAGTCTCTTCAAATATCAAGTTTCATTAAGATCCAATCACCCGTTCAAAAGCTATAAATACCTCAGTATTCCGGATTCCCCCTCCCTCCATTCCCCCCACGATGCGCTGACCGGGGAAGTGACTATTTCCAACTCAATCTTTTGGGGTTCCTTATATGCCTGCCAAGTTTCATCGTCCTAGCTTATGTGGAAGTGCCCAAACTAGCAAAACCCGGACCGACCGAACGACCGACCGACAGACCCACGGGCGGACAGAAATTGCGATTGCTATATTTCACTTGGCCGAAGAGTAAGCGCCATAAAAAATTAAACGACAAACTAAGAGAATTTTGGACCCCTTTTGCAAAGACAGAAACTGCCGCCTAGACCGAAGAAAGCCAAACAAAAGTAAAGAGCGACAGTTACAATTTTGAATATCAACAAGAAATCAGAGAGCAGGCGTTCCAGGTTTTGCAGAAGGGACGAACCAATCGCTCTCAAAATCCTTCCACCAGACGGAAAATTCAAGTTCTATCAGTGTCCAAGCTTTTTCGTCTAGTGGGCTATGTCTTTAAACGAGTCTAAATAAGCTTTGCCGATTCGCTTCAAGTTCATTCCGGCTACGAAGCAAAGCCAAAGAGCTCCTGATTTTTTTTTTAGTGAAAAAGATTTCCCAAGAAGAAATCCCTAGTGAACATAGACTTAGAAAATTCTCCGAGGTGCCGGAGGTCAGATTTTCCAATTACTAGTTGCCTCCAAGCAATGTAGCTAGATTGGTAAATCGTCATAAGAGTACGCATTTCCCATGTAATTAGAAGGCTATTCAGGACAAAAAATATCCTTTTGGGGGAGCGTCCCTATAAGCGACGATCGAGAGCAGAAAACACAGAAAAGTTGACAAAATGCCTGACCAATTCTGGCGAGGTGTGAGGGTAGAAGGTGCGCATAACCAGACAATGCTCTGCGACTGCAACGCTGCTATATTTTATAGGTAGGACCTTCGCTCGCTGGTAAGGACATGTAGTTTGTAAGCTTTGTACTTGCGGGCGAATCGACAATTAATTGACCAGCTGGAAAACCCATCAGTGTTCAAAGTTACATAGCCGTAACTCGACATCATTCTTCATGGTATAAGGGTTCTTCAAATTATTAGGTTCTCCTCCTAGACATACATATGTGAGCAAAGGCGAAGAATCTGACGCAAATTTTCAAAAGCTCCGGTCGAAGATGCGGTCATCAAAACCATGGCAGCGTAAGCACAAAACCACAATGTGGATAATCTACGTTCAATTTTACAATGCTGGTAAGAGAAATGTCGGCCAAAATCCTCAATCTCCATTATTTTATGTTTATCGAAAATCGTCAGTAATTACTTGTTAGCAGGAGAAGATAAAACAAATTAGGAATAGTAAAAAATCATCAAAAATGTCCCCTGTCTGGCAACTCAGAATGTCCATCTGAACAGGACAATCGGTCGAACCGTTTCCGACAGAAAAATTATTATACTCAGAGAAGCACCTAGAGCATTGGCACATCAGGAAATCAATGGCGCATCCCTAGGGCCGGCCAGGACCAGGAAAGCGCCGCAACTCCTCGGACAGATTTACCGTAACAGCCTCATTAATATCAATGAAAGTAAGTCAATAACTGCAGTACCCCACCATTAATTGTGTTGCGAGAGCAACACTTTGGTTTTGTCCTCGTTTTGTTTTTTTTTTGTTTTTTTTCCTATGACTCCGATTTCATTTTATTCCTGGTAACTGGGAAGGGTCTAACCTGTGCGGTTTTTACGGAAAGTGTGGACCTTAAGCCGGATTGATGAATATGACATTACATTTTGGAAAGCTCCGTAGAACTCTTGCCTGGGGCCAATAAGGATGGTTTTTGCTTGTCATCGAGCCAGAGCCTACGGTTTGCGAAGTGAAGTGGAGTTGTATAGCCTATGTCGGAGAGGACCATCTCAAGTTGTGTAGCGAACTTTTCGTTTCATCAAACCATGTTTCTGCTTTCGAGTGGAAAGCTCCGTTCTAGCACGCTAGCAGGCAGGCACCAGTTTCAAATTGAAGATGGACTAAAATCTATAAGTGTTAAATATATGCGGCAGTTACCCGGCCCCACAGCCAACATATCTTCTTTGAGTGATAAATAGAAAAATCTACAGAGACAAAAAGTGGCTTTTTCCCACGGGTCCGAAGGTGCTGCCATCTATTGTTTCTGTCCATGTCTGTGACGATTCCAGCTGAGTTTATAAATTTTTTTTTTTGCACTTCGGTTTGCGGCAGAGTAACGGTATCAGATGTGCCCCTTAAACTTTAAAAGTTCTCTCATTGCTAAAGAAACTAGAGCTTATCCTTTGCTCCTTTCTAAGTCGTGACGTTAGAAAGTTGGCCTACGGCAAAAAAGTCAACTTTTGAACTAAGACAGGTAGAATTTTTTTTTCGACGGCAATCGATAGCCACTGATGAGCTGATCAAAGTATATGCCATCCATTTTTTGGTACAAAAATTCCTTCATGAGATACACCAGTTTGAAAATTTCAAAGGGGTTGACAACTTCAGTAGTAAGGTACATTGAAACCAAAAATAGGCGATAGCAGTTATGAGCCATGTAGGGGACTTTTAAGCAACAGTCGACTGTTAGCTCATAATCATCTTCGGTAATGAGGGCCTTGCAGCTTTTGCTAGTTGGTGTACCTGTTATTTGTTTCCGGTGTATTCGATGGTAAGAACAATTTGGTTCCATTTGTGTACGCGATTTCAGCTGAGTTTATCATTCGTTTTTTTGCACTTGGGTTTGCGGTAGAGAAATGGTATCAGATGTACCTCTTAAACTTTAGAAGTTCTCTCATTGCTAAAGAAACTAGAGCTTATCCTTTGCTCCTTTCTAAGTGGTGACGTTAAAAAGTTGGCCTACGGCAAAAAAGTCAACTTTTGAACTAAGACAGGTAGAATTTTTTTTTTCGACGGCAATCGATAGCCGCTGATGAGCTGATCAAAGTATATGTCATCCATTTTTTGGTACACAAATTCCTTCATGAGATACACCAGTTTGAAAGTTTCAAGGGGTTGACAACTTCAGTAGTAAGGTACACACTGAAACCAAAAATAGGTGATACCAGTTGTGAGACATGTAGGGGACTTGTACGCGGCAGTCGAGTGTTAGCTCATAATCATCTTCGGCAATAAGGGGTTTGCAGCTTTCGCTAGTTGGCGTACCTGTCATTTGATGGTAAGAACAATTAGGTTCCCAATTGTAAGACATGCAAGGGACTTGTCAGTAATGTAATAATAGGCTGTTATGCTACAAAAATCTTCAGCGATGAGGGGTTTGCAACTTTTGCTAGCCGGTGTACCCATTATTTTTATCCGGTGAACTTGATGTCTATCACGGGAAAGGGACTTGTCAGTAGAATCGGTGCACGAGGGGCTAGAAATTTGTGCAAATTGTTGCACATTGTATTCGATTTATATAAAACTGACAGTAAGAAAGTTTGTATCGATGGTCTCTCGCTGTATCCTAGGATTTACTGTTTTCGCAACGGGTACAAACGATAATGTAAAATAAGGTAGTTTCGTAATAATTAATAGTGTCATCTATGGTATTTTAATCCTGAAAAGTTACGGATAGCTTTATAATACCAACTAGATTATATAGGATATTGTTCCAAGTTTTCATCCGTCGCGATGTCTACGATTGAAAAGGATAAAGTTCAACTGACTGCAAAGTCAATTTAGTCCCTTTTTCCGATATTCTTTTGTTGTGGTTAGGGCAATCGATGCCCTTGATGAGCTGATCAAAGTATATGTCATCCATTTTTTTTTAACAAAAATCCTTCATGAGATAAACCAGTTTGAAAGTTTCAAGGGGTTGACAACTTCAGGAGTAAGGTACACACTGAAACCAAAAATAGGCGATACCAGTTGTGAGACATGTAAGGGACTTGTAAGCAACAGTCGACTGTAAGCAACAGTCGACTGTTAGCTCATAATCATCTTCGGCAATGAGGAGTTTGCAGCTTTTGCTAGTTGGTATACCTGTTATTTGTATCAGGTGTATTAGATGGTAAGAACAATTTTGTTCCCAAAAAGCCAAAACGGCTTTTATGCTATAATCATCTTCAGCGATGAGGGGTTTGCAACTTTTAATAGCTGGTGTATCCATTATTTGTTCCGATGAATTTGATGTCAATCACGGGAGAGGGACTTGTAAGTAAGAATCGGTTCACGAGGGGCTAGAAATTTTTGAAAATTGGTGCACATTGTATTCGATATCCGTAAATATGACGGTAAGAAAGTTTGTATCGATGGTCTATCGCTATAACCGAGGATTAACTGTTTACACAACGGGTACAAACGATACGGTAATCTAAAACAATAAGGTAGTTTTGTAATAATTAATAGTTTCATCTATGGTATTTTAGTCCTGAAACGTTACGGATAGCTTTATAATACCAACTAGATTATATAAGATATTGTTCCAAGTTTTCATCCGTCACGATATCTACGATTGAAAAGGATAAAGTTCAACTGACCGCCAAGTCAATTTAGTCCCTTCTTCCGATATTGTTTTGTTGTTGGTTTTACAACGCTAAAGAACAGCTTTTGATCATGTGATTATTCTTTTTATAACATACCGTTTTAAAAGCTTCGATAAGTTGACAATTTCAGCATTTAACCGACAGCGAAGAAACAAAACCAAAGTGTTGCTCTCGCAACACTTTAGTCGGCGAAGCCGGACAAAGGTTGCCGCAACACTTCACGTTGCCCCGGCAACGTAGGTCTAGTTGAATTTAACGACGTCAAACGTTTCAGAGGAAACGGAACTCCAGCAAGGGGGTGTTTTCTTACCCCCTCCCCCACCCCCCACCAAACCAAAGTTGCAGAACTTTCTAAATAAAACGACTACCAGTTGATTGTTCAATCCCGACGTCGGCAAAGCTATGAGGGATGCTCTGGGCTCCAAGTGTACGAAACCCAGTTTCATCCCCTTTCTGAAACCTGATCCGTCAGACTTAGCCTTCTCGCCTTTCTCTCTTTTAAGCCTCCAATCGTTGGATGGCACACGTTTTCATTATCTAATTGGTTGGTCTTTACAGTGGGTAACGAAGGGAACCTTTCTACAGCACTCAGATATTTTCTCGTCTGCTAAAAGAACTTGCTTTGTTCCAGAAGAGGCGGGAACTGACAAGAAAGTTTGCACGGAGCAAGGGCAAAAACTTAAGCACTACGGCTGAAACACCGAAGCTGAAATGACGGGCAGGCCCCAGGGCATTGCTACTCATTTAAAACAACTAAAAGAAGAACGAACTTTCCTCACAACGGTCTGACGACGATGTTTTGTAAGCCCTATTCGACAACACATACCATTTCTTGTTATGAACTTCAGAGTTTTCAACTCTTAACGATGTAAGAAGACCTGAGGTGGTGACAAAAATTATACGATCGGTTATTATGGTGAGCTGGAATGTACGACACGATGGGGTTTCCTCGGGGAGAGGGTTAGGTCGGACATGTACAGACAGCGACAAGACTATTTGGTTCAAGGGAATCCATGCATTCCCCAATCAAAAGAAAGAGGCGCAGTGGATACCCGATTATTTCAAACATGGAAGACTCGTTAATTCTTGAAGAGGTGTAACGCGCGTGCAGTGTTGTCACTTCAACCGCATTTCGGGTATAACACAGCGATGGAGAGAGAAATAGCGCGTACAATTTGTATACCGCGAAACGGCGAGAAGACGATTCCTTTTTTTTCTTTTTTTTTACTCGACTTCACAATATAAGAGGCATGTGGATCACATCGAATCAACAGGTCAGAGCCAGCCATGACAAATCCGTTTTCCATCCGAATTTAGCTTTTCTTCTGAGCAATTATTGCGAGGAATGATAAAGGTTAAGCCTTAGACGAAACACAGCAACAGGTATAACAAACATACTAGCTTCTAGCCTAGTTTTCTCGCGTTTATGAAAAAGTTTTACAGAAGTTTTCTCGTAGGAATCCAAAGATCGCTTTAGAAACGTCACATTCATCTTGAAATGACATTTTTGTTTGTCATTTTGAAATGACAAACAAATGCAAAAACTCGAGACTTTCGGGCACATCGCAAATATAACCGCATTTTGGTTGGAGGATACCGCGAAAATACCACGTTTCCAAAGGGCAGGCTGTGACGGTCGAGTGGCAATTCAAGAGAGTAATGCACAGGGGCGGTTCAAAAGGGGGAGCGCGGGGGGGGGGGGGGTCACCATAATGACATAAGGCTGTTGCAAAACATAATTTTTCCCGTATATGACCTGTTTCTAGTGGTATGACTACACGACAAGATCTTCTAGTCGTATGTTTATGATTCACAGTTGCGTGTTATGAGTCTGCCAGAAGGACAGTAGTATGTTATGAACTTACCACAGTGACACCACGTCGTGTGAATTTTGCCTGCGAATGACTTGTTTGTTGTTATCAACAGATTGTCTAGTCGTATATGCGAAACAATTGTAAGATTTGAGCTTGTTAGAACGACAGAAATGCAGTTACCGAACCGTGATTTTCAACAAAGCATAGTTTATATGCAACTGGTTTTGTACCAAAACCTTTGTATTTTACCAGAAAGCAGGATGGTTTTCGAAATTTTTGCATTTCTGCAGCGCGAAGTTTCAATATTATCTGGTTTTTGTGCAAATCCCGTTACTTATGTTAGCATGACCGGGTTGATTTTTTGTTCGGAGATGAACCAGCTTTTTAAGGACTGTGATGATGGGCCAGATGTTTCCGCAAGTCTTATTCAAACGATTCAGACCAAACCTACTTTGTATCTACTTTGATTTTCGATGGCCACTAACTTTTTCTGAAAGGGTCGAGTGAGGCGCCGCCATGTACCAACTTTGGGTAAAACATTTCACACCATTTGGGAGTTATTGGGGTTACAGATCTGTGATGTCAGAAGTCCCTTATTTCCGCTTGGAATCCAAAAACGCTCCGGAAAACTTCGCCCGCAGCGTCTTCCATAGTTGCCTATTTTCTATCTAGTCGAACGGTGCGTCGTTTAGGTGAGGTTAGATTCAGATCTGAGCCACATTAAAAGCTAAAATTTGTTTGGTAGGTAGTTGAAGCCAGAAAAAAGGCGTGGATTCTGGGGTCTGAGCCGCATTAATCGCTAGAATTTATATGGTAAACTGTTGAGATTTGCCAGAAAAGAAAGTCAGAATAAAAAAAATTGCCTGGGGCGCTCAATCTAAATTTTTCATTAGTGCATGTGTTAGAACCCGTTACCGAGGCTTCGCTCTCTCCAGTGGAAGCTTAAATGAATGAATGAATGCATTTATTACCCATCAATTAAAAAAACAGATGGAGCACAACAAAAGACAAGGCAAAAAAGAAGAAATGGAAAACACTAATTCCTCTGACAACAACAAAAAAGAACGAACACAACAACCAACATGGATGGCATGCTTGAAACCCTATTATTTATGTGTTATGTATTTTATTCCTGCATTAATCTCTTGCTAGCCTTTTTTTAAAGAAAAAAGTTAATATTTCTTGGTATTCTTCTATTTTTTCGCCTGCTGTGCTGTGCTTTTTATCTATTGTTTCTAATCGGTATAACTGGTGGGCATTAGCCAGTCGCATGTTTGAGTTCTACCCCCCCTCCCCCCCCCCCCCATTCCCAAGCACTTAGAACCGCCCCTGGTAGTGCATTGTTCAAATAGGTGTAATACGGTGTAAAAGGCAGAAGTGGTGTCACATCTGATCACAAAGATCGCCGTGGTTGACTGAAACAGAATTCAAGTCGTTGAGTTTGGGTCTTTATGGACGGAGTATTCGCTCTCCATTTCAGAACAGAAGGTTTACCTATAGTTACTATCTTCTTGCTTGAAGTGCCCAGGCTGTCTAGTGTATGATTATGTTCTATTTACTTGACTAGTGGACTCGGAAAAAAAAAATATTTCACTAGATGGCTTGTAGTATTTACGCTATAGCTGCATTCGTTGTCCGGTGACTGCCCACCGCTTCATATAACGCGCTTTTGCATTCACCGCTGATTGCTCCCCGATCTTACAACCCGTTTTCGGACTAATCAGCGTCTGGCTAGTGCTCATCGGTGCAGACTAAACAGTACTGACGTCACCGTTGGTACAAAAACGCACAATAGGAGAAGAACCGAACACCGGTGAGGAACAAGACCAAAGGTGTCGATGGGATCCCAAAAATCTAATATTTGATCTAGACAATTGGGTCTTGTTTCGCCAGATCCAGTCTTCGCCAGGCAAATCATCAAAGAAAATCGAGTTAAGATATACCGCTATGAGCCATATCTATTTTGACGATACTGACCTAAACTTCCTGCTTTGCTTCTGCCAAATTCTCGGTTTCGCCCGAATTCCGAGCGAACTACTAGTCCAGCAAAAAAATATAATTCAGAAACAAATCCAGCGTATCTCCTTAGACATCTAATCAACTTTAAATAAAACTTTGACTTTAAAAAAAATCCGGTTACATCCGGATACCGGACTAATTCTATGTCCGGGTAAGAAATGATTGTCATTTACAGACTCATCGTCTCTTCTTACCCCTAAGTCTGTCATCTGATCAACTTCAGGTTAAACTTTTGCTTTTAACATATGTTCCGGTTTTGGCCGGACTCCCGGTGAGAAAGTTGTCCGGCGAGAAAATGGTTTCACCGTCATGTTCAGCATGTCTCCTTACCATTAAATCGAACATTTAACCAACTTCAAATGAAGCTTTTACTTTTAGCCAACTTTCTCTTTTCTGCCAGATTCCGGACTAACTACTTGTCCGGCGAGAAAATGGTTTTCATCATCTTGCCCAGCATGTCTTCTTACCTAGGACTACAGAGCCCATCTACGAACTTGACCTTACCCTTGACTCGAACAATCCTCACACCAAGTTTCATCAAAATATCTCATTCCCTTCGAGAGTTATCGTGCTTACAGACGGACAGCTTTTGCGATGTCATCGGTATCCCTTCACTTATGTTTTGGGATCCCAAAAACCAGAGACAGCACGGAGTGCAGCTAACGTAGCTAGTGTACTTTTGCCATGGGATAAAATGAATATCCCAAGACTGTTCGTGAAATTTCAGAAGAAACCTAACTGACGGCGTCACATGGATCGTCATGAACAGAATATACTGTATTTCAAGGAATCATCATCAATATCTTGCAGAGAAGCGAAAGCACGTTCTTAAGAGTTTGCACAGGTTTGACAAAGCAATTCACTCAAGGGAAGGTCGAAATTTCATATGAACACAGCAGTTTAAATATTCCAACCGATTTCGATCAAAGCAAAGTAAATAATATTTTCCTTTTTCCGCTGCTCGATTTAAGAAAATCGTGCAAATCGCCCACGAACGACTTGCAATTTGCCTCAATCCAGATTAGCACTCCTCGCGGACTAGTTTCAGAAACTCCCCGATTTATCGAGACTTGTTACAAAGAGCCAGTAAAAACTGGATTTATAAGGAGCAAAAAGTAACAGTCTTCACTTTCTACTCGAAAGACAGTACAAAACTTCCATTGCTAGGAAAGGAGATCGCAAATACTCATCAACGTGTGGATCTATACGCACCTCATAAAATTCCTCTCAGATTAGTTCTATTTTGGCCGCTAGGAGTGCTATTGTAAAGAAAAAAATTACACGTTACTTCTTGGTGTACATTTATCCAGGTTTGTTTTGCCTTTTTCAATTCCTCTTTAAAATGCCTGCAAATTCTAATGCTTAAAACTAACTGTTTAAAATGCCTCTTCCCCTCTTCTTGCTTTACCCAACTCCGTTCTGTCCAGCGTCATCAAGTTTGTCATTATTGGCTTCCGACTTCAGTGCTGAGTACTGGCTGACTTTTCCCCAAAGCTAATGCGCGACTCGATATGAAGCGAAAGTCTAATCACTTACTCACCCGCCAGATGACTTATCCCCAGATCTCAAGTGTGACTGTTATTGTTCCTCTGGCGGCAATTCATCATCGGATCTATGAAGGACGCATTTGACTACAGTTGCGTTTTTGTAGATACCAAGGTATCTGATACCATGGTAACTGGATTGCTGGATTACGCTTTTTCAAGTCATCCGAAAAGACATACTATAAGTCGCCAAACTTCTTTCCCACCAATTTGACCAAAACCTAGGCTCCTGTGTTGGTAGTGATGAAAGTGAGATGTATTTTTCAGACACTGACACTTTGGTATCTGAATATCAGTTATCACGGCAACGAGCCAGATACCACGGTAACTGCAAAAACACCGTTCGACCGTGGTATCAGATGCCAGAGTAACTGCGAAAACGAATTTAGACCGTGCTATCATATACCATGGTATCTGCAAAAGCGCATCTTATAGGTGCTGACAAGTGCTGGACACGGTAGATTTACAGAAACTAGTCCGCTTGGAAGTTCTTATGAACAGACTGCGCTAGACCATTTTTATCAAAAAGGTTAAAGGAACGAGACGAGAGTGGGTAAAGATTCAGATAAATCGTTTCCTCTTTCTAACAGACAACCCATCCTCAAGGGAACTAACAGCAAAGGGACATCTGAGCTACATCGCTAAGCCCTTATCCGTTATTTGCACCAGTAACTAATCGGTATCAAGGGAATCGTGTCTTATACTCTGTACCAAAGGGAAAGAGACTGGGGAAATCCGATTATCCTTTAGTTAGAACATGCTGCAAGCTGATGACACTTCTTCCATGGGATAACCGCGGCGTAAAGAAGGCTGAATGGTTCAATTGCTTTTCTCCGGCCGCGATATTTTTAACCTGCCATTCGTGGGAAAAAAGGGGATTTCCATCGCCTTTGCTTTTCCGACGTCCCTAAGGAAGTCGGGAAGACAGCATGTCAAGCCAGTGGACGATGGGGGGACATTGGAGGTGCAGCTTGTAGACTAAGAACATCTGTCGTCGTCCGAACAGGGTGCTTTTTGAATAGGACTTTTATCCTTGATAGTGCGAACACTCAAGGACCGAGTTTTTCGTTGTCTTCAACAGTGTCCAGCAATATCTTGACCTTCAAACGTTTCAGTAGTCCGACAGCGGAACCAAAGATATTTTACTTTTGGCAAACTTTGCTCTCGGAGAAATCTTAAATTGGATACGCTTCAGCCCTTGGACTAGAAATACAAGCAAAGTTCCAGAGTTTTGAAATCACTGAACAGCTGACAGCAGTGGGGAGAGAAATTAACAAGTAAAACCTAAACCTGTTCAAAATCTCGGACTCTAGTAGTGGCGTTCAGAATATGCGCTGCTTGCACGACAAATCAAAATTTATGAATCTGTGGCGAATTTGAATTTCAATAAAATAGTGGATTTCAGTGACCAATAAAGAGTCCATCACGTCTTAGAGACGACCAAGTAGCGCAAGATGACGTATCAGGAACGCCTTCTGTTTTGGAGACTAAAGTTGCTAGATAGTCGCTAATATTTTTAGCATAGAGGTACAAGCACGTCCGTAAGGGTCGGAAACAAAAACGGACGCGGGTCACCGATCATGCGGCGTTCGCTGCATGAAAACGAAGTTGGACGGGGTTCACTGAGCATGTGGCGGCCGCTGCATGAAAACGAAACGGGACGTGGATCGCTGGACGTGCGGTGGCCGCTGCGTGAAAACGAAGTTGGACAGGGTTCAATGAGCATGTGGCGGCCGCTGCATGAAAACGAAACGGGACGTGGATCGCTGGACGTGCGGTGGCCGCTGCGTGAAGACGAAATTGGCTGGAAGTCACTGATCAAGTGGCTTGCCGTTGCATCAAAACTGCGTCAATCAGTTATTTGGAAACAGCGAAGTAATGAAGTAAAGTATTTTAATCGGACCTTCCAGACTATTTAAGTGAATTAAATGATGGATAATGAGACTGTCGTATCTCAGCCCTTCCGGTTAAACTTTAATGCATCCTTATGCCTTCTACTGCTTCTGACGGATGAGGAACTCAGTCAGTATCGTCATATCTGAAAGAATCAGGCTGTACTAGACGATACCTTGAGATCGTGCCTAGCTAATTCGATCCTTTTTCTGATATCAAATAAATAACTTTTCTTTACAGTATACCAGCCTATTAAAATCCCAGCAGAATCACTTTTTTGGGATCCCTTATGGATTTAAAAAATATTTCAAGGGGTCCGTCTGTTAAAAAGATAACTCTCAAGGGATCCGAAATGTTTTGTTCAAACTTTGTATGAGGGTTCTTGGAACAATGTACATGTCAAGTTTGTAAATTGGCACCGTAGTTTAGGCTGTGGAAAACGTTTTCAAACCAAAGGATGAAAAAAGGATAAATCCAAACAGACGGTCGATTTATGTGTATAGAGACATACTGGGGTCTGAGGCCATTTCTGAACTCCTTTTTCGTGCCAGAATCCGGTGGGTTAGAACAAATCGCTTAAACAAGTTAAAACAAGTCGTATCGTACCAAAACTCGGAATTTAAGTATGCGTTTAGAGTGTATACGGTGGGGTAAGTTGTTCCAATATGTGTGCTTTGTTTTCCTGTTTGGTTGATCCTAAGAACGGACTCCGGAAAAATCGCAAATTTGATAGGCGTTGTGATATGTTGTTATTGGTAGAGGGGGGGGGGGGTGAAGATTCGGTGCATTGGCAAGACGACAGAGAAGTCTTCTAGCTTCGACTGCTTACAGCGGCGAAAGTTTAGCCTGATTCACTGGAAACCGTCGAATGTGGGAAATTAAATCTCTTTGTTCAGCTGTTCCTGTCGATTTAAGGATAACAGAACTGAATCCGTCTATCTGATTTGTTTTGCTACCGCTAAATCGTACGATCAGGGTCTTGAAAATCGGAAATTTCGGAAAGAGCAAGGTGCCCTGATAGAATGTTGGTTTATACGTAAGTACAGAAGCTGACGTGATTGCTAACGCTAAAAGGTGCGAAGAAATTTCGGAAAGAGCAAGATCCCCTGGTAAAATATACAAGTTAGCTTATATCTAAAGAAACCAGATCAAAGGTGTCGATGGGATCCCACAAATCTAATATTTGTTTCAGACAATAAGGTCTTGTCTTCGCCAGATCCACTCTTCGCCAGGATAATCATCAGAGAAAACCAAGTTCAGATATATATATGGCTATAAGCCATATTTATTTTGACGATACTGACCGAGACTTCCTGCTTTACTTCTGCCAAGTTTCCGGTTTCGCCCGAATTCTGAGCAAACTACTAGTCCAGCAAAAAAAAGAAAATTCAGAAACAAACCCAGCGTCAAATCCCAGTAAAGACCATCTACCGGTAGGCTAATCAACTTTGAGTAAAAGTTTGTATTCAAAAACAAATCCGGTTACAACCGGATTAAAGACTAATTATATGTCTGGGTAAAAAATGATTGTCATATACAGACTCGGCCTCTCTTCTTACCCCTTAATCTGTCATCTAATCAAACTTTTGCTTTTAACAAATTTTCCGGTTTGGGCCGGATTCCGGGCGAACTAGTTGCCCGGCGAGAAAATGGCTTTGACCATCGTTTTAATCATGTCTTTCACCCTTCAATCGAACATTCATTCAACTTCAAATGAAACTTTTACTTCCAAACAACTTTCCGTTTTTTGCCGGATTCCAGACGAACTACTTGTTCGATGAGAAAATTGTTTTCACTATCGTGCTCAGCATGCCTTCTTACACCATAATCGACTATCACATTAGCTGTTTATAAATATTTCTTTGTCCCTTAAATTGAACCCCCTCCCCCACCCCTAAATATAGGGCTACAGAGCCCATCTACAAACTTGATTTTACCCTTGACTCAATGAATCCTCACACCAAGTTTCATCAAAATATCTCGTTCCCTTCGAGAGTTATAGCGCGCACAGACAAACAGACGGACGGACAGACGGAACGGACCCTCCACTTACGTTTGAGGATCCCAAAAAGGTGATTGGATCACAATATTCCACTTCTATTTGTCTTACGGTCGTAACCTTGGCTAAAATTGAATTTAATGAGAGAAAGGAATGACCCAATGGATCTAGTTGAACGATTGGTTACGGACAGATCACATACTTACCACTGGCGACGACCAGAAATCTAAACTATTCGATAAATATTTCCCTTTCGGATCACATTAGATCTTTTGGTCTTGTGTATTACGTCAACGGTAATTCGTGATCCAAATAGCTTCCTGCACGGCAAGACTGTTCCGTCGAAACGGGTGGATGTGCAACTTCCTTACCGTCAGAAAACGAACGATCGAGCCTGCAAGGTGGTATACCGCGGGAGTAGAACAGGGAATCTTCTTTCTTTATTTATTAATACATTAAGCTAGTCGCCATTACCAATCTGGAAACTTAACATGTGAGCCCATGGAACACTAAGAACACCCGCTAAGGATGATATTATATATATTTTATTTGTAACCCGCCAAATACACAAGGTGGTAGTGGAGCAAAGAGAACAAGGAAACATAACACAAGATAAATAACAGTAGCTATAAGCACACAAAATTGAGACATAATTTCTAACAGTGCCTGAAAAAAATCACAAAAAACATCATGTACTCGATGACCAAGATGACCAGATGTATATATGTAGTGAGAGTGAACGAATGACATCTACTGGAAGCCAAACTTCTGAACTAATTTGTTAGTTTATATTGAGCAGCTAATGCTCAACAGAAATGACAAGCGACATTTTGCCGCTTATCTTCGAAGTAGAATGTGCTAGAAGTGGTTCGGCTATATTCGAGAATAATCTAACGACATCTCTGTTCGCCTATAGCGTCTGATAACCAAAGACCTTTGATATTATAGCTTCAAATCATATATTCTTTAGACGTTCCAGCAAAGGAGTTTCTCTTGAAATTCATCACTCGGCGTGCAACGACATCAAAGTTTCTGTGACTTTTCAATATCCCCACAAACGTCTCGGAAAGGCCGGCTGACCTGTTATTTACTTACTGGAGAAGCGGAAGGTTCTCTTTGTTCCGACCCAAGAGATCATCCATCTGGAGGTAATTCACTTTTCTGGACCTGGAAAGGGCAAATTTGACAAATTCCACGTTCACACTCAAAGAATCTCTTCTCGACTTTTGTGTTTCGGGGGCTGATTGGACCCTTCAGAGGAAAGGATAGCCTTTGCTAGAGAAAAATGCGTTAATTCAAAATTCAAATTCAAATCGTTTATTGATAAACCAACTTCGTAACTTTCTTCGTTAGAAGATGCTAAATTACGGTGGTCGTACATTAATAAAATAAATAAATTACACTAGTTATTCGCTTTGTTAAAAGTCTCTGTAAAAAAGGGCACGAACGAGTTCATGAACCTTGACGTTCGTCCTCAACAAAAACAGTAAAATCACATAAAATCAAGAGGGCGAATGCGGGTTCAGAGCTGATTACCGCTAGGCAACGACAGGACATTTGGAAAGTGGAAAGAATTGATCCTTTCTCCAGAAAAAATCACCATTATTGTTGTGTACAATAACTCGTACAGGCTGTTCTTTCTCTAGGCAATAGTAGTTTGCCGGCCGCCGTTCCGTTGTGAGCTGGATGGGTGCCATGATCAGGAAGCCGGAATCTGTAGCTCGAATTT
The DNA here is from genome assembly GCA_023053575.1 of Branchinecta lynchi. NCBI lineage: Eukaryota > Metazoa > Arthropoda > Branchiopoda > Anostraca > Branchinectidae > Branchinecta > Branchinecta lynchi. The sequence continues at coordinate 385,239 of JAKZAP010000005.1, forward strand.
TTGAGATCCGAAAACGTTAGTGGAAAGATATCTATAACTTCATAAAAGCTATCCGTCTGTCCGTCCGTCTGTCAGCACGGTAACTCTCGAAGGGACTCAGATATTTTGATGTAACTTGCTGTGATAATTCTTCGGGTCAAGGGAAAGGTCGATTTCCTAGATCTATCGCATTCGCCTAGCTGTGCTAATGACTGCGATTGCGAAGTTAATAGAATTAGTTTTGCGAGTCATGAAATTGATGAAAGGATTTCGAAAAAGCGAACAAAGCAGCCGGCGATGACGGTCTGTCTGCCGAGCATGTGAAGTATACTAGCCGGCAGCGCCTGTGCGCTTTACTTTCAGTATACTTTACCTGCGCATTCGCTCACAGTTGTCTTTCGCCGGACCTGATGACGGTTACGATCGTACCTCTTTAACGGCAACAAACACTGCAGTCTCGTATACACACAAAAAATCTCGGCGACAAAAACACCATTCTCGGATATATTTCTGCCAAATTTGACCCAGAATGCATGCCATACTGCGTCGATGACGCCACTCTTTGTCTAATCTGTTCCGGAGCGATATAGTAGTTAAAGCCAGGCTTGACCTTCCAGATTCCCAGACGTCCGGGGCTTCCGCATAGTCAAGCCATCCCTTCCAGATTTTCATGATAATGATGACATCCAATTTTGCTATTCTTCAAGATTTTCTAGATGTCCCCTTCGCATTTGAAATATCTCTTGCATTGCAGTCACAACTGTCAATCACTTTCCCTTTCCTTCCTACATTTGCATATTTGTTCTGTCTCTCGAATGGATTGCCTCTATGGTACCTTCCAGACATCTGGAATCTGGGGTGTCCAACACCCCGGACTTCCAGACGTGTTTGGCCTGGCTACACATTCCAGATCCGTCTGGACGAAAACGGCTGTCTGGAATCCGGAAGAAAAATCTGGAAGGTGACGCCTCGCTTTTAGTGACTTCCGCGTGTAGTATTTGCAATGTTTCTTGGGTTTAACCAAAGACTATTTACATTTTATACCTAGCGTGCGTATTCTTTGGGTTTAGTCGTGGCAGTGTGGCAATCTGTCGCAAAGACAATAATAGTGTGTCTGTCTTTGATCTGTTGTATCGGGGGTCGAGGTATGTTGTTCAAACTTTGTATAATGATTCACTGTCAAAGTACAGGCCAAGCTCGTAGATGGGTCCTTTAGCACTTAGAGGCAGAGGAGGGGGGTTTCGAATTAAGAGTAAAAATTGTGTTTTAGGAGCTAATGAGTTTAAGGGATAAGAAGGCCAAATGAATCCATGCCTGAACTTAGTATTCTTGCCGTGCCAAAAATTCACCCGTTCGGCCGAAACTGGAAATTTGGTTGAGGCTCGAAGTTGTTTCTGAAGTAGATTAGAGATTCGGTATTCGGGTAAGAAGACATGTTGAGTCGAATTTGGAACTTTATCTCCTTGACGGATGAGCTTTCAAAATTTGTGAAAACCCGTAAATTTGGATCAACCGGTTCGGCTCTCAATGTCACTAGCTCTTTTGCTTTCGCCGGGAATGCTGCTAAAATACTAGGAATTTGGCAAAAAAAAAAGGAAATTCTAAAAGACGTTTCTGCAGTCGATTAGGGATGAGATAATGGAGTAAACGTGCTTGCTGAATCGATATTTGAACTTGGTTTTCTCCTTTGATTAGTTGTTTGGCCGTAAGTTGTCAAAAGACTCCACACGCTAACATCGTTTTGTACATATTCAAGCGGTTGATTGCGGATAAATAGCAAAATGTTCAAGGGTTCTGGAGAAGACTCGAAAATCTACAATATTCGATTGTCTGGTTCAAGAAGTCAAAAAATATTACATTTTGGGATCCCATCGAAACATTTGGTCTTGTTTACTTAGGACTCATAAACGAAGGTGTCATAATCCCTTTACCTTGAACCGTCCGTTTGCATATTTATTTGTCTTTCAATAATGTTTCCTTTCCTGGTACATTCCCAGTTCTGGGATATAGGGTCCCAATGCCTAGGACCAGAAGTTTTTGGGATCCCAAAACGTACGTGGTACCTGTCACGTCGCACTCGTTGTCCGTCTGTCCGTTCGTCTGTGAGCACGATAATTCTTGAAGGGAAAAAACATGGTGGGAGGATTCTTTGGGCCAAGGGAAAGGTTGAGTTCATAGATGGGCTCTGTAGCCCTATATTTGGGGTTGGGGGTTCAGATGAATGGGCAAACAAAATATTGTTAAACAGCTAATGAGAAAGTCGATTAAGCGTTAAGAAGACATGCTGAACACTTATGTGAAAATCAATTTTCTATCCAGACAAGTAGTTCGCCCAGAATCCGGCTAAAACTGGAAAATCTTTTAAAAGCAATAGTTTTATTTGTAGTCGATTAGATGTCCGATTTCAGGGTAACATGTGGTTCGCCCGGAAACAGGCTGAAACCGGAATATTTGTTATATAAGTAAAAGTTTTATTTGAATTTGATTAAATGTTCGAATAAGGGTAAGGAGATACAGCTTTATTTTTCTTGGCGAACTAGCAGTTCCGGAATTCGGCCGAAACCTGAAATTTGGCAGAAGTAAGGCAGGAAGTTTCGATCAGTTTCGTCAGAATAGATATGAATTATAGGGTTAAACACACATACTGAATCCATATCTGAACTTGGTTTAAATAGATGATTAGCTATTTGGCCTTAATCTGTTTCTAAAGTTTAGTAGTAAAAATGTTGCACTGACTGGATCTAGCGAAGACGAGACCCAATTGTCTGGATCAAATATTAAGTTTTTGGGATCCCATCGAAACTTTTGGTCTTTTTGTTCTGGCTACGCTTCCGAATCCACCTCGACGAAAACGGATTTCTGGAACTAGAAAGACAAATCCGGAAGGTGAACATTTGCCTAAGTAGTATTTTCCAATTTATTTCTAAAACACATACCATCTATATTGCGTATTTGTTTTGCGGGTTGCGGAACGAAGAGCTGTGCATGATAACTATTAGTTGCGTTTTTTCAGATACCATGTTACTTTATCCGATAACACGATCTAAAGTCGCGTCTGCGCTTACTGTGGTATCCGATACCACAGTCAAAAGTCGTCTTGCAGTACTGAGTATCTGGCCAGCTACCTGTTATCTGATATTCAACATTTCAAATACAACGGTCCCCTCCGTAGTAACTGACCTTGGCATCGAAAAGGTCATCGCACTTCCCTCCAGGGTTGCCACATCAAAAACATTTAGAGAGTGACTTTTGGCCCAAAACAGAGAGTGAATTGCAAAATTCACTGCAAAAACAACGTATCTTAATTTTAGCTTCACGAAAAAACGTGAAATAGTCGCTTCTTTTCGGAATCCCTGCTGCAAAAGGGACACATTTGAACGTAATCTGAAATAGAGTAATTTTTATGTCCTACGTAGAACAAGACTGACACAAACAAAATAGAGTGACAATTCACACTATCGTGCGACATCTGGCAACCCTGCTTCCCTCACCAACACAAGAGGCTCTAAGCCGCGTTCGATTCACTTTTCAAGTTAACTGAGATCGTCAGTCAGACGTTTTATTTGCGATTCTCGGCGAACTGGTACTGGGAGCTTTCGATTTACTAAAGTCGCCCTGAAGGTTGACTTTCAACGACGGGGAGAAATATCCACTGTTGACTATTGACCCGATTCCCCGGTCTTATAACCCGTTTTTGAACTAACTGGTGTCCGGTCGGTGCGGACTAACCAGAACCTGCTCGGGAGCCCGGCTTCAGCGAGAAGCTAGCAAGTTTTCATCAATTCACCGGAAAACGCGTCATAGAAGAAGAACTGGACACTGGTGACAAAACACCAGAGACAGCCCGGAGTTCAACGAACGCAGCTAAAATCTACGGCCTCTCGGGTTATCTTAGCGAAAGAAATGCAGAAGTGATGTCACAGCTGCTCCCAAAGATCGCGGTGATCGGTTGTCACAGGATTTGAGCCGTTGAGATTGAGCCGTACGGATACCCTTACTCCTTCTTACTGAGGGTTGCTGGACTTAGTCATAGAGAGTATTGTCAGTTGTGTCACACTAACCAAGAAATGAGGCGGAAGTTTCAAATATCTTGAATCATAGAGAGATTGCAGCCTACCGAACTAAACGGATAGGAGTAAAAAAAGGAAGTATAGGGCTTTCGGCTTTGAGACCAATTTAACAATGTTTTATTACTATTATATGCCTGTAAATAGCTGGAAACGACTCCTAGTTTTTTCTTACTTGTATTATCATATATTTATAGAAATTTTTGATCAGAAATAAGAGTTTGAAGGCTTGAAATTGTCACTACAAAAACGAATACTGCTTCCTATTGGTTGGTTTTTGAATGACACGTCATAACCGACCAGCAGGATTCGAGACTCCGTTTTTGTGTTCAAACTTTGAAGCCTTCAAGCTCTTCCTTCCATGGTAACTCTTTTGCAAATAGAATTATACGGTTAAGGAATAGCCCAATTAACATTTCCAGCAAGTCCCTGGCTCAGAATGATGATCAAACGCCTATAGTTTAATTTTAAAGTTGAAAGTCCTATACCTCACAACGTTCAATTTTGAAACCAGAGAATTTTTCATCGGGTAGGGTGCAATCTATTTATGGATTATAAAAAGATTATGTCTTCTGATTTTTGCCAGAAAGCGTTCGATTGGCTATTCTCTGTTCACTTGCTCGGTCGACTTCTTACTAAATAAAATGACAGCAGAGACAAAAGTCAGCTCTGTGGTGGACTTCCGCTTGTCGAATCGAACGCGGCTCTGAAGTCTGGGCTCTGAAGAAAGAAGGCGTAAGTTTCAAATATAGAATGCAGCCTAACAAACGAAAACGGATAGGAGTAGAAAAGAAGGAATTTAACCTTGTGAGGTATAGGGCTTTCGGTTTTTAGACCAATTTATCAATATTTATTACTGTTATAAACCCGTAAATACCTGGAAACGATTCCGAGTTTTTTTGTATAATTGTATCATCATATATTTATAGAAAAGTTTGATCAGAAATAAGAGTTTGAAACTTTCACTACGAAAACGGGTACTGCTCCCCAAGGCCGTGTTGAACCCTCCCCTAAACATAAAAAAATACTCATTTTTATAGGCTTTTCCCTCTGATCTATGTCTTTTTGGTACTTTTTTGTGCGACCCGCAGGCAAACCCCCCCCCCCCCGATTAATGACAAGTCATAACCGTAGGATTCGAGATCCAATTAACATTCTCTGGCTCAGAATTAGTCAGAATGAAGATGAAACGCCGATAATTTAATTTCAAAGTTGAAAGTACTTTTACCTCCCAATGTTAATTTTTGTTATTATTATGTGATGATGGTCTAGCGATTTGAGCTTGGCCACATTGGGCTCATTCCCTGGCTTTTGGTTTGCAAAAGTAGAAAAAAAAAGAACACGATGCAACTAATTCTGAATGTTGTCCTTTTAAATTTAGGAGGTGGATTAGAGCAAAAGAGCGTGTATAATTACACTACACGAACCCTAATTGACCCCTAACTGCTGTCTGCTCATTACCCCCAAGCTGCCACAAAGCCGGTCAAATCTCGCGCCCCCTAGGGATTTACAGTTGTTTGTGGAATAGGCGGCTCTTTGAGCCCAGTGTTTTTGTGCTTTTTCATCCAGTAGGTTGCAATCTTTCTATGGGGTATAAAGAGTATGTCAATTTTTTGTCAGAAAGCGTTCGATTCACAATTCTCTGTTGACTTGCTCGAGGAAAAAGTCCTGGGGTTGACTTCCGCCAGTTGAATCGAACGCGGCTACGCCAATGGCGACCAAGCAATTTCTTAACTTCAGCTGAGCAAGAGTCATCTACTGAGACAAAGTTTGAATTGTAGTTTGCACTAGGCTCTGTACTGGGTAGATAGAAAATATTGACGTTACTAAACGGCTTCTAGGCTTCAGAGCCAAACCAAACTAAAGCCCACACATAAACAATTGGCTGGGCTATGGCAACTTAGCTTAGTTCAGGTAATTTATGTTTTTCAAGTCTTAGCAACACCTTTACCTGTTTACTAACTTTTTCGCCCCACCATAAGGTACCACCTGGTAATGGGCAGGGCTAATCTTAATTCATATTAAGTCTTAATCAAAATGTGAAGGAAACAAACCAGTCTTACTCAAATCCTCAAGTTTTGTGCATGGTGCTCAAACATCTGAATTCGGCCTGGTCTTTTGTCCCCATGTTTCTAAATTGGGTGATCTAACTGGGTCTAACATGTTTATTGATACCCATTTTTTATCGAGTTTGGTAATTCGTGCATCACTAGCCTTTTACCTTTGGCGAGGGATGTCCGGTTTGTGCCAGCAGACTAAAAAATTTGCCGACAAAGATGCTGCCGCTTTGTGGCAATGGCCTACATTTCTCACCAACATAAAGTAGAAACGCTATAAAACTAACTGTAGCCTACGGCAATGCATCTGTTCAGATTATTCCTTAAATGTAATCTCGTATTTTAATTTCACATATTTGGCTTTTCGTTTCAGCTTTCGCTAAAAAGCAAAGCTTCCAGTGACTGTACCCGGAACAAGTTCAAGTAAGCACATCCGGCCAATTTTTTTAATTCCGCCTTTTTTACTTAAAAATATTTATGTAGGCCTACCTACCATATAAGTTCTAGCTTTTAATGTGTGTCAAAACCTCTAGGATGTCAGTCATAAAACTACAACTAAATGAAACACTGATTTTTGAAATAGAGAATAGGCTACTACAAAATGGGACAGAGGCGAATTTTTTTTATAAAACTCATTACCTTAAATTACCTTAAAATCACAGCTTGGAGTGAAATAAAAAAAAATTTGATTGATTGATTGAAAAAATAAGGACTTTTGAAACTGTTGAATTACTCCTTGTGATGACTGTTGCATCTGTGGTTGGTTACAGTCTAGTGCAAGATTCTGGTGCATCTCAGCCAAATCTCCAGGGTTTGTCACTCCACTCAGCATCCAAACGGCGTTTGAATGCTTCTGTTGATTCAGTATCATTGTAATGCACCAGTTAAGGTTGCTATTCTATTAATGTAATTTCGTCTATTAAAGTTCAGATATTCGACTTTCGCTAAAAAGTGGGGCTTCCAAAGACTGTACTAAAAATAAGTTAAAGTAAGCGGCACAGCACAATTTCTTTAATCTGCCTTTCTTCCGTAAACATTTTGCTATACCTACCATACAAGTTATGTGTGTTCAAACCCCCAAGAATGTCAATCCTAAAACGCCAACTAAATGAAACACCGGTTTCCAAATAGAGAATACTTCAAAATGCTCTTTCAGCCCAAGCTGACTTTGAAACATCCATTGCACCACAGGCCGAATTTGTGTAAAACTAGTTTTAATGCGTCAGTTGAGATGGTTCCTTTAGTATAAATTTGTATATTTAAATTCACGTATTCGCCTTTTCGTTTCAGCTTCAGATAAAAAGCAAAGCTTCCTATGATTATAGGCTACACAGAATAAGTTGAACTAAGTGCAGCCTGCGAATTTATTTGAATCTGTATTTTTCCCATATAAAAAGAAACGATGTGCAGAAAGAATACCGACGCCCAACAAAGGCATTGAGAACTCCATTTCTCCTGTGCTTTGCCCAACAACACTGTAAAGATCTGTATTTCTTACATGTAAATATGTTCAAGTTCAAATTCAAGTTCTGTTTATTTAAAACTAAATTCAGCATAAAGAGCCAATTTGGCTGTCGAAACTTAAAACTTTCGGGTCGCACCCGACGAATGTTATTGTGTGCCGATGAGAATACTAATGCCCTATAAAACCATACAGCATTTGATTTCTTGTGTGTTTTGCCCAACTTGATTGTACAGAAGTTGATTTCTGGCGTGCAAAAATAACCTGTTTTAACCCTACTGAACTTGGTAATTTAATTTTTATTTATTTACCCGTTGTTCTTTACCCTTTAAGAGTAGCTTCGGCTGGTTGCCATTCATTACATATACTTTACTTCTAATGATTGCAGTAGCCTACTTCAGAAACAAGCAATTGGCTTGATGTGAAAACTAGCCTACTTCTGTTTGTTGTAATTCAGAACAAATGTACTTTGTAGCCTATCTACTTTACTGTGGATTGCCCCTTATTTTGCCAGATAGCTCTGTGGTTTTATAGGTAGTCTTGGGACCGCAAAAGGCAGTTTGATCATCAATATGTCGCCTGCTTCACGATTTAGAAAAAAGGTGCGTCGTTTAGTTGGCGTTTTAGGCTGTGATAATTTTTTTCCGAAAATACCATTAGGCTACTTTCCACTGGGAATTGTCGGTTTTCTTGTTAGCGCTTGTCGACTCTATCCTGATCTCCGACGCGGCGGCTGGGTGCAAAACATTTGAAACTGAACGCGACGCACCATGGCAAAAAATTTAGCAAAAAAAAAGAGTAAACAAACAGAAGATTCTCATATCCTTATTTCTGAAAGAGTTGCGTTGTTTGACGAGCAAAATTTGGCACGGCCGAAAAAGCGCTAAAAATTCGTAGGCACAAAACGAAACAGTAGAGAAAAGCGGGGATTTTAGCAGCTTATAATTCAATAAGGGAGCTAGGTATAATATAAAAGGCAGAATAAGCAATCCTTTATAAGCATCCTTTAAACGTTGCCAGGAAAAAAAGGCGGATTTCAATTTTTTGCTGCGTCGCTTTATTTTGTCCTATGTACAGCCGTTAGTGATATTATTGCTATGCGACAGGAGCGTTTTTTGTCGGCAGATTTTTTAGTCCTGTTGGCAAAACTGGACGTCCCCTCAAGGTAAAAGGTAAAACGTCGTATCCCTGAAACAGAAGAGGAATAGCGTGAAAACGCGCCAAATTTGCTCTTTACACTTGATTTTGTACATATTATCAGGGGCGTCCCAAGGGGGGGGGGGGGGGGTGCAGCGCCCCCCCCCCCCCCCCCAACGTTTTTGGCATTTGGTCAAATTTTCGCCGAAGGGGAAAATTCGGTCAAAACGGGCATGATGCCTGTTTTAGAAAATCTTTTGTACCCACATTTCCAAATTACGCGATTTAAAGCGTTTAATGGTTCCCATTCGTAATCGAATTTGGTAATTACTCCAACTTTTGTTCAGTCAGAGTCAATTTCGCCGCATTCGGTACGTCTCTATTCATGAATTCGGTGATTTAACGTATTTATTTGGTCACATTTACTTTTCTCAAGTCCGTATCTGTTATACCGCATTCGGTCAGTCAGTTTCATAATTAGGTCATTTATCAGATTCATTTGGTTCTGATTCGTGACCAAATTGTTCAATCTGAGTCCAACTTTTGTTCAGTCCGAGTCAGTTTAACCGCAATCGGTACGTCTCTATTCGTAAATTCGGCGATTTAGCGTTGTCTGGTCTCATTATCGCTAGCGAATTCGGTTGTTCACCGGAATTTTCTCAAGTCCGTATCTGTTCTATCGCATTCGGTCAATCCATTTCATAATTTGGTGATTTATCAGATTCATTTGGTTCTAATTCGTTACCGAAGTCGGTAATTCACCTGATTTTTGTTTGGTCCGCATCTGTTACCAGACTTACCACATTCGGTTGTTTTAGGTGGTTCTACCGAGAGTTTTATTACATTCCGAAATTCGGTCGTTATACCACTACCAATCTGCTCCTTATTTTTTCAGTTAAGTTTCGGTAGTACGAATTCGTTATTTGGCTCACGCCAGTTACGGTGCTTGGAAATGTAAGTTGCATTTATTTAGCTCTTGTTCTTTACCATTTAACGGTAGCTTCAGCTGGTATCCATTCCTTACTTAACTTATACTTCGAATAATTGCAGAACTTCAGGAATAGGCACGTCTGCTGACGTGAAAACTAGCCTATTTTTGTTTGCTGTAAATTCAGAATAAATGCACTTAACATGTACTTTACCGTGGAGGGACCCTTTTTTTCGCCAGACAGCTCTGTTGTCTAATAGGTCGCCTTGGAATCGCAAAAAAGGCATGATCATGAGTGTTTCCGAAAAATTTCGCCTGCGGCAAATTTAGCAGTCTTCACTATTTAGAAGAAGGGTACGTCATTTAGTTGGCGTTTGAGACTTGGAATTTTGGGGTGCTTGAACCACGTTAAAAGATAGAATTTGCCAGAAAAAAAGCGGATTCAGAAATTTTTGCCTGCGCCGCTTTAATTTTTTCTGGGTATAGCCGTTCACGACGTTGTCGGCAGCAACTGCGTTTTTTGTCGGCACGTTTTCAAGTCCTGTTGGCAAAACTGGACGTCCCCCAAAGGTAAAAGGCTAGTGACGGCGTATCCCTGAAAACAAAAATAGTAGAAGTGGAAGCGGTTGAAAACACGCCAAATTTTCTCTTTAGACTTAATTTTGTACATACTATAGAACTTTCGACACTATAGCTTGTTGAAGGCAACTCGCTCTGTTTCAGATATTTTTTTTTTTAAATTCGGTCAAGATCAGGTATCGATTCGGTCAATTTTACCAGGTTCACCCCCCCCCCCCCCCCCAATGAAGAAAGGCTCGGGGCGCCCCTGCATATTATGCAACATAAACATTGTAGCTTCCTGAAGGCAGCTCGTTGTATTTTTAGAAAAACAAAAATTTGGTCAAAATCAGGTACCAATTTGGTCAAATTTACCAGGTTTGTCCTGCCTTTTCTTTGTTTTGAAACTGCTTTAAAAAGGGATTTTCTGTTTTTTAACTGGTAGCTTTATCTTTTTCATCACTTTGTAGATTACAGCAAGGAATACGAGCTCAGGTAACAATGAGGAGGCATTGTTGGAAAACAAAAATATGTTTAACAAGAACAATTGAAGCAAAATTTATTTCTTCAGTATGTAAAACATTCTATGAGCTTCAGTCTAGTATGTTTGTCATATTTTTTTGGCTCCTTTTAAGCGAGATAGATTTTTCTGAAGGAAGGACTTCTCTGGAAATTTGAAATCTTATCTGATGTTGGTTACCTCTCCTGTAGGACTAGGAAAGGAGAAAAACTAAATAAAATTAACCTACAAGAAAAAAAAATCCACTAACAGACGATCTTCCATTGAGAATCCATCATAAGGAAAAGGACTTGGCCCATGGGCCATGACTTGAACTGTTCAAAACTGATACGGTCGACTCAACCCTTACCTCATCAGGTATCGAATTCCACACATCCCGAGCAAAATGTTTAATTATAAAAGAAGCTCTTGTGTTTTATCCATTTTTCATCTGTCCATCCCAAGTAGAACCAGCCACTAACAGCAACAGCAAAACAGCAAGCTATTAACTATTGTAGCCTACACTGTACGGATTCAAGCTGCATATCCTCATGAGTATGCAGATTAAAAAAAAAAAAAAACTACTTTAGTGAGCATTGGGACACACTAGATTGAACTGCCATAAGAACCATTAAAAAGGGCTGTGAACCAGTCAACCACAAACCCCTGATTTTTGGATACCCTATGCCAACGCTGGGTATATGTAGCGTTTGGCATAGCCTGTGCCTAACGCTGGATACCCTATGCCAAATGCTGGATATTGGTACCCTAACCCTGACCTACCTCACCACATATGATTCTGACTGGTTGATTTCTGAGCTTCACTCAAATCATTAATATTTTATTGAGTCCCAGTATCAAGCATTTGGCATAGTGTATCTAGCGTTAGGCATAGGGTTTACCAAACGCTGGATATACTTAGGGTTTGGAATAGGCTTTCCCAAAATCAGGGGTTTGTGGTATACTGGTGTAAGCCTCCATAATGTTTATCTTTTGCATTCTACGACAAATGCCCAATAGCCACCATTCGGTATGGGCTACCAAGCACTTCTTGAATGCGTGTTAGTCCTTCCCTGTCCCACAAGAAATTTTTCAAATAGCCTAGCTATTGTCGGAATTTCACTAAAATTTTACAATTTTGTGTGGGTTTGGGTGCGCCAGTGACTGGCTTAACGTAATTTGTGTATTGTGTAGCCTATCCATAAATGTGGCGTTTGTAGCAGACTGTCTGATACATATTTTGCTGTCGGCTTTTTTTTGTTTAGGAGATTGTCTGATTTGATTGTTTATTTCCCTCAGAACTGAGGAGTACAATTAGTACAAACATAATGTACAAAAGAGAACAATGCCTAAACCATCTGGCCCATTCAATGCCATATAAATACTATGAAAAATACACATGATTTCGACAACTAAATTATAATTGTTTACGTAGGCTACTGTGCCAATTTGACAAACCAATTGTAAATAACTATTCTAATTGTCTCTTTTCTCGTGTAGTTTACGATTACTTTGTCGTCAGCCTATGCTATCCGATGGATATTTTTGTATTAATAGATGATTGATTGATTGATGTAATATTATTTTTGAAGCATTTTCATTTGAAGTGCTCATTATGATTTCTGATATGGGAGCATTCAAGTAGTCTATTAGTAAGCTTTGAAAATATCGTGGGATACAGGGATAGTCATTGAGAACCACCAAATGCACAGCTTAAACTCAATTACATGCATGCCAAATGTCAATCAATCCATCAATCTTTATTATTTGAAATATTCATTACGGTATGAACAAAGAACGAATATTTGTTCTCTTGGCAAACATAACTAGGCTATATAAAGCTACGCTTTTACATAGTCAAATATTCATTAATTAGGTCAGACGATGGAAGTGGGAATCAGTCAGTTCTGTGCCCAAATCCAGTCCTGCTCTGTCACTGATGTATCTAGGGTTTACGCTTATTCGTCCCACCAAGTATTATCCCAATCGCTCCACTCTAAGCTTGTCACAAAATTTCCGCCCCGCCCCCCTCACATTGATCGGATCTAGTCGTCACTTGAAATGGGAGGTACGAGACATGAGTTCTTTCCAAACATCAAGTTTCATTAAGATCCGAGCACCCGTTCAAAAGTTGGACAAAGCTCACGATTCTGGAATCCCTACCCCCTGCTGGAATCCCTATGGTCAAATCGGAGAAACGTGTGTTCTCAAGTTAATGATCGAGTCCCTGATATGCCCGCCAATTTTCATCGTCCTAGCACATCTGTAAGCGCCTTAACTCTGGATCAGTGGAATTTCGCAACCCACCCTCCAACTTCCCCTACAGTTCCCGGATCTGGTCCAGTCTTGTCAACTATGTATCTTGGGCTTGTGCTTGTTCTTCCCACCAAGTTTCATCCCGATCCGCAAACTCTGTACATGTCACACGATTTCCAGTCCCCCCCCCCCCCCAACTCCCCCCCAAAGGCACCGGATCTGTTCCGGACTTGACGTGTGACATCGGAGATACGAGGTCTTTCCATACATCAAGTTTCATTAAGATCCGATTCCCTGTTCAAAAGTTACACATACGTCAATATTCCAGACTGGATCAGGGAAAGGACTATTTCTAAGTTAGATTGGTCGGGCGTCGGGTCCCATATGCCTTTCAAGTTTCATTGTCCTAGCCCATCTGGACGTACCATACCCTTACTCGCCATCACCGAACTGACCGACAGACCGAGGAAAAGCTATTGGCATATCACTTCAGTTTCAATCTAGTTTATTCATTAAAAATCTTGGAACGGCGGTAAGCCGACTAGTTGATTTTACGTCAACAGTGTATACAATAAAGTTAAAATATTTGAAACTAAATAATATATATAGAGCTAATCACATATCACACTATGGCCCATAACTGGCCATTTGTCTGTCAGGTCACGTAACTTATCAATAAAATTATAATGATTAATATCACTTACGGTAATCTTAGTGTCAAAATTCATTATATTTACAATTAACAACAATTACGCTAAAGTAACCAAAATATAAATGACCTTAAAATCTAACTGAAAGATTAGGAAAGATTAGGAAATAATTAAATAAATGTAAATCCATTGTTAAAGAAGGGACAAAACTATTTAGGTACCATGTGTGAGAACATGCAACCGGATGTAGCCTTGGTACTGGTCGAGCCACTGACCGCGGAAGTTGGACACGTGTCGTCTCGTATTCTGGTGTCAGGATTTTTCTTGGGATTGGGTTGGCCAGAATACTTGTACCAAACTGAAGGGATATATTTAGGCGACGGGTTGCCAGAGTTTCTAATCGGAAATCATTGAGAAGGGAGGAATAGGGAAATTTTGAAGATTTAGACACAACTAGAAGGGCTCTATACTGGATCTTCTTAAGCCGGTCCGACTGCTCCTGTGCAAGTCCGAAATGCCACACGGGGCTGCAGTAATCTAGGGAAGATCTTGTGAATGTAAAGTAAAGATGCAGTAGGTGTTTGGGTGGTACTCCATGGCGGGATAAAAGTTTCAGGGACGCTATGGCCATATTCGCCCTTTTGAGCATAGCCTCAATTTGTTTATCCCATCTGATGTCTGATGTAAGGTATACTCCAAGGAGTTCTATCTCCTTGACGCAGCAGGACTCTGGAAGTTCTGGGAAGAAGGCTTCCCACCAAGTTTCATCCCGACCCCCCCCCCCCCTCCAACGCTTTTGAGGAACGAAATGGCTTCTCGAGGTTGACTATCATTTTGTCAACTTGGCCGGAAGGCATGTGGCGTAAAAACAAAAATTGCAACAGATTAAAGCGCTAAACTTCAATAATTAACACAAAAAAGAGGAAGAGGACTCTACTTAAATTTTCGCGTTGAAAAAAATCACAAAGAAGGGGACTAAACTTCTGTCGTACCACGCATGAATTGTCAAATTGGCTGGATCTTAAGGAACTGGTTGAGCTGCCATTCTCTGTGGTCTTATTCGGTTGGAAATGCGGGGAGGAAGAAGGATGTGAGTTTGACGATGGTTGGGGTCTTCCGGTAGCTGGTCACCAAACTAGATAGAAAGTTGATGTCTGCGATTTGACAAGAAGTGAGACCAAACTCGTTAAGAAGGGAAATGTGCAGGATTTTAATATCAATAGTAAAGACCGGTACTGGATCCTCTCGAGGCGTTCCGACTGCTACCGTGTTAAATCGAAGTACCATACGGGACAGCAGTATTCGAGGCAAGGGCGAATGAACACAGGGTAAATGCGAAGAGGGTGGTGTGGTGTTTCGGGGTACCATGGCGGTAGAAAATTTTGAGGGATCTTGTGCCCATATTCGCGCTTTTCTCCACAGATTGTACTTGCTTATCCCATTTGAGATATGAAGCTAGATGGAACACCTAAAAGTTGATCTCCTCTACTCTGCTGCAGTGATGACGTAGGAGAGGTTTGTAAGTTCGATTGGACTTGAGAAAAGACACAGTTAGAACGTCTGATTTGTCTTGTTTGACAGTCACTCATTTGACTGAAGCTTCTTCACCGAGGTCATTCATAGTTGAATGATCGAGAGATCGTCTACGAATTTCTAACGGTCGTCACAGGAGCCTGTGAGGTCATTGATCATGACTAGGAAAAGAAGTGGTCCGAGGTGCTCAGAACTGTGTCAGCAAATTTGTAATCAAATATAGCCTATTTGCTTATTTGACAAGTAGCCTATTGTATTGATAGTACGCTTTTTCTTTCTTTTTCAGTATAAAATCGTCTTTCAATTCTTGTATGGTATGGAAGAGCACATGAGCTCTGAGATGAACAGTACAAATTCTACCTCTGAATGGTCACTTGAAAACCTGAAATTTCCAACTGAAGCCGACATCAAGAACCCAGGATTTCTTATACATCTTGTGTCATTTGTTCTCCTTATTTTATGGCTGACTTTTCTTGTGTTCTACACTTCACTGATCTATGGAAAACTGGTCACAAAGCTTGTGAACAGGTTCATGCCATCTGGCCATTTCTCCCTAGGTAAGTCTTACATAGGCTAAGCATTTAATCTCCTCAGAAAGGACTGATTGGCAGTTCAATGGAAGTCAACGTATACTTCTGATTACTAAATCTTCGTATTTGAATCAGGTATTTTTATATCACCGGGCATCTGTTAGTCTACCAGGGTTGTTTTTCCATAAGAGTGAATAATTGTGTGTGTATCTTGTATGTTTTATTTATTTGCTGTCACTTATTTCTCCTTAAATTTGTTTTTTTGGGATCCCAAAACGTAAGTGGAGGGATACCTATGACATCGCAAAAGTTGTCCGTCTGTCCGCACGACAACTCTCAAAGGGATTGAGATATTTTGATGAAACTTGGTGGGAAGATCCTTTGGGTCAAAGTACAGGTCAAGTTCGAAGATGGGCTCTGTAGCACTATTTGAGGGTGGGGGAGGGGTTTCAAATTAAAAGATAAAACAAATTTTTTTGAAAGCTATTGTGATAGTCGATTATGAGGTAAGAAGACATGCTGAGCACGGTGGTGAAAACCATTTTCTTGTCGGACAAGTAGTTTGTTCGGAATCCGGCAAAAACGGGAAAGTTTGTTAAAAGTAAAAGTCTCATTTGAAGTTGATTAAATGTTTGATTTAGGGGTAAGAAGACATGCTGAACACGATGGTGAAAACCATTTTCTCGCTGGACATGTAGTTCGTCTGGAATCCGGGAAAAACCGGAAAATTGGTTAAAAGAAAAAGTTTAATTTGAAGTTAATTGAATGTTTGATTTAGGGGTAAACATGCTGAGCATGATGGTGAAAATCATTTTCTCGCCGGACAACTAGTTCGCCTGGAACCCGGCCAAAACCGGAATATACGTTAAAAGCAAAAGTTATATCTGAAGTTGATTAGATGATAGATTTAGGGGTAAGAAGAGACGCTGAGTCTGTATATGACAATCATTTTTACCCGGACATATAATTAGTCCGGAATCCGATTCTACCTGCATTTTTTGTAAGTCAAAGTTTTACTTAAAGTTGATTAGATGTTCTTTGTAGGGATAAGGAGAGTAGTTCGTCGAGTTTGTTAAAAGTAAAAGTATTATTTGAAGTTGATTAAATGTTTGATTTAGGGGTAGGAAGACATGCTGAACACGATGGTGAAGACCATTTTCTCGCCCGACAACTAGTTCGCCTGGAACCCGGCCAAAACCGGAATATATGTTAAAAGCAAAAGTTTTATCTGAAGTTGATTAGATGATAGATTTAGGGGTAAGAAGAGACGCTGAGTCTGTATATGACAATCATTTTTACCCGGACATATAATTAGTCCGGAATCCGATTGTACCTGCATTTTTTTTTAGTCAAAGTTTTATTTAAAGTTGATTAGATGTTCTTTGTAGGGATAAGGAGATACGCTGGATTCGTTTCTGAATTTTCTTTTTTTGCTGGACTATTAGTTGGCTCGGGTCTGGGCGAAACCGCAAATTTGGCAGAAGTAAAGCAGGAAGTTTCGCTCAGTATCGTCAAAATAGATATGGCTGATATAGTTATAGATAGATAAATAGATAGATAGAATATCTGAACTCGGTTTTCTCTGATGTTTAGCCTAGCGAAGACTGGATCTGGCGAAGACAAGACCCAATTGTCTGGACCAAATCTTAGATTTTTGGAATCCCATCGACACCTTTGGTCTTGTTTCCTTGTGAGGTATGCCGAAAAAAAAAACTTTGGCAGAAACTCAGGCAAATAAGTATGGCCCATTGCGTCTCAATTCCCTTGTACATATTAGACGGCAAACCATCACTAAATATAATTGATGAAAACACCGCTCACTATACCGCTTTTTTCGCGTTCTTATCGATTTAAAAGCCATCTAATCTTCCTGCCAGTTGCAGGAACCCGCACAGCTCTAGTTGCTTCATTGTCCGTGCTGGGCAAATAGCGGTTTACAAACAGTTACTTAGTTGCTTATTATCCAATAGCCGTTAGTGCTTATTTTGAATAGTTAACCACCTAGGCTACTCTGGAGGTTGCCAGTGAGGACAGTTTTGCCAAAAAGTGGCTTGCAGAAATAAATAGCAGTAGTCGACTATCTATGCAAACAGGCTGTCTAGTTTCTGTTTGTATGGCACTTGCAGCCTCTGGTCTCAAGTGCCATATACCGATCGTAATTACGTCTGTCGGTCTGTCGGGCCTTCCGTTTTTTTTTTGTCGCACTTTTTCGACTTAGGGTACTTCCAGATGTGCTAGGACGATGAAACTTGGCATGCATATCAGGGACCCTACCAAACAAACTTAGAAATAATCAGTTTCCCGATCCGACCATCTTGGGGGGTGGGGGTGGAGGGCGGCGGAATCCGGGAAATTGAGTGGTGTGTAACGTTCGAACGGGTGATCGGATTAGAATGAAACTTAAAAACTGAATAGATTATATGTTTCTAATATCTCGTTTGAAGTCTTGACCGGATTCGATAGCTAGGGGGAGTTTGGGGGGGACCAAAATTCCGGTGATGGCAGTTTTGGGGTTTTCACGACGAAACTTGGCAGGCATACCAGGGACCCGATCAAATTGACTTGAAAATAAAAAAAATTCGTCGATCTGATAATCGTGGGAAGAGTGGAGGGAGGGGAATCCGGAATACTGAGTCCTGCGTAACTTTGGAACGGGTGATCGGATTCGACTGAAAGTTAATTATTGAACAGAGGACATTTCTCTTGTCATCTTTTTCATATCCGGACCGGATCCGACAACTATTGGGGGGGGGGGGGATACGTGACCCGCTTAGACTGGAGAGATTGGGATGGAACTTTGTGGGAATAACAAACAGGTGCTCTGGATAAATCATTTACAGAACCGGATTGGCTCCGGGCACTGTGGTCGGAGTTCGAGAGGGGGAGGTGATTCCGGTGATCGCGGTTTCGGACATTTTCCCGACAAACTTGGCAGACATAGCAGGGACCCGATCGAATTGACTTGGAAATACAAATTTCTCGATCCGATAATCGTGGGGGAGTGGAGGGAGGGGGAAACTGGAATATTGAGTCATGCCTAACATTGGAACTGGTGATCCGAATCGAGTGAAATTTAGTGACCAAACTAAATAGTCTTGTTATTCGATCCGGCCATCGGGGGGGGGGGGGGCTAAGGGCAGTGGAATCCGGAAAATTTAGTAGTGTGAAACTTTCGAACGGGCGATCGGATTGGAATGAACTTAATAACTGGATAGATGAGATGTCTCTGATGTCTCGTTTGAAGTCCAGACCGGTTAGACAGCCATCGGGGAGTGGGGGGGGGGGGGGGAGAGCGGAAATCTCGAGAAACGGTTGGAGTGGAGGGATTGGAGTCAAACTTGCTGGGAAGAACAAACACCTGCTCCAGGTAAATCTTTTACTCAGTTGGACTGTACCCGGACACTTTGGGGAGGGGGGGGGGGTCTCGGAATTCATTTTGATGGCGGTTTTCGAGATTTTCACGACGAAATTGGCAGGCATATCAGGGACCCGATCAGACTGACTTGGAAATAAAAATTTAAATATTCTTTGAGCCCAAGCTGACTTTGAAACATTTATCACGTATCCGTGTAAACATTGTTTGAATAAATAAAAATTTCCTCGGTATGATAATCGGGGGGGGGGGGGGAGGGAGGGAGAATCTGGAATATTGAGTCATACGTAACTTTGGAACGGGTGATCAGATTCGAGTGAAAATTAATAATTGAACAGAGGACATTTCTCTGGTGATCTTTTTCATTTCCAGACCGGATCCGACAACTATTGGGGGAGGGGGAATACTGACCCGCTTAGACTGTAGAGAGGGGTCTGGAATTCCGGTGATACCAAGTTGTATTTCTAGATGTGCTAGGAAGATGAAACTTCACTGGAATATTAGAGATTCAGCAAGATTTGCTTAGAAATCGCTACTTCCCAAATCCGATTATTCCGGGAGTACCAATCTTGACCGCAAAGTAAGAAAATACTTTTAAGCAAAATATACATTTTCATGATCCCCATCAGCCCATTATCGTTTTCGCCTGAAGGGTTTTGCTTACAAATGAAGTTCTAGCTCCCTTAGAGTGCGCATCTTAACCGCAAAGTCGAAACTTACTTTTGATCAAACAATACATCTTAACCCATGCAAGTTATGTATGAGCTTACAGCTCTTGTTATACCTATGCGTACTCTCCTAGAACTTCTGGATGACAATACTAAACATGGCTAGGAGATCTTTTGCAGACGGTCTATGTCTCAAGTCACAATCCATTTTTTTCATTCCTTTAAGTTTGAGAGCTAAACTTGCACTTGAACTACTTTAGACCCAGGGCTTGACTATATCTCCCTGTCAGTGTCATACGTCCAAGTCCTGTGTACTGTAATCAGTATCGTATAAAACCGCTATGCAGGCATGTTCCACGCAGAAATTATTTTTTCTACTAAAGTGAGTTGAGTCTCATTAGTGGATTGCGAGGAACCAAAACAGACGAGGAAAAGAAAGCTAGGCTATATTCAGTCTTGTTTGAGCACTAAAACTACGTGCACACATAATCCTATAAGATTTCGCATGCGAAATTCGCGTCCCTCTGGGGAAACCTGCATGTGATGCGTACAAATCTCAGAGCTAAGGTGGAAGTTTACACCCGACTGCGAAAATCGGCTTTGTATGCACGTACCTTAAATCTGTTATCACATTCGCCTGATCCAGCGGAAATAGTTAACCACATACTAGACCAGACCTAGTGAACAAAGTTTACAAACGCTTTAAGGCGTATTTTTGCCGTTCCCCAGGGACGGGAAATGGCGGGAGCCATGAATGAATGAATGAATTTATTGCACGAAAAAACCCTTGGGGTCTTGGCAACAAAACAAGAAAAAACACAATAAACTACAAAAATCGCTCTCTATGGGACAAACCAACGCGGAGGAATCTAGCCACCTTACGAATATCCCCCATATTTGTATTTCCAATTTTTTCTAGTAGCCACTCCTCCCTAGTAATTCCCACCCCAAATAATTCGACCCTTAAATCACTCAATCCTTCACATTCACACATAAAGTGGAACACATCCTCATCCACCTTTCCACACATTGGGCAAAAGTAAGGGCCATTCTTTAACCTATTTTTTCCTATAAACCTTCTTTTCTCCCCAATAGCTAATCCTCCCCCCCCCCCCCTTAAACTCACCATCCACTTTAAATCTACTCCCGACAACCCAGCTTTAAAATAAATTTCCTCCCTCCAAACATCTTTTGCCTTTGCATAAAACCGTAGAGAAACCGACTCAGCCTTCCAACACTGCCAATCCTGAATTTCCTGATCACGAAGGATTTGCTCCACCTTACGCGACACTTCACCATACTGTAAAGAAGTTCCAACACCACCATTCCATAATTCAGACAGGCCGCATCTGTTAAGAATGTTCTTAATTTGATGAGGCCAAGATTGCTGGTCTTCATTTGGAGGAATGCGTCCCAAACGGATTACGTTAAAAAAAACATCTTCAGGTGACGGAATTAGTCTGTAAAGGATTTAGCCCTTTTGTTTTTTCTTATTTGATTTGCTTAATTTTACATTATAATAAATTACAAACAAAAATCATAACGCTATGAAATAGATGCCTTTCTTTTCAAAATCATTTTTATCCGATAACTAAACTAATATAGATATCAGAAATTCTTATTAAAGTTTAACTGAAAATGCAGCTTATTTTTACATTTGCTAAGTGAATATGTACTGAAACATTTTGACCCCTCAAGGGATTTTGCATTATTTTTAACCGAAGCTCTAGTAATAACATTCAAAATGTGCAGTTACAGCCCACAATTCATCCAGACGCGGAGATTTTGAATTAGAAAATAAGCCTGCAGGTGCAGGATTAAAGATCATGAGTGGCATTAATTTTTAGGCAATGGCTTGATGTTTCAGTTGGTTGGTTGGTAAGTATTTCAAGCATAGAAGAACAGCCACATGAGGTATCACGAATCCGAAAGATTAAGTTCATTCGATGATTTCCATTATTCGTGGACTTCTGACAAACTGAGTAATCCATTTATATCGGCTTTTCAGGCCTATTTAAGTGAATACGTGATGCGTAACTGGACTGTCGGGTCTTAGCCCTTTTCGGTTAAACTTTAACTACCCCTAACTTCTGTTTTCGATAACCTGTAACTTCAGCAACTAGCAAAGTCGACTCCAAACCGAATTTCAAAGGTATTTCGTTCTTTTATGATGGTGATGGTATTCGGAGGATTCCCCTTTCGCGGAGACTCTACATGGAGTGAGACGCTGGGGCGAACAGAACAGTATGGACTCTGAAAAGGGAATCCTCGGGGAACGGCGAGAATACGCCTTTGTTACTAGTCTGGTTCTGCCCGGTATTGGTTGACTCCTCTGGTTCAAGGCGAAGTCAATGACTAGATTATGGAACACCATTCGTTTCAGATTCCCTGTCATGGAACTTTGTGGCTGGAAAGATTATGTTCAAGAATCTTTTGTACATCAGTGAAGATCTGAACATAAGAGTACAGGATGGATTCGTAATTTTCAAGTGGTGGCGCCCGCTCATGGCCTCAGGGGTTGCTGAAGGTAAAATGTTTGCAGCTCTGGCCTACCATACGTAGGATTTTATTTTGGATTTTACAGTAATTCAGCTTGTTTTGGGGGACATGGATGTTCAGTAATCTAGTTAGCAAGTTGTGATTATACTAACACAATTGAGGTGTCATCTTACTGTTCACCCACAGCTCCTTCAGAGGCCACAGTAAGAAAATCGTCTTAAACCAACGAGATTGCTGGGTTGAGGCCCATAGTTTACGATTTATTTTATTTGGTATTGGATACGATAACCTGATTTTGAACCAGAATATGCAAGTGCTAGGAGATGTCTGAAATAAAATTTCCTGATGAGAGGCTAGTGATTTTAACATCGATTGTATCTTTCTTTCTTTCTTTTTCTTAAATCGTCAAAATCTTGAAAAACCCTTGTTGTTTTTGTCCGTTTCGTCTATTTCCAAATCCGAACCATCTCATTGTAGGATTTTATTTATTTTTATTCTCCTTCATTTACTCCTTCTCTCCCAGCCATGACTAAATTTGATCGGTAATACAGTAATCCATTCTTGCACTCCCGCTACCGATATTGGTGCTGGCTAGATTATTCAACAACTTCTGCTCCTACTTTATTTTTATTTTTTTCAGGACACCAAAGCTCGCAATCACGTCTTGCCGTTTTCATGAACGGTTTTGAGCTTCACGTCTTCAACAGGTCATGGCTGTATGCTGAGCTGGAAGAGTTGTTTGACCTGGAACCGTCAGTTATTGGGAGGGCTGAAGGTGATAACAGAAACAAGGGTGGGGGCAGTGAGAGACTTCTTAATGAAAAAGCGAGGAAGACTTCTGACCCGAGTTATGGGCCTTTTTATGTGACCAAGCTTTGGAGGGACATGTTTCCTGCCATCAAAATTCATTTGTTTTCGGTAAGTCTCAACGATAGCGTAATGCATAGCGGAAAAGCCTCCTGTTGGATCCTCCCCAATTTAAACTGTTCTGTGTAAACGGATCGTAAGCCTAAGCCTGTACAAATTTAGAAACTTCCAAGATAAGGCTAGGCTTTTGGATTCAGAGTTGCGTTTCCAGACATCAATGAGTTTAACACGGAGTTTAACATCAATGTGCAAATACCCATTTTTATCCCACCGTGTTTACTTTTGAGTCTAACGTTTAAACACGCTACGTAACTTGCTATTCGGTAGAGTTGCCTGTTCTGGATAATCGATGTTAAACCGACGCATAACACAGAGGGCTAAAACGCTTTTAAACATAAACACAGTAACACTGTGTTTGACTCTGGCAATTGAAAACGAATGTTGCTAAACTCGGGGAAAACACAAGTGTCTGAAAACGCAACTCAGGACACCGGGTAGCTTCACCAATCCACCCACAACAGATTTTCTCCCCCAGATGCGAAAGCGTCGGGCACTGGAGTAAGAAATGGGCCAAATTCCCCGCCTCAGTTTTGCAAAGGTGTGTGTCCCCGGACCGCCTTTCTTCCTACTGAGGAGAGGCAGACTACTGGAGAAAGTGATCTGTTCCCAGAAGTAAAACTCAGATCCAGACGATTTCTTCTTAGCCGTACAACTTTAGGGTTTCAGAACTTTGAACTTTCACTTGCCAAGCTTGAATTTCGTCGTCCTCATGAGGACGAGGAAATTCAAGTCATTTGTTTATATTTAAAGAATTTCTTCGGTCAAAATATGTCGGGCCGAAGCCCTCATTCCATTCATCAGATAGTTAAAAGAGCTTGACCTTGAAATGACTGCGATCTTACTCTCCTTTCTTTTAATAGAGTTGAGTACGCGCATCTCAAGAGCCTATCAGCTGGTAACCGAATTAGCTTATCCAAAACCCTATAATCTGGCCTAGTCTGTGCTTCCCTAGCTAACT
Organism: Branchinecta lynchi; assembly: GCA_023053575.1. NCBI lineage: Eukaryota > Metazoa > Arthropoda > Branchiopoda > Anostraca > Branchinectidae > Branchinecta > Branchinecta lynchi. The sequence continues at coordinate 409,320 of JAKZAP010000005.1, forward strand.
AATTTCTAGCTGCCTTTTAGAGTCCGTGTAGCAGAGGCTACGTGCACTTCAACTGATCTCTCATATTGCCGGAGGTGAAGGGACTTAAGTTCATCAAACAGGACGGCAGCAGTTTAACAAGAATTTTCTTAAAGACCTAATCCAAATATTCTATTTACCTATTCTTACTGATCGGAAGTCACCCGTTTATTTAGATTTGAACTTGATTGCCGAGTTGCTGTTTTGGCTCGAGAAAAACTCCAAGCAGAATGTCTTCTTTTCTAGATGACGAAATTTGCCACGTTTGATTAGCAAAGAATTATAAGACTTAATTGATTATTTGTTTTATGTCTTCAGGAGTACCACACTGGTCTTGGTTTCTTAATTTATTTGCATTTATAATGAACAGTTGGAGCATTAGATACAAATTATTATTTTGATCTTTGGCTCCCTACGCCCTATTATGGCTGTCCCGGATAATCGGCTGAGATTTAGTCGATACCTTATTATTTGAAACGTAGGTAATTTGGTGTTTGTTTTGTTTGCTCATTGTTTGACGGTGATTTTTGTGGTTTTGAACGTTCATAGTGGCAGTAGGGATGGTTATCATTGTGTGTGTGGCTGAAAGATCATTTTTTGTGGTCCGCTCTAAGCGTAAAAGTTACCATAGATTGTTTTGCACCGTTCGCGTGTTCGCGTGTTCGCTGTGCACACCAGTGTCAACGTAATCTGATTTTAGATGATCGGAACCGGACCTAAAATGTTGTTAGCAACTGCTAGTTTATTTCATAACAAATTCTTGTTCAGTGTCGCTTCGTGTTTGGAAACCGGTTGTCACCAGCGACGTTGGTTGTCTCTGTCGAAGAAGGTCATGCCCTCTACACTACCAAGACAGCCATTTCATCAGTGGATCCCTTCATGCATGCCGTGTACTGCGACACAGAAAATTTCAAGGTAAATATCTTCTTTGCACCGCTCTCCGCTCTGGTGTGGTGTTGTGCAACTTTTGTCTTTCTTGCGATTTGCAGAAGGCACTAACCCCTCGCGCTCGCCGTCGGGACTCATTAGTTGCCTTTTTGTTCGACTGTTCACTCGCCTTTTGGACAGCTTTTTACTTTTTTTGCGTTTTCGTAAAATGGTCCTAAGCACTGTTTGACAATTTGCCTTTTTTGTCAAAAAGGCAAACGCCGACTTTCGCCTTTTCCCTCGGCTTTTTGTAAAAAGCAAACTTGGTAGGTGGCCAAGTTAAGCTCTCTTTTTGCTTGTGCTTCACGATTCTTATCAGTTTACCCCAAAATCCAACAAAAGATGGATTTGAGTCAAAATCATTAGAAGTATCTGAAGACTATCTTGGATATATAAGATGTACAGTTTATAATACTAATAAATTAAAAATACAAATACAAGTAAAATGGCATTTGTCAAAATTGTGTTTTCATCCAAGAAAGGAGAGAAGTCCTTAGTAGAAACGGGGACTTGCAAATTTCAAAAAGGCCTGAAAAAGCTTAAAGCTAAAGCCGAAAAGGGGAAGGCAAAAGTCGAACAAAAACGCAAATATTGTTGAAGACGGACTAGTCAGTGTAAATCAATTCGGTTTGTTGTAGTCGCGGATCGGCAAGCGATCTAGCCACATGCCGATTGCCGGCCTCGGGGTCGTCAGTAAATATGTTGTATTCGCGACTCAGTATTTTGTGTGCTTCGTATTATTAATAAATTGTAATGATTTCGCAGCCACTCTTGGCCAACTAAGGGATACAAACCTAACATGTGGTAATTGCGCTTCTAGCTACTAGCTGACAGGGGAAAAGGGAGAAATCTGACATATCTGACGGGTGAGAGGATATCTGTAAAATATAATAGCGAACTTAACTGTCATCACTTTCATTGTTTCCGAAAGAGCTGGATTGACTTTGCGGAAGATCCAGACTTCTGGCGATATGGAAGGTGAAGCCTGGCTTTATGTCTTCAGCGTGAAATGGGCAAGCTTAGACGTGGCTTCGTAACTCTGTTTTATGGCTGGTAGATCGACTCGTAGTTTGTTGGAGTTAAACAAGTGATTGTATTCGGCATTGACGGAACCGGCTAACGAAACGCCCGAACCGGAGCGTATACGCTCTTCTCTCTGTTTTCATTTTTTACACACTTTCTGCACCCCTGTCTCCCCTTTCATCACGCTAGTGAGAAATTGAACAGTTAATTGGCGGTTAGAGAGGACCATAAGTCGATACGAGACCGCAAAAGGTGTCGTCGTCATCAAGTTTGATAATTAACTTTCATGGTTATGCGCGTGTGCTATAGCTCCATATTTGCTCGTGGATGTGTTCCATAAACTTACCAGTAATACTAATAAAAATTTACCATCTCGCTCCAACCTGTGTGAGGGAAATAGAGACTGGAAAGATCCTGGTAGCCTATAGTATTTTTTATGGCATTTGCTCTTCGGCCAAGTGCCATAGCGATCGCAATTTCTGTCGGTCTAGGTTTTGCTAGTTTGGGCACTTCCACATAAGCTAGGACGATGAAACTTGGCAGGCAAATCAGGGACCCCAAATGATTACGTTGAAAATAGTCACTTCCCCGATCCGATCCTCGTGGGTGGAATCCAGGGAGGGGGAATCGGCAATCTTGAGGTGTTTATCACTCTTGAACGGGTGATCAGATCTTAATGAAACATGGTATCTGGAAAGACCTCGTGTCTCAGGTGATCCACTTAAAGTCCGCACAAGTCCTAGATACATCATTGACATAAAAGGACTAGATTCAGTCAGTATGGGGGGAGTTGGGTGGGGTCCGGATTTCTGATTATCCTTGAGTTCGATACTTCCTTATGTACCAGAACGATGCAACTGGGGTGGCACATCAGGGACTTGAAGAAACTGACATAAAAATAGTCGTTTGCATGATCCGATTATCGTGGGGGAGTGAAGGGAGCGAAATCCGGAATCTTGGGGTATTTATAACTCTTGAACGGGCGATCGGATCTTAATGGAACTTGGTATTTGGAAAGACCCCATGTCTCAGGCGATCCATATAAAATCCGGACCGGATCCGGTGACTTTGGGGGGAGTTGGAGAGGGGAACCGGAAATCTTGGGAAACGCTTAGAGTGGAGGGATCAGGATGAAACTTGGTGGGAAGAGCAAGCACAAGTCCTAGATCATTGACATAACCGGATCGGATTCGAGCACTATGGGGGGATTTGGAGGGGGGGGGGGGGTCCGAATTTCCGATTATCCGTGAGTTTGGTACTTCCTGATGTACTAGGACGATGCAACTGGGCTGGCATATCAAGGACTCGAACAAGCTAAGTTGACAATAGTCGTTTGCATGATCCGATCATCGTGGGAGGAGGGGAGGGATGGGGAATCCGGAATCTTGTGACATTTATAACTGTCGAACGGGCGATCGGATTTCAATGTAACTTGGCAAGGGGAAAGAGGTGTCGTCTCAGATGTTCCATGTCAAGCCCAGACCGGATTCGATACTTGTGAGGGGGGGGGGGGGGTGAAGGGGGACATCGGAGTATTCGTGAAACGCCTAGCGCCGAGGGATTGGGATGGAATTTGGTGGGAAGAACACGCATAAGCCGTAAATAGATTCTCGACGGAACCGCATCATATCGGGGTTCTTTAGGGGAGTCGGAGGGGGTTCTCGGGAATTCCGGTGATCGCGAGTTATGATATGACGATGAAACTAGGCAGGCGTATTAGCGACCCGAATAAACAGAATTAAAGACCTGCCACAATGCCCTAGGAAAATGTCTTTGGATCCGACCAGTTTGGGGGAGTTCAGGGAAGGAGAATCCAGAAATTACTGACTTGCGGAGTTTGCGAACGGGTGGTCCGATTCCAGTGAAACTGTATGGGTGATAAGAACTAATGAGCTAGATATGCAAAACATGTCTCCAAACCGCATCCGGCATTGGCTGGGGTAGCTGGAAGGGGGTGGGAGGGAAGGACCTTAAACTTTGCGATACGGTCAAAAACCAAACGAATGGGCTGACTGGGACGCAAGTTGGACAGTACCGAGTTTATGCTGCCTAGTTTGTTATTTGGAATCCGGACCGTATCCGGCAACGGTAAAGGAAGAGGGTCAGGCGGAAACCCTAAATTTGGAGATATAAGTAAGTAAGTAATTTATTTGTAACCCGCCATTTCGAAAAAGCGGAGTATATAAAAGAAAATAAATAACACACATAAAGACACTAACATGTTATATGATATGTTCCAGTTTGATTCAAGATTGAAGGACGAGAAGAGAAGATGTGAAAGATGCCGAAGTGTCTATGTCCTAGTCGTTTTTGACCACAGTGGGAGGATTTGGGGGGAGGAGTGGGCTGCGGAAATTTTGTAGCTCGCGTTGGGTCAAACGTAGGAGAGTGATTTGAACCAAACTTGGAAAGAATCGAGACCATATGTCCTAGATGACATGTTTTAGGTTTCTGACCAGATCTAAAGACGGTGTGGGGGGGGGGGGGGCGGAGTTTCCCGATAAAAGCTTCAACCTGAATGAAACTTGGTAGCCGGTACGAGAAGATGCCTTAGATAATATGTATATGTGGCTGAACCCGATATTGCCCTGGTACGGAAGTTTGAGGCCGAGGCGGGTACCGGCAATAGTACGGCACTCCCAGGAATCAAACTAGCATAGTGAAACATTTGCCCTAGATTATTCGAGGCAATGCCGGAAAATGCTCAGGCTCGCGCGAAATTAGATACCTTATTTCTAGGTCCAATCCTAGGGGGGTTGAAGGGGGGATTTTGTGGCATTCTCGTCTACTTTCTTGGACCACCGACTCTCAACAAGTGACATATGAGCTCTTAGCTGTTGTTGCCATAGTTGTTGCCTTTCACCATTGATTTTAAGGTACAGCGCGTAAGTTGGCATAAGCATTGGGAAAATGAGACTAGACGTTCCCCGCTGAGCACAGCTGTTCGCTTCTCTGACTGTCTTCCTGCGCCGTATGTAGCACCACCTGATTACAGGCGTCGTTAGGAACCTGTGAGCTTTTTAAGTCTTAAAGCTTTCTGAAGACAGCCTAGGCTAACACAGTGTCTAATCTAGGGGGTTCTTTTGAACAAATCCTTCAGTTTTGAGAGACGGTGGTTCGTTCTTCGAAGCATGTCACCAGGAAGGAAACAGTCAGACCGGTCAGTAGCGAAGTACCCAGTAATATAGTTACATAACCTACATAAAATTATGTAACCTATACAATTTTTACCTGTCTCGTGTATTTCATTTGTTAACTGAGTTTCTTTATTTAAAGATTGACACATCCAAATCTATTTTTGCACACTTTAAAGGTATTATGGATTAAACCTTTAAACCATTATTTAACTTATTTATGTAGTTAAATTCATTCGATTACATAATTCGAGTCCTTCCTGTCCGCTGTTAGCTAGGCACGTACTGCACTCCCAACCCTGGGTCAACGTATACTTCCTAGGTGGAACACTATCCCAAATAAAATGGATTTACGGATTACTCGCTTATATAGTAGGGTAGTGGTTCCCAACCATTTCGGTACCGCGTAAGGCTAAAAAAGTTTGCGTACCCCTTTTTGAAGAGTCATTCTTCTACTATTCTACTAAGATCTGTCAAGATCAGAACGCCAAAAAGGCGTAATTTATTGTCATACATCTTGAAGGATTAATGTATACAAATATATACAAATAAATGGGAAACTTGAGGCTGCAAGGTTGTCAATTTCATTATCGTCCACGAACCGGTCAAGAGTTGGAAAGGCACTTGCGCTGTTTCTCTCAACCTTTGTAAGCCAAAACTCTAATTTCTTGACGAAAGCAGATATTTTCGAATTCAGAGATTTAGACCGTGTTCCACCCTTGTAACAATAGTTACTATTAGTTACTATTTCCGTTCCATCCTCACGAAAAGTTACTAAGCTGACCGTTCCAACCTTGTCGGAATAGTAACTAATAGTTACTATTTGCTTACCATGCTCGGTAGCGTAGTAAGCGTAATAACTACGCAGCTCTGCAACGTGATTGGTCGGATTCGCCCCTGGCGTGAGATTCTGCTGGAAAATAGAAAAATCGTTCCAGCCTTGACGGCAAAAAGCCAGAATTCGTGATGTCTTGCGTAGTAACTACGGTAAGTAGGATGGAACACGCTCTTAGAATCTTTGCGTACCCCTGACGAGGGTCTTGCGTACCCTAGTTGGGAAATACTGCAGTAGGGCACATGGAAGCTGGATAGGTTATCCCTTTTGAAACTTATTGTTTGTTGTAGGTGCTTCTTGCAAGGAACGAAAATTACACCGGGATTGTGGAGGAGGCCCCCCGGTACATGGGGGAAGGATTTGTAATTCTGTCATCGAATACCGTTCAGATGTATTTCAGGATGGATGAAGCTGGCTTGGTCCCAGATACCCCGCAGTTAGTGCAGCTTGTAAACGGCGAAACGGAGGAGTTGCGGCCTCCCATTCGCACTCTTGATATTAAGGTAAGACGTGATTTAAACCCTGAAGATGGGTTCCGATAGGCGTTCTCCCTGGCGTTGAACATTCATATGTCCCCAAGGTCTCGGGGATAAGGAGCTGTGCCAATTTTGAGAGGCCGTGAGTAGGGAGAGTTTGGCTGTCGCTGGTACAAGAGAGTAGTAATAAAGTGCGTAGGGCCGAAGGTCATATACATGTTTGTGCTGCTTTGTTACAGTACGATTTTAACAGCATTAAACTGCTGAACTACTTCCTTTATGTCATGTTCGTTATATGTACCGTAATAAGTCAATGGCCCGAAATGACCTGCCGGAAAAAGCTAAAATATTATAGAGAAGGCACTCGTGGTTTGTTTAAGATTTCAATGCTCGCAAAGGTCTTTTACATCGCTAGGAATCTTGCATTGATAAAGTTAAGAACCGGAAATTTGTCTGCTTTGTCTCGAGCTAATTGAGGTGGAATACTCTCGAACTTGGTAGAAATGGAACACGTCGGTATACTAAAGTTGGGACGTGGAATTCCTTAAGTAAGGAACTTCAGCCTGACAGTAGATTATTCTCAGCCTGAGGGCTCAGGAATCTCTACATATACAAATTTTCAGTTCTAGAAGCAGCATTCATTTTGATGGGGCTTTGTGAGACTGTTTCTGTCCTCGGCAAAAGTAGTGGACTTTTAAGTTAAAAGAGTTAAACATAATTACGGATAAGATGGCAGTTACCACGAAGGGTCGACCTAGAACAAGGTGGTGTGGAGGAAATAATAAAATAAAGCAGTTATTACTCATCCAGCCAACTTAAAACGTTAAAACAATAGCCAGTGCCATCTGTTTTCAGATCGAAGATATTTGTGTTAACGGTCTCTCCTGCTCGGGCTGAGCAGGTTCATAGTGCCTAGCAATTTCAGCCGTTCAGTTTTTAGCGGTCGCAGTTTTAGAACTTATTCCGTTAAATAAAAAGAGAAACTTAACGGTCGTCGAATCAGTTTGGGTTTCAACCAGAGCAAAATAACACTGGGGAGTAGCGCCCGGACTTGACTCTAGATCAACACACTCGAGTAGCAGCGATACTAGTACCACTAGCGATAGAGAACGTCCCTACTGAAACTCATCTAGTCGCTCACGAACGTTGGCTCCGATAACTTCATTTTCTGAACATAGCAAAAAAACTATACGGCCTCCATTGTTTCCTTGGCGTGTGCAGACCGCACCTCTGCTTCTCTAGAAATTTTCCAAACCCACAATCTTGTCTCGATTTAAATGCCGCAAGGTTAGTGGGCAGTGGGCGGTGCTACGAGTTTAGCCCGTTTGCAAAGCATAGAAAGCATAGGTCTTGGCGCTACTTGGTGTTATTTTGCTCTGGTTTCGGTGTCAAACTGTCTACGTCGTTAATATATTGATAGTAGCTAATGTAATACTTTTTCTTTCTGTAAGTAGACTTTTCCTTGGATAAGGTTTTCGGGTTTTGACGTCAAGCTACCTACGTTGTTATTATGTTTATAGTAGCTAATGCATATTTTGTCTTCGTGTGGACAGACTGTTCATTCTATAAGTGGCATAACATGGTTAAATAAATATGAGTTTGCGATGTGGTCGTACTTTTAGAACTGTTCCGGTATGTAAATGATAAACTTAACGGTCGTTGACCGAGACGGTTTAGGTTTCGACTTCACGCTGTCTACGTCGTTATTACATTTATGGGAGCTAATGTAGTTCTTTATCTTTCTGTAAATGCAATCAAAATATGTGTACTCCGTTATTTTTCTTGTAGTGTGGGAAGGGCACAAACTTCAGCTATGGACCTTGGACGGATAGGCAGCGGGACCATCTTTTCAAGGCTTTCTACCCTCAGTCATACCAACCCCAGCAGGTATGTCCTTTCATTACTGTATTAGGCTACCTTCAAGACACCGTTGGCCGTGCAGTAAGATTAGTCGCGTTTTTTACAGATCGACTGGCGATTGGGACTTGTTCCCGGGTTCATCCAGTTGACCGTTTTTGTCGCTTGATAGGGGAGCGAGAACAAGCCTTCGAAAAACGGTCTACATCAGTCAATAAATCAGTCCATCCCCACAACTCTTCCCTCGGCAGTCTCTGAAACTGCTGCAGTACTGGCGCTTCCTGAGGTGTAAATTGTACGTTTTTGGGTCCACATGTTTCAGTTTTCAAAATTTGGCACCAAGTTTGACTGGACCTCCAAGAGAAAGTTGCATCGGATCGACTGTTGACTTTGTTCCCAGTCGATCTCCAGTCAAGCGACAAAAAACGGATCGACTGGACCTCCAGTCGACAGTCGATCGCAAAAAACGGCAACTTTCTTTCCAAGCGATTGCAAAAAACGCGACTATTATCAGTTATGTTATGCGCATGTATCAATAACACTTCTGGCAACGGTTTGCTTGTTGGAAAATTTACAATAGAGATAGATTCGTGTTTGAACGCTTCTTTAAATTTTGAACTACCGCCTTTAAAAAGTAGAACGGGTATAATAGATGCATTAAGAACTTAGGGTCTTCTGAGAGCCAAGTGTTTATTTTTTTTCCTTTTATTCAAACAATGTTTTCAACGGATACGTCAGCTACGATTCTTCATCAGCGATATTTCGGCCCTTCTTGGAAAGGGTCCTCGTCAGGAATGCGGTTAGAGAAGCAGGGTTGCCAAGAGCTCGACTCATAAAGTGTCAAAATTCACGGGAAAAAGGTGCTATAGTTCACGGTGCAGAACGGATAAGTCAGCTACATTTTATTAGAGCTATATGTCGCAGTCGCCATGTCAAGAACTAATCACAGCGCCAGCTTTAACTCCAACCAATTTTCAGAGAAGAAGTTCACAAAATCAGACATTTAAGGAAGAATCTTGAATTGTTTTTCCACAAGCTCATTTTCCAGCTTGAGCGGCTTGAGCCTGAAAAGGAACCTTGCCAAGGGCCGAAATATAGCTCTAATAAAATGTAGCTGAGTTATCCGTTCTGCACCGTCAAATATAATTCGCAGTCAGCTTGGGCTGTAGGAATATTTAAAAAGGTGCTTTTTGAAACCTCGAAATCTTTTTCTCATTCCGCTTGCGCAATGCTAAAAATGTGAATAATTAGTAATATTCTTTGTAGGAACATTTTTTAAAGTGTCTTTTAATTTTTAGATCGCAGTTTGTAACACAAATTAATCGGAAATGGGCTTTGTATAAGGCTTCAAAGTGGTTTTAGGACTAAATCACATCAAAGTACAGAATTTTGGGGGCGATAATCCGTAACTTTAGTAAAGTAATTGAAATGGTGCTTTTCTCAACTCAGAAGTGCCGTTAGTATGAAAAGGTCACTTTCGTAGAAAAAGTGTCATGGTGTCACCCAGAGGCAAAGAGTGTCAAAAAACACAAATAGTCTCACACTTGGCAACACTATAGAGAAGATTGCAACATGGAGCATCGGGAGAATTATGCCGTAAGAACCATGAGCCCAGTTTAAAAAAAATAATGATCCTGTTGTTATAATTTTGTCGGGGCATAAACTTAAACTTGATTTAAGAGAGTTTTGTTTCTTCGTTGAATCACAAGAAGGCAAGCCGCGACAAATCAGATGCGCAGTAGCGTGAATAATATTGAAGAACTTGGATCGTCGGGTTTCGTCAAACATTATACCATAATTCAATTTATTTAATAATAAAGCAAAAGATATCTCTCGTGGGCAGAGCCCAAATACGATGTTATTTTAGTCAGAAACAAAAATAAAATAAGTTGTCAACAGATAATGCTAAAGATCATTATACTGCTTTACGAAGCTCGGCACAAAGCTTCTACTGTAACGCATAGTGTTACAGTAGATTGGGGGGGAGGGGGAAGGAAAGAACGGTACATGGTTTGCTGGAGTAGGGATGAGCCAAAGTCGAAGCATAGTTTTTCGCGGCGGGAAGAAAGGGATTCAATTTTAAATTCTTTGAGGTAAAAAGAGTATGGTAGGGGGGAACTGCCATAGATAATTTATATCGCTATACCATATATGGCATACCTTTATGCCTGCCGATTTGCTAAACTTTATGATCTTTTCTCCCAGCCTACTCGACCTCCTATCCCCGGTGAAAAGCGGTGCTTTCAGTCGTTTGACATCCGCGTCAGTATGCTGAACGAAGCCACGATGGATATCTTGTTCTCGAAGCAGCGAGTAAGTGACATTTTTAGTTTTCAGAAGTTAATGAATTTGCGCAGCCCCAATCTAGCAGAGGGTGGCGGTGTCATTATTTTTTGCAATTCAGAGCAAAATAACACTAGGGAATAGCGACACTAGTACCACTAGCGATATATATGTGGGGGGACGCTTCTAGTTCTTCATTTTCACTGGTGAATGGTTTACGCCAGGGTGGGGTTTTATCTCCTTTGTTGTATGCCGTTTATGTTGACCTTCTGTCCGAACAGCTGAAAAATGCTGATATTGGGTGTTTCGTCGGTGGCAAGTGCTTTAACCATATTTTCTTTGCTGACGACCTGGTAATTCTCTCGCCTTCGGTACATGGACTGAACCGTCTTCTTGCTGTTTGTGATCATTATGCAACTAGTTTTGGTATAATTTTCAATGTTAAAAAGACCGTAGCAATGGCTCTGCTTCCTAGCGGATGTGATCTTCCCCTTCTTCCGGTGGTGCTTTCTATGCGTACACTGGATTACGTTTCAGAGTTTAAGTATTTAGGTTTTTTGATTAGTAATAAGATGCGGGATGATTCCCATAATTTAGAGCTTATCCATAGCCTATGTAAGCGGGGGAACGTCCTAATTTGGAAATTTAATGACGTGAGTCTTGCTGTTAAAGTGCATTTGTTTATGACGCACTGCTATTCATTTTTCGCGTTACCCCTGGTGTATAACCATACGAAAAGATCACGTTTGAACCTAGAAGCTTGTTATAAGCGTGTTATCCGTCGGTTAGCAAAGCTACAATTTCGAGCTAGCATCAGCAAAGCGTTTGTGTCGAAACATTGTTGCACATTTATTGAAATTGAAAGGAAGTTGAAAACATCGTTTTTTTGTCGTCTAATGGAGTCGCGGAATGATTTAGTGGAGTTTGCTGCAAACCCACTATTCTTCAATCTTCCGATATGGAGTCATTTGCTCGACCCTGAGCCACCATGATGTAGATAGTTTGTACTCGCTTGTTATATTTTAACTTTTTGTGTTGTTGATATGGCTTACGCTGAAATAAAAAGTGTTATTATTATTATTATTATTATATAGAGAATGTCCCTACTGAACTCAGTCAGTCGTGCACCAGACACAGCGAAATAAGAAACAACCTCCCCTGTTTCAACGAAGACCGCATCTTAGCTTTACCAGTTATTCGTAAACCTGTCAATTTGTCTCGCTTTAAATGCCGCAAGTGTAATAGGCGGCGATACGACTTCCGCCTGTTTGCCAAGCACTGAAAGCATAAGTTTTGGTGCTACTCCCTAGTGTCATTTTACTCTGTGGCAAGTGTACTGATGAGTACCGAAATTGTCGCATCGTATTTTCGGTAAATTGTATAAGAAACATTGTGCTCCCGGCTACTTTTCAGCTTGGGCGACAACTACATGGGATTGTCTTACCATCTTCCGCCCATGGTAGCCTTTTGCTTCTTCTTCCTGAATTCCGGTGCAGTGTCTGCAATAGCTCTCATCGTTTCACTTAAACAGAAGACGGTGCTTATTGTTTGTCCGTACAAGGGTAATTGCCTTATTTTGACGGATTCATGGGTCGAGCTTATGACTCTGGTTCTTGGGGTTAACTTATTCGTTAGCTGCTCACCCTCGTCTTTTCTTAACCATGTATTTCTACTCTTCTCTTTATTCACACTGTATGTAGCATACTGTTTTAGTAATTTTTATTAAACCAGTAGTAATTTTTAGTAAACCTTAGTAATTTTTAGCCTTTTGTGTCTGGTTCTGTTAAAGTTTAGTAAGAAACTCGGAATATTCGGACGAACTGAATGCTCTTAAGTAATGTGTTTACCGGATGAGACTGCGAATTCTCGGATCTCTTTTCGAAATTTGGCTCCGTCGGTAGCAAGACTTCGGCTAATTTCTGGAGCGAGTGTGTTCATGACTAAAACCCTTCTCTGCCTTCGCCAAATGACCACTTTTGGTATAATTCTTTCGCATGCCTTACATATCCGTCGGTAACACCTATAGTCCGAAATTCTCCGTTGCATTACAATAGTCGGACTCTGGCCTCTGACAGCGTTGAGATGTTCTAATCATTAGGATATTACCATCCGATTTCGCAACAGGTTCTGTGAGAACCTAGCTTAAAGCCACACACAAAGCACACAATCCGATAAGACGGCGGATGCGAAATTTGCGTCACCGTCGGGAAACATGCATGAGAAAAATTTCGGAGCAAAGGAGGAAATTCGCATCCGACTGCGAAAATCGCACTGTGTTTGAACATGCATTAATGCATCACCACTGCACTCAAAGCTTTACATGTTACAAATCTTCAATTTTTCTTATTTGTAGGAAACGAAGGCTTTTCACATGACGGCAGCTCCTGGGTCGTACTTGGAAATCACCATACCCTGGCTCATCAGAGACGATGGTTGTACAACTAAAGTCATAGGCCAGTTATTCCGCGTCGAAGCATGTACGAGCTTACAGGTAAGACGGATTTGTTTTTCCGTGACTATTACTATCCGAACGATAGTAAGATACAACATTTCAGCTCTACTTACAGAAGAAATTGGGAGCGCAAGGCGTATTCTCGCCTTTCCCCGAGAACTCCTCAGGGAATCGAAGAGAATGGCGAGAATACTCTATATGAAACGCAGTCCAAAACACGCCGGTGATCCTCAGGAAGAAGGAGTAAGCGTGTCCGTACGACTCAAACTCGATCACTCAAATCCTGTGTCAATCAATCATCGCGATCTTTGGGAGCAGCTGCGACACCACCTCTGCCTTTCTTCCGCTAGATACCCGAAGAGGCCGGAGATTTTGCATCGGCAAGGAGAGATAGTCATCAATAGTATAGAGGGAGTCACTCCACGCGGACTCGGCGTACAGAGAACAACGAGAACACGGCGAATGCTTCCAAAATGGATTTTCTCTGAACAAAAAAAATAAACAGTTGACGAAATTAGTCTGGATCCATTTTATTTTTGGTTTTCTTTATTCTGATTGTTTTTATTTTATTTTACATTGCACCAACACCAGTCCTTTTTGATGATGGTGATGAAAATCGGAGCATTTCCCGTCCGTAGGGACTCGCGAGAATACGGGAGTGAATCCCCGGGACAAACAAGAACGCGGGGACTCCTCGAGTGGAGTCCTCGGGGACGGAGAGTACGCCTATTGTCGAATCGCTGAAGGGATAGGTCACCTCGTCCGGCCTCATCCATTGCCACGCCGAAATTTCGTTAGAATTAGTCTCAGATAACGTATTCGTTTAGACTACGGTTTGCAGCCAGTTCGGACTGAAAAGGAATGCCTGTGGACAGACATCTTCTCATCCCGGGTAGGAGGAAGCCTTTATCTTGAAGAAACCTGACTTGTGGTGCGGCGAAGAGTATTTTTTCAGCCTGCCTCTTCGTGAGGATTCTTCCTGTTGCTTGCCTCCCTATTGGGAATCTATGATCAAGTGGTAACCTGCGGATCTGATTGTATTTGATGGTTCTAAACGGATAGGTACAGGTCAGCTGAGATTTCAGTTTTGAAGAGGAAGGACCCGGGCAGAGAATGACCGAAATATCGCCAAAATAAAGCCGCTTTCACATTGATGCGTCGTTGCGATGCTTTGCATATGCATTTATCTTGCATTGCCTAGCGTATCTTTCACACGTGCGCGAGAAGCTTTTACGGTGTATGCGAATTTATGTTTCCATTTCTCGGTTTATTCTGCCGATTTTTCGTTATTTTCATCATTGTTAGGTTTTTCTTCAAAAACTTCAATTTTTCGCTGAAAAATCTGATGTATACGCGTCGACGCAATGCAAGAATAGAAGTTGGTTCTATTCTTGCGTTCTATTTGTCTGCGAAGCTCTACGTTGTGACGCCGCAAGCGCGACGCTGAAAGTTGCGTAACTCAGTGTGAAAGGCTCAACGTGTCAGTGTGAAAGCGGCTTATATCTCAGCTGACTGATCGATTTAGTGTCGTCACGTATGATCCGCAGTCAGCTTGGGCTGAAGAAATACTTATAAATGATTGATTTGTTATGTTTGCTACGTGCGCACGACATCTATGATGTCTTTTATCTTCTGACATTTCAGTTTCGCAATTTTGCTGAATGTGAGAGACTGGAGTTCTCTGTAAATATGCATTACCCTCGGATTTGGAACGACCATCAGGAGTGGACATTCACTATTGGCGGTTCACGAGTATCGACGTACATAGTGTATGACCACAAGGACTTCTTTCAAGGTAAGTCCTGTACATTTAAAATGAATTCTGATTTGTTAGCTTCGCTTTTTCAGTTAGAAGGTTACAGCCTATCGTAACCGGAGAGGTGAGGTCCTCAAGGCGCCATAAATGGCGCGTAGAATGAAGCCTCTACAGTCATCACGAAGCTGTGCAGACCGAACAGTCTGATTCGCTTGACAGGATACAGTTTAGAGCCCTCCTGGTAGTTTTCAAGTCCACTAAAGTACCGTATATAGATCCCCTTAATCCTTATAATTTAGAAATCCTGGTGAATCGCCGTGAAAAACTTTGGTTAGTGTTTGAAACTAAAATCTTGAATACTCCAGCACCACGTGATATCCTCCCCCCAGGTTTTTCAGTGGCAAGAGTAAGGCCTGAGAGAGTGGTAGCCCAGTCAGTACCCAGTTCCAGCCAATTAAACACACAACTACTCGTTACCTAAGAAGTAGTGTTCCCGCCTTCGTCAACCTTTTTAACTCGCATCATTAATTTTATATAGAGTTGAATAATTTGTGTTATGTTTGAAAAGTCTTTGTTATATTCAGACTAGTGTAGAATTATCTTTATTATATAATTACTGTTAATATGGACAAACAGCTTGACCGTTGTATCGGTTTTGAAAATAAATTGAAAATAGAAAAATCAATGTTGTCATCCCATTGTATGCTGATGTCGTTTTGCAAGTAAAAATCATGTCCGAGGGTAATTTCGACCACTGAGAGTAATTTTGCGGAGACAGGCATTGAGCCTATCGCCCAATAGAACTGGGCTTGGGACCGGCTGCGGCGGAGTTTAATCTACCATGAGAGGTCGTCCATTGGTTTGCCGTGCGTAAACTCCAAGACTCCAAGATCGGTCTGGAGCAGAGATGGTTGAATCCGAACATGAAAGGATTAGAATCCGAATTCAGGGCTAGGTACGAATCCAATTCCGAATCCACCATTCATGCTGAGGATTTGAATCCGGAATCGAATTCGACATTAACAAAAATCATGTGCATAGGTTATAGTTTAAAAAGCAGAGGTGACAAAAAGGTAGATAACGTGATAGATTACTGAGGACGGTTGCTGGTGTAGACCCAAAAATTGGATTGCCTAAGCTCACTGTGTAAAAATTGGGAAAATGGAAACCGTTTTGAGCGGATTCGTAAAATTGAGTGTTTCGAATCCGAGTCCTAATCCGGACTGACAAGCAGAAGATTCGAATCTGGCCAAAAGCACGAATCCTGGATTCGAATGCAGATTCGGATTTACCCATCTCTGGTCTGAAGTGGGAAAGATTCTTCTAGGTCAGCGTAATAACCACTTGTGTGTAAGCCTTCCAATTGGCAATTGCTTGCTATTATTTTGACTTATAAGGGAAGCAAGCTTGATTTCGCTGAGAATCTGTCGGTAGAGAAGATGCAAGAGCTGATCGAAGAGCCGCTTAACAAGTAAAATTTTTGTGTAAATAGTGTATAAAATTAGATGTGGGCGATGAAGCTAAACAAATCACTAGTACATTCTATAGTAAGTAGTAACTCGATTTCCATATTGTAACGAATATTTCCGGAGGCTGATAGCTTATATAGCCTACATGTTATTGACCACCGATTTGCTGATATGAGATTCGGAATAGAATTCATTTACTGGTACAATATCTCTCCTCGAAAAATTCGAAGGAAAGACAACATCTTGACGAGAAGACCTTTAAAAAAATTGTCTGTTCTCTTGTCAATAGACGACTAATTCGGCTTGATTGCCTTGCTGACTGGATGCCATGGTGGGAAAGTCAGACACTGCTGGCCTCACATGTGTGGATCTACTCCCAAGGCTAAAAGTCCACTGTCAGAAATGTAATGATGCTTAAAACAATTTAAGGGTGACCATCCTTGCGTTAGTCTTTAAACTTAGACTCCTCAAGTGTTATGTTTTACGGAAACGTGGTCACTTCAAAAATACTCGGGGGTCCTTCGTAGGATTCAGCACAGGGATGTGCGTACGTCCGTGCCTTAAACGGTATCAAACTTCTGACTGTGCTGTAACACTCTATGGCTGCATTCGGTTGAGGGACTATCACGTTTGCAACCCATCCTCTTGGAGGCCAAAAATACCAAATCTTTTAATCGTCTAAGCATTTTTTTTTTTTTTTTCAACTTCACCGCCTTGCATTATTCTTTCAGACCTCATATCTGATTGGTCCTCAAAGAGCATGCCTGATATCCTCCAGTTTATTCCCTATACTTGGCTCTTCACCGTCAAATTTACCGAGTTCGAGATTGTTATCCCGGCCAACCAGCATAACTGGGTCGACTGCTCGTCACAGCACCAAGAAAACTTCTACGTCGGAGTCTGCGGGGACTTATTCGACTTGTCCTTCTCCCTTCCTTTCTGTGACTTCTTGCCAGAGGTGACGGAGCTGAAGCTCTGGATTCAGGGCGAGGTCTTGGAGTTATACCTTTACCTACCGCCAGTGAACACGAATCGTGACTTGCTGCAGTCCTTGATGCAGGAGGGGAAGTATGTGGAGATGCCAGGACATCCTCCTTTCACCAAAATTAAGAATAGGTAAGTGAAATATTCGGTTGCCCGAACTTACCTGAGGAACGACAGTATTACTCCTCTAGCACAGCTGTGACCCATTATTTATATGGAGTAGTAAACAAATAAACTTTGCGGCGCTTTCTCGTGCCGGATTCGTAGTTTAATTCACTATCTGTCAATTGTAAATATTATATTCTTTTATATGAACTGGTTTTGATTTGACGAACGTCTTCAATGCTTATTGTTGTTTTTTTCTTTGAATTTTGTGTCTATAGATAGATAGATAGATAGATTTATTTGCTCTAAAAAGCCACAAGGGCCATTGCCCTATGACAGCGAAAATAATAATAATAATAATAATTTATTTCTGACCCATCACACACTCACAAAGAGAAAGACGGAGTATGAATACGAAAAGAGGAAAAAGTAATATACAGAAAGACACAACACCATACAATAAGCACACGAAACCAATTTTTAACAAATTAACCTAATAATAAAAAAAAAGAAAACAAAAAAAAAAATAATCCCTTCCAAGGGTGGTTGGAATTATTTTCTGACACCTTAAGAAAAAGTTTGTCTGCAGCATCAAGAGGATCCGACTAGTTGTATCTCTCCCGCAGTCTACAGTTCCTTGTCCAAGGCGGTACCCGAATGAGAAACTCTGCATTTTTGAAGTAAGCCCTTCTAATTTTTGTTTTATCCGATGGAGTTAGTATGTCCCGGAAAGGAACCAAGTATAGAACATGCGGTAGAGATACAGTATTATACACTTTTGCAATTGTGGCGTTTACCAAGATTAAAGTTTAACTGAAAAGCAAACTTATGTTTGTATCATTTAGTTGAATACACTGAGTTATTTAGATTCTGCTAAGAGATTTTTTTATTTTCCGCTATCTGCTCTAGTAGCGAGGTCCAGAAAATCTACGGCTGTCCTCACAGCTCAAATTCCACTATGACGCGGAATATCTGAATCTGAAGACAAACGCGGCTTTTTAGTGGGCGGTGATAAGCTTGGTGAAGACTGCTTAGTGCCTGAACAAAAAAGTTTCAAAAATCTTTTTCGTCAAGCATACGACACGGGTAGTACCACAAATCTGATAGGGAAATTCCACTATTTGAAAACTGATTATTCGTGAATAGCGGAGCAACGAAGTAACGCATTTTCATCGGGTCTTCAAGCCTCTTTAAGTGAATAGGTGAGGGGTAACAAGACTGTGCCATCTCTGCCCTTTTCAGTTAAACTTTAAGCTGTGCTCCAACAGCACCATCATACGAATTACATATCTTACGCTCAGTTGGAGCGATAAGTAATTTCCGAGTCGACTTTAGGGAAGTACCAATAGGTAATCCAAGATATACAAGTTCCTGCGATGGTTTGACAACAGAATCACGGGGGCTCACTGTGTCTGGGGTTTCAGATCGGTGGAAATTAAATAATAACACTTGAGACTTAGCCGCATTTAAAGGAAGACCGATTTCATTGAAATTTCGTTATAACTTTTTTCCAAACTAAACACAGCCCTACTTAGATTAAGAACTTCATCCGCATAACTTAAAATAGACACACTGACACCATTCACGCAAGGGGACAAAACAACAATCGGCTTTGTCCGACGCATGCTTTTTATGGCACTTGCCTTCCGGCCAAGTGCCACATACCGGTCATTTTTCCGTCGGTTGGTCGGTCGGTCAGTCCGGTGTTTGCGAGTTGGGTACTTCCAGATGTGCTAGGACGATGAAACTTAGCAGGCATATTAGGGACCCTACCAGACTAACTTGGAAATAGTCACTTGCCGGATCCGACCATCGCTGGGGGAGGGAGGGGAGCCGGAATCCAGAATTTAGTGACATGCATTACTTTCGAAACGGTGATCGGATCATAATGAAACTCGATATTTTGAATGAAATCATGTGTCAGATATCCCATTTCAAGCCCGGACCGTATCCGATGAATGTGGGGGGCAGTCGGAGGGGAGGACCGGTAATCATGTGACACGCTTAGAGGTGGAGCGATTGGGATGAAACTTGGTGGGAGGAACAAGTACAAACCCTAGGTACATCATCGACAGAACCGGACCGGATTCGTGCACTGTGGGGGGAGTTGGAGGGGGGTTCCAGAATTTTGGTGATACGGAGGTAAGTTACTTCAAGGTGGGCTAGGACAATGAAACTTGCAGGCAAGTCAGGGATCCGACCACCGTGGAGGGGAGTGGAGGGAGGGGGAATTCGGAATCTTGAGGAGTGTATAACTTTGAAACGGGTGATCGAATCTTAACGAAATTTGAAGACCTCATGTTTCGGATAACCCATTTAAAGTCCGGACCGGAGCCGATGAATGTGGATGGGGGGGGGGGGGGTAGGAGGGGGTACCAGAAATCTTGTGACACGCTTAGAGTTTAGCTATTAGGATGGAACTTGGTGGGAAGGACAAGCACAAGAACTAGATTCGTCAGTGATAGAACCGATTGGATTTGGGCACTGTGGGGGGTGGGGGTGGATCTGGAATTCCGGTTATCGCGAGTTGAGGTATTCCAGATGTGCTAGGACGATGAAACTTGGCTTGAACATTAAAGACTTTACATGATTGGCTTAGAAATAGTAAGTTCCCCAACCCAACCTGCATCCTAGAGGAATGGAGGGAGGGGGAATATGAAATTTTTGGTATGTATAACTTTTGAACGTTAAAGTTAAAGTTCTGTTTATTTCAAATTGAATGCAACATAAAGAGCCAATTTGCAGCGAGAATTGTGACCGGTGTTTGGCCGACGAGTGGTCGGATCTTAACGAGACTTGATATTTGGAAAGACTTCGTGCCTCGGATATCCCATTTTAAGTTTGGACCGGATCAGATGAATTTGGTGGGTGGGGGGGGAGGGTACCGGAAGGAAATCTTTTGACACGCTTACACTGTCAGCAGGTTGGTGACACTTTTTTTTCATGCAGTACGGAGCGCGTGTGAATTGATAGTTTTTCTTTTCTACAACGGATCTTGGCCGAGAGGAGTTTTTGTGTGGCAAAACCGTTGAAGGGCAACAAAACGTTTACTGCGCCAAAAGTGTCACTCGTGTCAAATCTATTGTGACCCAAAAAGTGTTTTATAACGCTTCACCGTTGAAGAAAAAAAAGTCGTGTTACGTTATAGCGTTGTAGAAAATTAAAACCTATCAATTCGCTCGCGCTCCGTTATACACCCAAAAACGTTGAACTATGAAAAACATTAAAATCGAATATACCATAGTGTTAATAGATATATATTTTCCATGAAATAAGCAAAGGTATAAGAACACTTTTTCTGATCTTCCGAAGCTCGAAAAATTGCATCAGACCACCGTGGCAATACCGCACGCTGTATTGGTAAGAACCGTTTCACTTCAATTTGAACAGGGGTGTGTATTAAGACATAAACATCGCGTATAGTGCTATTCAGCTTGTTACACCTGTTTGAACATTACTTTATACGTTTATTTGGCTATATAAGAGCAACATAAGGTCACGCGATATACTTCACTAGTTAATGAAATTGTGAACTACACGGTTTTGTCGTATGCCCAATGATATGCCGTTCTTACTGAAGTTGTGACTTAGGGGCTACTAGGCTGGTACGGTTGGGTTTACCACACTTTGCAATGGAAGTGGTTCCAATAAATCCAAATACTTATCCTTAGACACATAATTGTATTTACATATACATCTACAAAAATGACATTCTTCTTTCATTTCATTTTCACTGGTTTTACGTTACATCGCACGCACAAACCATTTCATTCCTAAATAATTATGGGCCCTTGTGGAAGACAAAATATGTCGTTTGGACAAAAATACGTTTGCAGTGTGACTGAGGTGCGCACTTTAAGAGGGGTCAGGGATATTTTCTGAGTAAAACCCTAGAGGCACAAGTGCCCTCGGAAAATGACAATGCCATGTCCTGTCCAGACCTTAAAGACACATCTGGTATATGTTCTCTTGTCAGTTATTAAGTTTCATCCAGATCGGGCAACTGGTTTGAAAGCTCTGCTTCATTCCCGTTTACCCTCCTTCCACTCGTCCTGTATCGTCGGACCAGGGAAATTACTATCTGTTTAGGTCTTTAATACACTGACAAGTTTCATCGTCCCACCCTATATTGTAGTCGCCTACCCTTACTGCCACAAGACCCCCCCCCCTCCCATCCCCCACAGTAGCAGGATCCTGGCCCGACCTGTGAATAAAACATCAAGGACGTGTGCTATTGCCGTTTGCTAAGTAGCCTACCATCCTTCCCGATTCCTCCACTACAAGACTGCCTCAAGATATCCGGTGCCCCCCCCCCCCCCCCCCGAACACCCACTGCAGTAGTCGGATCCGTTCCGGACTTTAAATGAAATATATTTTCATTCATCCGATCATTTGTTCGAAAGTTTGCATGCCTGAAGATTGGGGATTCCCCCTCCCTACACTACTTCCAAGATGGTTGGGTCTAGGAAGTGACGATTTTTAAGTCAATCTGGTTTCATCTTTCTAGCACATCTGGAGGTACCCTAACTCGCGATGACCAGACTGATGAAAAACAAAAACAAGCCGAAACCGAAAAATTGTAGATATGCTATGCTCCGATTCCAGTCAAACCTGACGGGACAGGAAGAGGAGATGTCTGAGTTTGACATTTTTATTTCCGGCTTTCCGAGTCGTATTCAGCCACAGTGGCCACAAATGTTGTGGCTCGCATAGGGGTTAAACAAGTGGAGGGATTTGAATGAAACTTGGAATGTAGAGAGCTCATATGCCCTAGATTACTTATTTTGGCATTCGAACCTGATCCGACCACGGTGGGGTGGGGGTCAAGGAGTTAGTGGAAGTTCCCCCCAAATGCTCAGATTCAAGTGAAACTTAATAGTTGGTAAGATAAAATGCTTTAGATGATCCATTTAGGATTCCGAACCAGATTCGGCTGCTGTAGAGGGAGTAGGAGGGGGGGGGGGGGGACCGGAAATCGGGTGTCATGTCTAGGGACCAAACTAATGGATCTGTTGGGTTGAAACTTGGAAGGTACAAAAGTCATTTGATCTAGATGATCCGAGGCGATGCCGGAAATGCTCAGACCTGAATGAAGCTATATATCCTACATGAGGGGTAGCTGACCTCGTTTTTACACTATCTCGATTGTTGCCGCCAAAATGTTTAAATGCAATGTGCATGCTGTCCTGACAGTCAAGAGGCAAAATATGACTTTTTGGAATCCCAAAACGTAAGTGGAGGGATACCTATGACATCGCAAAAGTTGTCCGTCTGTCCGCACGATAACTCTCGAAGGGATTGAGATATTTTGATGAAACTTGGTGGGAGGATCCTTTGGTTCAAAGTACAGGTCAAGTTCGAAGATGGGCTCTGTAGCCCTATATTTGAGGGTGGGGGGAGGGGTTTCAAATTAAGGGACAAACAAATATTTTTTTAGAGCTATTGAGAAAGTCGGTTATGAGGTAAGAAGACATGCTGAGCACGATGGAGAAAATGATTTTCTTGTCGGACAACTAGTTCACCTGGAATCCGGCCAAAACCGGAAAATATGTTAAAAGCAAATCTTTTATCTGAAGTTGATTAGATGATAGATTTAGGGATAAGAAGAGACGCTGAGTCTGTATGTGACAATCATTTTTCTCCTCACATATAATTAGTCCGGAATCCGGTTGTACCTGCATTTTTTTTAAGTCAAAGTTTTATTAAAAGTTGATTAGATGTTCTTTATGGATTCGTTTCTGAATTTTCTTTTTTTGCTGGACTAGTAGTTCGCCAGGAATTCGGGCGAAACCGCGAATTTGACAGAAGTAAAGCAGGAAGTTTCGGTCAGTATCGTCAAAATAGATATGGCTTATAGAGGTATAGATAGATAGATAGATAGATAGATAGATAGAATATCTGAACTTGGTTTTCTCTGATGATTAGCCTAGCGAAGACTGGATCTGGCGAATACAAGACCCAATTGTATGTATCAAATCTTAGATTTCTGGGATCCCATCGACACCTTTGGTCTTGTTTCAACAGTCATGTGTCCAAAAATATTCAGATTCTTCGCCTATTCTTTGTTTTGAAGCTGCTTTGAAAAGGGATTTTCTGGCAACTCTACCTTTTTCATCATTTTGTAAGCTGTTTGTAAGTCGCGGCTAGGAGTTCGCGCTAAGGTTAGAATCAGGTATTTCTAGGTCCGTACCATATTTTTTAATGGCAGGGCTTTTTGTGACGTTCTCACCTGCTTTCCTGTACCACCTACTCGTAACAATTGTCATATGAGCTCGTAGCTCTTAGTTAGGTTACTCAGCTGTACGCAAAAAGTGGGTCAGTAGATTCATAGATTCGCCTATATTCTCCCATCTATGAGTTTTCCATCCCAGCAAAACTTTTCCACAGATTGAAATATGGAACGATCAGTCTTCTCCGTCGTGAATTAGCGTTCACCTTCCTTCACGGGCTGCACGCCCGATTCGAAATTTGAAATCGCCCGCGCTGCTAAACTGCCACCCGATGAAAAATGTGTAGCCTGCGTAGTAGTATGGTAGTAGTACGAAAATGTTGCATGTAGTACTATGTAATAGCAAAGAATTCTATCATTTAATGTGCCTCAGACTGGTCCAGTCTTATGCAGTAGTATCCAGTAGCATCCTGTCTTGCCATAGTAGCATCCAGTCTTGCTAATAGTAGCATATAGTAGTACGCAGTAACACGGTAAGCTTGAAGTAGAAGCACGTAGTAGCATCGTTCTGCAACTTTTTCGTACTACTTCAGAGTACTATTTTGAGATAAATTTTTCATCGGGCATAGAGCTATCGCAGTATTGACAGTTAGGATCAAACCTCTTGAAATTTAACGACAGGAAGAAGGAACCAGCAAAAGAGTACCCAAGGAGAGCACGAAGCAGGACAAAGGATAGGCGGAGCCTGTAGCGTAATTTCGGCGTTAACTCCTTGAAGAGCATTCGGCAACCGCAAATGAACCTTATAGCAACACTGGATCTGTGATCTGTGAACATCCCAGACGAGAAAAGGCGAGAACGCCGGAAATTACACTAAATGCATTTGAACGACTCAACGTGTGTCTCAACGACGACTGTGTTTATGATTAGCTCGGTATGAATGTTGTGAATAATTATAAATGAATTACATCGCTTACCCTTCCAAGCTTCATTGCCTTTCTTGGCAGGCGAAAGGCGAATAGTGTCTGTTTTTTTAATAAATTTATCTCTACTCTACTCTACTCTTTATATTGACTTAATACTGTGAAAACGTTTTTACTTGCATAGTAGCCTATTTAAGAAATGTCACACGTCTTTGTTTGAAAAAATGTTATAGTTACGTTTTTAAAGGGAAAATGTCTCGGAAAAACATTAATGTATCAAAAGGTGTAATTTTTAAGGGAAAACGTCTCAGAAAAACGTTAATGTAACAGAAAGTGTTGTTACCCACGAGATCAAGATCCTGAACGGAGTCCACTATCCTACCAAAACAACCGAGAATCTCCGTATCTATAGGTTTCAAGACATTCAATTATTGAAGAGCTTGAGAAAAGCTAAGAAAAAAAATGAGACACTTTCGTTAAAGAAAAACGTCACAAAAAGTCGCAGGAAGGAAGTTTGAAGTATCATGTCAAAATGTAACAGCGTTAATCGATACTTGCTCCTCTAATTGCACCCTAAATTTGAACTGAATCTGACAGAATATACCGGAGTTATAAGCAAAATGAGACGTTTTTGTTATGGAAAAAATGTCTCAAATACAAAAATATGCTGCATGCCTGCAGACAGTATAGAGTCGAGCGATTGGGATGAAACTTGGTAGACGGACAAGGACAAGAACTAGATACATCAGTGACGAAGCCGGACCGGGTTCCGGTGATAGCGAATTAAGGTACTTCCAGATGTGCTAGGGCGATGAAACTTGGCTTGAACATTAGAAACTTGACAGGATTGGCTTTCTCACGTAATACTGTTGTATATACGGCTTGCCTTGGGCGAAGTTTACTCTTGTTACCTTACTTCCAAGGGATTTGAAATGTGCAACCTTGTCTGAACGTTTACATTGTGCGACTGCACAATTCTAATCCTCGCTGACCAAATAAAAGCTTTCGATCTCCTGGATCACGCGGTTGCTTTGGACGCAATTTCTCAAATAGGTGCAAGTCAATTTTCTCAGCGTATGATTGCCAGTTTTCTCTCGGACCGGAGCCAAGTTGTAAAACTGAATGGTTCCATCTCCGCAGTTGAAACAAGAACTTGCGGTACCCCTCAAGGTATTAAGTTGGGTCCTCTGATTTTTATGGCACTTGCCTTCCGGCCAAGTGCCATATACCGATCACTTTTCCGTCGGTCTGTCGGTCGGTTAGTCCGGTGTTTGCGAGTTAGGGTACTTCCAGATATGCTAGGACGATGAAACTTGGCAGACATATTAGGGACCCGACCAAACTAACTTGGAAATAGTCACTTGCCCGACCCGACCATCGTGGGGGGAGGGGGAGGTTGCGGAATCCAGAAAATAGGGACATGCGTAACTTTCGAATGGGTGATCGGATCTTAATGAAACTTGATACCTGGGAAGACCTCGTGTCTCAGATGTCTCATCTGAAGTCTCGACCGGATCTGATGAATCTGTGGGGGAGCCGGAAATCATGTGAAACTCTCGGAGTCGAGCGATCGGGATGAAACTTGGTGGGAAGAACTAGCACAAGCTCCAGATAAATAACTGACAGAACTGAACCGGATTCGGACACTGTGGGGGGAGTTGGAGGGGGGTTCCGGAATTCCGGCGATCCTTAGTTGATGTACTTCCAGGTGGGCTAGGACGATAAAACTTGGCAAGCATACCAGAGACCCGACCAGATTAACTTGGAAAGAGTCACTCGCCCGATCCGACCGTCTTGGGGGGAGGGGGAGACGGCGGAATCCGAAAATTAGTGGCATGCATAACTTTCGAACGGGTTATCGGATCTTAATGAAACTTGATATCTTGAAAGAACTCATGTCTCAGATGTCCCATTTCAAGTGCGAACCAAATCCAATGAACTCGGGTGGGGGGGGGCCGGGGTGAATTGGAGAACCGGAAGTCTTGTGATACGCATAGAGTGGAGCGATCAGGATGAAACTTGGTGGGACGTACAGGCACAAGTCCTAGGTGCATCAGTGACAGAATTGGATCGGATTCGGGTACCGAGGGGGGGGGGGGGGCTGTAGGGGGGTGTCCGGAATTCCGGTGATCGTGAGCTAAGGTACTCACAGATGTGATAGGACGATACAACTTTGCTGGAGTATTAGAACCTTGACATCGTCACTTCTCCGATCCAACCATTCCTTAAAGAACTCGTCTTAACCGCAAAATACAAAAAATACTCTTAAGCAAAATTTACTTTTTCAAGATCGCCATGAGTACATGAACCTTTTTGCCTCAAGGGTTTTGCTTAGAAATTGATTTTTAGCACCCTTAAAGTGCGCATCTTAACCGAAAACTGAAAAAAAACTTTTGACCGTCACTTCCATCCTCTGACCCGGCCTTGCAAGTTTGGCGCATCTTAATCGAATACTTCCATCTGACCCAGCCTTCCTGGTTTTTCTTTTCCTTCTTGTTTCCTTTTGATTTCTGTCTCCAGTTTTTATATTTAAAGTGAAACCATAGGTTGAATTTTCAGCCCCCTGAATTTTTTCTTGTTGGGGTATTCCTTACTACATATGCTTGCAAGTGCCATATGAGCTTACAGCTCTTGTTCTTTGTTCTGTGAATAATGTTGCTAAAGATTTCCTTAATAGGTACAAATTTGCAGATGATCTCTCTCTTCTAGTTATTTCTAAGCTTTCTTTCGCACTTCCGAACAGTTCAAATCCGGTTCAAGACTCCATCACTTCCCTTAAAACTCAACTGTCAAGCAAGAAAATGCAAATTAATGATAGTAAGTCTTCGATTATGCGGTTTAGCAGACTGAAAAGAGAAACTGCTGAATATCTATCGTCATTCAGGCCAGTTAAATTGCTTGGGGTAATAATCGATGACGATCTGAAATGGAATTTTCATGTTGACAATATTATCCGTAAAACCAAGTTTTTAATTAAATCCCTCTCCACCCTTAAATCTTTCGGTTTGGAAACTAAATGACTCCTCTGTTATTTTAAAACTTATATCCGTCCTCATTTAGAATATGCTTCACCGGTTTGGCATTCTTCTCTTTCTGCAGAGCTCTCTGATCTGATCGCCTGAAAAATGTCCAAAAGAGAGCAGTGAGAATCATTCTGGTGATCATAATATTTCATACGAAGAAGCTCTCACTAAACTTGACGTTCTTAAATTAACAGAACGTAGAAATACTCTTTCAAAACAAATTTGGAACTAAGATAATGTGTTGTCCCCAGATGGCCCATCTATTCCCCCCTCCCCTCCCGTCTTCCGTAAGTCGTTCCGAGAGGAATACTGGCAATCAGTTTTCCCCATATCCTGCTAATTCTTCTGGCCAATTTTTACGTAGTTTCATCACATCATTTATTTCTGGTCATATCTTGTAAGTGTATTAGTTAATTTGTTTCGTGTCTGTGTATTTTGTAAATTTGTATTCCTTTTCTAGCTTTTAGCTATTCGGATTAAACTTGACTGATTGATTGATTGACTGCAAATCATTTCTTTCGGCGGTATCCTGCTTAGATCAGGATAGGAAGTGCCAGAAGGGCTCATTTTTGGTCTTCCAGATACCAGAGATTCATAAAGCTGGACGACGGCTGGCTCCACTGCTGGTCTGTGCCCATCATCGCCTTCAAGTTCGACTTCGTGTATCACTCGATCTCGCCGCCTGGTCCTCCAGCTCTTTCCTTGATGTCGACCCCGGAAAGGGAGGACCTCCTCTTAACCCCCATCAGGGCCCCTCGCAACAAGCCAAAATTGGTGGCACATATACCAACGGTACACCCAAGCACGCTGGACCCAGATATCATAGCCGTGGAGTTGGAGATCGGTCCTTCTGTGATTAGATTTACTGGGTCATTGATGCTCGCTCTTCTGAGATTGAAGGTGGGTAAGGTTTGACTAGGAGCGTGTGCCACCCTACTTACCGTAGTTGCTATGGATGACGTCACGAATTCTGGCTTTTTGCCGTCAAGGCTGGAACGATTTGTCTATTTCCCAGCAGAATATCATGCCACGGGGAATCTGACAAATCACGTTACAGAGATGCGTAGTTACCAACATTTTCACGAACCCAATGAGCCGGTCATTATTTTTTTCTCAGGTGTTTTGATTGCATATGAATTTCTAGCGCCCTTAAAGTGCTCATAATCACAGCCAAGTGCAAAAGTAAAATATTTGTTTACCAAATGATACATTCTCCGGATTTCCAAGGGTCCATGATAATTCTTATCTCATTGGTTTTGCTTACAAAATGATCACAACAAACCCACGAATTGGCAAATACCTACTTTCATCCTCTCACCCAGCCTTCGAGTGCCATATGAGTTTCTAGCTTCTAGCATTATTGGTTTTGTATAATCACTAATTTGACTTCAAGAAGAAAATATTTGTATTTTCAGGATAACGTGTTCGGCGAGAGTCAGCATTTTACTGACATGGACAGCAGCGCCGAAGAAGCCAAAATTAACGAAGCACTTGATTCGGACTTTGACTTGGACCCGAGACTCTATAGACCTTTGAAGGTTACAGTATCTCTAGTCATGCACGACATAGAGGGCCACCTAGTGACCGCCTGCCGTGAAGGCCAGACCTGTCCGGTTGTCTGCATAGAGCAGTTGGCTTTTGAGATGGAAAGAGCTACTCTGAGACTCGACTGCAGGTAAAAGCTTCATTTGCTAATTTCCTGGTTGAAAGACTTGCGAACAGCAAGGTCGTATCGAGGGAAGAGTTTGTGAGTTTGGATCCCCTACGAAAAGGACTACGTATCTTCTCCTGCTTTTGTAACTATTATTAATCCTTATTCATAGAAGGTCTCAGTCGTAGTCTTGAAAGAGTTCTAGTCTTACAGATCATTCAAGGAGAGACTGTTATCAGGGGCGTCGCTAGTTTTGTCTCAGTCTCAAACAATTATTATTATTATTATTATTTATTTGAAACCTTCAGAACTGAAGAGTAATGTATAAAAAGAAACAACAACATGTCAGTCAAACTCACACACACGTACATACTAATAAACAGCTGACCATTAAAGACAATTAGCAACGAATACAACGAAATACATGGAAAAATACTAAATTCAAAATAAACGAACTAATCAGGGCGCTTTTTTTGTGAAAAAAGGAAAAAGGTTGTGACGAAGAAGAATGTTGTCAGCCTTTGTTTGAAAGTTCTGGATCTTACCATTTAAAGTTTCCACAGGATTCTTGACTTTAAAATTCGAAGTTTAGAAAGAGTTACTCGCAGAAATCGGGAAACCAAGAAGAAATTTAGAGAATTTATAATAAGTAACTTTTAACGCATAAAGTTCAGAGGGACGAAAAGAACAAAAGAAAGGCCCCCGTCGAAATCGAGGCCCCCGAACTGCCAATGTCCACATTCTTGGTGACCCCGAACTAGGCTTACTGAATTTACGGGGCGCACTGTCAGTGTCAGCCTCCTTTTAATTTTCCTGAGTGACCGCCCTGTTTAGCTCAACTTTTGTTGTCGCGCGCTCTGCGATGGTATTCCGGGAGATTGCATAGTGGTAGAAGTGGACAGTATTACAATGAAGCACTCTCCCCCCTCAGGTGATGCTGTCCCCCATACTCCTGAGCTGCTCTGACTCCGTCGTTCGATCTGCATCAGATACTCATTTGAGGGATGGTTTTGCGGTCGTAACAGGGTTCCAGTTTCGCGGTCACGCCATGTTCAGCGACGAAGGTCGGAAGATTGACGAAGAGACATTAGAGTACGGTTGGCTAATGGACTTTAACATTCCCTGCATTGCCGCCAGGCTGACAGTGCCTCAGGTAAGTTCTGAGTTATCATACGTTTTACTTGTACGTTGCGCTTCAGATGTCGCAACGTTGTTTTAATCAACTGATGTTAGCGCCGGACTCGCGTGGTTGGTAGTCAGGACAACACATAGACGACCTGTGCAGGCGACTGTTCATCGAGACGGACATGGGCAATCACTGTGATAGCTTGTGCCAGTGGTACTTGAGAAAGAATGGATGCTTTATTTCACAAGAATAGCGTTAGCTAGCGCAGGCATGTTAATGGATCAATACACGAGTCAATACATGAATAAAACTACACTAAATATTTCAGCGCAAATTTGCGTAACTAAGATAATACAGAAGATTAAAGTAAGACGCATCAATATTCTTCATTTAATGTTGCTCTGTTTAAATAATCAATAAAATACGGGACGAATGACGCGATGTAACGTTGCGTACTAGTCGCTGGGTAAGAACATATCAGTTGACAGCTCTTGTCTTTTCTCGACGTCTTGTCCTCGATCCGTCAGCAATAGGGTTTTCGAAGTCTGGCAGTAGTCGACGTTTTCGGAATTCGACAAAGCACGGTTTGTTTGGTTCGGTGATCGACTGTCAACCGCGAGATGACGTCTCATAATTTATAGTGATTCTACCTGAGAGAGACCGGTGGTCAACGGGCCTGCGCAATCCTGGGACAAGGAATCGTAAGTCTCTTTCATGATCTGTCTTTAGCACGTGCTTGAAGCGTAGACTCCCATATGATGGGGGGAGGGGAAGGGTCAGGGCGTCACGGGAAATTGTCGGTCACGCTCGGTATTATGACTATCATGAGAGACCATGGCATCGCCAGATCGAGGCGGGCTCAGTAGATTGGTTGGATGGTAAACGGAACATGATGCCAAAGGAAGAAAGTGCAGTTTCTGGCCCCAGGAAACGAGTAAAATATTGGAAGACGGCAGCGTTGCAGGAGCACTGTCCTGGTGGGGTTGCAAAATTATCAAAGGCGTGCGCGTCTGCGGCTTTTAGAAGGGACGACTGATTGAATGACGTTCGTAAGCTGGAGCCACCCTTTTTGATGAGAAGACCAATGTTCTCCTAAGATTGTTTAGCGTTTAACTGTCTTAACCCAGTCGAAACAGCCGAGATGGTGGTTCACCTTTGCCACAATGGTACGAATTTCACGGTTGAAATCTTGTAGGTTCTTCATATCGGAAGCGGTGTTCAGTCATTTCTTCACTTGCTACTGGACGAGGAAAACATGGTCGTGTCTCCCAGCAGTGGCGTTTTTTGCCATCACGGCTTCAATCAGCCATTCTGCCGGCTCACGTCTCAGGGATCAGTTTGTCCAACGACGGATCAGCTAAGGTATAAGATGGCAAAAGTTGTGATAGAGCGAACCGAACTGTATCTCGTGGAGTCAGGGACAGCCTTAAAGTTAGAGGTAAGTTTCACCACCATCATACGCAGCAAGCTACTCCAAGCGGTTGTGCAGAGCGTAAGTGGCCTTTGCAGATTCATTCGACTACAGTAAAACAGCGCACATGCAGTGCGGTAAAATTTCGCATCCAAAAACATGCATGCGACATCCGTTTCACTATAGGTGTTTTTCCGCGACATGATTGTGGGCCAAGCACTTCTGAGTATTTGTCGCGGAAACAAGATTGTGAGCCACACGAAAGAGCCACAAGTTGAAACTCGGGGAAACGCTGTTTTGTCTATTTTCTGTGCGGCAAGTTCAAACGTCTGAAGACAAAAATAAAATTCATATAAAATATCAGTAAATTCGTCCTTACCATTCCGTGCAAAAAGGATCCTCAGTTTTAGATTTACATGCTTGAGTAGTGATGAGCTTTGCGAAGACTGCTTAGCGCCTGAACACACATTTTTCGTAAATCGTTTTCGTCAAGCATACAACATAGGTAAGCGCGTAGAGGTACCGCAAATCTGACTGGGTGTAAGTCCACTATTCAAAAATTTGTTATTGGTGAATACGGAGCAAGAAAGTAACGCATTTTTATCGGGTCTTCAAGCCTTCATATCCCATCCCTTTTCAGTTCAACTTTAAGAATAAGAAAACCAGATGTGAAAAACTAAAAGAGTCGGAGATCTGTTCCGAAGTCATGACCGGGTGAAGAAGATCTCTTCTCTGTTGTTCTGTCTTGCACTCCTTTGCTGATACCTAAGAAGGTTTGAATATCTGCCATTGTATTTCACAAGAAGTCTGGAAAAGTGATGTGTGATTTGTTCTGAAGGGTGTTCAGTTCAAGACTTTTATTCGGGCCAGAAGCCATAAACAAAGACAAACAAACAAATAAAACTAAAGAAGGTATTACAACCGCATAAATTAGCTGAAGGATGTAGTAGGGACCAGTTCGAGAATGGACATAATTCATCTTTTTACTAAATGTTGGAACTGATCTTGTTTCCAAAGGGCTTTCCCCAAATCCGTGCCGTAAAATTTCGAGAGTTGTCCGATCGAAGCAGTTTGCCTGTGAGACCAAGAGCGTGTTTCACCGCTCTAACAATAGTAACTCTTAGTTACTATTTCTGTTCCAACCTCACGAAAGGTTACTACGCTGAACGTTCCAACCTTCTCGAATTAGTAATTAATAGTAACTACTGCTGACCATGCTCGGGAGCGTAGTACGCCTGGTAACTACGGACCTCTGTAACGTGAACGGTGGAATTACCGTGTGGAGTGATATATAACCTGCATATAACCGAAAATTTAAAAATGTGTTCCAGCCTTGACGCCAAGAAGCCAAAATTTATTGACGTCTTGTGCAGTAACTATGGTAAGTAGGGTGGAAAACACTGAATAAATATGTGCCTTAACAAAACAGTATTTCTTCTATATCAAGATTTGTCTTGGGTTTGCGGAAGTGGAGGCGGTTATTGACAAGCTGTTTTCTGACATTTCTTTTATAGTTCGAACCAATCAAGATATCCTCCTGCAATCTACACAGCCGTCACAATCAAACAGGTGCCACCATCGCCCTCCAGAAAATAAAAGTAATTCAGTACATGGCAAGTAATGTCAACTACAACACAGATCGTCTAAGCAATTGGAGTTCTAGTACGACAGACACGAATAAAAGCAAAATGGACTGGCCTGGAGCTCAGCGGGGATTAGCCGGGGCTGATCTTGGACAATTTGCGACATCGAACGCCGGATTTACTTGGTTAGAAATAGGATTGGTAGAGCTCGGACCTATTTACTGTGATGTGGCGATGTCTTTGGTAGCAGGAAAAGCAATCATGGAAGCGGTACAGAGAACGTAAGTCCTGACTATACCTTATCTATTTATAGCTTACTAATTATATGCTAGCTAAGGATTGCAAGGGAGTTTTGGCCCTTATCAGATTATAAGTTTCTGAAGTTCTCGGCTTGACGCATAGTTTCGTTTTGTACCTACGAAGTTTTGCGCTTTTTAAGCCAAGCCGAGTTTTGCCAGTCACTGAATGCAAACTTCGCCGAAAGCTTCAAGGACCATCAAGTATATCTTCTGTTTTCGGACATCTTTTGCTTTGCTTGGTTTTACTACTTTTTAAAGGACACCTGAACAATGAAACCATACTTGAACACAGCATGGAGAATGCATTTACAGACATGGCCACAGAGAGCATTCTTCTCCTGAGCGTGACCTTTTCAAAGTAGGGATGTTTGTTTCTGGAGGTTTGCACATGCAGACTCCAAGACAAAAAGCGCAATTCATTCAAATCTTGTACAGCGCTGGCCGGATCGTATTGGAATTTCTTCTAGATATACGTTTGGGCTTAACTGGTTAAAAAATATTCCAGAAGAAGGGTTGATTGGAGACATTTGTTCATTTCTAAAATTGTTCAGTACTAAAACAAGGACAGATGAAAAATGGAGCAAAAGTCAAAGCTTGGAAACGCTATTTCGTATCTGGATCGGGTTTTCTGCAGGCAATGTTAACGGAAGTCATACAGATAGGGATGATACTCAGGTGTCCTTTAACCACGGCGCTTTCTCGTTTTCAAATGTTTTGCGTCCATCCACTCCGGTCTGAGAGCAAGAAGGCTGGATAGAAGTCGACAATGCTAACAAGAAAATTCGTGGAAAAATGGAATTCTCGAAAAATTTCTAAAGTATTTCTTCGTGAAAAGATCGTCTGTAGTACGAGTTGTGCTTTAACTTGTAGTCTATCAGAGAATTAAAAGTGGTTGTGTCAAATCCTGGGTTTGTTCGTCAATTCTGGAGTATGTAGGGATTTAATTAGATATTGGACATGCCTTCTGCTTGCAAAGAACAAGCGGAGGGAACCGAGATGAAGGGATCGCCCACATCTGACAGACAAAATTGACCCTAAACATCCGGACATGAATAATCCACTGATCAAAATTCATTGTAATTTTATTCTCTCTTCTTTGGTGATGAATAACAACTGTCATTTTCGAGCTTTTTAAGAAAGGTTCAACGGTGTGGATGCCCGGATGAGACTGGAAAACTACAGTACACATTTGCTTTGGAATACGTGCCAAAGAACCCCCAAGAGGGGTAACTTCGTATTTCATTAAATCAACGAGCCAAAGTATCAGCGACTGCACGATTGTTTTAAAGCTAGCTTGGTATGCCCAGTATTGTAGTTACCCCAGAGTGTTTTTTCGCTCCAGTCCTTACCTTCCACCTTACGACCACATATTGTAGTAGGTTGAGGGTGCAGTGAGAAAGTTGATTGACACGTCGTGTGTGTGTCCTCTCATTGCTGGCTTGTGAGGCATGGTCCTGTTTAACTAAACATCATGAGTCATGTTGGCATAGAGTTTCTTAACATCCTACCAACATTCCAGTTACTTGAAACTCCATGACCAGAAGACCAGACGGTTGTGGTTCCTCTGGACAGCTGAAGATGCAGCAGGGGCTTCCACCAGTGCTTCACCTGTCAGCGTTGTTGGTTGCGGATGTCGAAACGGCTGCACCTTCTTTGGATCAAGACTGGAAGATGCTACTGGTTCCAACACTGTTGGTCGAACACGGTATGTTTTTTCTTCCTTCTGGGCTAAAGATTCTCAGTGCACATATCTGTTTTGCCTGTCAGAAATCAACTCTGGCGAAATATTGTTCCGAAGAAAATACTGAATCTGAAATCTGGTGAAAATGTGGAAGATTGTTCGGTCAGATCTGAACAGGAATCTTGTCATACCCTTGACTTTTAAAGCGTAATTTTATCTTTTGTGGAGCCAAATTAAATGAGAGCGATTTTCGCTTTGCTTTGTGAATTTCAGTTCGAAAAAGTGCGGCCTAGCTATAACAACAAGTCTGAGCACTGATGGGAAAGTCGGTGTTTACTAGGGATGTAGAGCGTCGGAAGGATATCTAGTGGAAAGAATATGAACTTCCTCTGACTTACTGTTCAAGAGATGTTAAAGGCCGTCCAATGTAGCCCACTCTCCCCTATTGCCCCGCATACGCCTCGCTTTGTTTTTCTCTTGCCGTAGAGCAAGGTTATTGTATATCTTTATTTGCTTGCTAGTTGGATTCGAGGCTTAGGGTACTTTTCTGATTCACGATACTTCTTCGACCAGCCTTAATTTTCCAGGGTCTGTTAGACTTTGCATATCAGTCATAAACGCACTTTCTAGCTTCTATTGACTTTTGTTCTTTATACATCGAGAAGACCCCTTCAAGACGAGACATTCTTTTCCAAATATACTATAGTGTTACTAAGAGCGTGTTCCACCCTTGTAACAATAGTTACTATTAGTTACTATTTCCGTTCCATCCTCACGAAAAGTTACTACGCTGACCGTTCCAACCTTGTCGGAATAGTAACTAATAGTTACTATTTGCTTACCATGCTCGGGAGCGTGGTAAGCGTAGTAACTACGCATCTCTGGAACGTGATTGGTCGGATTCGCCCCTGGCGTGAGATCCTGATGGAAAATAGAAAAATCGTTCCAGCCTTGACGGCAAAAAGCCAGAATTCGTGACGTCACGCGTAGTAACTACGGTAAGTAGGATGGAACACGCTCTAAGAGTGTGATCCACCCTACTTACCGTAGTTACTACGCATGACGTCACGAATTACAGAGATCCCAAACAGGATATCATATCAATCACGTTACAGAGATCCCAAGTTACTTCTCTTACTACGTTCCCGAGCATGGTAAGCAAATAGTTACTATTTCCAGAAGGTTGGAAAGGTAAGCGTAGTAAGTTTTCGTGAGGTTGGAACGGAAATAGTAACTAATAGTTCCTATTGGGCGTGTTCCACCCTACTTGCCTTAGTTACTACGCATGACGTCACGGATTCTGGCTTTTTGCCGTCAAGGCTGGAACGATTTTTCTATTTTCCAGCAGAATATCATGCCACGGGCGAATACGACCAATTTCGTTACAGAGATGCGTAGTTACTACGCTTACTACGCTCCCGAGCATGGTAAGCAGATAGTTACTATCACTTGCTATTTCGAGAAGGTTGGAACGGTCAGCGTAGTAACTTTTCGTGAGGTTGGAACGAAAATAGTAAGTATAGTTAATATTGTTAGAAGGGTGGAACACGCTCATTGTTGAAGGGTGGTACACACTTGAAGCTATGGCTTTTTCTTCCAGGGATGGTGTTACTCGCGAATACTACCATGGTGAGAGCTTGTTAGATCGAGGCAAGTTGCTTCTTAATCCTGCCCTTCAGTCTGTGGTGACTCTAAACCGAACATCAACGTCAACGGTTGTGGAAGCGGTGAATACCGAGGCGCTGGAAAACAACACGGGTATGTTCTATAGATTCGTTATCTGTACGGGTTCTAAGAAAGCCAAGAGAGGACACGAAAGCGTAGTAACCGTATCTTACCTTCGCATTAACTCGATTGGGCAGTCTTGACATTACAACGTTGACACGGGCGTCACTGGAAAACAGATGAGGATTTGTTTAAAAGGATTGGCTTCTGGTTTGAACTCGATTATTTGAAATTTGGATCGGACCCTCTGAAACGTATCGTTTCTTGGTACTTACCGAGCGTGACCTTAATAGAAAAGCCTGGATTCAATTAGTTAAGCCCGAGAGTGTCCGATCTGAATACTATGTCCAGTCAACAAGATGGCCGAGTAGACTATATCTGTTGGTTATTTGTTGGTAAACTGCAGGCCTTTTCCGTAAGTTAATTGACATTCCTTTCCTATAATTCATATTAATTGGTCTTGCTTTCAACCCCCGAACCCAGGGAGAATACTTTGAGGTCTGATCCTGGAGTTGTTGGAGGAGGTTGTTGGAAGCTGGGTGTAATTGTTTTAGAATAGAATAGAATTTTAATTTATTCGCTCACAGTTTCACGGTAACAAAACCAAAATTACTGTAATGCACAAATTTGCAAATATACCATATACACATAACCAGTACGGAGGCCTGAAGGGATGCAAACTACAGTCTACCTAGTCCGCCTGTTTGATATTATCGTGAGATTGCCGGTATGGGGAGTACTTTCGTGGACTTGACCATTGTTGATTTTGCAAAGCTTTTGACATAATAAACCACGTGTGTGCCGGATAAAAACGCGAAGCTTCTGTGGTCCCAACAGCGAGTGCTCACGCGAGTTATGGACATTCAGAAAGACGGGATGCAGTGCGTTTTCCCCCTTTTTGACGGTGATGTATGTTCTGAGTGGTCAAAGCTCGCGTGTGAAGCCCCCCAAGGTACGAAACTCGCAGGCTTTATTTTCATGTGCCCGATCAACTTTCTGCTTTCATCGTTTGAAGAGCGATTTAGATTTGTTGATGACCTGTTATTTTATCTTAAAATACCTTATTGTGAATGGAGTCGCTGAGCCACAATTCGCGGAAGACCTATTTCAGTCATCTCTTGATCAGTGCACCAAGTACGATCTGAGTTTAAATGTCCAAAAGTCACTCGTCCTAAGGTTCAACCCGATGAGAAGAGACTATATGTCCCAATCTCAATCCAAAGTTTCAGAATATCTACTCCAAGGAGTTTTAGTTTTTTGTACAGCCAAATTTTGAATGAGCATTGGTTCAAATTGCAGGGGATGATTCTAAAAAAGAAATAGTTAAACAGCGCTTTTTTGTGGCACTTCCAGCTTCGCTCAAGTGCGATATACCGATCACTTTTCGGTCGGCCTGTCAGGCCACTGTTCTCGAGTTAGGGTACTTCCAGAAGTGCTAGGACGATGAAACTTGGCAGGCGTATTACTCGTGTTAGAGACCCGACCAAACTAACTTGGAAATAGTGACTTCCCCGATCCGACCACCGTCGGGGGAGTTGAGGGAGGGGAATCTGGAATATTGGCATATGTCTAAACATTTGAAGGGGGAATCGGATCTTAAGGAAACTTGATATTTGGAAAGAACTCTTTGAGAGAGAATAACACGCCACCTCAGCCCAAAATCCATAAGACGTCCTTCTCTGAGCGTGAACGTTTAATAACTGAATTACACTAGTACAAAATCTTACGACATATTTTGCGCCATTCATTTCACTTCTGTTCCGGGCGACGTCGCTACAGAGCGTCACCCGACATGTGACATGGGACATGGGCAGATGCCCACACTCTTCGTCGCAGATATCACAGTTCAAGTCCGGAACGGATTCGGTGACTTTGAGGGAGTCGTAGAGGGGAAACCGGAACTCGTGTGACATGTTCAGAGTGGACGGGTCGGGATGAAACTTGGTGGGAAGAACCTAGATACATATTTGACAAAACCGTACCCGATCTGAGCACTGTGGGGGACTTTTGGAGGAAGGGTTCCGAAATTCCGGTGATGCCGACTTAAGATGCTTACACATGTGTTAGGACAATGAAATTTCAAATTAAGAACAGTCGTTTCTCAGATTCGACCACCGTGGTGGGAGTGGGAGTGAATCTGGAACCTTGAGGTATGTCCAACTTTTGAACGGGTGATCGTTCATTTTTCCTTTTCCTTCATATTTCACTGTCCCCCAAACCCAACAACACACACAAACCCTAGTAAGTAGGCCTCTACGTAATCGAGCTGAACAGAAGATTGTTTGAGCCGAATTGTCAGATCGCACAAATTTAATCGAACCCGAAAGTAAAGATGAGATCATTAAAGTTTAACTGAAAAGCCAGCTTTCTTTACTTCTGATATTTGAATACACTGAAACATTTTGACTCAGCTGAGGGATTTTGTATTTTTTCGCCCGCGTCTCTATAGTGATAACATTCAGAATGTTCACTGTTAGCGAAACAACCGAAAATTCGTTCAGACGCTGGGGTCTAGGCGAGAACCCCCCCCCCCCCCCCGGCTAAAAAAAAAACCGACCAACCCCCCCCCCTCGGTGCCAAAAAAAAACCCGACCAAAACCCCGCCGGTACCAAAACCCCCTCGGCGAACCTCCCCCCCCCCCCCCCCCATATCCTTTAATTTTAATACGAATCCAAAAGATTTAACATTCACAAAACTTTCGAAAATGACCTGTACTTTGACTCAAAGAGTCATCGTGCCAAATTTGAACAAAATCTGTCAACTCTTTCGAGAGTTATCGTGCTAACAGACGGACGGACGTACAACTTTTGCGATGTCTTAGGTCCGTCTCCACTTTCGTTTTGCGATCCCAAAAACTAACGGCAGAAAGCCGTTTAGCCTAACTGCAGCTTCCTCGCCAAGAAGGGGAAGGAACTGGGAAAGGATTTGTTGGGGGGGGGGGTCGTTACACTGAGTGGAACGGGTTTTGATTTGATCTTTCACTTTTAACACCTCACTGACACCAGCTTAAGGTGAATGTGTGTGTTTGTTCACTTCAGCAATTATTCTGTCACCATCAACCTTCACCTCCGCTTTACACTCCCCTCCCTTGTTTATCTTTGTTCTGCCTGCGCTTAACGCATTCAAAACTTAGGTCACATCCTGCCAGCACTTTTTGCTTCACGTACACATACCATTTGTGCACGCACAAGCTTATTCTTACACGTGTTACTGGATACTGCGTCCAGTTATCCTACTCTTATACATCCATCAGTGGGTGCATGAGCTTATCTGGGTACCCAGCTAATCCCTTGTAGGCCTACTATCCGTGGGACTAGGAGATTCTTTTGGGATTGTCTTTTTTTATCCGGTTTTTTTTTTTCGCCGGGGGGGGGGGGGGGGTTGTACCAGGGTTTTTTGGTGCCGGTTTCTGGTTGGGAGGGGGGGTAGTACCGGTTTTTTTTTAGTCGGGGGGTGGGGGTTATCCGGTTTTTTTTTCTTAGCCTGAACCCCAGACGCGGAAACTTTGAAGATCAACAAAAGCCTACATTTCCGTGTGTTACTGAAGCTAAATCCCCTTAAAATCCCCGCTTGCCTTTTTAGTTGCTGAATATTGGGACGCCTCTAGCAAAGACGGACAAGCACATAGAGGTACCACAAATCCGAAAGAATAGATTCGAGTCGGTGAAATCGATGATCTGTAGATAGCGGATAAACGAAGTAACACATTTTTTTTTTTTTTTGTGGGGGGGGGGTTCAGCCCTGGTCAAGTTTAATGAGTGACGTGCAAGTAGACTATCGGATCTCAGCCCTATTCGGTTAAACTTTAAGTCCGAACATTGGAAGAAGAATTTACCACTTAGCAGATCGTCCGTGACAGTGAAGCTTTTTGCTTGTCAATAGCTTTCTTTTCCAGAAACCGAGAGCCAGAAGTCCTTGTCCACCGTAGTTCATCCCGGCTCCAGTGGCGAGCACTCAAACAGCGAAGAAACCGTCGTTCTCCGTGAGATGTCGTCGTTCCCCCGGTGGAAAACCACTACCCCCGTTCGCACCCACAGCAGCTCAGTACTAAGTAGACACATGCCCAGTTTTGCCGGCAGCTACGAAAACGGGTTGCGAAAACCCTCCTTGCTGGTGAGAGAGGTGTCGGCCTCCACGCCGGCTGTGAATGTTCCGGCAACTGCCTCCGGAGGGACCGATATGACTCCCAGCAACTCGCTAGAAGCGCAGCTGAGCATGAGGTCGTCAGAACAGAATTCAGAGGTAGGTACTTGCGGTGAAACCAGTGGTGTAGTTCCGTAAGCCTAGCACACACAGGCTGTGTCAGTTGAACAGCCTCGGCGACGCAGCATTTTTGACTCGAATCCCAGTGTGCAAGAGCCATAGGTAAACATAGCCGTGGGGGACCCAGCCTTAAAGCCGGCATTTTCGGAGAAAAGGTGACAAGTATCGTATAAAGGATCTGTATGCTACCTGCCATATGTTTCTTATAGGCTCGCGTGGGGGGTGAAGGCAATCTTTTCCTCATTACTTCTTAGCCAGATTCTGTTGTAGAAAGCTACTTCTCTTAAACGAAACGAACAAAGCTTTCATGATAAGATCTAGCGTTTTAGGTTGAAAAACTACCATTTATGACTTAAGAATTATTAACTGTTACTTGTACATTACTAACTGATCTGTTTTAATAAGATTAATATCCTGTTGTGTCTCCATAAACTGGGTAATGAGGTAACGGCATAGCACGTTTATCGTGACTATAGTTTAACAAAAGTGATAGAGTTAAAGTTGAGGCGTTAAATTAATGTTTCATTTTAGTTATTCCTCTCCGCCGAAGAATACGACAGCGAAAGCACAATTGGGAATGATAGCGACGACGATAGTGAAAGGGAACTCGTCCTCAAGGCAAAACGTTCAACAATCAAAAGAAACCATCGAAATCCCTCTACAGGCCTCGGCTCACTGTCTTCAAGCTTGGCATCTTCCACGAGCTCGTTCAGCTCAGCAGTTTCTTCGCAGAATGAACGGGAGCTCTCACTGGTCGACTTGCACATGCAGTGCAATAAGCCAGTCAGTCAGTCCCCCCTGCTCATGGGCACATATTTGAATCATCTCACTCAGGTTTGTTAATTATTTTAAATTTGATCGTTCTTACTTTATGCAGTCGATTTATGGTTCTTTGGAAGTTCGTTAACTTTCTGCTGTGCTTGTGCCCAGCCTGTATGCGGAAATAGAATGCCACCCATCCAATTTAGGTGGTGAATTATAAGGCATTTGTGTTTCCAGGTCCAATGCAATCAGTGGGTTACAAGAAAGTCGCAATCACGTCAGCCTGCCCAGTCAGGTAAGAGTGCTTAAGCGTTTGTTGTTGCTGTTGAGTCTTGCAGTAATTTGATTTCGGAGCTGACAACTTCGTTGGGACACCAGATGCATGAGAGAAGCAAAATTAGGTGTAACTGAAGAAGAGTTTTAGAAACATTTCAGAATTAGTGAGGGCAGCAATCTAGGTTTATCACGTGTCTGAATCTCTTCGGTCAGGGAGACATGTGCGAGAGATTGAATTGAATGTTAAAAGGAAGGAGTCAAAGTTAAGTACGGATATGTTGCGGATAGTTTTGATGCTGGAGATGCTGTATTAGGAATGGGTGGTAGGAATCTGGCTCTTATTTCAGTCTGCTATTCCGAAATTTGGATCAGATTGTCATGCTTACGTTTTGCAATTATACAGATTTAATTTAATTTAATTTAATTTAATTTAATTTAATTTAATTTATTTATCACCCACACAATACATGAAGTAAATATGGTGGAGTAGGAATAAGTAAAAAAAAACACAAAAAAAGAAAACGAAATATACACAAAATCAACGGAACAAACGGATAAGACGGTGGTGAGGGGATAGGCGCGCATAAGCCGTACCGGAGAGTTTTCTGTGCAGTATCTCCAACTTTAAAGTTATATCAGGAACTGAAAATTTACTAACAAGAATCCGGTTTTTTGTCCAAGGTGGAAGATATAGAAGAAATTTGCAGAATTTGAAGTAATTTATCCGGATTCTTTTTAAATTATCTTTCTTAAGAAGGGGGGTAAACATTTGTGTGAATGGATTACATATTTGTACATGGTGAGAGGACGACCGTCGAGTGTTTTGTGACATTGAACGAGTTCGGTGTTCCAAGAGGTTAGGAAAGAGACGGATTCTTAGAGTGGTTTTCATACGACTTGTGTGTCTTTTGTCTTTTTTCGTTCACTTTCTCCATGGCACACGGACTGCTTTTGCAGAAAAAAATATCAACCGAAACTATCTGAGCTCGTTTAAACCCAGTAGAGAATATCAGCAGTATTTATGCTTCTGTGCCGCCGTACGTCCGTGATAGCTGGATGTATTCTTATCTTCACAGCTTTGGCACTAGATTGATATGTTCTTCTGCTTGGCTCATTTAGAGGCGCATCGGTCGGCCTGATATTGTTTCAGGCAAGGGATTGTCCTTCGGACTTTCTCATGGGAAATAAGGAACCCGGGGTGTAGCTAACAACCGCGTAACTAAAGGAGTAGATAGTCTTAGATTCTTTTTTAGAGACAATATTCCTTTTCGTTGTTGCTGGTATTTACTCGATTTGGTACAACAAATTTTCTTTCCAGATTTCTACCGAGTCCCGCAATATAACCAGGTGACCCAGGGTTTCACGACTCTTCCCATGGTACCGAGAGAAAACCGGTTGATACCAGCGACTCCATCTCCAAATCCCATTTTGCGGCA
Source organism: Branchinecta lynchi (assembly GCA_023053575.1). Classification (NCBI taxonomy): domain Eukaryota; kingdom Metazoa; phylum Arthropoda; class Branchiopoda; order Anostraca; family Branchinectidae; genus Branchinecta; species Branchinecta lynchi. The sequence goes on from JAKZAP010000005.1 coordinate 452,968, forward strand.
GCGAAGAATCAGCAACGACTCGACCTGGGAGAGTCCAGTGATCAGCGGACTGCGAAATCCTGGAACAAGTGATCGTAAGCAGAGCAAAATAACAGCACCAGTAGCGATAGAGAACCTCCTTACTGAAACTCAATCAGTCGTGCATAGGCATGGGCGCTGTTCCTGTTTTCTGTTTCTGTTTCTGTTTTTTTCCTCCTGTTTTACTGTTTACTGTTTTCTGTTTCAGGGACCCAAAATAAACAGAACAGCTGTTTTGAAGCCAGCTGTTTTTTTTTTCACCTGTTCTGTTCTGTTTTGGTGTACCCTGTTTTGCCCTGTTCCTGTTTTTTTTTACCTGTTTAAACAGCCAAATCTGTTTTTTGGGGGCAACCCGCCTTATCAGTACAACAAATCTTTTAACTCAAGATTTCCATCATTTCGATATGCCACATTCCAAAAGAGGCCAATTTGTCAACCTTACCAGTGACCCACGCGAAATGTGGATGCGATGACGGCTATCAAAAATATTGAGCAAGAATCAAGCAATAGTAGGTACAACAGCAAAAAATGGGAACTTCAGATACTGTAAATATTTATTTAGCTCAAGCTGACGGCAAATTGCATTTGACTGAGCTAAATGGATACGTAGTCAGTTAAGTCTCAGACTACTGCTGCAGCTTTCCGACCCTTTGTGGCAGCAGCCGTCTTCGGGTCCAATATGAACAAGTGCGCAAGCGCTCAAATGTGATGTGTAAAAGTAAAACGTATATCATATCAGAGATGGGCGAATCCGATCATGAAGGGATTCGAGCCAGGGCTGTGTGCGAATCCGAGTCCGAATCCGAATCCACCATTTCATGCCGAGGATTCGAATCCGACCTTAACAAAAATTAAATCACGTTCATAGGTTATAGTTTAAAAATCAGAGGCGACAAAACACACTGATATTTCAGGTAATCAGATAATGTGATAGATTACAAATTTGATTGTCTAAAGCCCACTGTGTAAAACTTGGGAAAACGAAAACTGAAAGGATGTAGAATAGAAATTTGAGCGGATTCGTAAGATTGAGGGTTTGGAACACGAAGCCGAATCCGAATCCAGCCTGAGAAGCAGAAAATTCGAATCCGGCCAAAAGGACGAATCCTAGATTCGAATCCGGATTCGGATTCGCCCATCTCTGTGACTGACTGACTGACTGAAGTCCCATCCGGCCTTAGTGGCCGTCTCGGGGCCTCTCTCCTCGCGAGCGAATGTATACGCCGCCTATACTGCTCTCTGCTGTGTGACAATCTGAGAAGACTAGGGAGGTTGTACTCGGAGAAATTTTCCTTCCAGCGCTTCGGAGGGCGACCTCGAGGGCGAGAACCGTGGATGTGACCTTCGAAAGCAATCTTCGGCAGTTGGTCGTTGGCCATGCGCTGGACGTGGCCGAGCCATCTGAGCTGTTGGAGGCGGACTCTTTCCAGGATGGTAGTCTTGTACTGGAGTCTTTCGAGTAGGTCAGCATTTGAGACTCGATCTACGTGTGTTATGCCGGCGATTCGACGCAGCAGCTTTGTCTCAAATGCGGCGAGTCGTCTGGAATCATCTACTCTGACTGTCCACGTTTCACAGCCGTACATTGCTATAGGAATGATGATGGCGCAGAATAGTTTCAGTTTTAGCTTCAGGGAGATTCGTTTTTGCTTCCATATTGGCATTAGAGCTTTGAAGCCGGCGCTACCAAGAGCGAGTCGTCTTTTGATGTCCACTGACTGATTGTTATCGCTCGTGATCTGGCTCCCCAGATATGTGAAGCTGTCTACCCATTCTATTTCCGCTCCATTAAGCTTAATTTTTGGTGGGGGTGGATTCGTGAATCTTGACACACGCATGGCTTTCGTTTTCTCCTCGTTGATTTTCATTCCGAAGGTTCGGGTAACTAGTTCCAGGTTATCTGCTTCGGTTTGCAGTTCATCAACGGATCCGGCGAGCTTGTCGATGTCGTCTGCGTATGCCAGCTTGTCGATTACAATCCCTCCTATCATTGCCCCATTAGTTGCTTCAACATGCGACATGACACAGTGGAGGAAGAGATTAAACATGTGGGGTGAGAGGATGCATCCTTGCAAAACACCAGCAGAAGTTTGGAATCCTTCGGTCGTTCCCTCAACTGTTTGTACTTGGCTTCTGAATTGATCGTACATGTTACGAATGAGTGAGACGATGTTTGTACCTATCCCCATCTCTGTACCTATCCTATATTGTGTACGAACAGCTTAATAACCATTCGCCCTTGACTTTTAATTCATTGGTCAATATGGGCCCAGTTGCCAGCGTTTGGATGTGGGGGGGGGGGGGTATCAACGAAAGATACATCTAGATGGGCTTTGGGTGGGTCCAAAGACCCATCTGGACAATGATGTTCGCGCATTCCAAATTTCCACCTTAGTACCAGGCATGTTTAACAAGTTTGCGAATTTGGTCAGGCAATTTACTCTGGGCAATCCGGGCCCAGTTGCACATAATTTGCAAAACGGTGGTAAGCCTTTAAAATTTAACTGAAAAGCCAACTAATATTTGTGTCATTTAATTAAACATACTGAATTATTGGGATTCTACAAAGGGAATTTTTTATTTTCCACTATCTGCTCTAGTTATGACGTTCAGAATATGTGCGGCCTTCCCCACAACGCAAATTCTACTATGACTCGGGAAATTTTAATCTAAACACAAACGCTGCTTTTTATTGGGCAGTGGTGAGACTGGTGAACATTGTTTAGTGCCGGAACAAAGGAAAAATCATAAATCTTTCTCGTAAGGCGTGCAACAAAAATACAAGCACATAGAGGTACCACAAAGCACACGGAAATTCTACTATTTGAAAAACCATTATTCGTGAACAGCGGAACAACGAAGTAACGCATTTTCAGCGGCTCGTCAAGCTGTTTTAAGTGAATAAGTGATGGGAAACTAGATTGTCCTATCCCAACCTTTTTAGGTTAAACTTTAATGGAAACATTAGTCACTGGGGGAATTGTGACCAATTGCCCTTGAACCGAGAGTGTATCGGGGGTTGAATCCCAAAAGTCACAACTAGACCCCAAGGCTCACAAGATATACCAAGTTTCAAATTAGTATCTGTCATGGTTCACGAGATAAGAATGCCAAAATAAAACGGTGAAAACCGAGAACGGAAAACCGGCTATCGCGGCCGCAAGAGTGGAGTGTTCATAAATGAACTTTCCACTAAAACCGAACATGTGATCCCCAAGAGGGGCTCACATGACGTGTTATCTGTTCAGCGAAGTTAAATGTGATTTCAAAAGACTAGTACTTTCAACTTCAAAAAAGCTAGAAAGGCTGAAACTAGCTTAGCGACATCACATCACGACACACTCTTCTACTTTAGTGACTGCAGGAATCTATCTTATAATTCGGTTTTCTGCTTCTTTTTCCCTTTCAGGGCTTTGACTTCTTATGTTACTTTTCAATCATCCCCTTTAGCTTTATTTTTTCAAACAGCTTATACCTGTAGTATAATTTCGGAATCTTCTACATGAATTCTAGAAGATTCCGAACTACAGGTATAAGCTGTTTGAAAAATTATTTATTTATAATTATTTATTTGTTTATTTATATTTGCCATCAAAATTGTACCTTACCTTACTTACAACCTCCGCACCGGTTCATGATGTAAACAAACAATAACTGGAATTCCTGACAGTACTTTTGGCACAACCTCAGTTCTATACGGAAAAGTTGAGATTTGATGAAAGTGAAACTTTCATGATGATGAATGTGAAACTCCGTTTCACGGATTTTCGCATAATAGTAGACTCACATTCAGCCGAGAAATCCGCGCGTTTGAGCTTTGTATGACCATGCTCAAAAGAAACCACCGAGGAAAAGCTATTCGGCATTCTGATTGAACATGCATCCCTCGCGAGCCTCCCCTCACAAAAAAAATGACCATCATCACCAACCACTGTCACGAAGTGAAGCTTGCTTAACTTTGAGTTTGTATGATCCGTAAACTTTAGTTTATTACCGATCACTATGACAAACAATCCAAGTGGAAAGGTAGGCTATGCGAAAATTTGTTGTTAAGATAAACAAAACTTGCATGGCTCATTTTCCATCGGGAAAAAGTGTAATTCATTGATAAAGGCAGCTGGAATTCTGGACCAAGATATTCCTGTTCTATGAAAAGAACTCGAAGAAAGGCACCTGTGCGGTGCAAGGAAAAACTATATAAGATACTTCATGGTACAGGGCAAACTATAGGTGAGCTCTGCTATAAAAATAATAAGAAATACGGGAAATCAAATAATAATAAAAACACCTGTTTTAAACAGCCGGTTCTGTTTTTATCGCCTGTTTAACAGCTGTTTCTGTTTTCGAAGTCATCATTTCTGTTAAAACAGAACAGGACCTGTTTTCAAGTTTCCTGTTTTCTTTCTGTTTCTGTTCTTATGTGACCTGTTTCTGCCTGTTCCTGTTTGAATGCAAAAACAGAACAGTGCCCATGCCTAGTCGTGCACCAGTGCTGGCTCCAATAACTTCATATTATTCTGGACACAGCAAAACAGAATACATCCTCCAGTGTTACCACGATGTGTGCAGACCGCATTTTAGCTTTGCTAGAAATTTCTAAACTCGCAAGTTTGTCTCGCTTGAAATGTCTCAAGCGTAATGGGTGGCGATACGACTATGGCCCGTTTGCAAAGCCTAGAAACCACATGTCTTGGCGCTACTCCCAAGTGTTATTTTGCTCTGATCGTAACTCTGTTTCTTGATCGTTCTTAGTACGTTTGCGAAGGGTAGATTTTCTTACTTCTTATGCTACTCTCCTTGAAATCAGGCTGGCAGGGAATCTTTGGCAAGATATTAGCAGGAGCGGTTGGACAGTACATGATGCCAAAGGAAGAAAATTGCCTTCCAGAGCTCGAGTAAAATATTGGCAGGACGGTAGCGTTGTACGGGCTTTGACCTGGTGGGTGTGCAATAGGAATTGGGTCGCCCTCCGAATTCTCAGTACTGAGATTTTCGGCACAGTTGAGAGAAGACGAGGTACATCGATACATTTTCAGTAGTTGTGTTTTTTTTCTTCAGATACCATAGTATCTGCTACCACGGCAACTAAATCTGCAATTAGTCATTTTTGCAGTCACCTTGGTAGCTGATAAACGGTTGCTCTGCAAAAACGACTAATACCGAAATTGCACTTTTCGAAGTCATCCCAAAAGAAAAACTGATATCCAGTTACATCACTAAGTGCTAAGCTTGCTTCTTACCAATTTGACAAAATTTGATGAAAGTGAGATGACTTTTCAGATACCACGTTCAGTTACCATGGTCAGACCGTGGTATCTGAATATCAGATACAACGATGATTGGCCACATATACCACGATAACTGCAAAACGCCACAATAACTGCAAAACCGACTTTAGACTGTGGTATCAGATACCATAGTATCTGCAAAAACGCAACTAGTATTCGGTAATGTTTAAAACATATTTGCAAATCTTTGTGTTAAACCTTATGAGAATACATTGCATGACACTTTTAATAATGACCCTTTTATATAATTGACTGAAAATGATAATTATTCTGACGATATAGAAGTTTCAGGCACGTCAGTGGCATACAAATATGACGCTTTGTTAATTAGCTAGTTGTTATCACACGAAATTAAAGAACTCTAGCCTAAGGCATGAGCAAATAAAAACACAAACATCAGTTGGCATTAGCCACTTGAACTTGAATGGGCACAAGAATTTTTGAAGAAAAAACAGCAATAATCCAGTTGTTCCACTATAATCAGGAGCAAAGATAAATCAGTAGAATAAGAGAGATTAAAGAAAATAGTATAAAATGTACTTTGCGAGATCCTTTTTTAAAACTTTAACGAATTGAAAAGCTAGATTGTAGAAGGAAATCGATTGCTACAAATATTACACGTGCCTTTGAAATAGTTCCTTTACTGAGAACAGTGCCATTTCATTTCATGCACCTGCGATAAAAGTGAAATACTGGTCAGTCAAAGCAGGCCTAAGTGCCGTTTAGAACTTCTGAGTGCATGTTTTGCGTTTTTATTTTTATTTTGTGTAAAATGTCATGTTTCGCGAAAAGATAACACTTGTGTCGTAACTCGTAGTGTCATAACAAAAAAGACCAGGATGCGAAACCATTTGTTAAATGCTATTTCAAACTTCAAACAGTGTTATTTATTTATTTTAGTCCTTATTGCAAGGTCTCGTGTCGAACTTTGAACAAGGAAACACCTTCTGCTGATGAATGCACAACGTAGATGGAGCTGGCAATCATCGAACTTTGGTGGATTGGAGGCTGTACGAAGGCTAAAAGTCAAATGAAACGCATTACTAGTAATATTTGACACTTCCGTGAACAATTAGCACACCACTAATAAGGACATGATAGATTGTTCGTAAAGTTTCACAGCTGCCTCCTGATTGCATGATTTCTCGGCGATCCCCCCCTCCCCACCCCATTGAAAACTTTCCCCGCTTTCTGCTAGGTGACGCAGTCCCAGCTTCCCTGGAAATCCAGAAATAGGAAATTTGTATTTTACTTGATTGTAAGTAGTCAAAACGCCATCATCTGTTTCAGCTGATATAGAAGAAGTGATGAGTGCGGACAAGACATCCGTAAATTGCAACACTTTTGTTGTAAAGGTTGTGGGACCAGCCAACATCATGCTCACCCCATTGGTGCTCGAGTCCCTCCAAAGGTATGAACTCTTCCGTAGACAGTCACTCCCCATTTACCATGCAGTTTTCCTGTATTTGATGTTTCCTCCTATCAGCTTTTTGAAGGGGACAATGGATCTCTGCTGGAATTGGAATCTTTATGTTTCAGGGAGAAATAGAAAAGAGACCGCGTACTCGAACGCGTCTTGATAGGATCGTCTGTTGTCGAGCTGGTTGGTTTCGAGCACTCCTGTGCTAAAAAATAAGGCAGGGCTTCCCCGTCCCGCGATGTTTTAGCGAAAATCAATTTGTTAAAGGACCTGTCTTACGCATAATACTAACGCAACCTACTTCCATAATCACTCCATATATTTCTAAACCCGGAGACCCCAATTTCGTACAGTACAGTCAAACCCCTCTAACAAAACAACGCTGATTTTCTCACTTGCCGTGTTTTGCTACCTTCGATGTGTATCACGCTGTCGACGGTTGTCTGCGAGAAGTATTTCATCAGAAAAACCGGTTATGGTGAATTGTTTCCCTGTTTTCGCTATAAGTCAACGCGTCTAGGAAAAGGCTTAAACACCCAAAACCGTGGGCTTTTTGTTGAAAGCACAGCCTAGTTTTAAAGTATTCAAATATATTGAAATACTGTAAGTCAAAGGGTAAGTAGTGCGAGAGGTCCTTTAACAGCCTATGGAGTTATATACCCTTCTGTTCTTCCTCGACTTAAGTTGTCGGGTTTCGTGGTTACCCGTTCCCCATTTGTTAATTCCTCGATGTACCGGTTTTTTTGCAACCATATTTGATAACAGGCAAAAGAGTTACGGATCCTTTTTGGGGAGTTCCTCGATTTGGGGTGTCTGGTTGGTGGGTTGCTAATATTATCGGTGTTTAAAGATAACACTTGGCTTCTATATCCAATTTGCGATTCCCGGGTGTACATGGTTTTGGCAGAACCAGGTTTGGTTCTGGCAGCTTGTGGAGTTACCTACCTACTTTTAGGTTCCTCGATGCAGCTTCGGAATACAAATCTCACAGTATCTCAGTCCTGACATCCATACGATCGTCCTGCATCAACGCAGTTCTGCAGGATCATTCGTTCCTGCCAGAAGGACTCCTGGAGCCATCTAACAGCGAAATATCCAGGAAAATAAGCAGACCAGTCGAGGTTGGACCGAAGAGGAAGACGCAAACGTACAAGAGAAGTTTTGGTAACATCGTGGCTATCCAGACACAAGGGTCACTCTTGGTTGAAAAGGTAAGTCTTTGATACATCAGTTATGTTTTCAAAACAATCCACCCAGCCCCACTGCCCCTGCCAAGTGTTACCCCTTGAGCTCGGAAGCTTAATTAAAGACTTAACTTAAGACTTAAAATCGGATCTTATTGAAAATTTAAATTTGGAAATACTTCATGTCTCTGATGCCCTACTTTAAATCCGAACCGGATGCAAGGACTGTGGGAGAGTGGAGGGAGGGGGAACCAGAAATCTTGTGACAACCTTGTAGAGTGGAGGGATCGGGAAGAAATTTGGTAGGAAGAGCAAGATCAAGTCCTAGATACATCATTGACAAAGCCGGACCGGATCCAGACACTGGGGGGAGTTGGAGGGGGTTCCAGAATTCCGGTGATCCCAGTTTAAGGTACTTTCAGATCTGCTTGGACGATGAAACTTGGCAGGCATATCAGGGACCCGACGAGATTGACTTCGAAATAGTCACTACCCCGATCCGATAATCGTGCTAGTGGAGGAAGGGGAATCCGGAATCTTGTGGCACGCATAACTTTCGAACGGGTTATCGGATCTGACTGAAACTTGAAAGATGGGAAGGACAAGTATCTCAGATCTTCATTTTAGGTCCGGAACGCTTCAGATAAATACGGGGCGAGTTGGAGGGGGGACTGGAAATCACATAACGCGCATAGATAGCAGGGGTTAAAACGAAACTTGGTGGGAAGAACAAGAAAAGTCCTAGATGCATCGTTTGTGGAACCAGACGGATTCGGACACTGTGGGGACGGGGAGGGGAATTCCAGTAATTCCGATTTAAGGTACTTCCAGATGTACAAGGACAATGCAACTTGGCAAGCTCATCAAGGACCCGTCCAGAAAGACTCGGGAGCTGCTTCCAGGTCCGATCGTCATGGGGCGGTGGACGGAAAGGCAATTGTGAATCTTCTGTGACGCGTACCTTTCGAAAGATCAGCTCCGAATGAAACTCCGTGATGTTCCGTTTCAAGTCCGGACCGGATCCGACTACTGTGGGGGGAGTTGGAGGGGTGGAAATTTCATGGCACACTTTAAACTGAAGGGATTGAGATGGATCTGGGTGGGAAGATCAATCAGATCCTCTAAATAAATCATTTGGAGAACCAGATTGGGTCCGGGCAGTGCTTACAATTGTTTTTGTGCTTCTTAACCGCAAAGTACAAAAACACTTTTGAGCAAGCGATCCATCACAAGGGCTGATGATTATTCGTGCCCCAAGGTTTTGCTTGCTAAAAAAATTTTAGCCCTCTTAAACACATCGTTACGGCAAAGTGCAAAAAATACTTTAGAATCAAGTGATACACTATCATGATCCCCAAGGGCCCATGGTAATTTGTGACTCGAGGTAGTTGCTTACATATGATTACAGTGAATTCACGAATTTACAAATTCCCACTTTCATCGTCCAACCTTGCAAGTGCCATATGAGTTTATAGCTGTTTGTACTACTTGTGCCAACTATAGTCTTTTGTCATTAGAGGCGTTTTTCCGTATTCTCCCACAAACAGTTTGCGGCTCGAAAAGAGTGTTTCCGTGGCCTTCTGCGTCTCCGACAAGCGTGTTTCCGCGACCAACAAGATTTTAGTGGCTCGCTTTGTCGGTCGAAATTGACAAACAACTGCCGAGGCGATTATCGATTTTGTGGCTCGACTTGGGCGGGAAATTCAAATTTAGCAGCAAAATAACATCAAAACAATAAAATTGGAAACTTTCTAAAGTATGTAGACATAAAACTGAGGATCTTTTTTGCATGGAATGGTGAGGACGAAAGCCTGCTGGAGTTGTATTTATTATTAATTGTGTTTTTATTTTCAGACATTTGAAATTACCGCTCAAAAATAGACAAAACGGCGTTTCCGCGATTTTCAACTTGTGGCTCGACTGTGTGGAACACAGTCGTGTTTCCGCGACAAACACACAGAAGTATGTTTCCCACAATTGTGTCGCGGAAAAACGCCTTAGATTGTGTAAACTATATTTTATAGGTGAACATCTGTGTGCTTCAGGCAGGTGTTGTGGAAGAAGTAATTTCCTTCTCAGCCTTGGACAGCCCACGTGACCTCGTCTGCGTCTCTCTACTCGCGTTGTGCGTAGACCAGTTCACGCTCTTTGGCCAAACAAAGAAATACGTCATGCAGTCCTACCAATCGCGGGCTCAGCACGCTTGGAATGAGTCATTCAAGACGACGAAAAAGATGTCAAAGAAGGTGAAGAACCAGGCTCCAACACGACCGGATCAGATTATCCTTGTACTTAACCAAGTGAAGGAAGACCAGACCATGCTGGTCGTAAATACCAAGAGAGTTCATGCACAGCTTCGTCGGCTTCGAAATGAGAGCTCGACACTTCAGCGAGACGCCATTATCACCGCGATCCCGCCTCGTTGTTCCCGGGCGATGTTTACATTTGATATAAAGAATGTCGAAGGCGAAAAGGGGAACGAATACCTTGGTGAATTCCTCAAGAAGGTTGATGTCAAAGAGCCCGACAGGCCCTCTGAATTTGGACTTATCATGTTGGAAGCTGGCGTTGAGAATATCACAGGAAAGATAATAAAAGTAAGCATAAACAGCTATTTTAAACTGTTAGTATTATATTTGACGCGATACTTGCATCAGGGAGTATAAATCTTGTAATCAATCAATCAGTCAACTTATTTTGCCAAATAGCTTAAAGATAGAAGAGGAATTATATTTATGAATGCACGGTCACGAAACACATTAACTTACAAGGTATGGCCCACTTACAAGATATGACCAGAAATAAATGATGGGATGAAACTATTTAAAAATTTGGCAGAAGAATAGCAGGATGTGGAGAAAACTGATGCGTCGGTCCTCTCGCACCGACGCACCGAACACGGGAGGGGAGGGAGGAATAGACGGCCATGCACTGTCCCAGAAGTCAAGTAATGCAGTGACTCAGGAGTCAATACAAGGTATTTTCGGTGAAAGTTTAAAAAAAAGTCTTGTCTCAAAGAAAACGTTACATACGCTTCGCAAGCTGTAAAGAGAAGCAACATGAGTGATAAATGCATGCACATTGTACAGCGTGAACCTGATGAAAGTTTTCAGTGACTAGGATGCCTTTGTTGTGATAATAAAGTTATTAGCCATTTATATGCGAGAAATGATTGGCGTAAATGGATTAGAAAGAAAAAAGTTGGCCAATAATAAAAATACACATACTAAGTGCTTCCTGGCCGAAGATTGAAAATTACTGTCTTTTTCTGTGTATTTATGTCTTTTTTTTTCTTTTATTTACTCCGCTTTTTCGAAATGGCGGGTTCAAAATAAATTACTTACTTACTTATTACTTACTAACCGTATATAACATCATATACAGTCTTTTGAGTTTTTCGTTAGGCTAGAAGTTTATGTGTATAAACTCATGTTGGGAGTGTGGATCCTCGGTAGATCAACGGGAGTCAAGTGTGGTGCTCAACTGGTAGTGTTGCACTGAACTGCTGGGCTGGTCTATACACGAATTTGACAGATCGTTCATGTTACATTATAGGAGTGTAGAAAATCAGTATCTTGCGTGTGACCAGTTTTGGTAACTGGTCACTTTTCCAGTTCTGGACCGTAATTATGTTTTTAGACGGGACAAATGTAGTCGCACGTTTAAAACGCAAGTTGCAGTGAATAGAGTTTCTGTTCCAGTATTCTAACGTATTGTTGAAACTGTGTTGTGTTTTTCGGAATTTAAAGACCCATTTCAGCTCTCTTAGCCACGCGCTTCCGCTTTGAGTTTGATAAGAAACATGGAGAAAATTGCGCAACTGGCCTTTTTGACCAATGAGCTCCTCGGAAGCAATAAGCGAGATCCTGAGCATCTCTTACGCATATATCGGCGTAGTGTCATTGTGGTGGATAAAGATGACATAGGAATTTTAGAATACCGGAAATGAGAATGGATGGAACGAATAAGAGTATAGAGAGTGAATCGTTAATACAATTTTATCTACTTGATTAATCCCAGTTACTGACTTCTTTTCTTCTCTTTGTAGAAGTACCCTCTGCCTGACCTTTCCCAGGAAGATCCGGGAGTGACACAGCGTTTGCAGTCCATTTCTGAAGACGTCGAATCGCCGATCCCGCAGAGAAACATGAAAACAACCAGTTTCACCACCAGAGCGGGAACAACTTCAGCTGCGGGAAAGATAAAAATCGGCAGTCAGGTTTCGGCCGTTCCCGAGAAAGCTACTGAAAACACCAGTTTCGTTGCCCAGTTTGGTTCCATCTGGTTCGGATTCGCTGCACCACCTCGCACGCCGATTATGAAGAAGATAGAATATACTCGACTGGATTGGAATCTCCTGAGTACAAGTTCGCCGGCGATTTCTGCCTGGATTAGCTGTATTGACAGATTCACACTATCGGTGAAAAACCTGGACCATTCACAGAAGAAGTGGCAGTATGCTGTTCTTGCGGTCTTGATGGCGGAAAATTTGGATCTTCCGAGAGTTGAAATCCCACTGAAGGTACGGTTTTGGCGCGTTTATTGTTACTGTTATTATTAACCTTTACCTCAGTGGTCGTCGTGAACTAACATAATAGTAAACCAAAATAATAATAAAATTATTTTCATTGCCCAGGACCTTCACGTTTCCGCCCTTGGTCTTTTCGCCTCATTGCATCTACGAAGAAGATTTTTAGACCACATAGTCCGTTTCTTTTTTTGTATAATGTTTATTTTTTGGTCTTTTGCATTTTCTACATTATTGAAAGCTCAGTGTATTTTTTTATTTTTTATTTGTCTGTACTGCGCTTTTGTGCTCTTCTTAACTGCGTAAATAAAATTTCATCATCATCATCACACAATATAAACAGAAGGAAGACAAAGGAACTCTTAATCCGTCGACGGATGTATCCAAACTAGGAGGTTTAAAAACAAAAATTCACAGCGTTTGCCATGGTTCTTGAGAGTTCACGGTTAGTTGAGAAGTTTTTGTTTGACAGTATACGTCAAGTCCGCTTGAATTTGGCTTCCTAGTATGGAGAGCAAAGAATGGACGACATCATTCTACGACTTCTCGTAGTGACGACAACTTTAGCAAGGTGTGTTTGACGCAAGGTTTCAGTCCCTGAACCAACGCCCGGTATCATCAAGCATCCGTCCCGATATCGTCGGGTCGCGGAAGCCTAATCTTTCCCCTTTTCAGTCAAAATATGCCTTCTACTCCACAACGTCGCTGGCTGCTAGAGAAGATCCTTCTACTCGACTTTGCATGCTCCTTCACAAGTTTTTGAAGAAGACAGACCCAAAGGTCATCGAATGTGCATTAACTGAGCAACACCTACCTCCGCCGGATACAACGCGGCAGGTACCCCTTTCCACTTCTTGCGAGGCTTGCGAGGATATCAACTAGCCCTCCCACTTATTCCAGGAAGTTTAACCTTCCGGCAGGAAACGTCTTGAAGAGCAAGAATAAACGCGTCTTGTTATTTGGGGGTTTCGCTTATAATTAGTTGCGTTTTCGCAGATACCATGGTATCTGATACCACGGTCTAAAGTCGTTGCAGTTATCGTGGTTTCTGATACCACTGTCAAGAGGCGTTTTTGCAGTTATCGTATAGTATCTGATGTTCAGATACCACGGTCCGACCGTGGTAACGGATCGGGGTATCTGAAAAAGTCATCTCACTTTCATCAGTTTTTGTCAAATTTTTCGGAAAGAAGTTTTGCACTTAGTGATGTTACTGAATATCAGTTTTTCTTTTAGGATGACTTCGAAAAGCGCAATTTTGGGAATTGTCGTTTTTGCAGAGCAACCGTATATCAGATACCACGGTAACTGCAAAAAACTACCAATTGCAGATCCAGTTACCGTGGTAACAGATACCATGGTATTTGCAAAAACGCAACTATTGCCTCTTAGGTTGAGCTCCAAAAGACTCCGGTGCGGAATTCGGTTGATTTTAGTGTACCTACATCCTGCTGGATTTGATTCCGAGTATTCCTGAGGCTGGAAGATACAGAAAAGAATTCTGTAGGCTGAACTGGGAGACTCAAACTTTCACAGATTATCCAAGCAACTTGAGTCCATTATTAGACATACCCAAGAATCACATATTCTTAAAGGACCCCTCGCACTATTTACTCTTGAACATACAGTATCTTAAAATATTTGAATACTTTAAAACTAGGCTGTGCTTTCAGCAAATAAGCACGGTTTTAACGAGTTTTTCGGATGGAAAAAATTGTCGAAGACAAGAGTTGACAGCTTGATACACGTCAAAGGTAGCAAAAGACGGCAAGTGACAAAATCAGCGTGGTTTTGTTAAAAGGGTTACAATGTACCGTACGAAATGCGGGTCTCCGGGTTTAGAAATATATGGAGTGATTATGGAAGTATGTTGCATTAGTACTATTGGTAATACAGGTCCTTTCACTGTTATCAGAAAGCAATCTATGGGAGAAACGTAAACCCTCACAAGTTGTGAGGAAATCGGAGGTTTGTTCCTGAAACGTGAGTTAAAACAAATTTGTTTTGTCGTTCCAGGGACTTATCGTTCTTTTGAGGCAGTGGAAAGGTGCTTTTGTTGTTCCACTCGTGATAGAGAACACAGGAGCTCCATCTAAGAAAGGTTTTCTCAACGTGACATTCAGCCGAAATCTCTTGGAGAGAAAGAAGTCGGATCGGAGCGCGGATGGTTCCTCCACCGGAGGAGGCGATACAAACTCGGCTGGAAGTGCTGGTGGAAGGCACTCGAGTAAACTGACTTTCCTTCTTTTATCCCCCCTCCCCTTCCCCTGTCATCAGGCTGGGTGATGTCTTTGAGCCGTTTGAGGTTACATGCGTGTTTGAGTAGCATGGTCTGATAGTTTGACAGACGCGGAATATCTTTTCCTAAGTTTGGCTTCCCACACGTACCTTTTTGTCATTAAAAAAAACACAACTTTCAGGGGCGATTTGAAAACCGGACCTCGGACCTCATACGCCAGGGTCCGGGGTCATTTTACTAAATTACTATTAAATAACTTTTTTCTAACATGCATGTATTGTATAACTTCCTATGTCCCACAGGTATTAATCAAGCCAATAGTTAACTATGACAATAAGTTTTGCGTATTAATCAACCTAGGTAACTATGGCAATAAATTTTGTGGAGGTTGATACGATATATATCAGCCTCATATAGGATAATACGAAGCCGTACCAACCTTCGCAGAAGTTCGTCGAGCACTTTTCCTCATCTACTGAAAAGTAGACAGCCCGGCACACTAGCCCACGGGGCCGTGCCTGCATGTTTTTAGAGCCGAATGCAGAAACAGGCACAGTTAAAGGATTTTGGCAACAAATGCTAAACTAAACTTTTCTCTGATTGTGTTCTGCCTTTTCCCAAGAAAGTAAGCTACTTCTCTCTCCATTTGTTTACTCTGGGCCAAGGGAGGTCGAAGTAGCCTAATTATATTTTGATACTGTTCCAGATTGGGACGACAAAACATAAACTTCCAGTTCCTTCAGTTTGAATAGTTGTACAGGCCCAAACAATCGCTGCCATCGTGGTGAAAGCAGAGGGATGGGGAGTTGAGAAACTAGTAACATACATAAGTTTGGAACGGGTAATCGGACATGCATGAAACTTGACAAGTGTCAAGAAAAAGTGTCTCAGATGTTCAGTTCCAAATCGGACCTGATCCGATAACTGGTGTGGGGGACCTGGAGGGGGGAGGCGTAAATCTCGTTGATCACGAATTATGGTACTTCCAGATGTGCTAGGACGATGAAAATTGGCTTGGACATTAGGGACTTGACAAGATTGGCTTAGAAATTGTCAGTTCTCGGATCCGACCATCCCTTAAAGTACTAATCATAACCAAAAAGTACAAAAAATACTTTTAATCGAAATATACAGTTTCATGATCCCATGAGCCCATGATCATTTTTGCCTTGAAGGTTTTGCTCCAAAACGAATTTTAGCACCCTTAAAGTGCGTATCTTGATCGAAAAGTAAAAAAAATACTTTTGACCAAATGTTATATAGTAATGGTAGTAGTATATAATACCGGCTCCCACTCCACCCTCCCCCCAATTTCAAAACCCCATTTTAACATCAATTTCTTAAACTTTAACATCCTTTTTACCAAATTATCCCCCTTTTTAAGAACATTTTTATTTTCTTACTTCCAAAATAAAGGATACAAGAAATGAGAATATTACCCTTTACTACATATAAAATACTACAATATACACTAATTCTTTTTTTTTTTACATTTTTCATTTTTTATTCAAATATTACTGAGTAAACAGTTCTAAATCCACATATGTTTCTTTGTTCTTGTTTTCGCGTACAATAGGCTGCAAAACCAGATTTTTCTTTAAAAGTAATTCGTTAGCAATGGCATTGTATTTCTGAGTTATAAACAAATCACATGGTTTGTCATTATGATTAATAACTACAACCAGCTTATCACCATATTTCGTCTTAGCAATTCTCATTTTAACAATAGTATATTTCAAACCTAACACTAGTTCTTCTTTCCTGATTGTCTCATTGTATTTATTCATTCTGATTGTCTTCAAGACTTCCTTTGTGGACTCCATTTATTAGGGGATGATTTTATTAAATAAAAATCCCAATCGCTTTGAAACATCTGGTAAGAGAAACCAACCACGTTTATCACATAAATGCGATAGATAAAAACGCAGTACTGAGTTTGCATGATGATATGATGATTACCGATTTTGAACTTTATAAAATATTTTTGCAAAACCCCACACCCCCAGACTTTGAAAATTAAGAGGTGTGATGTTGGTACACCCCGATTGGTGTAGTGTTTGTGGTGATGTGGCCTTAGTCTGGGGGGCCCTGAACGGGGAACCCGCAAGTTTTTATTACCATCCCACTATCGACAAACAGAAACTGCGGTCAGTGGGATTCGAAGGTCTGAATGGTGATGAGTCAACGTTCGGCCGAGCGTTGAGCCACTACACCAAGGGTCCTTCTTCAATTCGCACAAGTTTCCGAGTTAAGATGAGATTGTGTTAGTCACGCCGGAGACTGTAATTACATCCCAAATTGACGGCGAGACCTTTGAATGACGCAGCTCATTAATGCGCGTATGAAATAAAGATCTGTTTGACAGTTAGGAAACAATATTCAGTATAGCAATAGACTATATGTTTGGTAATTTCTCTTGACTTTTTATAGATTTATTACAATATTTATAGCCATTCAGACGGACTTGTTTCATGTATTTTTCGCGAGGAAAAAATCGAAAGGTTTTACGCATCTCTGTTTCTCTCTGAATTACCTCCTCAACCGTTAACTGTCCGCATTTTAACAACGATATCAGTTCAGTATAAAAATCATAAATAGTCCTAAATTCTGCTTTTCTATCAGCAATGCTTAATTGCTTTTCAATTATTTCGATGATAACAGCACCCAAACTTAAAGAAGCTAGCGGTAGCACTAGAAACGCAGACATTCCTGCTGCCGAGAAGAGAAATTTGGATAAAAGTAAGCTATTACTTATATGATTGTAGTACTTGTAACTGCGACGGTAAACATACATTTTCTTTTCTAATTCTTCCATTTATAATATAATAAAATTGTTTCGAAAAATATTTCTAACAAAATAAAGAGTAGTAACCAAATGCCGATTTCGTCAAGAGTAGTAACCAAAAGCGGATTTTCGTTAAGAGTAGTAACCAAATGCCGATTTCGTCAAGAGTAGTAAAGAATAAAGGAAACCCGTGACTAGTAGTAAAGCATGTGTGAAACCCATAAGGGCGTCGGAAAATACATAGTAAAGGATTTGGAAAACCAGTGCTTTTCTTTACGGCTGAGAAAACGCAGACGGGAGAAATTTATTAATAAAAATGTTCCCCTATTAAATGATGAATACTGCAGAGGTTATTCAGCTTTGTAAAAAGGTTATATCGAACAACAAATCGGTTATACAAAGATTACCGCTATACACATATAATGAACTGCGGACTTACGCGAAAATTAATAAAATCAAAACAAATGGAGCTAAGAAACATGAAATAACAAATAATATAATAAACCATCTTAGTAAGTATATTTTGATAGCTGAAGATAAAATTAAAATTGAACGCAGAAACGAAAGAACTCATAATAAGAACAGACCATCCGACTACAAACCAGAACCGAGATTACGAACCATTCTGGAAGATGAGATAAGAGAAAATAATATCACCATTACAAAACTAAAACAAGAATACAATGATAACAAAGAAAAAGAGACAAGCGAATTAAAGAAATTTCTGAAAAACAAGAACCTATCAACTCGCGGAAACCGAGAAGAAGTCATACAAAAGGTTGAAGAATACTATAATAATATTATTACCAAACATAAAGATTCCGTACAGAAAAATAGAGATATCATAAGAGATCAAACAGAAAGACATGATAACAGTAGACAGAAAGTAATCGATTTATCAACTCTCTTCATAAATAAGAAAAAAATCCAAGTAGAAAAATTAATTCCTGATCATTTATTTAGAACTGAAGAAGAACAACAACCTACTATTTCTAGGGAAAATGAAAATTTTTATACCATCAACGTTTCTATTGAAAGCAATGGAAGAGAAAAAGATACTCTTATTGCTTTTACTTTCGCAGATTTACAGCGGCGAATGAATGAACTTTATCAATATAGAGTTCAGTTTGTAACTCGTGTTACATTCTGTAGACAGGAGAATGATGAAGAAGTAGTAGTGTATTACAACAGTACTTCTTGGATTTTAAATAAAAATAGCATTCTTACTCATAATCATTTGAATGATAATAACAAGAGACTTAGTTCTTTAAGTAATACCCCTCGATCTGGGCTACAATTCAGTCGGTATGAAGGAATTGATTATAGGATGACACGAATAGAATCTTACATGGGAGGAACGTTTAAAATACTGCCAGATTTCGTAAAAAATAAAAGAGCTTGCTTGAATATTGAAAATAACGACCAGAAATGTTTCCTTTGGTCTATCTTAGCAAATCTACATCCAGCTAAGGATCATCCGGAAAGAATTTCGAAATATAAACAATATGAGAACGAATTTGATTTCGAAGGGGTTACCAACTTCCCAATGGATACTAAAGATATACACAAATTTGAAAATAGATACTACATTAAGATTTGTTTATTTCAAATTGAAAAAGAGAAAATTATCAGAAGTCATATACTAAAAAGTACAATCAATGGCAAAACAGCTAAACATGTTATTAATTTATTATATTTCGATAATCATTATGTACTGGTAAAGGATCTGAGCAGATTAGTTGGTAGTCAAATCTCTAAAAATAAAACAAAGACATACCTATGCACTTTTTGCGGAAGGCATTTTACAAAAGAAGAACAATATGAAAAACATGAGAGTAAAAATAATTGCGAAGATCCTGATATTATAATGCCTCCTGAAGGTTCAAGTATACAATATAAAAATATTGCAAAACAAATGAAAGTACCTTATTCCATAATAGCAGACTTTGAGTCTTATAACGAAGAATACAATCAGGTAAACGGAAAGAAAACAATAAAAGTGGCCAAACAGAAACCATTTGCTTACGGATTTCAGGTATGCTGTTCCTTTGATACAAACCAGAACAAATACTACGATTATTTCGGTGAAGACGCTGCAGAACATTTTGTTAAAACCGTTACTAAAGTATCCACAGAAATTGCAAACAAATATGAAAGCAGACAAAGAAACCATACTTATACCAATGCAGAAATTACCGAAAAATGGAAAAATCTAATGAATAAGACTTGTCACATCTGTACAACTGAAATTACTGAAAATCCTCACTTTGATCACGACCACATGACAGGAGAAGATAGGGGATTTGCTCATGCTGAATGTAATATGAAATACAGGATTCCTAGGCATATCCCGGTAGTAATGCATAATTTATCTAAATATGATTCCCATCTGTTTGTTAGAGAATTGATACCTGATAACGGAATTTTTGAAAGTGCAGAAAATTTCATATCATTCTCGAAATCAATAAGTATTACAAAAGAGGATACGACAATAAAATATGAGATGCGGTTTATAGATTCAATTAGATTTATGGCTTCATCTTTAGACAAACTATCAGCAAATTTAGCAAAATGTGATTGCAAAGTACCCTGTAATCATCTAAGAGAGAATTTCAAGTACACATCGAATAGTTTCAATAACGATGAAGAATTCAAAGAAATAATTAAAAAAGGGGTATATCCGTATGAATTCGTAGACAGTTTCGATAAAATGAAATGTACAAAGTTACCACCAATAGAAAGCTTTTATTCTAGGTTGACAGGGAAAGGTATTGACAAAAGTGATTATAAAAGAGCGGTATCTATATGGAAACAATTTAACTGTAAAACATTACTTGATTATACTAAATTATACCTAAAAAGTGATGTGTTAATATTGTCGGATGTTGTAGAGAATTTCAGAAATGTGTGTATACATAATTATGATCTGGATCCACTTCATTACTTCTCAGCTCCAGGACTAACATGGGATGCTTTCCTAAAACATTCGAAAGTAGAACTACCACTATTCTCGAAGGAAGACATGTATACATTCATTGAAAAAGGAATAAGAGGTGGTGTATCCCAATGTATAAAAAGATACGCAAAAGCAAATAATAAATATACAAGTGATTATAATAAGCATAAACCATCTAATTACTTAATGTATTTAGACGCTAATAATTTATATGGGTGGGCGATGTCGCAGAATTTACCAGCGAATGATTTCCAATTCATTTCCATACCGGATGATTTGAAAGAAAGGAATGAATACGAATCAATCGAGTATTACAACCATCTAAAAACTCATATCAAGTCGGTGATTACGATTAAGTCGGTTAGACAAGATGTGGGTGCTATATATGAGGTAGACTTAGAATATCCAAAAGAACTACACGAATTACACAAGGATTTACCATTAGCACCCGAACATTTTAATGGTAAGCTATGTACTACAGTATTAGATAAAACCAACTATGTAGTTCACCACAGGAATCTAGAATTTTATTTACAAAAAGGTTTGATACTGAAAAGAGTACACAGAATACTAGGATTCACTGAAAGTGCTTACTTAAACGGATATATAGACCACAACACAGCACTTAGAACTAAAGGTACAAATGATTTTGAAAAGGATTTCTTTAAGCTTATGAATAATGCTTGCTTTGGAAAAACTATGGAAAACGTAAGGAAGCGAGCGGATATGGAAATAATAACGGATGATACAACAAGAGAAAAAATAATAAAGAAACCCAACTTTAAATCTGAAATAATATTCAGTGAAAACTTTTCAGTAGCAAGAATGTCAAAGGAAAAGATAAAACTAGACAAACCAATGTATATCGGCTTTGCTGTATTGGAACTATCCAAGTTATTGATGTATGAATTCCATTATGATTATATGAAGCCTAAATATGGAGATAAAATTGATTTGTGTTATATGGACACTGATTCTTTCATATATGATATTAGAACTGAAGATTTTTATCAAGATATCAAACAGGATTGGAATGAGAGGTTCGATACATCTGATTATTCGAAAGATAATCCATATGGGTTTCCTAGTTTAAATAAGAAAGTGATAGGAATGATGAAAGATGAATTAGGTGGGCAGGTTATGACAGAATTTGTTGGATTACGATCAAAAGTATATGCTTATTTAAAGGACAACCAAGACCCTTCAAAAGCTAGCAAAAAACTGAAAGGAATAAAAACCAATATCGTTAAAGATAAAATTACCATTCAAAACTATAAGGATGTACTGTTTGGTAAAACGGAAAACCTTTCTATAACCCAGTATAACTTAAGATCATACAAGCACAATATGTTTCTAGAAGAACAGAATAAAAAAGCGTTAGATCCTAAGGATGATAAAAGGATAGTAACAAGCGATAAAATACACACTTTACCTTTAGGTTATAAACATTAAATTCAAGTACCTACTTAATAAATTCAAGTACCTACTTAAAAAATTCAAGTACCTACTTAAAAAAATCAAGTCCCTACTTAAAAAAAATCAAGTACCTACTTAAAAAATTCAAGTACCTACTTAAAAAATTCAAGTACCTACTTAAAAACTTCAAGTACCTACTTCAAAACTTCAGGTATATACTTAAAATACTCAAGTAAATCTTATAATGAAAAATTCTTCCTAAATAAATGAATGAAAAGGCTCCAATCAAAGTCTATGACTTTAGTGAAAAGAACACTTATCAGAATAAGCACGACCTTGCACCTCAGTGGCCATTTAGACTCTTAATTTGTGGTAGTTCTGGAACAGGGAAAACTAACCTTCTTTTGAATTTAATTTATGAATATCTTTGTTTCAACCGAATATACTTGTATGCTACAGATCTTGAAGAAGATAAATATCAAGACCTTATAACCAATTTAACCACTTTGGAGTCACAATGCAAATCGAAAGTCTTAACAGTAAGTAACAATCTTGATGATATTGTCGATGTTGACGACTTAGACCCTGAGTACCAAAACTTGATTATCTTTGACGATTTTGTCACTGAAAAAGACCAGAAGAAAATAGAAGATTTATTCATAAGAGGAAGAAAGAAAAATGCTTCAATTATTTACTTGTCACAGAGCTATCATAAAACGCCAAAGGTGGTAAGGCTCCAGTGCAATTATTTTGCATTCTTTCA
Source organism: Branchinecta lynchi (assembly GCA_023053575.1). Taxonomy (NCBI): domain Eukaryota; kingdom Metazoa; phylum Arthropoda; class Branchiopoda; order Anostraca; family Branchinectidae; genus Branchinecta; species Branchinecta lynchi. The sequence goes on from JAKZAP010000005.1 coordinate 475,565, forward strand.
GTGTTCTAATCCAAAAGAAGTAAAATTAATAAGACAAAGCCATGTCTCCAGTATAGACAATGAAAAATTTCTCAAACAATTCGAGGCTGCAACCAAGGGCTACGGTTTTTTCTTCATAGATTTAAAAATAAAAGATAAAACCCTTAAGTACAGGAAAAACTTTGAAAAATTTATCGGATAATTTATTTCTATAATAAATGAATAAATTTGGTAGTGTTGGAAAAAAGGTTAGTAACGAATCGAATGAAAAGAGAGTTACTGATGACAACGGTAATATTAACCTACAAGGTAAGAGAATTATTATGTTAGGGGATTCGAAAGCTGACCAGGACGCTATTAGTTTCAGATCTATGACTATTATTTTGAATCAATTTAAAGAAGAAATTACCGCACAACAAGTGGGGGCAAATCAGTATTTTAGCGAAGATATCAACAGATTAACTGCGGTACATGATTCTCCTGATAATTTATTGGTAAGGATTAAAGATAAAGGGTTATTTGTAAAAGAAATAGTTCGAGTTAATGATAAAGAGATTAACGCTGAACACAAGTTGATAACAAATGTTCAAAACCCTAGAAACAAAAATGATGCTGTTAATTTAGCAACGTTAACTATGAATCTTTTAGATTATGACAAAAATCTTCTTGGGCAACACACCCATAACGGTATAATTGAAGGAAAGATTGCTGGTCAAAAAACTCGTATCGATAATATTGAAAGAGCAGTAGTAAATATTTTAAAAAGGCTTCTAGAGCTAGAGCTAAAACCTGTTGACAAACCATTCGTTACCAGAATAGAAAAAATGATGGCTGGTAAATAAATTTTATAAGATAAATTAATTCCCTAATAAATGGTTGAAACAATGGAGTATACAGTTTATTTATCAAAGCTTCAGAAAGGAAAGCTGAAGAAATGTTTTGATGCTAAACAAAAATGTCAGATACGTGTTAGTCATAGTAGACAAAATGAACGAGAACCAGTTAAGTTACTTTTAAGTAAACGACAAATTGATAAAATTGAAACATGTAAAATGAATAATAAGGGTTGTGATATTGATGTATCATACAAGCAGATGAGAGAAGCGATTCAAAAAGGTGGATTACTTCCATTTTTAATACCGCTAGCAATTACCCTTGGTAAGGCAGCTTTAACAAGTGGTGCTGCTGCTTTGGGTACATTCGCTGGTAAGAAAATTATGGATAAAATGACCAACACATGTAGAGCGCTAAAACTTCCTGGAACACAAAAAGTTGTGGGTAATGGGTTACGTGGGAAGGAAACCGATGATGTCAACATAGGTGGAGCGCTTACACTTCCTGGAACACAAAAAGTTGTGGGTAATGGGGTACGTGGAAGGCCTAGGAAGGAAAAAAACGATGATGTCAACACAGGTGGAGCGCTTACACTTCCTGGAACGCAAAAAGTTGTCGGTCATGGGGTTCGTGGTAGACCTAAGAAGCCAAAAAACGGGGACATCAAAAAAGAAGCAAAAGTAAAGTAGGACCTCTAACTAATTTTGATATTATGGATGCATTAGGGAGTATACCACAGTTTCGAGGTGTTTTCTCTTTAGATACGCTACCCAAACATATAAACGATTCGGAATGTGGTGTAATCAACTATGACAAACGTGGAATGCCTGGAACACATTGGGTTGCCTATTGTAATCTACCTGAATCCCCCTATGTCGAATTTTTCGATTCTTTCGGTATTCCTCCAGGAAAAGAAATAGTTAAATATCTAAAAACTTCAAAGAAAAAAATAGCTTATGAAAATCTTGCTGTTCAAAATATAGATGAATTAAACTGTGGTTTTCACTGCATTTCCTACATCCAGCGGAAAATGAAGGGTTGGTAGCTTTTCGTTTAAGAAAATTGTTTTCTAATAAATGGAGATTTATTGTATGAAATGTAAAAAGAGCACTGACACTGAATCAATGTTTAAGGCAGTGTCACAAAAAAATAATGTTCCAATGCTGAAAGGTAATTGCGTTATCTGTGGTTCAATGAAAAATCGCTTTTTAAAAAAAACCTCAACGCAGAAACAGATATTTTAAAGACGTATTATTCTAATTATTCAGGTGTGTTTTATTCTACGCCAGTGTTTGTTTGCTTTGTAGATTCAACGAAGGCATTCGACCGTGTGAATCACAGTAAAATTCTTGAAATTTTAGCTAGAAGAGGTATTCCTGCACAGTATATTCGTTTACTAGCTTCTTGGTTTAGGAATCAGAAGTTTTTTGTGAAGTGGGGGGACGCTTCTAGTTCTTCATTTTCACTGGTGAATGGTTTACGCCAGGGTGGGGTTTTATCTCCTTTGTTGTATGCCGTTTATGTTGACCGTCTGTCCGAACAGCTGAAAATTGCTGATATTGGGTGTTTCATCGGTGGCAAGTGCTTTAACCATATTTTCTTTGCTGACGACCTGGTAATTCTCTCGCCTTCGGTACATGGACTGAACCGTCTTCTTGCTGTTTGTGATCATTATGCAACTAGTTTTGATATCATTTTCAATGTTAAAAAGACCGTAGCAATGGCTCTGCTTCCTAGCGGATGTGATCTTCCCCGTCTTCCGGTGGTGCTTTCTATGCGTACATTGGATTACGTTTCAGAGTTTAAGTATTTAGGTTTTTGGATTAGTAATAAGATGCGGGATGATTGCCATATTTTAGAACTTACCCATAGCCTATGTAAGCGGGGGAACGTCCTAATTTGGAAATTTAATGACGTGAATCTTGCTGTTAAAGTGCATTTGTTTAGGACGTACTGCTACTCATTTTTCGCGTTACCCCTGGTGTATAACCATACGAAAAGATCACGTTTGAACCTAGAAGCTTGTTATAAGCGTGTTTTCCGTCGGTTAGCAAAGCTACAATTCCGAGCTAGCATCAGCCAAGCGTTTGTGTCGAACCATTGTTGCACATTTATTGAAATTGAGAGGAAGTTGAAAACATCGTTTTTTTGTCGTCTAATGGAGTCGCGGAATGATTTAGTGGAGTTCGCTGCAATCCCACTATTCTTCAATCTTCCGATATGGAGTCATTTGCTCGACCCTGAGCCACCATGATGTAGATAGTTTGTACTCGCTTGTTATATTTTTTTTTTTTTTTTTTTTGTGTTGTTTATATGGCTTACGCTGAAATAAAAAGTGTTATTATTATTATTATTATTATTACAGAAAATTAAAAGAAAATGGTGTTAAGGTTTCCAAGGATAAAATAAAAAATGTGTTGCAAAATGAGAATGTGTATACGTTACACAAACCTTCCTATCATAACTTTGAAAGGAGGCGAGTGTATGTTCACTATGTTGATGAGCAATGGCAAGCTGATTTAGTTGACATGCAGAAATATAAAAAAGAAAATAATAAAACAAATTACATTTTAACTGTTATTGATTGCTTTAGTAAATATGCTTGGTGTATCCCTCTGAAAGACAAAACGGGTGCTGAAATAATAAAAGCATTCAGTGTTATATTTAAAGAAAGAATTCCTAAGAAACTACAAACTGATAAAGGTAAAGAATTTGTGATGAGAAATGTTCAAACTTTTTTGAAAAATAACGGCAAACACTGGTTTGCATCTGAAAGCGAATTGAAAGCGCAAATTGTAGAACGGTTCAATAGAACACTAAAAGAAAAGTTATGGAAATATTTCACTCACAATAACACTACTAATTGGATTGATATTTTACCTTTATTTGTGAGTAATTATAATAACTCGTACCACCGTTCAATACAAATGAAACCAGTGGATGCTAGTAAAAAGGTTTATCAGAAAAAGGTTTTTAGTGCTCTGTTTCCTCCAGTAGATGACTACAAAATCACAGGAAACGTCAAAGTAGGGGATTTAGTCAGAATTAAAAAAGAAAAAAGTATTTTCGATAAAGGATATTTACCTAATTATACGGATGAGGTATTTCAGATAGCAACCATCAGACCTACCATTCCCATTACTTATGAAATTTCCAACAAAAGTGGGGAATTAATTCAAGGAGGGTTCTATGAAAAAGAACTTTCAAAATTTATTATGAAATAAAATTACTTGTATATAAATGGATTCAAGACGCTTGAGTGATATGTTATCGGATATAGTGAAGAACAGAGAAATTCAGAGAAGCAAGGTTCAACAAAATGAGATGGAGAAGGCAGGATTTCGGGAATATGCTTCAGAATTAAACGCTCCAGTTATTATAGCACAAAAAGAAAACACTAAAGATACCATCAAAAAATTACAAGAGAACGCTGAAACGATAATTAATAAACTACTTGAAGGTGATAATAATTCAAGAAGACGGTTTATCAGATTAGGTGATACATTTAAAACAGCTTTACAGAACACTACTTCAGAGGAATCGAGTCGAGCTCCCACTCATGCGATAGAACCCAATCTAGAACAACCATATGACGTAAATCTAAACTTAAATATTGATGTGGAATTATTAAATCAAATTAATTTAAAATATAAAGATGACTGGAATGGTACCGATAATTATTTTAAAATGCCTCATTATTACCTTAAGCATCATAACGAAATAGATGGGGCTCTGAATTATTTAACATCTATAAGTCAAAGTTATGGTGGTATGAAAAGTAAAAGTTATAGTTCTAGTAAATATGATAAACACATTGAATTTATAAAAGAATACAAGAATAGGTTAAAAACCATTCAAACCTATTTCCCATTAGTCAACCAACAAGGAACTGGAGTATTTATGAATTGTGATGAAATGATTTCAAAATTATACACTTTGATAGGTAGCAGAGTAAACGGAAATACATCTGATGAGGTGAGAAATGAAGCTATTGATATTTTGGATTCGTTAATGCGAAATAAATTTCTTACGAAGAGATATTACAATTCAATATATAAAAAATACTTCTAATAAATGGTGTTGTTAAACATTGAAGGTAATGAAAGTATCATTGATATAACATTTAGTCAACCAATCGAATTGAATCGTAATTGGGATTATGAAATAGGTCTGAATCAGTGTACTTTGTGGTATTCATGGCATAATATAAGTGATAAATTTGGAAATAATACATTTCAATACAGGAAAGATGAAGATAATAATGCAACAGAATGGATGAATGTTACTATTCCTAATGGGATGTATAACGATGATTGTTTGAATTATTTTTTGTGTCAGTATTTTGATACCCCAAAAGATAAATGTCCTATTGTAATTTCATCCAATCCAGCATCTATGAGATTTGTCATACTATTACAAGAAAAATATGTGTTTAGATTTAATAGTGACTTGTGCCAGATTTTAGGATTTGATAAGGATAGTGAGATATCTAAGAAAATCAATGAAGGTACAAAGCTTCCGAATATAACAAGAAGCGTTGATAAAATTCAAATTCACTGCTCTCTTGTAAACAGTTCTATCGTAAACAAAAGTAAATCAGATGTCATTTGGACATTTGTTCCGAATACAGAACCGGGCTGTCAAATTGTTGAGAATCCTAGACAATTAATCTACCTTCCTATTAATACAAAAGACTTTATTTACTCCTTGAGAATGAAAATTACTGATCAGTTGGGAAGACCTATCGATTTGAATGGTGATAACGTTGGATACGTGCTGCATTTAAGAAAAGCTTATTGATTAGTGAAATAAAATTATTTACCTATAAATGTTGATTCATAATAAGCGATTACTTTATAAAAAGCAGTATGGAAGTGGAATCGGTAGTGTATTCAAAAACATTGTCAATTCCCAGTTATTTCAAACGTCAGCAAAACAAATAAAAGATGGGGCTATTTCAATGTATAATAATATTATTAAACCGAGATTTGAGTTGTTGAAAAACAGAGCAAAAGAATATGGGAAAGATCTGATCGATGTAAACAAGAAGGAACTCATTGATGTAATTGGAAACAAAAAATCGATGAAGGATCTTATCGGTACAAATAAAAGGATTTTAAATCAAAGAAGTCAGGACTTGATCAAAACGTTAATGACTGGAAATGGATTAAAGATTCTGAAATAAGTTTTATTTAATAATTTCTTTCTTATATAAATGGCAGTAAATAAAGTTATCAGTCCGCAATGGAACATTTTTGATGAACCGCTTGTAGATGATACAGTGGTTAAATATGAATTTAAAGAAATTCGAGAAACAGATGTGAATGTATCTAATAAATCAGAGTTTGAATTCGTAACAAAGAAATTAGATTCTTGGTTTTATCCAAGTGAAAGTTATCTTGATGTCAGTGTAAGAATAGTGAAAGAAAATGGAGATAATATAGCTGCAACCGATATTGCTACTTTGACGAACAATGGATTTAATTTATTCAGTACCGCTGAATATGTAATAAACGATGAATCGGTTGAAAAAATTAATCATGTTGGTATTACAACTACCGTTACAAAGTTGATTGAATACTCTGATGATTATTCTAGAAGTGCAGCAAGAAATCATTTCTGGTATAAGGATTATAATCAAGGAAAAGAAATTAATCCTGTTATTGCTTCGTTTACTGCAGGGGCTGCATGGGCTGCAGGGGGTGGAACAGTCAGTTTGAGAAATAATAATAATTATAATAAAGGATTTGAAAAAAGATATAACAGAACAAAGAGCAGTAAATTAGTAAATATGTATTTACCATTATCAGAATTGTTTGGATTTCTGAAAGGAAACAAACGATTCTTCAGAGGTGCATCGCATAAATTATTTCTAAGAAGAAATGATGATAACAACATGATTATAAGAAATGGAAATACTAATTTCAAAGTAGTAATCGAGTATTTATCCTGGAAGATCCCTATTGTAGCTCCTAGTATCGAAATGATGAGTGAATTAGAAAAGGGTCTTGCTAAGGATAAAAAGCATAATCTGATGTGGGAAGCATGTAATACTTATAAAAGCGATGTTAGTCAAAATAAGGAACACACTTGGAAAGTTATTTCTGAGAGAAACAATCCAACAAAAGTAGTTGTGATGCTACAGAAAAATGAAAAGCATAACAATCAATTAATGAATAATATGGTGTTTGATCATATGAATTTAACAGACATAGAACTTAGAATTAATGGGGATAAATATCCTGAAGAACCACTTAAATGTGATTTTAGCGATGATAAATGTAAATACTCAAATCTTTACAATAGGTTCATACATTTGGGTTATAAACAATTAGCATTTGATACTGGTAGTGTTGTTAGTATAGAAGAATTTAAAGAAGTATATCCACTATTCTGTTTCGATGTTTCCAAACACGAGTCAAATATTTATAATGGAACAACTGCTGATATTGAAATAAGTTTAACGTTGAAAGATAATCAACCCGTACCATATAATGTTTACTGTGTTATATATTATGAAAGAAAAGCTACATTAGATATTATCAATAAAAATATGTATGTGAGTTTGTGAGCCTGGATTTTTATTTAATAAAATCATCCCCTAATAAATGGAGTCCACAAAGGAAGTCTTGAATACAATCAGAATGAATAAATACAATGAGACAATCAGGAAAGAAGAACTAGTGTTAGGTTTGAAATATACTATTGTTAAAATGAGAATTGCTAAGACGAAATATGGTGATAAGCTGGTTGTAGTTATTAATCATAATGACAAACCATGTGATTTGTTTATAACTCAGAAATATAATGCCATTGCTAACGAATTACTTTTAAAGAAAAATCTGGTTTTGCAGCCTATTGTACGCGAAAACAAGAACAAAGAAACATATGTGGATTTAGAACTGTTTACTCAGTAATATTTGAATAAAAAATGAAAAATGTAAAAAAAAAAAGAAGTAGTGTATATTGTAGTATTTTATATGTAGTAAAGGGTAATATTCTCATTTCTTGTATCCTTTATTTTGGAAGTAAGAAAATAAAAATGTTCTTAAAAAGGGGGATAATTTGGTAAAAAGGATGTTAAAGTTTAAGAAATTGATGTTAAAATGGGGTTTTGAAATTGGGGGGAGGGTGGAGTGGGAGCCGGTATTATATACTACTCATGGTCCTCAAGAGTCCATGATCATCCGTCTCAAGGGTTTTGCTTACAAGTTAATTCCTTAAAGTACAAACTATAATTTTGAGCAAAATATACATTTTCATGATCTTGATGAGCTTATCATCATTTGCGCTTCAGGAATGTTCGTTACTGATGAATCTCTAGTGCCCTTAAAGTGCGCATCATCATAGCCAAATGCAAAAATAAAATAGTTTTTGCGAACGATACAAGCTCGTGATTTCCAAGGAAGCATCATCATTTTTATCTGAAGGGTACCGCTTACAAATGATCATAGCAAACCCACGAATTGACAACCTTCTACTTTCATTCTCTGACGCAGCCTCGTATGGGACATATGGCTTCCAGCTCTTTTTTACTGAAAGTATTGTTTTAAATTTATTTTTTGGAGGTCAGCTTCTACTTTTCAGTATTTGAAGAAAAGCGCTCGATGAACATCTGCGGAGGTTGGTACGGCTTCGTACAGCCTCTCTAGAGGATAATACAAGGTCGTATCAACCTCCACAAAAGTAACTGTCATAATGTAACTTTCTGTGGGACATGGGAAGATATGCATTGCATACCTGTTGGAGAAAAGTCACAATCCGATATCAGCTTCGATGTCGGAAGTTAACCTAGTCCCTGCCCCCACGTCTCAGTAATGCTTATCAAGAGTGGAACGCCATTGTTCGAGATGTTTGGTCCGGTTCTCTAGTTCCTCAAGCAAGTGTATGTACAGCTGGAGCAACTTCTCTCACTTGTTGGCTGGCGACTTAAAAGCTCTCATCGTCATGCCAAATTACGCTTACACTGTTGCGTATCGAAAGATGGCAATCTTAGGGTTAGACGTCGAAGTCTCGCGGGCCCAGGCCAGGATAGCCAGTCTCGAATTATAACATCAACAGTCCATCTTATTAGTTTTTGTCCTCGAAAGCGGTTTCCTCCAAGGCGATTTTTCATCGACATGCTAATGCAAGACCCCTTCCTTTTTTTTATACATCTAGTCGATTTTTTTGTCTTGGGATTTGAAAACGTCATGTTTTTTTTTGTAATAGAAATAATTGTGCGGACTGTTTTGGTACATTATAATAATAATAATATATATTAAAATAATGTTTACAACGGAGATACATCAGCTACCATTCTTCATCAGCGATATTTCGGCCCTTCTTGGCAAGGGTCCTCGTCAGGCTGTCGATCTCAAAGAGTATTTAATAATAATAATAATAATGTAATTGCAATAAGAAAGCTTTCGCGTCTATAAATTTCTCGGTATACTTTACACACTAAATTGAATTTCAGCCAGGTGGTAGTCGACACCTGCTTTGAATTGGTTCATATTTTCGGAATTTACAACACTTTCCAGGAGATTATAACAATATTCTACTATTCGGTTTCTAAAGCTCCATTTTCCGATATCTTGTCGGAATCTCTTACCACTCAGTTTCAAGTTGTGTCCTCTGAGACCGTTGTAATTGAAAGTGAAGACATCATCAGCCCGAATATTATCCATAACTATGGCAAATTTTAAAAGTTTCGATCAAATCACCTCGAAGAAATCTGTAAGATAAACTGGGTAATCGTAGTCTTTGAAGCCGGTTTTCATAAGGCAGATGGCGAATGGCTGGCACTGTTTTTGTTGCTCTTCTTTGAACTTCCTCAATTGCGATAATGTCCTTGATATAGAAGGGCCTTGTTGTTGCGTGGCCATATTATCAATGAATCAAGTTATTTAATTCGTGATGTTACACATGACATAATAAAATTACTCTAACACAGGACTTTTATTTACTAAATATATACAATCATTTTATCCATTCGGTGGCCCGGGGCAATAGCACAGTCGACGGAAAAGTCGCAATAGCACATTCGACGGAAAAGTCAGTAGAAATGGCCGGAACGGCATTCTGCACTCTCACGATTTGCCTTTAAAAGTGGATTTTTGGAAACTTCTAACCTTGCAACAAAACTCACTATCGCTTTCCGTCTCATAACATCAAAAGATTCAGTTTCATTTTCCAAAAGCATTTGAATAGCAGAGTAACGTCGATTGTATGAAAGGAGATGACGAGATGCATTGCTAAAACAAACTTTTAGTTTACGCATCGTCGTCTCAAGATAGTTTTAAAAGTTCTCACCGACACAGTAACAAAATTTAAAATTACGAATTAAGTGGTTCGCAGGCGCGCAAAGACCCCGATAGTGACTCGAAATTGCTGAATCGTCGTACAGGTCATCGTCTAAAAAATAACCTAAGTACTTCACTTTATGCACTCTCTTCAAAACAAAATCACTAAGTCGAATAGCCGGAAATATCAGGGATTTAAAATGTTTCGGGATAAAAATCATTTAATTGGACTTCGCAGAATTGAAAATAATGTCATGCGTCGCTGCATGATTTGCGCAAATCTTCAACAAGGAGATTCGATACGTTCGCCGATGGCGCCATTAGAACCATGTCGTCAGAGTAAGCGATCGAGTTAAAAAACACACCAAAGATATTACAGCCTATACGGCTCTCCATTAATTTTTTACAAAGGTCATCCATAAAAACATTAAATAAAAGAGGTGAAATAATTCCCCCTTGTTTAATTCCGCTAGCAGCATGAAAATAACTTTTCAAACAATTCGTGGTTAACACGGTCAAAAGCTTTACGTATATTTAAAAAACAAGTGAAAACAGGACTTCCAAGACCCAGATAATAACACACAGTTTGCTTAAATGAAAAAGTAAAAAAATCGGTGCCATGCTTTTGTTTAAAACCAAACTGATTAAAAGATGTCTTTAAAAATTCAATAGAATGTTTCAGCAACAAATGCTCGAGCAGCTTCGAAAAAACTGTAATTATCGGTAATTATCGATACTTGTGAGATCCCGGACTTGTTCCTTAAAGGAGGTATGATCGTAACCTTCATCAGTTCTGGCGAAAGACAACTACGAGCGAAAGCGCAGGTAAAGTATACTGAAAGTATAGCGCACAGGCGTTGCCGGTTAGTATACTTCACAGGCTCGGCAGACAGACCGTGCTTTGTTCGCTTTCAGTTCTTTCGTAATCACTTCATCAATTTCATTACTCGTAAAATTAATTATATTAACTCTGCAATCTTTAGCACAGCTAGGCGAATGCGAATCACTGGGGACTGAATTGAGCAAGTCAATGAAGTGGGAACGCCATCTTACCACTATGTTGGACTCTCCAACCTGTCCATTTAAAGTGGACGCTAGCGCATTCGGGACACTATTGACGGACACTATATTCAGTTAGTGGGCGAGCTAGTGCCTTAAATAAAATAGGACATGGCTTCACCCTCTTATTCCTTACTTCAGTTTCTTTTTTATGTGTTGTTTAATAGCACATCCTCACAAGCAGTGCCTTTCCTGTGCTATATATGAGACACTCGATTGTGTTGTTAATGAAACTATTCTGCTACAACTATTACTACTATACAGAAGTTCTTTTCCAGGCAATTCTTCTATTCAGAAACCAGAAGAGGGTATAGTCCAGCATGGCGCATTGAATGAGTGGATGGATGCGATGAACCCGTTGCTGTCCGAAAACGACCCGCAGCAGAGAAGAAGGTCCTCCCCTATCCCATCTTTTGGAATCTTCTCCTCCAGAAATCCAACCCCTCTGTTCGGTGACAATCAGTCAGTATCTGACGGAGTTTCCACTCCCATTGGCGGCCAGCGTATTGACCTGGTGACAGAAGAGGCTCAGAAAGAGGAACATCAGTTGTCATGGGGAAATGCCGCCCCGCATCATGAGACGTCATTGAAGTCAAGTTTTCACAGGGTAGGTCCTTCACTTTTCACCGCTTGTTAACGATCCTCGCGCCTCCAAGAGTTTCCCAGGTTACAATTTTGTTACATACATATATTCGTGCGTAAACATTAAACAACTAATTAATACAATTAATTGACTTTATTCTGAAAAATCTTGAAGAACCAGAAAAATGGATAAATTTGATTGCAATTGATTTTCGTAAAGGTTTCGATCTCATTAACCATAAGATTTTAATTGGTAAACTTTCTAGTCAATTCAACGTAAGCCCTCATATAATTAGAATAATTGCTAGTTTCCTATACGAAAGACAACAAATGACTAGTAAACATTTGTAAATGTAGTAAACATTTGTGTGCTTGTAGAGAGAGAAGCTTCGGCTTAACGTCTTTTTCTATTAATAAATAAATACAAAAAAATAAAAGTGTTTTTTTCTGACCCGGTTCCCATTTTTTGTGGTGTACCTCAAGGTACTCTTTTAGGACCTTTGCTTTTTTTTGGTTATGATTAATGAAATTGCACAGGATCTGCCGGATCGGTGGAAGTATGTTGACGATTTGAGTACTATTGAAGTATGCCACCGTCATATTAAAAGTTCAGCAGCAGCAATCATCGAAGACATTCAAAATGAAGCGTCTTTGTCCGACATGCAAGTTAACCAAGAAAAAAGCGCTGTTTTAACTATTTCATTTTTAAAATCACCCCCGTAATTTGAACCAAAGCTCATTGAAAATTTGGCTGTAAAAAAACTAAAACTCCTTGGAGTAGCTATTACTGAAACTTTAGATTGGGAAGATAATACAGTAGAAATACTCCGTAAGGCAAACTCAAGCCTGAACATGTTAAAGCTTTTATCAAAGCATAATGTCCCAAGTCTACACATCCTCAGGATTTATACCTCTTTCATGAGACCATTAATGGAGTACGCATGCGCAGTGTGGCATTTTGGTCTAACTACAGATCAAAACTCACGTATTGAAAGAATCCAAAAACGAGCTCTCCATATTATCCATAAAGGCCCATAAGTACCCTACTCCCTTCTTCTAAGAACATACACAGTTGATACATTGGAGAAACGGAGACTGAACCTATGCCTCGAGATCGGTAAAAAAACTTATTTCGCACCCCATCTACAATGAGTTTCTCCCTCCCCCATACAACAATGTAAGGGAAAGGCAAGAGCGAGCAGTCTCTACGAAGGTCCCAATATTCCAACCAGTAGCGGCCAAACACAGCCGTTACCAAAAGAGTTTTATACCAAAGATTGTTGAAATTTTAAATAGCCTTTGACCATTTGTACGTGCTTTTAAATGTTTATGTTACGACAGTACTCACCAATTTTGGTTTTGTAACCGTGAAAGTGTGAGTGAATAAATTACTATTCCATTATATTCTGTTCTATGAACCGAAAGATAAAAGTGCTCCTTATCCAGGATTTGAACCCAGGACCATTGGCTTTTTCTAGGCCAGTTCTCTACCACTGAGTTACAGAGGAGCCTGTGAACATAGGTAGCAAACGACTACGGGTAGTCAAGATTAGTAACATTGATGCCGCCTGAAGGAAAATTTATCGAAGCAGTTCCCATCAGTAATGGGATTAGATAGATATGGCGCAGATGCAAGGTTATACAAGGGACATTTAGTGGGACAAAACCAGAAGTGGATTTTTTAATTAAAGTAAGAAGTCTAGGGCTCCAATCTTGGAGCTCGCAGACAATCTAAAAGACAAAAGTGCTCGTTAGCCCGGATTTCAACCCGACCGGTTAGAAACTTGGCAGGGCGTCTTCTTGGAGACGTACCGTTGCTTGTTTTGATGTACAAATCTTAACATTTCTTTTTACCCTCAGCTATACTATGTAGTTTTCTCTTCTGTTTCAGGCTGGTATTGCTGGCGGATCGTTCCTGAAGAAGTTCCAGCGTAACGATAGTTCTTCCAGCGACATACCTGGTCCTGTAACATCTCAGATACAGGGTCTGAATCCTGGAATAGAGGCTCACATCGTGTTTGCACCAATGCTAAGAGCCCTTGGTGTTACAGTGGATAAGGCCGCACCAGGAACCTTTGCTGTGTCAGGAACTATATCCATTGTTAGCAGCATAGACGAGCTGAAAGTTGACCTTTTCGAAAGCGAATTCATGCCAGCATCTGTGAGAAGCTCGAAAATGAAAAGGCCCCTGGGAAAAGTGACATTGAGTATCCCTCCAGAAATATCGGCGTTTTCGTGTGAAACTATCACTTTCGAAGCTGAAGCCAAAGGCAAGCAACATGACGTCTCGATTGGAACGATAGGTTTTGAAGAGAAGAAAGACGCGGGTACCACCGTCAACTTCACTCTCGGCGTAGGATTCGTTGCTCAACAAGTTAACATGCCTCTGCTTCGCCTTGTTCACCAGATTTACACAATGTACAGCAACGCCCAAAATGTCTCGAATCAGCTTCGAGACGAGCTACAGCTGCCGTCGATGCCGTTAAATATTCCTCCATCAGAGTCAGACACGAGCGAAGGACTGCTTTCGACGACAAGCGATAGCAGCCGAACCTTGCCTCCAGAACAACGCGATGCTTCTCGCGCTTCGTCAGCGCTCAGAAATGACATGGCTCCTAACATCAGTGTGAACTATTCCGCACCTGCTTCTCCTATAACTACACTGCCGAGGCCGCCTATAATGATCTATCCCAAATCTTGGAAAAAGATATTTCAACTGTTGGATCTGTACAAGGCCATGCCTAACCAAAACACAGTACTCCATAGGTAAGAGACAGGACGTTTTACCTGATCTTTGTCAAATTAGGTTTCCTGCTAGTTACCAAACCTCCAACGTCTGAACGTTGTTTACCCGACAGCAATTTCCCATCGAGAACCGCGTGTCAAACCGCTGTCAGTAGATTTTGCCTGTATACAAGTACAAGCAAAGGGACAAGTAGATTTTTAGGGTATATTGCCTCATCTCACTGGTTGTGTACGAGACTTTTCGGTAAGTAACCGTTTGACACGGGAGGAATCGCAATTATTCATTATAGCAACCCTTCACTTCTATCTTAGTATAGCCTACCGTTTGAGTTTAGAGATTGAGGACGGTCTCAAGAGCTTGGAAAACTTTGGTAAGCGAAAGAACGCAACGGCTATTCTCTTTTAGCCTCAAGAGCTGGGAAGGTCATGCCATTTTAAGGAAAAAAAATAGTCTTGACCACGTGCACCCGTTTTAAAACCATTCTGCTCTAGGATCAATGAGAGAGTTCCAGTTCGACCGAGAAGGAGCAACGTTCAGAACCAAAAAATGGAGGAGAAGAATAGATACTCTGAGTCAGTTTTTGGGATTGTGCGGATAACGCGAGTCCGCTTGCTTGCAGCACTGAGTGGTCTCAAGCTCGAGGCAGACCTGTCGAGCATACATTCCAGTTTGAACTACAAGTAAGACAGTACTATTTTGTTGTTATATTATTATTTTTTGTATGGCTTTTACTAAAGTATGTTTGATGACTGATCGCTGACGTCCCGCTTGACCTGTCTAGTTCCAGGATAGAAACCAGAGTCATTACTTGGATAACATACATGGCTAAGTTTCAAAAAAGGTGAGAGCGCAAGCGGTGAAAAGAACTATTCCAAAATGTGTCTCGAGTTTTGGTTCGTGTCGACGTTAGCAAGACAGTCATCTGAACAAACGTTTGTTCCGTAGATTAAGTGAAATCAGTTTTGTCGGTAATGTAGGGCCTAAATAAGATTCGACATATCATTGCCGTAACATCTATTTATATGTACTGTATTTCGAAGATAATTTCGTAAACCACATTGGCCAGACATATCACGAAAAAAAACAGAAAAACCGGCGAAAATGCTGTCTCTAAAGGCCAACGAAAATACTGAAACAAAAAGCGAATATTTCGGGAGGACAACCGCCTCCCTTCTTCAGCGCAGACGGAAAATTTTGAGGAAAAACGCCAAAACGTGGATGAAGATTGACAAACGAGAGAAACAAAACAAAGCGGCAAACCAGCAATGAAACGAAAATGAAAAACAAAATTATTGAAATATTCGCTTTTTGTTCCAGTATTTCCGTTAGCCTTTAAAACCCCCGTTTGCGACCGTTTTTCTTTGTTTTTTCGTGGTACTGTTTTCTGTGTTGTATTTAGTTGTTATTTGTCTTTCTTTGCCTTCGTCGTCTGTTTCGGTCCTGGTGGGCAGCAACGTTTGCTTTTTCTTTACTAATGGTTCCCGCTTCAGCAGTCATGAAAGAGGAAACTGTCGTTTATATGCAACAATATCGAACAGCAATATCGAATCACCCTGGGTCGGTTTTCACGTACGAGGAAAATAGCAAATTCAACATGACCGAAGGTGTCGATGGGATCCCACAAATCTAATATCTGATTCAGACAATCAGGTCTTGTCTTCGCCAGATCCAGTCTTCGCCAGGCTTATCATCAGAGAAAACCAAGTTCAGATATACCTCTATAAGCCACATCTATTTTGACGATACTGACCGAGACTTCCTGCTTTACTACTGCCAAGTTTCCGGTTTCGCCCGAATACCGAGCGAACTACTCGACCAGCAAAAAAAAAAATTCAGAAACAAATCAACTTATCTCCTTATCCCTGTAAAGAACATCTAAGGAACTTTGAATAAAAGTTTGACTTAACAAAAAATTCCGGTTAAAACCGGATTCCGGACTAATTATATGACCGGGTAAAAAATGATTGTCGTATACAGACTCAGCCTCTCTTCTTACCCCTTAATCTGTCATCTATAATCAAACTTTTGCTGTTAAAAAATTTTCGGTTTCGGCCGGATTCGGGGCGAAATAGTTGTCCGGCGAAAAAATGGTTTTCACCATCGTGTTCAGCATGTTCTTTTACCCTTCAATCAAACATTTAATCAACTTCAAATGAAAGCTTTTAACCAACTTTCCGGTTTTCGCCCGATTCCGGACGAACTACTTGTTCGACAAGAAAATTTTCACCGTTGTGTTCAGCATGTCTTCTTATCCCAACATCGACCATTTAATCAACTTCAAATAAAACTTTTATTTTTAACCAACTTTCCGTTTTTTGCAGGATTCCGGACGAATTAATTGTCCGGCGAGAAATTGGTTTTCACTATCGTGCTCAGCATGCCTTCTTACTCTAGCCTATAATCGACTATCACATTAGCTATTTACAAATATTTTGTTTGTTCCTTAATTTGAACCACGAACAGCCCGTCTACGAACTTGACCTTACCCTTGACCCAATGAATCCTCAGACTAAGTTTCGTCAAAATAATTCATTCCCTTCGAGAGTTATCGTGCTCACAGACAGACGGACATTTTTGTGATGTCATAGGTATCACTCCACTTACGTTTAGTGATCCCAAAAACTAGAGTGGAAGACGGTGAAATTTTCGAAGTATTGGGGAATTTAAGAATAATAATTCTTAAGGTCTGTTTTTGTATGTATTTTCAGTGTAGTTTCATTGTAGATTTACTTACTTTTGTTTCAGTTATGAAAGTACAGTATGTCTTCCGTTTTGTTTGTCTATTCCACATACTTTACTTTCATAACTAAAAAAAAAAAAGTACGTCAGACTACACCGAAACTACATAAAAAAAACGCACCTTTAGTCATGTCCAATAATAGACTCCGGTTGCTTAGGCTATAGCTACAATTGCTTCTGTCGAGGTCGTCTGAGCTTTGATTTCACAGTGTCTGTTGCTTTCTAGGGAAGGGGTCGTCTCCAGCTCACAGAAACGAGACATGGAAAATTCAGTCAGTTGCCACCTCGGGCAGGCTATGGTTGTCCTCCTGGAGGGCGTCGCTCCGAACCAGCAAACTGTCGTTAAGGTCGTTGTTGGGAAGTCGCAAGGCCTGTATTCCGTCCAGGCGAAGAGAAGTGATGACCTAAACTCGGCTTTGATTTCGATCGGACAGATATTAGTGGACATTCCCCAGCACCCTGCTGTTCTTCATGGGATGATGTCGAGGGGGACCAAAGAATTGTCGACAACCCTACAGGTAAAGAAGAAGTAGAGGAGAGGCATGCTCCTTTGGACGTTAGCGAACTTCGGACAGTGTCATTTTGATAAAAATCCAGAAATGCAAAAGCAGTTCCGTAAAGGCTCTTAAAAAATAGTGTGCCAAGTAATATAAAGCTCTATTGTAGGAGAGTGGATTTTGCCACTGAAAACTTTACAAAGCCCCTCTGGAACTTAGTCTATAACTGTATGTGCTAAACCTGTTAATCTGAACCCTGGGAGACGGTTGAACCTCGGTCAGTATACCGCTGTACCAGTTTCAGCCACGTCCCTTAAAGTGCGTTCGATTTACCAGTCTCGACTGCGTCTAGATTTCCTTCGGATTTGCGCATGGACTTTGTCACTAGAGCAGACCAATGTTATATGTGAAACTGGAAATTACCCTGTAGGCTTAGGGTGGTAGTAGGCTAATCTTTAGGTAGCGTGACTGTAGCGTGTAAGGCGGCGGGTAAGTAAGGGTGGTAGTAGACTAGGGTTTACGTTGAAATACAAATAGTTTTATTAGGGGGATATAATCTATGGGGGATATAATCTACTAGGGGGATATAATCTAAATCCCAATCCGGGTAAATACAATCACTG
Organism: Branchinecta lynchi; assembly: GCA_023053575.1. Classification (NCBI taxonomy): domain Eukaryota; kingdom Metazoa; phylum Arthropoda; class Branchiopoda; order Anostraca; family Branchinectidae; genus Branchinecta; species Branchinecta lynchi. The sequence goes on from JAKZAP010000005.1 coordinate 493,908, forward strand.
TTGATAATAACAACAGGCTAAATAATGAATGACGAATGACCCAGCGCTAAGACTGGAAAGAGTTTTATACTCTATTTCGCACGACTGAAGATTGTAGATCGAGGCTTAAATATAGGAGTGATTCGTGCTATATTTAGTGCTCATGTTGTAACATACGTCTCTTGAATGTAACTCTGGATCATCAGATGGGCAGTTAAAAACTGGAAAATAGTTCAGCGCTTGCATGTTCGCATGAATCAAGGTATGATTCATGCTGTAACTTAGCGTCTCTTAAATTTAGCTCTGAATCATCACTTGTGCCATTAAAAACTAGAAATACTGAAGGATTATATTTCCTTCGCTATATATATAGAGATAGTTCGACGCTTGACATAGAGGCCGACACTGACAATACTGCCGTCAGACTTGATCTGACTGTCGGGTGCATAAGTCTCGGAATAACTTCTGTACGGTTGCAGTCCCTGGACTTCCATAATTCGTCAGTTTGCGGGAAAATGGTTAATAGTATCCGATTCAGACGTAATGTGTAACTTTAATGGAATGATGATAGCAATCGGAGCATATCGGACGATACAGAGATACAATTGAGGACGTCCGGCTCAAATTAATTGGGTATTTCAATCAATTCAATATAATCTAAAAAACAGATAACGGACAAGCCGATGGGTTGTTTTTACGTCTAAACATAACATCATAACAACAATCTACAAATATATACAATTTTGCGACATTTATGCCGACGTCTTATGATAAATATGGTCAATAACATGCTAGACTACGATTAATAAAATACAAATAACCTAAAAATTAACATTCAGTCTGTAATGTAACTTAAATTGCACAGTAAATGAAATCGTTTTCGGAGTAAAACTCATTCGGCTCTAACTCAGCCACGTCCAGTTCAGTTTGATTTCACTCTTTTTCGTCTTACCTTGTTCTCCACATGCCACCTCTTGTGACACTTGGAAATAAAAAATATTGTAGTATCTTACTATCTCCCGATAAGTTTAAGCAGTAGTGTGAAATTATTTTTGGATTTGTTATTTTTTGTCTGACTGGTCATGGGTCTGCTTCGCTTTTTCGATCTTGCGTATTTACCACTTACCGAAAATGTCATGCTATCTTTTTTCTTCGCCACTATCCACACTTTAAATTACGAAATAACTTCGATTCTTTAAGCCTAAGTAACGTGCACACCACAGCTTAACCACCTAGGCAGTTAAAGGAACAGAAAACTTGACTCAAACTTGACTGGGGGAGCTAGCTGACATATCAAGAATGTACCCTGAGTCGATATAGAGAGTAAGAGAAATTCTCGTTACGACCATTACAATTTCCGGGCAGTTTCCGAGAATATCGACTTCTGAGTTGAAAGCAAAAAAAGCAAAAGGTTTATGTGCCGGGAGTAGAAAGCGAACGCACGAACTCTTGACTACTATCCCGATACCATTGCCGAAACACGGCCAAAGGCGATCTTTTACAGTGTATAAGGGGCAAGGGCCTGCCAGCTAGCTTCGGGAACACTAAGGAAGGGGTTCGAGATAACGAAGAAGGGGGGGGGGGGGCTGTCGACAATAAGTCCCTGTATCTTTATCTAAGCCCCCCAGGTCGGTTTGATGGCCGAAAGTTGCGTAGTCAAGTTTTCTGTGCCTTTAAGCAAGCTCCTATCTCCCCCATGAGAAACTTTTGGTACATAGTTCTGAGCGAAAAGGGTCGTCTCTGTCCAGGATTACTATGGACAGCTATTGTTTTAGATACAAATAGAAAAATTGGCATAGTGACGCGAATTTCATAGGTGAGTTTTCGCTTAAGAAATCTTATCGGACTGTATGTGCATGTACTTTTAAGGATTGTTTGTACCATACTCTTTGTCTTCAGTGTATCTGCTGTCACATTGGGGATGGTGGGTCTTTTCTCTCGTTTTCAGACTGACGCCATTTCTTTCCAGGAGTTCCGAAGCAATCGAATAAGTAGCCGATCTACCCGAACAACCTCTGACGACGTTCCGCACCTAACCAGACTGTCGCCTCTTATTGACAGACGACACGAATCCAAACATGTCCACATTCCTGAACCTCTCCTCTTCCAACCTCTCGTTATGCAGTTCTCCTTTATCATAGAGCGTATCAGCATAACGGCAGCACTACTTCCTTCCTTGGAGGCAGAATATCAGATGCAGTCCTTAGTTAGCTCTGGGGTCACTGGCTCAAATGCCAAGTTCAGCGTGGACCTCAATAAGCACTCCCTCAGTTTCAACACGAAGCTTCAGTCCACGGACGGAAATATTCCACCTTCTGCCTGCATTGAACTTCCGGCAGTGCGCGGATCGGCAGAATATCTTGCGGAGGGCACACCATCAGACATGCAGTTGGAGGACCAGATGGTCCTGCTGAAGGGTGGATTCCTAAAAGCTTCTGCTGATATTGGCATGTTTGAACATTGTCTTACGACTGACCTTCTGAATCATTTGGTTCTGGTTCAGAAGGTTTTTATGAAGGTGAGTAGAACCTCGCGTCCCTTATTGATCTTTGCTTGTGTAAATTTACATTTGACCAGTTTAGTGTTCCAAACGGATTAGCCTCTATTTGTATATTCTGCCTCGTTACTCAGTATCCATCAAACAGCGGTGGTATAGGAGATCCATAAGTAAATGAACAGAAAAGGGAAGCTTTCACTTTTTAATTTCAAGTCTAGTGCACAACTCTCGTCGTCCCGAAGGCTCGCTGTTGTTGTTTTTTTGCTAAAGGAATATTATACAGCCAGTGGCGTCACAAGGGTTGGGGGGGGTACAGGCCAGTTATATACAAATCCTCAATTTTTGGGCATGGTGCCCTAACGTCTGGGCATGCCCTAACGTATGGGCATGGTGCCCATACGTTGAAGCACCATGCCCTGGAGCATGGGCATGGTACCCCTGTGAATTTGGTTAAACTGACACTGGCTACATACCTAAATAGGGTCTTCTTCCTGTCCTAGACCAAAAGAAACCTGATTTCACTTTCTATCCAACCACATTTTCCAATTTCCAAAATGTTAGAGCACTTCCAAGATACAGTGAGTTTTGTGGAGGCCACTTCTTTCTCAGTGGGTTTACTCTATCCTTTTCCATGTAGTTGCCACTAAGTCACTCAGTGTTGTCAAAAAGTCAGAGTAAATTAAAAAGTAAAAAAAATCACTAAAAATAAATACATTAAAAGGCAAAAAATCTAAAGGAAATATTTGCTCCAGTGAACAGATTAAAAAGCTAGCCTCATCCATGCTACCTAGCAGCAATTTTCTGAAAAAGGATAGGATAGACCCACTAGAAGAGAAGTGGACTCCAAAAAACTCTATGTATCTTGGAAGTGCTCTACCATTTTGTAAATTGGAAAATGAGGTTGTATAGAAAATAAAATCAGGTATCTTTTTATCTGGGACAGGAAGAAGACCCTATTTAGGTATGTAAACAGTCTCAGTTAAACCAAATTTCACTGGGGTACCATGCCCATGCTCCAGGGCATGGTGCCCCAACGTATTGGCACCATGCCCAAAATTTGAGGACTTGTGTATGACTGGTGCAGCCCCCCCCCCCACACCTTTTTTAAATTCGGTAAAAAAAAAATCGATAACAGAACTATTGGGTATATTGATGGGGATTCGGTAGTTATACAGAATCCCAAATAGGCTATCGGTACAAATCTATCCCGAATAGTTATCGAGATTCCGTATGATTGTCAGGATTTTGTATAGTCATCACGAATTCGGTGGACGAATTTACTGAAATTATTCGGTAATTCGTCGATATTCGGTAGTTATGCAGAATCCCAAATAGGCTATTGGTCCACAATTATTCGGTATCGTGATGTTGGTTCGGTAATTTATTCGGTATAATTGTGAGGACCACGAATTCCACGAATTCCAACTTTCGGTCCAGTTTCGACGAAATTAAACCAAATCCGTATTTTATTCGGTAGTTTCGATATCAGAAATATTCGGTATAATTACTGGGATTCTGTAGTTATACTAAATCCCGAATAGCCTATGGGTCCAAACTTATTTGATATAATATCAGGATTCGGGAATTTATTCGATATAAGTATACGGAATCCGTATATTATTCGGTACATTTTCGATACCAAATTATTCGATATAATGTCCGGGATTCGGTAGTTATACCGAATCCAGAATAGGCTATCGGTCCAAACTTATTCGGTATAATATCGAGATTCGGTAGTTTGTTCGGTAATTATAAGGAATCCCAAACTTCCGTCCAGTTTCGACGAAATTATACAGATGTGTTCGTTATAATTGGGACTCGGTAGTGATACAGAATCCCGAATAGCTACTGGTAAGAAGTTTTTTGGTATAATAACTGGGATTCCACCATTTATTCGGTATAATTACCAGGATGCCGATTTCGACTACATTTTAATGAATCCCGAACGTAAGTCCATATTTATACGCTATAAGTCTCAACCTGTTTTGGTAGGGTGCAAAAAGTTTGTTTTGTCAGAGAAGTAGGTTCACAAAAAATCATGCAGGGCCGGGTTTGGACATAAATCGGATCTGTAAGCGTTGAGAAGTAGTCGTGATTTCTTCGGTAGTCCTTACTTTTATTTGGGATCCCAAAAAGACGCTCTAATCATAAAATGTTTCCAATAATTCTGCCTGCGGCGCCTTCCGTATTATTCTCTATTTAGTGGAAGAGAACGTCATTTACCTATGGTTTTAAGCCAGTATGGACGTTTGATTTGAGAGACAACTAAAGATTGGATTTGCACGAAAAATGCTAAATTTAGCAGGAAAAAGCTAGTTAAAAAATGTGGTCATGGAAGGTAGCCTACTGGGTAGCCAACAGTAGGTACAAGCTGCTAAAAGGAGGTCGCTCCATCCAGTTTTAATGTTTCTGGAAATTCTTGGGATCCTGGTGTTTGATCCGGGGTAAAAGATAGAACATGTATGGGAAGCAGTAAAATTTTACATGAAAAAAACAAATTGAATAAAGAAAACTTTCGCCTGCGGCGCTAGACTTAGTTTTGTCTATGTCTTCAAGTGGGTTTCGCATAAACGAAGTCTAGTAACTGTCTAATCATCTTTCATGCTGCCCTTTAATGTTACTCTTTGTACTTAATCTTTTCTATTTAAAGCTCGGATTCTCAGTTTCTAGGATTCGGTAGAGTTTTTGAAAGATTCGCTGACGTTTTTGAACCTGCAACCCCCCCCCCCCCAACGAAAATGCTCTTGCCCCCGTAGATACAACACATATATAGCTATAGTAAAACGTTGATGGCGGTGATGATGATCGAAGGACGAATAGGAATTAAAGCGCGTAAAGAAATTAACTGCGAACGGAAACTATGGAGAATTCCTGCATAGCTTCTCGGAAAGTGCGAAATTACTGGTCGTTGGCACAACCTCGAGCAGTATGTTGAGTCCGCAAATTTCTCATACAAGCTGTGGTGACAGAAAAGACATTGCCACCCCGTACCCCTACCCCTTTCTTACTGAAAGTAGGCCCTTTGTTTTTAGGAGATCAACGAAGTTGTCCAAAAGGTTTCTGGTGGTGACAAGCTAGTTCCCCTTTGGGATGATGACGAAAGCCTCCAGACTTCCAGCCGAATCCTGTATACTCTCACAGTACAGCTAAAAGTGAGTGTTAATTAGATGTATTTAATTAATGTCTTATCTTTACACAAAATTATAATGATTGAGTAGGTATGAAAGAAGAAACAAGAGATAAATACAAGAAAGCATTATAACTTAATCACACATATCTTAAACGAACATGTGATTATTAGTTACTGTTCTTTAGAGACTGGCTAGATGGTAAAGGGATTCTAGAATCGAGCGTCGTTTGCATCAGACTCGTTGGGTTTGTATCCAGATTTCTGACGGCTTTTCTTTTGTTATTCGGTTTCTTATCAGATATACATTACAATTAAAGTTCACCGAGATGTTCTTTGAACGAAAAATCCTGTTTCCTTTTTGAAACACTAGCTTCTCGAATTAATGTGCTGAATCTTTTTTCAAGAATCTCTTGTAACTTTTGTCCTTTTTTGTGTAACTTTTTTGTGAATAATTGTTGCAGGCTTTGCGAAAAGGGATAAAGTAATGCCAGGAACATTCCTCCTTTGTGTGCGAGTAAACGCGGTGAAGAGGGCAGTCTAAAGATGGCATGCTGGAATATGAGTCCTTCTCCTTTACATTTTTACCCGGGCATGCTCTGTAAGTCCGGAGCCTAAGAGAAACCATTGACGGTGCGTGCCATCTTTTATAATCTGTGCCTCCATTTATCACGCGTTTATCATGCAACAGGCCCTGCCGTGGCTTCATTGTTAGTCGATTACTAACGGGAAAAGAGTATCAATTTGACGCAATTTCAGGGGATTCAGATAACGGCAACGACTGCCACGAACTCCGCCGTTCGCTTTGAAACCGACCTACTGGAAGTACAGCTGTGTAATCGAGTTCAAAATGTTTCTGGAAATTCGAAGCAGAAAGGTATCTGCAAAAGTGAGAAGCCGAAGAAACTCTTCGTTAGTGCAGCCGTGGATCTCAACCTGAGTTTAGGACAGCTAATACAAAACGTCTTATTTGAGGAAGCAGATCCAGAGTATATCCCAGTTGCATTCTTCAGGACCAAAATAGGTCAGCCTTTTTCATTTATTTTTTTGTTTGTTTGTTAACACATTACGATCCTGAAATAAGCAGCACCTACGCATCGAGGTTTGTGTGATTGGTGGTATTTAAATCAGTTTTCAGTAGCGGACTCGCGGGTGGTGCTAAGCTCCGTGTTTTGTCAAGAATCTTCGTTTACGCAAGGATTACCTCTGATGATAAGGATCTAGGACTTAACTTAGTATGACCAGCTCTCCTTTAAGTTTTCGATTTTGCTCCAGTCTCTTATTTCCCCTTTTGACAGAACTCGTTTGAATACTGTTGTTCGGACCGGCTAAATGCACTCCTGCTGCGTTGTTGTCATAAAATTACAGGATTCAGTTCTCTTAAAGACGGACGCGTATCGTATCCCAGATAATTGTCGTATCCCAGATAAGTGTTACACGGTATCTTAGAAAATACCCATGAGCCAGAATCGTGAAGTTCTAAAAACGAAACGCACATCCTGGTTGAACCGATGATGTTATTACTCTTTACTTCAGAGATGAACCTTTTGATGCCCTCTCGATGTCGATCCTCTGACCGCTGGCTATGCCCGACTGACGAGCATATAGGTAGCGTGCCAACGGGGGAATTACTCAACCTTTCGGAGGCGTATTTGGGATTGTAGTCTTCGTTTTGTGGTTCGATTTAACTTACTATATTAATCTAATGTCGAAGGTATTCCAATTAGTTTGCTTTGCTTCACTCTAATTCTTGTCTCAGTCTCATCTGCCTCAAAACCGATCTTCATCTCCGCTACAACAATTTCTTGTGGTTCTGCACACATCTATTACAGGTGGATATTCCAAACCTCAGCATCCACTATGCTTTACCAAAATCTAAGTGTCTAAGGGGAAATGGGAATTCTTTTACGTATATTATATTTTCCAAACTGAGAATAATATCACTTATGTTACCGTATCGATAATTAATTATTAATGACCAACCAAATTCATATGGTGCATCTTTCGTGTTGGTACGGACAGTTCCCTGCAGTAGTTTGAGGTTTATGGTGTGCTTGTTTTAGTAGTTTGTACATGTCTGCTTTCTGATTCAGGTATCCGCAACGCATTGGAGAACGAACTCGGAAACGAACGAGAATCGGACCAAGAAGTCGTGTTCCTGTCCCTGACTCGTCCCTTGATTTACCTCCAGCCGGAGGCCGTCGACAAAGCAATCTTAGTATGGCTGAATTACAAGAATGCCTACGAATACTGGAAAGATCAACGATCAGACCTAGGGAAGGATTCGCACGGGACAGCTGATGCATTCCTCGACCGGATGATGTCACAGAGAACTGATTCAGAGCTTAGCACTCTATTCGTTCAGGTCACTGTGGATGACATGGGGATCTGTCTACCTCTTCAGCAGCTTCCCAACATGGGAATGCGAAACATGAGCAGTGCCAATAGTGAAATAGAGACGACCAATGCTGTGGTCGTGACTCTGGAGAGTTCGACGATTTCCGCTTGCATTTCCGGTTGTTTCGTGAGTAAAGGGGAATTTAGTGGTCTTTGTCTGAGATTTGATGATGACTTCGAGCTTAATTTTGACGATTGGAAGCCTGATCTCAGCATCTCTCCGATGAATCGATGCGTAGTCTCAGAAGGAACCTATGAGATCTGCAGCAGGACGGTTGCCCAGACACCGGAAGGCGGGAATGCCAAATGGTTTCTTAATGTTGGTTGGCAGATGGAAGGTCTAGACGCACATCTCGACGTAAACATCGGTCAACAGCTTGCTTCGCTTGGGCGTACTCTCACTCGGCTAACGGAGGGAGAGGATGACTTGCCGCAAAGCACTGCGCCATCTACTGAAGACGAGGCTGAGGACGGAGAAACTGCCCCAACAGCAAAATACTATCTTGGTGTTGAGTTGAGAAACCCTCGGCCCGTGGAGGCTGCAGCTCGTGAACTAAAGCACCGCCACACTACCCCGGCGGTGCTGAGGCGCCGGGCGCAAGTAGTGGAGAAAGAGATGGCGGAGCAGTCGAAGCTCATCAGTGAGCTGAAAACGGGGGGCGCCTCTATGAAGCGAATTGAGGAAGAACTCCGAAAATTACAGGAACTTGAATCTCTAGCTTTTAAAGACTTCCGTCGTGACATCGCCCAAAGATTTAGGAGGCAGAGCTCGAAAGCCACATCAATCAAGAGCAAGCTAGGGCTTGGCTCTTCTCAGCCGCCGAAAAGCCGCCACCGGAGTGGTTCCATCCAACTTCCTTCACGGCCTTTCCATAGTCATAGTATAACTGAAGGGGATTTTAATCCAAGGTCAAGGTCCCTCCTAGTGCCACCGATACTCGTTGTTTCAGAAGATGAAGATGACTCTAAGATTGATAGTAATGCTTCGGGTGCCTCTGTACCGTTAAGCTTGAGACGAGTCCAGCGTTCTCAGACGGTCACGAGCCCTCCGACTTCTTACGATTTTGAAAGCTTCGATCTTCCCGAGGAGGAGTTTGAATTAGAAGAGGACGAGGATATGTTCCTGCCGCTCAGCAGCCCTGAAGTGGAAGTCTCGCGATCACCGCCTAGTATGTCAGAGACGTCTAGTGGTCGCCAGAGCTCAATGGCTCACCAGAGACCTCAAGAGCCGAACGTTGACCTGGAACTGAATGTAAAAGTAGTAATCAGCAGTGGGAAATGTGTTCTGTATGCCGCAGACCACCAGGATCTGGACCGTAGGAGGTTGAGAAAGGATCGATCATACTCGGCAGAGATGGGTAGTGAAGGTTCTGGACCTCTGCGCAGTCCGGGATCGAACAGGCGGAAATTTGAGGTTAAGCCCGTTGCATCGGGGACCAAAATGAAACAGTTTACTACCACTTCAGGTCTTCCTTCTGACAAGACTGCTTTTCATATTCCGGGCCTTGACATCAAAGTCTTGTACGAGTCAAAGATGATCCCAGACGACCAAGAGCTCCACCGGCTGAAGACGGTCGCAAGGACACCGACATCCCTTGGTAGTGGGGGCTCAATGCCAAGAAAGTGTCTCATAAAGAAAGCTTCCCTCTTTACTTGGATGACCCTTCAGAGTATCCCGGAGGAAACAGTCGTTAGCCCTCAGATACTGGATTTTCTGGAGAAGGCATTGGAACCTATCCCCGTTACTGTTCCAGAGCAGAAACCCCCTAGCTCAGATGAAGGCTCACGACCGTCCGTTTTTACTCTCGATCTGGATGGAGCATCAGCTACCGACTCGTCTTCAAATGCAGGATCTTACGGATCTTTCCCAGTCGATGTTGTAGTTTACTTTCACATGCAACCATCAGCTGTGCGCTTTTCGTCTCTGCCTGTGTCTCGCGTTGAGTGCTTGCTACGATTTCCATCACTGTATCTTGTGTTTTCATCCAAAAGAATGGAGAACAACCAGTTAGAAGGAGATTCCGGTGGAGTGCCACCTAACTCTCGCCCTGGTTCGCTTCTGCCCCTTGGGGCAGTTGGTGGCCTGAGTGTCACAGGATGCCTCTCGGACTTTTCTCTTTATGTGTTTCACCCGTATGGAGGGGCAAAGAAAGGAGTGTCCAAATCACGTGACGGAACTCCTGGTCCTGCTGCTGCAAGTTCGGACGAAACTCCCAGTGCTGAAACTGAAGCTACAGACGAACGGAAGGATTCCCTTAGTGTGAACGTCGAATTCGTAAAATTTGCTCTGTCCCGTTCAAGAAAAGTCGAATTCGTTCTCGCCGAAAATCCCGAGTTGGGCAACAAAGCTACGATTCGCTTCTCAACCATTGTTGACATCGGTTCTGCGTCTTTCAAATATGACATGAGAAGACTTGCTGAAATTCTTGCTTTTCCGAAAGCTTGGTACAGGAGAGGCATCGTCAGAAGGCTATTTCTGGGAGACCTTACGAAAAGGGAAGAACCGCCCAACGACGAAGACGCGCCTCCGCAGAGAAATCGGAAGGACGCCCGTCCAAAATCCCAGTCTGACCCGGAAGCTTCTGGCGAAACCAAAGGGAGGTGGCATGGTCGAAGCTCTAGCGATCCCAGAAACATCGAAGGATCAGCTCGACACCGAAACCTTCAGATAGTTCAGTGGGAAACCTTAGTCGTTTACGCTGTCAATTTCAAGAAACTGAACGTCCATATGAACATGGGTAATGTCATGGGAAATATCGTCTGGCTCACTCAAGATTTCCGATCTGACGGCAAACTCTCCTTGAGCAGCACAGGGCACAAAGACATGTCTCTAGGCTGCGGCCTAGGAGGGTCATCCCTCGAAGCTAAAGGTGGCATTGTTGGTGGGATATTTGACGTCAGCAGTATTGAAGTGTCAGTTCAAATCCGAGAAGACCCTAACGTTGAGCCCGAGCATCGCGCTGATTTGCGTCTGCAGGCGATGGAGTGTCGTATGGATTATATGGGAAGCAGCACCCTTATGAGCCGGTGTAGTAATCTGGTGCTGTCACTTCGAGATGAGTGGAAGTTCGAGAATCTCCAGCAGGGGTCTCGAAAAGACAGGCGTGGTTCCGTCTCGCTTCCGACGAAAAGGTAATTAATCTTTGTTTTCCCATTAGATAGGGTATAAGTAGGAACTTAGGTTGCGTTCCAAAAACTTAACAATTGTTAACAATCGTTAACTTTACTTCGGGGCGGAGCTAACTGCAGCTTTAACGATCGTTAACTTTCCCAGATTGTTAACTATTTTGCAACGATGCTCACCGACCATCGTTAGAAAATAGTTAACAATCATTAAGCTCTGGAACGGAAATTGTAGATGGCCGGAGCTTAAATTTTGAAATCAGAAACGTGGAACGCAAAAAGTTAACAAATTTGTTAATGATCGTTAAGTCCAGGAACGCAACCGTAGCTCCTTTGTCAAAGTGGTTGAGGCGTTGAGAACTAAGAAAAACAGTGAGCCTGAATTGAGGGTCTAATCGAGCTCTTTGCTCTGTCGGTCGAAAGGCATGGTTCTGTATACAAAGCAAGAGAAAAGGCTTTCGCCTCTAAATAACTCTAAGAAATTTTGAGTAGTCGAACTGATCAGAGTTAAAAATCTCATCAACAATGCACGTAAAACTATTGATCGATTCAGCATTAACCGTATCTTCGGTAAGGGTGTTCCAAGGTAGGGCTGTACTGTAAGACTAGGTACCATATACACATACACAGCCATAGAATGGATACCATGAGAAATCTGGGGAAAAGGGTAGGAGGTGTTGGATGGCTAGACCCAGCAATGCAGACTATACCGAGCATATGGTTATAGAAATAGGTGATCCGCATCTGCACTATGTTTTGTTGGCAATGCTTGGCCATCATATGCATATGGTTATAGAAATAGGCAATAAAGAAATAAAGCATATGGTTATAGAAATAGGTGATCCGCATCTGCAGTATGTTTTGTAGGCAATGCTTGGCCATTATCTGTGTTTTCCGTCAGTGGTATCGAATATCTTACCGGCTGTCTTCTATGACTGCAATCTTGTTTTAGTTCGACTTGGGAGTTTCAGGTGTGTTAATGATCCGCATTGTCATTACGAACATTTTTGTCTCTGGCCCCTTAGGCGCTCGATATAAGTCAATAAGTAAGTAATTTATATATAATCCGCATTTTGAAAAAGCGGAGTAAATGAAAGAAAAAAACCCAAAAGTGTTGCTCTCGCCACACAATAAATAAACACATAAACACACTGTATATATCACCTGTATTACTAGGTTTTGCCAGCTGATCCAACTCCCAACAAAATTCCTATTTAAGTTACCAGTCACATAATATACCAGCAGCTTATACTTTTATAACTTTCTCGAACAGGTATGCAATGCATATCCTCCTGCGTCCCACAGGAAATTATATTATGAGGCTTACTTTTGTGGAGGTTGATACGAAGCCGTGTCAGCCTCCAAAGATGCTCATCGAGCACTTTTCCTCAAATACTGGAAAGTAGAAGCTGGCTTCCAAACAATAAATACAAAACATTAATTTCAGTAAAAAAGAAAAAAGCTTAGAACATTATAGAAAAAAACTGAAAAAAAAAATATCTAGCGGTTAACTGGTTTCGACTGATTTTAGTTTCGCGTTCCGAAGATGCAAAAGACTGTATAGAGAGAAACAGGACAGAGGTAATTTTAGTAGATTTACAGTAGGCTTGGGTTGCAACTTACTAAAATAATATTCGCTAGCCCAGTAGCAAAAGAAGACTAAGTCCTACCTATAACAAAGTTTCTGTTTGAAAAGGTTATAATAGTTGACATACCTCCACCTCGGTTCAAACCGAATAACATCCTCAACGGCCATATAAAATATCAACCTCGCCTTAGGCTCGATAGATATTTCCATGACCTACCTCGCCTTCGGCTTGGATAGGTGGTCTCGATGTTATTTTCCGATATCGACCTCGATGTCGGAAGTTTGCCTCTAATAATTCGTAGACGTCAAAATGCCAGGGAATACCTTCCCTAGAAAAAGGATACTCCTGACACTGCCCCAGGAATTGGTTTGTGTTATATGATCGTTCATGTGAGTTTGCTACCGATTTTAAGTCTTCTTATTTATGTTTCAGAAATGCGATTTATCTTCATGGGGATCTGGGGTGGGATCAGTTCCAGATGCTTATTTCGCGTTCAACAACGGTCGATCTGATCAAGATGTATATTAAGCTGGAGGAGTTCTTTTCTCAGCAGTTCAAAAGCAGTCGACGGCTTTTCTCAAATATACAACAGCCTCGAAGGCCGAGCATGAGCAGCCTAAAGTGGAAAGCGGATAAGACAAACGTTGAAAAAAATCAGGAAGGTAAAATTTAAGAGTCTCTTATAGTTTCAAAAACCAATATGACCCGTGCAAAGTGCTATGCAGTGCATATTTTGTGGGCGGATGACCAGAGAGCTACCATGTACGAAGAGTAAGACAGAAGAAAATACTCGTTTGCTCATAACTTTACTAGAAATGCTCCTTCGTATTGTGAAAGAAGTAAGACAGGGTCGATTCCAAACTTCGACGCGCTTCTCCCGAGTCTGAGTGAGAATCAGCTGGAGACAATCGTTAATACCCGATATCAGAAGCTACGTACCATAACCGAACTGTAACACATTCTCGTTCGCTAAGAGGGTTGGAGAGTTGTGAACCCAGCAGTGTTAATTGGGTGCCGTATGCAAGTCGTTCTTTCTTGAACGGCACTTTGTGTTTTTGCTATTTCGCAAGCACTGCTTAAGTCTGAGGGGAAATTGAAACCGGTTGGTGGTATGTGGCCCTTCTTGTCAAGAGTCTTGTGCTGGCCTTGTAATCCAAAAGTGGCAGAAAAATCCCATTGCAAACACTCCAGCGATTTTTCTTGGCAAGGCCACTTCTCAGCTGTAGATGGATAGACAGAAAGTTTATTGTAACAATCGACTATCGTGGCTATAAACCAAATTGAGATTATTGTCAAACAAATAGAACAAATCTAATGTCAGTACGACTTAAAAATTCACGGACTCGGGAATAAACCTTTTTGCATATCTAGCGTGTTTTGTAGGTACGGGGCAGAGCTTGGGAACCTTAGAACTTACCACTCCTTCTGGTCGACTTCTAACATTTTGATAGGGGGGAGGGAGGATTTGGGAGTGGAGGGGATGAGATACCATGGCTGAACCGAAGTCAGCGCTTAACTACTTTCTGCGCTCCTGCAGTGTGTTTAGGTTAAAGTGTTTTAAAAGGTATGAATAGGGAAGCTTCGGTCCACTATGAATAATAAGAAGAGCCCGCTTCTGTATTCTTTCTAGTTTTTTTTTTTTATTTATTTATGACCCGCTTTTTGCGTAACAGCGGAGTATAAAATACAAAAGTAAAATATACATATTAAAACACTTAAACAAAACAATGCAAATAAACACGACAACATTCTTTTCATTTAAAAAAAAAAAAAAAACACTAAATAGACATAAAATTTGTACACAGTGACAAGCACATTAATCGGGTTCAGGAATGAAAAACTGGCTAATAATTTCATGGGCTGAGAGGGCAGGATGTTTGTGGAGGGAAAATAGATTTGAATGCGAACGAAAAAGTGTATTAACACTATCCTGAACATTCAAATTTGAAACCAATTTACGATTACGAAAAGATTTTGGAAGATACATCAGAAATTTACAATACTTGAAAAAACAACTTCTCAAATTTTTAACATCTTTTTTCCTTAGGATATGGTAAACTCCGGAACAATTGTGGATATATGGGCCGCAAAAAGCACTATACAACTTTCCGAGCGCCTTGCGTGAATATTTTCCTCTATTTGGGACCAAACGCCCGTAACCAAATCTAATGGAATTTGATACTGATTTTAAAATAGAGGAGCAGGTTAAAGATAATGTGGATTTGAAGGTAAGTCCGAGCCATTTCAGCGACTCGGACGAAAAAATAGAAAAAGAACCATCTCTTGGTTCTCTTTTGTTCCTCTTTTGTGTTCTGCCTGTTCTATTAAATCTTTTGTACCCACATTTCCAAATTAGGCGATTTAACGTGTTTATTAGATGGTTCTTTTTCTATTTTTTCGTCCGAGTCGCTGAAATGGCTCGGACTTACCTTCAAATCCACATTATCTTTTTGGTTTATCTCTTTGTTCCTGCGATAATGAAAAATACCAAACGGGAGCTTTGTATTCCAGGGTGGGTCTAATGAAAGAAGTATAAACTCGTAGTAGGTACACTGGGGTATTTTCATTTTTGAAAGAAGTTTTAGGTTTTGTATTCCCGGATTGACACGTTTCAGTATGTCCTCACAGTGCGCTTCCCATTTTAGATATGGGGTTATGGTAGCACCCAGTAGCTTAATTTTCTCTGCCTTCATGTTTTTCGGCATTTCTTCTTTTAAAGCAGGCTCTGATTTTATGAAAGAAATAGTTAAAACCGCCGTTTTCGCAAAGTTAACTTTCATATCTTTATTCTGTGCCTCGCCCGCCACCTCTTGGATTATTAGCTTAGCATTACTCATTTGGGAACGATGACAGATTTCAACAATACTCAAGTCGTCTAGATACTTCCAACGGTTTTCCTCATCTGCTGCAATATCATGTATCATTACTAACAAAAGGAGCGGACCCCAAAGAGTTCCCTGTGGCACTCCACAGATTTCTTCGAAAAAACACCCTTATACTTGGTTTTTTGGATCTAGGTTCCTTAAAATACAATCAATTAAACTTACTAGGTAATGGGATGTAGACGACTTCGGTCTGTTGCCGTTCTTTCGTGGATCTAATTTACCGAGAATTTATCCTTTTAACCACTTGGCTACAAACCATTCATACACCTTGCTGAAAGTGGGTGTAAGGGTGATGTGTCGGACCGAGTCGAAGCCTATTGGCGAGTCTTTTGGGGGTATTGGTATCACGTAATCTATCTTCCGTGTGTCAGGGTAAATTCTAGTCTCGAAGATTGCGTTAAATATATTCGTGAGCAGTAAAGCCAGTTTATCGGGGAAGGCCTTGATCAGTTCTATTGGAATGTCCACTGGAGTTCTACTATTTTTTTTTAGTTTGCTCAATTTTTGTATTACTTCTTAAATTGAAATTACGGGGGGGTCATTTATTTTCTGATGGTGGATCGGAAAGATTTGTTTCTGGCCTTGCCTTTGATTGCTGTCGTGTGAAATCGGATGTATTTAGAGGTGGAAGAGTCTCAACAATTTTTGCCAAGTTTTCATTTATTTGGGAGGCAGTTATTTCGTCGGGTTGATCTAGATGGAAATCTATTGCATTCTCTGTTTTGCCACAGAGCTGTTTGACCACTGACTAGGTTTCGACTGAAAAAGGTCATTCAGTTTCGTGAGATAGTAATTCTGGGCAGCGTTACGAGTTTTGTTTCTGATTTTGTTGGCTAATGATCGTGCTTCTTGAAACTGACCTTCCCTAACCAGTTTTATTCTTTGTCTGATAAGTCCTTTCATTTCTGCGTTTTTGTACGGCCGATCAGTCCAGTTCAGTTTAGTCCAGGCTGTCTCGCTTAGCCAGGTGCTGAATTTGAGAAGCCCTGAATCTGTGAATGGTCTGTACGTTACTTTTTCAACTTCATATTTTACTTTGAATGACGGGAGAGGGTTATACTCAATTGCCAGGTGATAGCTCTTCCCTAATGATGGCAACGATCATGTGTCGTTGGGAAGTTCACAACCTGCTTTAATTGTGGGTTTTTAACAGATACTGTAAATTTAATTCATTTTTGTCACCCATCATCATAATTCCCGCCTGTGGATTTTTTTTGTAGTAATGTAATCGATGCTGAGCTGTAATTTTCCATGAAGGTTCGACCCGCTTCTGCGTTTTGCCCAGGCGAGTAGTAAAACACGCACAATATTAGCTGTGTAAAGGGTCGCGGCAGTTCTTTGGTTTTTATATTTGCCCACAGCATTTCATCATGATCTTCGATATAAGGGACATCGATTTCTCGTATATCAGAATGATTTTTGCATAAGAGCATTACACCGCCACCTTTTTTTCCATGAGGATGATCATCGCTTCTTAGTTTTATCACTCAAGTATATCCTGCCAATTTTAAATGATCATGATTGTGTCTATGTACTTCAGTAATTGCAGCCACATCCGAGTTTAGTACTGTCGACGCTGTCGTTTCTAGCTCCGACATTTTATCATTATTTAGGCTTTCCACGTTTGTGTAATATATAGACGAGAAAGAATAAAATGACGCAGGTTTTTCTTTGATTTTACTTATTTTTCTTTGCATTTTTGGGATGGTTCTTTTCTTGCAGGTAATTTAATAGGGTTTTGATTTTGATTGTGACTTGATGGTAGCGGAACTTGTAACAACGATGAGGTGTATGGTGAGCAGTCTTCAAGAACTGAAAACCTATTTTTGAGGGGGAGGGAGTGACAAAGAGAAGCGCAGTCGGAGCCCGGCTCTGATTCCGGTTCTGCCGTTGTGTTTGTGTTTTTTTCATCAGTTAAACTGATGTTTTGAGGTGAGGTCGTGTGGTTAGTACTGGGAAAGATCTCAGGGGCATTTGTCTTGCAGCGCGGGGAGAGATTGGGCGAAGAAGCCGGGAGGGTGGGGGGTGCGTGAATAATGGGGTTGTTTGTGAGTAATGATGGATCAACAGAGGGGGAGGGGGGAGCGGATCCAATATACTCTTCAGACGGGTGACCGGAGCTGAGTGTTTTTGTGGGTCTTGGACAAGAAGCTCCGAGATATCACGAGTAAATTGTTCCGTCTGTCAAATCGTAAAGCTAGACCACTGTTCCACCCTTCTGACAGTGGTAACTATTAGTTACTATTTTCGGTTCAACCTCGTAGAAAGTTACTAGGCTGACCTTTCCAACCTTCTCCAAATAATAACTAATAGTAACTATTTGCTTACCATGCTCGGGAGGTAGTAAGCATTTGTGTAACGTGATTGGTCGGATTAGCCCGTGGCATGATATTCTGCTGGAATCGTTCGAGCCTTGACGGCAAAAAGCCAGAATTCACGACGTCATGCGTATTAACTACGGTAAGTAGGGTGGAACACGCTCCTAGTATAGTCTTTATTTATCAGTGATGACCACGCTTTGGCGTTCCACATATAGTTTGGAAGAACACCATACGCCTGCCCTCTCGAAGTAGAAAATTAAAAATGTTTCTCCTATTTAAGCTCCGACTGCAGAACCCCTTCACCACCGTCACTGGCAGTCGGTTCTGAAACAAGTGAGTGGCTTGCGTCTCGCCACTCTAGCCTTCCCGCTCCCTGGGACGGAAACGGATATCGGTGGCTCCATCGAATTCCACGGAGGCCACATCTCTTTGGCCTGCTTTCATGGTGTCAACTTCAAGGCCAAATCGTGGGCGGTTTTCAGTCTAAAGGACCCAGTCATCTGGTTCTCCACCAAAGCTAACGAAGTAAGTACTCATTTCTTATTCGCCATTCTGTTAACTTTTTGTTATTAATACAGTTTGTGTGGCCCGAGCGCTTATAATTCGATCAATGCTTTTAATTCGGTATTCAGGCCATCCAAAAAAATACATTGCATGACATAGAAATAGGTGTATTTCTATTATATATGATATGATGATATGATATTTATTGCAAAACGCCAACTGGCCATAGTAACTACCACGAAAAATCACTTACAATAAAACAAAACAACAAAAACAAAAAATGAAAATCCTATAGCTTAATAACACTTACATTAGATTCTCCCGATGCTTCGCTGCCAACCGGACGAACACTGCCAAATTTCTCATTACTGCGAAACACTTGTCTCCAATCAGATCTACTAACCCTTCCTCCCCTAAACGCGTATAGTATCGACGTGGGAAAGTTATCCGCCCCATGGTACACTTCAGCTTAAACGCAAGCCCAGTTCAGCTTCTCACAGGCTATTGTATCCTACGCCAGTTTTGAGCCAAATATGACTAAGAGCGTGTTCCACCCTTCTAAGAATAGTAAATATTAGTTACTATTTTCGTTCCAACCTCGTAAAAAATTAGATAGGTAGATAGACAGCCTATTGTAAAAATCGACTATCGTGGTTATACACCAAATTTGTGATTATTGTCAAACAGACAGAAAAAATTACAATTATAATGTTAGTACGCTTAAAAGAATTCACGCTTCGTTAAAATATTTCACGAACTCGGGAACAAAACTTTGTGCATATCTAGCGTGCTTGGGAACCCTAGAACTTACCACTCTTTCTGGTCGGCTTCTAACATTTTGATAGGGGTGAGGGAGGATTTGGGAGCGGAGAGGATGAGATACCATGGCTGAACCGAAGTCAGCGCTTAGCTCCTTTCTGCGCTCCTGCTTTAGGTTAAAATGTTTTAAAAGGTATAAGTATGGAAGCTTCGGTCCACTATGAATAATAAGAAGAGCCCGCTTCTGTATTCTTTCTAGTTTAATCTCTTTGTTCCTGCGATAATGAACAGCGCAAGCACTCAGACGTGGAGTGTAAAAGTGAAATGTTTATCACATTTTATATACAAACAGCTTTAGAACCAAGACATTTCACATCCCCAAATAAGTATAGAAATAAGCTAATTTGTAATCATCCCACTTTAAATGTAAACAAACCGCAAGCAGAAATCCAAAGAAATGTTGAAGATCTTGCACGAATACGACTAACTGTCAGATCCACAACGATGGTCTGACAGCCAGTCCGACCCTTTAAACCTCTTCTCCATTAGCAAGGTAATAACAAGTGCGATAAACGAAATCATAGCCTCCTAATACCACCTTTGTCACAATTCACTAAGACCGACCAGCATATCATCGATCATGACGAAAGAGTCGAGTTTCCATCTGTTCATAAAAGGAGTACGTCGCGTCGTCTTATTTGTTAAACCCAAATCCTCTTCCATAGATATAACTCCCCAAATATACAAAAGTTGAACTTGAAACCTGTCACAGACGAACTTAACGCCTGGGAAGTCTGGGCCCAGCTGCCCATGAACGGTAGAGGGGGGGGGGAGGGTCGGGACCCATCAAAATGCGTATTTACACCTCTTTTTTCTCAAGTATACCAGCTTAGAATTTGATTCCCGTCACGGGTCAAAACTTTTTTCGTGGGCAATTTCGGCCCACTTGCCCATGAACGGGGAGTGGTTCAACTCCACATAGATGTCCCCAACCACTATGAACCAAAAGCACAAAGGAATGTCATAGCCTTATCTCCAGTCAATGTCAACTTAATTACATTAGAAAATGGGCAGTCTGGGCCCAATTGCCCCTAAACCAAGTGGGGGTGGAGTTTGGGACCCGCAAAAAGAAAAAAAAGACTCAATGCTCACAAACCTAACAAGTTTCGACTTGGTACCTGTTGATTCCTGTCACGGGTAACGAACTTTACTCCTGGGCAATCTGGGCCCAGTTGCCCATTAAGGGGGTGGGTGGAGGAGATCAACTTATAAGCAACTTCCCAGCCCTAGGATCCACACGTACAAGGAATATCATCGTCCTATGTCAAGTTCTGGTCAAGTTATGAACATTGTTCACTGGGCAATCTGGGCCCATTTGCCCCTGAACCGGGTTGGGGTGGGGGGTGGGACCCGAAAAGGCACAACTAGACCCCAATACCCACTATCGTACCAAGTTAGAACTTGATATACTTGCACTGGTTCACGAGTTATCAGCTCCGCAAAACACGGTGAAAACCGAAAACCGAAAGCTGCTACAGCGCTCACAATAGTGGATTGTTCCAAGGAACACTCCACTAAAAATGCCAAACGGGTGCTTTGTATTCCAGTGTGGGTCTAATGAAAGAAGTATAAACTCATACAGCTGACACTGGGACACTAATAGTAACTATTTGCTTACCATGCTCGGGAGCGTAGTACGCGTAACTACGCATCTCTGTGACGTGATTGGTTTGATTCGCCCGTGGCATGATATTCTGCTGGAAAATAGAAAAAATCGTTCCAGCCTTGTCGGCAAAAAGCCAGAATTCGTGACGCCATGCGAAGTAACTGTGGTAAGTCGGGTTGAACACGCTCTAATAGTGCGTATGCAAAGCCTGTTCGCCTGATGACCCGATGACAAATTTGTAGCCTGTGTAGTTTTACGAAAAAGTTGTATGTATTTATATGAAGAAATACATACTTTAGTTTAATGTGCCTCACACTAGGATAATCTCGAGCAGTAGTATTCAGTAGCATCCCGCCTTGCTTCAGTAGCATCCAGTCTTGCTATAGTAGCATGTAGTAGCATCAGTTGGTACTGCATGCTACGTTTCGTACAACTTCATACTACTATTTCAGATAATTTTTCATCGGGAAAGCAAACGTGAACGATCCCTTAACAGGCACATTTAAACGAAAAGATAAACGAGCATACCTGGCACGCGTCATAGTCGCTAGTTCCGTCTCAGTCATCTTGCTATGTTTTCCGACATTATCGTCCTCAGCTTGGTGCTATCTGAGCTCATGGTACATAGCTAATCCAGTTGCATACTTTCAGGACGCCACCGGCAAGGTTTTCGTCGCTGAGAGCCTGAGCTTCAGTCTTGGCCTGAAGGATCCGAGCGCGGAAGAGGCTTCCAGTTCAGCCACGAAGAATATTCCAGCGCAGAAAGCGATGGTCACCCGAGTTTCCCGCAATCAGATGTTTCCTCCGCAATGCAAGACCCTTCACGACTGGTTCATGTATGCATTTGCGTCAACTGATATTGACGGTGAGTTTAGAAGAACTCGAGGCTCAGACTTTGCCAGCCCGTGCCCCCTGTTTTAGGTAGTCTCGAGTTGCGAAGGGTTCCTGGGCTTGAGGACTAGTCTGTCTTTACTGTAACTTACCTTTCCCTCTCTCGTTAAGTCTGATCTGAACTCTCTTCTTCATTTGCTTGCTGCGATGGGCGTGATGGTCCGCTTGACCTACAAGAGGGGCCTGCAACAAGTGTATCTGCAGATATATACAGGAGCTGGATGCTCACAGCAATTGCACATCGCTGGATCCGGTCCAGAATCCAGACCTATAGTGGGCATTTACTGTTGCCGCCTATCTGGTTTGATTTGAATAGGATCACCCGTCCGGAAGGCAAGAAATCCGCAAGGTTCTTGCTCCCCCCCCCCCCCCTCCGTCCGCACCAGAATCTAGGGCAGGTGCTGTTGCCACTTGTTAAGTTTTTATCGAAACTGGCTCCCACGTGGAATAATATGTTCGACGTGCCCCTCCCCCCCCCCCCCCCCAAAGGATGGTCGCACCGCCATTCTCGCCCCTCCATCCATATCCAGTGAACCAAGAACAAATAAGCAAAGTATGAAATTGAGCAGAGATTGAGCTACTTCCTGAGCTTTGAGTAGACGGCCGTCTACTTTTCCCTTAGCCACTGCACGTTTTGAGAGGAAAAGAGCGTAGCATTCATGTGACGTCACAGTTGTGTGGACCCAAGAGCCTGTTTACTCTCGACTTTTCTTCTCCAGGGCTGTACTGCGGAGGTAACAATTATGATGTTCCACGTAGCTCCTACCTCCGCTCGTTTACATCGGGAATTGTCCCATATATTCGGTTGTAGTACATAGATCAGGAGACCTCTCATTTGTTCTTGATTGATTCGGGTATGTAAGCCCAGTAAAAAGAAAAGTCCATGGCAAACTCCTTTCCCGGGACTCGGATTTCCTTCGCTTCCTTTGCATCACTACTTTAGGGTAGCTTAAAGCGGACCACAAAAAATGGTCTTTCTATCACACACACAATGATAACCATCCCTACTGCCACCATGAATGTTCAAAAACACAAAAAAAAAACACCGTCAATCAATGAGCAAATAAAAACAAAACAAAAAAATTCCTGGGTTTAAAATAATTCCGTCTCGACTAAATATCAGCCGATTATCCAGGACAGCTCTTATTGCACGTACGGAGCAAAGCATCAAAATGATGATTTCCATCTAATCCTCCAATTATTTATTACAAAAACAAATAAATTAAAAAACCAAGACCAGAGTGGCACTCCTGAAAACTTAAAAAAAAATAGTGAATTAATTCTTATAATTCTTTGCTAATCAAACGTGGAAAATGTCGTCATCTGGAAAAGAAGACTTTCTGTGTGGGTTTTTTCTCGGGTCAAAAGAGCAACCCGGCAATCATTTTCAAATCCAAATAAATGATGGCTTTCCATCAGTAAGAGAAGGTAAACAGAATTTTTCGATTAGGTCTTTAACAGGCGTGGTCCATTTTTTTCAGATGTAGACAAATTTCCAAGCGTACAGCGGGAGCGACTTTCTGACAGTGCTGAAAAACGATCGGTCTCAAGGTCGAGTGACTTCAGTCATCAGAAGGAGGTCATCTTTGAGTTTCCGTCACTGCAGATGCATTTGAAAACTGACCACGTTCAAGGCCCAGAAATTCCTGATTTAAAAGGTTTGTCATTTGCCTTATTATTATTATTATTATTTTGTTTGAATCCTTCAAAACTGAAGAGTAGTGTGTAAAAAGGAGCAACAACATGTCAATCAAACTCACACACACTTACATACTAATGAAGAGCTGACCGTTAAAGATAAATTAGCCTACTAAATCTACAACGAAATACAATTTAATGGAAAAAAACAAAGTTCAAAATAAACAAACTAATCAGGTCGCTTTTTTGTGAAAAAATGAAAAAGGTTGTGACGAAGAAGAATGTTGTCAGCCTTTTTATGGAAGTTTTGGATTTTACTGTTTAAAGTTTCCAAGGGATTCTTCACTTTAAAATTAGAAGTTAGGAAAGCGTGTTGCAGGTGTGTCGCCTTAGAAGTTTCTGAGAGAAAGTGGGTTTCTCAAGGCTTTGGGGTTCAGCTAGGCCTCGAAAAATTAAATGTGACGTCAGCCACCCAGGTCCTTAGCGCCACAACAAGTGTGTTCCACCCTTCTAACAATAGTAGCCTAACTATTAGTTACCATTTTCGTTCCAACCTTGTAAAAAGTTACGGCGCTGACCATTCCAACATCCTTGAAATAGTAACTATTTGCTTACCATGTTCGGGAGCGTTGTAAGTGTGGTAACTACGTGGATTGCTATTGAACTGAAAATTTAAAAATGCGTTCCAGCCTTGGCGCCAAGAATCCAAAATTCGTGACGTCATGCGTAGTAAGTAAGTAGGTAGGATGGATCTTCTGTCAAAATCTAGTGAGTGCGGTCTGTTCCCGTGTTCAGGTATTCCCTGGTCTACATTTCCTACACTACAAACTGTGAGAGGGAATCACTCCTGACGACGATTGTTTGAATATTATGAGGTTTCAGTTCTGCTTTGACCAAGGGCAACAGATCAATAGTTGCGTTTTTCATCTGAATTCTCAGTTCTCCGTTCTCGCTTCTGAATTCTCGATTCTCGTCTAAACTACCGTTTTTACTCCTCTGGCTTCTCCGTTCTCGCTTTTGACAAAAAAGACTAATTTGGCAGCTCGTCCGCAGGCTTACCGACGAAACGTCCCCATGACAAAACGTTCCCTGGCGAAACGTCCCCAAGCATAGATTTTTAAGTTCGCTTCTATCTTTAGGTACATGATCGAGGTAAAACAACTTCAGAGTGTGCATTACGGATGTGGAAACATTCCTTATAAGTAGGAAAAATTGGACATAGGACCGATTGCTTATGTAGTATTATATGCCTTGCAGTTGACTCGTAACTAATCAGTTCTAGGTCTTTTGAAGCAACATGCACAACCTGAGGAGCACCAGTATGCTCCTCAGAGAAAGGTGAAGCCCGCTGTGGCTCAAAGAGAGTCAAACAAGGAAAATGAAAAAATAAGCGTAGTGCCGTTATGCTGGATAAAAATGACATGGGAAGCGAGGAAAAAAAGCGGATGGAACGATTAGTTATCTGTTAATTAGGTAGCGAGACAAGCAAATCTAGGTTAGACGGGTGTGATCCTGTAATAAAATTTGTTAATAATAAATATCACCAAATAAATATCGAACAAAAGCGAGATCGATGAGTTATATCGCAGAGTAAACTAACACACAAACAAACCAATTAAACAAAAAATAAAATGAAAACTGAAAACTACCAAATCTTTGCGCTTTCTCTAAGAAATGGCTATAGCCCGGAGCAACGCTTCGGTTTGTTTCTTGAGTATCGGTAAAATGCTGAAGTAGTCAACCCGTCATTTTTTTCAAAAGTTTATATTCCATAAACATTTGTTGCATGAAACGATGACGCAATCAGTAGTCTCATAGGCCTAGCTATCCCTCAGCGATGAAAACAAAATTCTATAACCGGGGACGTTTTGCCATTGGGACGTTTCGCCAGGAGACGTTTTGTCACGGGGACGTTTTGTCGACAACCCCGTCCGCAACTCAGTATACGTGTTTATGCATATTGAACACCCGCACTCTGTTGACCAATCAGGGAGGAGAATCGAGAATTCACCATCGGAGCAACTTCTCGATTCTACAGAATCGCGAGGCTATTCCCGTTATTGATTCTGACAAAAGCGCAAGAAATTTTTTTCGCTTCGTCTGAATAGTCCAAAAACGCGAAATAGGAGAATTGCGAGGAGAATCGCAAGGAGAATTCTGATCAGAAACGCAACTAATAAGAGAGTTTTTTTAGAACCTCGGCCTGTTGTGGAATGTCGGCTGATCACCGACTTCGAGGAGCCCATCCTTCTAACCTTCGATATGGAGACAATACTCTTCCTGCACGATCTCATCGCTTCCTACCTCAAGGAGAAAGAAAAGGTACGATCTCCCCGTTCCTAAGAGGCAACCCATTCGGGCAATTCATGCGCGCTACGAAACAAGTTCTGTCCCCTCTTTTGTGAGTTTTTTTCAAAGCAAAATTTTAAATAAAATCTTTTCCCTCTTTTTGTGTTAATTATTGAATCCTTGAGCAAGATTTCGGTAGATCCCTAAGCAAAATTCCGATATGTTCCCTGAGCAATAGTCCGGTAGATTCCCTGAGCAATAATCCGGTAGATTCCCTAAAAATCATGAAGTTCAGGTGAATTTGATCAATTTTAACTTGCTTTAATTTATTGCAATTTTTGTTTTGGGGTACTTAATGAATATCTGACTATGTAAAGCGCAATTGTATATAGTTATGTTAGACGAGAGAACCAATATTCGTTTTTTTGTTAATACCGTAAGGAATATTTTTCCATTAATAAAGATTGATTGATTGATATAGGAAGATCAAATCATATCTTGTCTACTTAAAAGCAAATTAAGACAAGAGCTGCGAGCTC
The DNA here is from genome assembly GCA_023053575.1 of Branchinecta lynchi. Lineage (NCBI taxonomy): Eukaryota > Metazoa > Arthropoda > Branchiopoda > Anostraca > Branchinectidae > Branchinecta > Branchinecta lynchi. Next base: position 520,112 of record JAKZAP010000005.1, read on the forward strand.
ATATGGCACTTGTTACGATTAGGGGATGCAAGAAAGTAGATGAGAATGTCACAAAATACCACCTTCAGCCGGACCTAGAAATAGGATATCTGGTTTCACTCGAGTCTGAGTATTTCTGGCATTGCGTCGGATCATCTAGGTCATATTACTTTTCTACCTTTTAAGTTTAGATCCACTCGTTTCATTCCTAAACTTTCCACTCTGTTTCCGACCCCCCTCCAACTCCCCTGCCACGGCCGAATCTGGTTTGGACACATAAATTAATCATCTAAAGCATCTTCTCTTACCGCCTATCAAGTTTCACTCGAATCTGAGCATTTTTCGGGAAATTGCTCGAGCACCGTGCTCGAATTCGGTCCGAAACCTAAAACTGGGCTATGCTTGTTTCGCTTACCAAATTCTATCCCAATCCCTCGACTCTAAGCGTTTCACGAGATTTTCGGTGGCCCCCTCCAACCCCCCCCCCCCCCCCCCCCCCCCCCCCCCACAAATATCGGATCTGGTCCGGACTTCACATGGAACATCTGAGACGATAGCTCTTTCCACTTGCCAAGTTTCATTCAAATCCGATCACCCGTTCAAAAGTTAGGCATGCCACTAGATTCCGGATTCCCGATCCCTCCCCGCTCCCCACGATGGTCGGATCGGGGAAACAACTATTCTCAAGGCAGTCTGTTCGGGTCCATCGTCCTAGTACCAAACTCGCGGGAACATCGAATTCCGCCCCCAACTCCCCCACAGTGCCCAGTTCCGGCCCGGTTATGTCAAAGATGTATCAAGGACTTGAGCAAGTTCTTCCCACCAATATCCCAATCCCTCCACTCTAAGCGTTTCCCAAAATATCCGGTTTCCCCCTCCAGCTCCCCCCCCCCCAAGTCACCGGGTCCGGTCCGGGTTTTAAATGGGTCGTCTGAGGCACAAGATCTCTCCAAATATCCAATTTCACTGCTATTCGATCACCCGTTCGAAAGTTATAAATATCTCAAGATTCCGGATTCCCCCTCCCTCCACTCCCCCTACGATGCTCGGATCTAGGAAGTGACTACTTCCAGCTTAATCATTTAAGGTCGCTGATATGCCTGCCACGTTTCATTGTCCTAGCACATCCGGAAGCACGAACTTCCTAGATCACCGGAATTCCGCCCCCTCTCCCCTTGACCCCCCCCCCCCCCTCCAGTGCTCGAATCCAGTCCAGTTATGTCAACAATATATCTAGGACTTGTGCTTGTTCTACCCACTAAGTTTCATCCCGATCCGTCCACTCTAAGGATTTTCCAAGAATTTCGGCCCCCTCCCCTCCAGCTCCCCCCAAAGTCGCCATATTTTAAGTGGGTCGTTGGAAACACGAGGTCTTTCCAAATATCAAGTTTCATTAAGATCCGATTACCCTTTCAAAAGTTATAAATACCTCTATATTCGGATTCCCCCTCCCTCCACTCCCCCCCCCCCACGATGCTCAAATCGGTGATGTGATTATTTCCAACTTAATCTTTTGGGGTCCCTGATATGCCTGCCAAGTTTCATCGTCCTAGCTTATGTGGAAGTGCCCGAACTAGCAAAACCTGGACAGACGGACGGACGGACGGACAGAAATTGCGATCGCTATATGGCACTTGGCCGAAGGGCAAGTGCCATACAAGTCAAAATGTATAGTTAATGTAGTAATATACAGGTAATCTGGTTGTGATGTATTTCTTTATATTCTCTCTTTATAGTTGACCCCTCTGGTGGTAAACTAGATGTATTAATTTGCCAAAAAGCTATTTGTCTAAATTTTATTTAGAGTGTAAACAACCAGTTACTCAAATCTATTTTGTATTCTATTTAAAAAAGCGTAGTAAGATATAGAAAAGAGACTGTGGAGAAGAGAAGTGGTAATTAACATGCGCCGGTTCATTTGTGTAAATACGATTTGGTGGAAAAAAGTAGTCGAGTCGTATGCTGAAGTATTTGCCTTTTTAGTTTGTCGGATGTATAAACTGAAATTGATTTTCTTTCTAGCTTAATCCCGCTGCTTCTAGTCGGAGTCAGGGTACTGACACACAGGGTATTCTAACCCAGAAAGGCGAATTGTCTGAACAGACGGTGAAGACGAAATCAGGTATGGTTATTGGGAATATTTTTGCTCATCGTGTCAAGCCTGTAGACCCACGCGGTCAATCAATCGATTTATTGTGAATCAAGTAGTATGCACTGGGCTAAAACGTAGGCAAAAATTCGAGAAAAACTTATGCATTTTTAAACAAAATAAAATGTTAAGAAGAGATGAAAGTGTAATACAACATGGGACGACTGATCTCAGATACCGCTCAAACGATTTTGAATGTGGGGGAGGAGTTTCGGTTTCTCAACATCTTTGCGGTCATGGAAGATGTTGTTTTGTGACAGGTTTCTCTGTCTTTTGCGCTGTGCGACGAGTAGCTTGATAGTTCCCGAGATGAATCTACGGGCTTGCATCTGTATCCGCAATTTCAACTTACTGTTTTTTAATTAATCCCTGTCCCGGGTCCCCGGTGTGGAAGCAGTGTTCGGAAATATGTGCTGTTAGATTCCACCAGTGGGCAGTTGTTTCATTGCCAATCAAGCACTTCGGTCTTTCACTCTCCTGAGACGGTTTGGATTTCACAAGAAAAATCTCCTTATATGCTACCTGACATACGTCCGTCCACTACTCGAATATGGATGCCCGGTATGGAATGCTGGGATCACTCAAGAACAAAGCGACCGACTCGAAGTGTTTCAAAAGAGAGCCTGCAAAATAATTCTTGGATCAAATTACATCGACTACAAAAATAGCCTAACAACACTTCAGTTGGTCACTTTGTCCGAAAGACGCCACCAGTTGGTAATGAACTTCGGGATGACGTGCCTAGCAAGTGAGCAGCACCGCGATATTTTACCTGCTTTCATTGCTCCAAGAACTGACAACCCAGCTACCCGGACATCCCAAAAAAACGCAGGGAAACAAAAACTAATTGCCCCACCAACTCACTCATCGGACAGATACCTTAACTCATTTGTGCCATACTTTGTCAAATTTTATAATCAGCTACAGTGACATTTTGTAAATGCATCATTTAATTGTATATATAATTCGAGTGTATAAATTTGTTGACAATCCTACGCTATTTTTTGTGAAAACATAAATATTAAGGAAAATAAACATTGATTGATTGATTGATTCGGAGAATAATACTGAGACTTTCCAACAGTCTTCACCAAGTGTCTGTTCTCAAGTCTTTGTCCCCTCCCTCAACGCTTCTGCCGTAAATTATTCCGGCTGTTCAACATACAGTCATGTTTATTTACATTATTTTGTTTAGTGTTTTAATATGTGTATTTTACTTACACTCTGCGGTTGCCTGTTATCCAGAAAATGGGTCACAAATGAATGGATACAAAGTTAAATAAAAAATACCCGTAGCATCAGAGACATTTTGTGTTTGGTACATTTCTTTTGTTCTTTTTCCTAGCTGACTCGCATCCCGCCGCCAAGGATCAGAAACGAAGGATCATCATGACGGAAGAGGACTGGAGAACGTTTGAGTGTAAGGACTGGCATCTAGAACCGGCTTTCCGGTAAGCATTTTTCGGCCCGCAGCATCTATTCAATAATGTAGCAAGTATTTTCCTGTAGAAATTGCCTGAAATGGTTGGCCTGCAGCCAAGAATGGGCTCACAAAGCCCAAAATGTTCAAACTTTTAAAATGATGCAAACTGAATGCTTTGACAAGTATTTTGCAGTAAAGTTGCCTGGGTTGGTTCCAGTGAGGGTTCGCTATTAGCAAATATGAATATGAATATATATTTGAATATGAATATATATTTAATATATATATATCAAATAAGCACAGCTCTAGTTCTACTCCGCAACCGTCCAAACTTCTTTTACAGTTGAAGGCACTCAGCAGCCTGCCAGCACTTACCACAGGGTAACAGGCACTGATTTAGGCTATCCGAAACTGATAGCATACCCTATCCAAAATTGCATTATATTGCATCTTTTCTTACTTAACTTTGCTGACCTGAATAGAAAAACTGTAGCTCAAAGTAACCAGTTTGCCGAGTGGAGATTGTACGTCAGCTACGATGCTTCATCAGCGGTATTTCGGCCCTTCTTGGCAAGGGTCCTCGTCAGGCTGTCGATTTTCAGGGTCAACTTCTGGAAGATATCAAACCTGTAATTTTGGTTTTAGTGCATTGAATCTCATCCTTTTTGGGAACATTCACTTCACACCACCGCGCTTGCTTTACTACGACATGCTTTCCTTTATAGGTTACTCGCATTCACCGGACAGAAACTCGACCCTATTGGTGTAGATTATATTCTGAACAAACTCGGGTTTTCCCACGCCCGCACGACAATCCCGAAATGGCTTCAGCGTGGAGCTATGGACCCCTTGGACAGACTACTCGCGATTCTGATGGGCAAGGCATTGACCCTTCTGGCGAAGAAGAGCGACCTGGCTGAAGCTGTGAAAAAGAACTGTTAAGCAGTAGATAGAGCAACCGATCGTCTACGAGTTTGACGAATATTGTGCACGGGAATCCTACACCGTGCAACGTTCCACACATTATATTGCTGTTCTTGTCACTTTCCCTCGGGTATGAGAAAATTATGGGAATCCAAGCGCCAGTTATCCGATATTATTTTCAGTTAAACGAGTAGGAAGCTAGATAAATCGCCTTTATTGTTTTCCATCTGGTTACACGAAAAGACGGAACTGCAGTCAAACATTTGAAAGACAGGAGCACTTTCATTTTCGCAACTGTAATGTCATCTCGGTACATTTGTGAGTTATTTCCACAAAAGGTTTAAGTTGTTTTTTTTTATGTTGGTCCAAGTTTTGTATAGTTTAGTGTGAACTGGCACAGGTACAGTAGAGGTATGCACTTTGATCACTTCCCTAAATTGGTTTGTTTTCGGTCGTAAGACAGTGAAATGAAAAGACAAATTAAAAAGTTAACATCAGCCACGACGAAAGTGTTTCAGCTTGTTTTGACGCAAAGAATTAAATTACATTCTCTTCTGAGTTTCTGTGATTATTGACAGCCATGAAACTAAATCCGCTTTCACATTGACTCGTTGTTGCGATGGGCTGCGTATGTGTTTGTCTTGCACTGCGTACGGGTTGCGTAGCATATATTTCACACCTGCGCTACAAGCTTTCATGCTGGATGCGTATTTGCGTTTTCCTGTCTCGGTTTCTTATGATGAATTCTCGTTTCTTTCATCATTACTAAGTTTTTCGTCGTCGTTAGTAGGTTTTCTCCATTTTGTCTTCAAAACTTCTTTTTTTCACTGAAAAATTTGATGCGTATGCGTTGTTGTAACGCAAGAATACAACTTGGTTCTATTCTTGCGTTCCGTTTTTTTGTCTGCGTTGCGTAACCACAAGCGCAACGCAGAGGTTGCGAAGCTCAGTGTGCAGAAATGCAGAATTGATGCAACTCATGGACGCTGGAACCCTAGCCATAATTTTGCTTTGATTTTGCGTGAATCCCTTGTGCCCTCATTTGTATGTTTATTCACCAGATTTTTCGGCGTTTTTCAAAGTTTGACGAATCCGAAGTAACAAACCTCTACTGTAGTCCACCTTTGATCTCGGCTTTTAGCACTTGTCGGTTAAAAGGGAATTTGCGTTTCACTTTTATGTTTCAACCTGTGATATGAGTTGTTTAATATTAATTGTTTAACTAAACTTTTAAGTGACACAAATAAATGTATTAAATAAATGGTTTCTCTCTTACAATGGCCCGTCAAGAAGAAGAAAAAGGCGAGATCGAACATATCTAAGGTAATTTGCCTTATCTCTGGTGTACACAGGCTGTGTCGACTGCGTTTCCATTTTCGCAGATTTCAAAAGACCGCAGACTGAAAAGTAAAAAAAAGTTAACCGCAATGATGCCTCCAAGTTCTGCAAAGAAAGTCGTGCCCCAGACGTGGCTTTTTCTGGACGTCTTTTTTTTTCCTGACATGTGCTCAGGCAGGTTGTAGTGAAAAAAAAACACAGGGAAATGGTGAGGAAAAAAACTCGATATTGGAAGAAACACTAGACAGTAGTGAGTAAAAACTACCAGGATTGCGACGAACACGCCTAATTATTTCGGCGCCTTGCTTAACTTTGATTGACGCGTGCGCGTGAGTATCCCAGCAGCAGGAGGAGCTGTGTTGCCAAGTCTTAAAGCACAACTCTTACTAGAAATGATCTTTTCAAGATGAGATCGCTCAGGAATGTCGCTTTCAGAAAGACAATTACTTTCCACGAGAGATCAGCGATTTTCTTACTCTACCCAGACTCCCTCTCTCCGGCGACTGGGCGCAAAATATTCGAAAATTTAACGCGCCTTGGTTGAAAAGTGGGAAACCAAGCAAAACAAAAGAAGTCCAAAAGAGAAGGGGTCTATCAGTCTTCCAAAATGACTAATAATACTTTGGAGCTTCGCATGTTCTTATTTGTGAAAGAGTTGCTGACAGATCTTATGCTTTCGGTGGAGTCTGCGTTGCATGACTTTCAAAACTCGGCTAGGCCCCAAAAGCGCTAAAAAGTCGTAGGTAGAAAATGGAACAATGACGAAAGGTAGGGATTTCAGAATCTTATAATCCCTTAAGAGAGCTAGGGAAAATTTAAAAGGCAGAATTAGTAAGAGGGGTTCATTAAGTGTATCTGTCGCCCAAATAAGAAGTTATTCTGGTACTGTCACCGTTGCCTAAGAATCGGTAGGGGGAGAACTAAGCTAGGAGCTTCTAGATCGACATAAGAGTGGATTGTTTCTGATGGATTGACCTGAAAGCGCTATAAAGTAGAGCCTAACATCATCAAGTAGCCTATACTAAATTTGAAGTTGACACCTGTAACGGTTCATTAACATAACTAATGCGCAATCTGGGTCCAGTTGCCCATTGACAGGGGATGTGCAAATCTAGAAGTCTCTTCCAGCCCTTCATTTGCTTATAAATGCTCAACCGTGTTTACCGGATTAAATCCATCCATTCGTGTGGCGTTGGAGGGAGGGGGAGTACGGAAACTTGTGACCCGATTCAGTGAAGCAGAACGAAATTCCGTTTATAAGGTCGAATCGCATATGACCACGGGGGTGAGGGGGGACTCCGGGAATTTTGTAACGTTGCGATGGAATATAAGGATTCCATATTTGGAACATGCGAATCATTTTGGAACATTCGTTGCAAAGGAATATAGGGATTGGGATGAAACTTGGACGGTACAAACATTACGGGGCTCAGATGTGTGATTTTGAAGTCCGGACTGAATATGACCTTGATGCGCGGAGCTAGAAGGGGCGTGCCTTACAATTTCCGGAAGTACTTCGGTTCAGGAGAAATTTGACAGTTACTTCTAAATGCGACATAAATTTTTCGAACTACATCCGAATTCGGGGGTGGGGGGCGGAGGCCCGGAAATCGGTTAACATATACGTAGCGTCCAAAGGTCATGGAACCTAGATATGTTATTTGAGGTCGAGACCGGATCCGGTCTTGTCGGTGGCAGTTGTGTGTCACCGAAAATTTTCCGGATGTTCTCCGAATCAAGCTCAAATTATTCTGTAGTTAAGTGCTGTAGATGCAACATTGGCGTGTCCGAATTGCATCCGACTATGGTGGTGGGATGGAAGGAGAGGCTCGGTGACATGCGTAGGAACCAGAAGGATAGAGGGATTGGGATGAAAGTTGGATTGTACAAAGGTAACGGGTCCAAAATCTGGAAGGGATGCCATTGGAGTGACCCTGTGGGTGATAGGAGCAAATTCCCTAGATATGATATTTGCGCGTCAGAATCGCATGTGGACATGATGGGGGTTGAAGGAGGTTCTGGAAATTTTGTGATGCGCATGGGGACCAAAAGAACAGAGTGAGAAACTTGGAAGGCACACATGCCATGGACCCGGATGTGCCATTTGGGGTCTGGATCGGATGCGACCAGATACTGCGTAGACAGAATACTACTCGTAACAAATCAGCTGGTTTGTTTAGGTCGTATCCAAGGACTCCTTTTGTTTGAGTCCCTGCATTTTTGTTTGCCCCAGGAACTCACTCCGCGTATTGTCACGAGTCCCCATGGACGGGGAAAACTCCGATTATAATCACCGTAATCAAAAAGTACTCCCTTTCAGATTCGAAGGGGCATCAATTTTTGCTGGCGTTGGTGCAATGTAAAGTAACTACAAACAATCAGAATAAACAAAACCAAAAATAAAATGGATCCAGAGTAATTTCGTCTCTTTTTGTTCGAACAAAATCAATTTTAGAAGTATTCTCTGTGTTCTCGTTGTTTTCCGTACGCGAGTACTGACTCCCTCCATTCTCGCCGTTCCTTTTGGTTTTGGTAACCTACTTCAATAGAAAGGAGTTCTGATTGGTTGATTTTTTAGCTTCACTCAAATCATCAATATTTTACTGGGTTACAGTATCCAGCACCTGGCATAGTGTATTTGGAACGGCAAGAATACGCCTATTGTCACAGGACAAGTCCCTTGAGTAAAATTCCATCTACTATCTAAAGGCGTTTTTCCTTGCTCCCACAAACAGTTAGTGGGTCGATTGTGGCTCGAAAAGAGTGTTTCCGCGATGTTTTGTGCGGCCCACAACTGTGTTTTCGCGACCAACAAGACTTTCGTGGTTCGCTTTGTGGCTCAAATTGACAAACAACTCGCGAGGTGATCGTCGGTTCTGTGGGTCGCTCCTGGCGGGAAATTCAAATTAAGCAGCAAAATAGTATCTAAACAATAAAGTTAACTACTTTTTCAAGCATATAGACTTAAAACTGAGGATCCCCTTTGCATACAATGGTAAGGAAATAAGCCTAGAGTTCTATTTATTGAGATTTTACATGAATTTTATTTCTATTTTAAGATATTTGAAATTTCCGCCAAAAAAATAAACAAAACGGCGTTTCCGCGAGTTTCAACTCGTGGCTCGACTGTGTGGCACACAATCGTGTTTCCGCGACAAACACCCAGAAGTGTGTGGCCCACAATTGTTTCGCGGAAAAAGGCCTTAAACCCGTGACATGGGTATGTGAATTGCTTGTATAGATTTGTTTTCGGCGGGATCACGGTTCCTTTGGCCTTCTTCTTTGTAACCATTGTAGTGGTTTGCGAACTAAAGTTCAAAAGTCCCTCTGTACCTCAGTGGCAGAGCAGTGGCCTTGAAATCCGAAGGTCCTAGGTTCAAATCCCAGCTGTCTAGAACCCATGACCGTTTTCGCGCTACGCGCAGGTCACAAGGTCCCGGATTCCCCCTTCCTGCACCCACAGACGGCTGGTCGGATCCGGAAAATAAGGTTTCGTTGAGCATCAGTCGGGTCCTTTATAGTCCTTCATAGTCCTAGCTTATATTGAAATGCCGGGACTAGCAAAATTAGACATAGGGACAGACGAACCGATGGAGAGCCATCATGGCGCTTGAGTCAGAGCTGCTGCGAGTCCAGCAAATCCGAGTCCAAGACAAGTTCGAGTCCTTGAAAAACACGTCTCGAGATGAGTCTAGGGTCCGAGTCCACAGCTCTGACGGACGGACAGCTCCGAGAAAGACGAGTCCTAGTCCTTGAAAAAGGCGTCTCGAGACGAGAGTCCGGGTCCAGCAGCTCTGGCTTGAGTCGAAGGCTGCAAGTGCCATACAATCCTTGAATATACAAGCTACCTGAATCTCCAGTAATCGAGGGGATTTCTAGGGAATTTGGAATCCTCCAGCAATCGAGGTTTCCAACGAAATTCCGAAGTTTGCCAACGTTCAGTAAAAACTACGGTACCGTCCAGAAGGAATGACAAGTTTCACCGTCCTAGCTTGTCCGGAACTGTCTGAACTAGGAAAAGTTGGACAGAATGACGAACCGACAGACAGCACGAACGCTGTTTGGCACTTTGTTTACATGGTTTGGACCCCATATACAATTTTCGGTAGAAATGGTCATTCTTGCACTGCCGCTACAACCGAAGACTTTTCTGTTAGTGCACTTGCTGATGAGCAAATCCGAAAAAAAACCTTGATCCAAGGGAAGATATAGCTCAATGGAAAGAGAATCTGATACATATCACCTAAAAAGACACGGCGTCAGAATTTTACCGGCGCGCCGAAATATTTTTGGCGGCGGCCCGCTGAGTTGTTTTCGTCGGCGCGCCGCCGATTTTCAGCGCGGCTTCGGGGACTGCCACGAACAAGTGCGCAAGCGCTTAGACGTGGATTGTGAAAATATGAAACTCAGATTGCTCAGATTACAGTGCGCATCTTAACCGCAAAGTCGAAAAGTACTTTTGATCAAACGATACATCTGCATCTCAACACATCAGGGGCGTCTCTATGGGGGGGGGGCACCCCCCCCCCCTAACGGTAGTGAAAAAGTAAGTAAGAAATCCTGCAAACATTTGTCGGGCGAAACAAGGAAGAAATCGAATTCTGCATGCTTTTTGTGGGGCCTAGGTATTCTCTACGACATATCGGTTTTTTTTATACATAAGGAATACAGAAGAAATCAAACTTGTATGCTTTTGTCGGGCGTCGATGACCCGTCGGTACCTCGGGTTCTTTTTATACGCAAGAAATAAAATCCTGCAAATATTTGTCGGGCAAAACACGGACGAAATCGAATTTGGCATGCTTTTGTCAGGCCTCGTTGTTGTCGTCGGCATATCGGGTTCTTTTTATACAGAAGGAATACAGAAGAAATAAAATTACGTATGCTTTTGTTGGGCGTCGGTGGACTCGTCGGCACGTCGGGTTCTATTTATACGTCAGAAATCAAATTCTGCAAACTTCGTCGGGCTCAGCCAGGAAGTTCAAGTTTCGTCGGCAGAACGGGTTATTTTTACATGTCAGAAATCAACTTCTGTACAATACAGTCGAGAAAAACACAGAAGAAATCAAATGCTGTATGGTTTTTCCGGGCCTCGGTATTCTCGTCGGCACATCTGGTTCCTTCTACACGTAGGAAATCAAATTCTGTATACGTTTATCAGGCGAATCCCGAAAAGCTTTAAGTTTCGTCGGCACATCGGCTTCTGTTTACACGTAAGAAATAAAGATCTTTACAGTCTTGTCGGGTAAAACACAGAAGAAATCGAATTCTGAATACTTTTCGTCGGGCGTCAATGTTCTTTCGGCAAATCGGGTTATTCTTGTACGTAAGAAATCAAATACTGCAAACATTGTCGGGCACAAATTATTACGGAAAAAATACAGATTTAAAAAATGTTGCATGCGGCGCTTAGCTCAAATTATTCAGGGTATAATCGTTGGAAGCTTCGCTTTTAGCTAAAGTTGAAACGAAAAGGCGAATGTTTCAATTTAAATATATTAATTTACATTAAAGGAACAATCTCAACTGATGCATTAAAATTATTTTTACACAAAATTTCGGCTGTTTGTAGGATTCTCTATTTGGAAGATCGGTGTTTCATTTAATTGGCTTTCTAGGATTGACATTCTTGGGGGTTTGAAACACGTTAAAAGCTAGAACTTATATGATAGGTATAGCAAAATGTTTCCGGACGAAATGCAGAACAAAACAAATTTAGCCTGCGGCGCTTACTTTAACTTGTTCTGGGCACAGTCGTTCGAAGCTTCGCTTTTTAGCGAAAGCTGAAAAGAAAAGCCGAATATGTGAACTTTATTAGACGAAATTACATTAAAGGAATAACCTCAACTCTGAACTGATGTATTATTGTTAGTTTTACACAAAGTTTTGCCTGCGCAGCATCTTGAAGTATACAGTTTTAGTAGTTTTGTAGTATTCTTTGTAGTACTGGTGTTTCGTTTAGTTGGCGTTTTAGGATTGACCTACTGGGTTTGAAAGACGTTAAAAGCTAGAACTTGTATAGTAGGTATAGACAAAAGATTTCGGAAAAAAGGCAGATTAAAAAAATTTCGCCTGTGGCGCTTACTTTAACTTGTTCTGGGTGCAGTCGTTGGAAGCTTTACTTTTTTTTTTAGCAAAAGCTGAAATGAAAAGCCGAATGCGTAAACTTTAATTACATTAAAGGAATAGTCTCAACTGATCATCACAGTTAGTTTCACACCGGTTCTACTCTATGCTGGTGGGATAAGCACGCCGTTGCCGCAAAGCGGCAGCGGCGCATTTTGTAGTAACATTGTTTAGTCCGTCGGAACGAACTGGACCCCCCAGCCCAAAGGTAAAAGTCTGGAGAAGCCCCTGCAACCCTATTTGTGCCACAAGGGTTTTGCTTAAAAATTTACTTCTAGCACGCTTAAAGTGCGCATATTAACCGAAAAGTGAAAACAATACTTTTGACCGAACGGCATATAAAAACGATCCCCAAGGGCCTCACCGTTTTTGCCTGAAGATTTTTGCTTGCTGACCAATTTCTAGCGTCTTTAAAATGAGCGTCATTACAGCCAAGTTAAAAAATAAACACTTTTACCAAATGATATATTCTCGTGATCATTTGTATCTCAAGGGTTTTGCTTATAAATGATCAAAACAAACCCACTAAAAGGAAAATACTATATTTCATCTTTTGAACCATCCTTGCAAGTGGCATATGAGCTTCTAGCTCTTGTTTTTGTCCTGGGGAGTCACTTACCATATTCTCGCGAGTCCCCACGGACGGGAAATTCTCCGATAATCATCATTCATCACCGTCGTCAAAAAAGACTCCTTTTCAGATTCGGAGGGGAATCAATGTTTGCTGGTGTTGTTGCAATGAAAAATGAATTAGAAATAACCAAAATAAACAAAACCAAACATAAAGTGGATCCAGACTAATTTCGTCAACTACATATTTTTTTTTCGAACAGAATCCGTTTTGGAAGCATTTCCCTTGTTCTCTCTGTTTTCTGTACGCGGAATTCACGTGGAGTGACTCTCATAGGTGACGTGACTCCCTCTATTGTCGTCGTTCCCTTCGATTCCCCGAAGAGTCCTTTGGTGAGCAGGGTTGCCAAAGTGACACTTTTGGTGTCATTTTGACACTTTTTGAAGTCCGTGAAACTTTCCACACTTTCAGGCCAAAATGTGGCACTTTTTGCTAAAATGACACTTTTGTGAAACTTTCTGAGTATTTAGTCGTACAATTTTATAGATATACGAATTTCTGTTAGTTAGGCTACTAAGCTGCACGGGTGACCGGAAGTCTTGTCCAGAACTCTGGTTCAATCGGTACTTTCGACACAGATTCCTTAGAAGTATGATTGAAGTAAATATTGTGGTAGTTTGATCTCTCATCTGAACTAAAGGTTGTTTTTGTTTTTGGGATCCCAATACCTAAGTGTACGTAAGTGGAGGGATACCTATGACATCGCAAAAGTTTTCTGTCTGTCTCTGAGCGAGATAACTCTCGAAGGGAATGAGATATTTTGATGAAATTTGGTGGGAAGGTCCTTTGGGTCAAGGGAAAGGTCGACTTCATACATGAGCTCTGTAGCCCTACATTTAGGGCTGGGGGTTTAAATTAAGAGACAAACGAAATATTTTTAAACAGCTAATGTGATTGCCGATTAAGGGGTAAGAAGGCGGGATCGACTAAAACCAGGAAGGGAAGGGAACGCGAGAAAAGCAGGAAGGCATACTAAAACCAGGAAGGGCATGCTAAAACGAGGAAGGGCATCTTAAAACCAGGAATGCTTTTGCAAGAATTCGCAGCACTGTTCCCTTCCTCTATTTAGTATTATTTGAGGGTCGACAACTTTTCAAATACAAAGTTCACCATCCCTTCCTCGTTTTAGTATGCCCTTCCTGGTTAGTCGCCTACCGTCAGAACGAGAAATGAAAAGGTGAATTACAAATTTTGTGGTTGCCAACCCCTCACTGAATGCCTACACATGTCAGGATACTAAAACGAGGAAGGGATGGTGAACTTTTGAATTTGAAAAGTTGCCGACCCCTCAAATAATACTAAATAGAGGAAGGGAACGCTGCTGAGAATTCTGGTGACAGCGTTCCTGGTTTTAGGATGCCCGTCCTCGTTTTAGTATGCCCTTCCTGGTTAGTCGCCTACCGTCAGAACGAGAAATGAAAAGGTAAATTACAATCTTTATAGTTGCCGACCCCTCACTGAACTTAATGACTACTCATGTCAGGATACTAAAACGAGGAAGGGATGGTGAACTTTTAATTTGTAAAGTTGTCGACCCCTCAAATATACTAAATAGAGGAAGGGAACAGTGCTGCGAATTCTGGCGACAGCCTTCCTGGTTTTAAGATGCCCTTCCTCGTTTTAGTATGCCCTTCCTGCTTTTCTCACGTTCCCTTCCCTTCCTGGTTTTAGTCGATCCCTAAGAAGGCATTCTGAACACGAATTTGAATACCCTTTTCTCGCCGGACAAGAAGTTTGCCCGGAATCCCGCCCAAAACCGGAAAGTTTGTTAAAAGTAAAAGTTTTATTTGAAGTTGACTAGATGTTCAATTTAGGTGCAAGAAGACATGCTGAACACTTATGTAAGGTAAGGTAAGGTACAATTTTAATGGCAAATGTAAATAAACGTGATGTTTCTCAAAAGCATCAGACATACCAGTGGCATAAAAAACGACACTTCATTAATTCTGATGGGTTTGTAAAATTCATTAATAAAATTCTAGCCTAAGGCATTGTAAAGGAAAAACAAACGAACAACTATCAACTATGTGAAAACCATTTTCTAGCCGGACAAGTAGTTTACCCGGAATCCGGCCAAAACCGGAAAATTGGTCAAAGTTAAAAGGTCTTTTTTAGTTGATTAGATATCCGATTTAGGGGTATGAGATGCTGACTCCGTGTATAACAATCATTTTTGACCCGGACATAGAGTTCGCCCGGAACCCGGCTGGAACTAGAAAATTTTTCTTAGAAGTCGATTAGATGTTCGAATAGGGGAGAGAAGATACACCGAGTTCGTTTTTTAGCTTTCTTTCTTCGCCGGGCAAGTAGTTCCGGAATTCGGCCGAAACCGGGAAATTGCCAGAAGTAAGGCAGGAAGTTTTCGTCAAAACAGATATGACTTATAGGGGTAAACACACATGCTGAATCCGTATCTGCACTTGGTTTTCTCAGATGATTAGCTATTTGGACTTAATCTGTTTCTGAATTTTAATAGTAAAAATGTTCACGGAGTCTGGCGAAGACTGGATCTGGGAAGACAAGACCCAATTGTCTGGATCAAATATTGAATTTTTGGGATCCCATCGAAACCTTTGGTCTTGTTATCTTGGATTATATGCCGGGATTCTGTTGGCAATGACTTGGCTCTCAGATCCATTCTACTGTTATGGGCGACAACGGCGTTTCCGCTGTAAACAACGATTTTTTAGTTTTTTTTTGGGAGGGGGACCGATCAGTCGGACCAGTGTTCAAAACCGGTACTTAATATCCTCTTTTAAACAGAAATTGGATAAATATTGGCATTTTGAAAACTGTCACTTAAAAACGCAATTAGATCTCGGGAGGTTGAAGCATATGGGGTTGCGCTCCCGTTCCCTTTGAGTATTTCCTTGGTGGAAAACATCTGAAAGGTGACACTTTTTGTGACACTTTCTCAACTTGTAAATGACACCGAATGGCACTTTTTGGCTGAAAAAGTGACACTCTCGACCAGAAATATTTGGCAACCCTGTTGGTGAGTCCTTGAGGTGATTTACATTTTCGGTTGCGGTGGCAATGCTGCACAGAAGTTTGAAATGTTTGCGTTCGAAACTCGAAAGGCACTGAAGAGTGAAGACATGTTGAACTGTTGTTGTTGTCTTTCTTAAACTTGCTTTCCAAATGTAACAATGTTTGAACTAAGGAGGCTCTACATCAGTGGAGAAACCCACACCATATGCCCTAGCAGAGTAAGCTTTCTTGCCAGAGTAGGGGCAGAGTAGGGGTGGCTAATGCCAGTTTGTGATTCTCTTTAGACATTGACTTCTCTGTTCTCTTTTGTGGTGGTGTCTCCTTCCTCTTGCAGCATTGCCTCCTATCTAGTAATTAGTACTCCACACTTGTAGTTCCAGTATTGGTCACCCTTTAGGCGTATTGTCAGTCTAGTACACTAGCCCCATTTCAGGCACAGTGCTCAAACGTCTAGCACCATGCCTGGGTGCTAGACGTTCAAGCACTGTACCTTGGATTTCATGTATGGTGCATGGATTTCAGTATACAGTGCATACAGAAAAAACACAGTTTCTGTCATCACAACTGAGCACCGGCTCGGACAGGGCTGAAATTACTACTATGAATTAGAGAAATCAAAGACAATCCTTTATATATTTTTCACAACAAAAACAAAAGTGCTCTAATGATGATGGAGATGAAAAACCTAACAGCACTCTATCTATTTTCCATGTATTTTCCCTATCTATTCCCCAAGAGCCAATATTTTGGTTGGCTGCTAGGTAGAAAAAGCTGAGGCACAGGACACTTTGCATGCAAAACCCTTGACAATGTAGAGAAGGAAATGAGGTTTTTCACATCTGTCATCAGCCGAGCCCTTTTGTTTTTGTTGTGAAAAATATAGAAAAGATTGTCTTTGATTTCTCTAATTCATGGTAGTAATTTCAGCCCTGTCCGAGCTGGTGCTCAGTTCTTATGACAGAAACTGTGTTTTTGATGTATGCACTGTATACTGAAATCCATGCACCATACATGAAATCCAAGGTACAGTGCTTGAACGTCTAGCACCCAGGCATGGTGCTAGACGTTTGAGCACCGTGCCTGAAAAGGGGCTAGTGTACTAGACTGCGTATTGTCGCCTTTCCCCGGAGGAGTCCTCCTAGACTCCTCAGGGTATCAAAGGGAACAGCAAGAATAGAGGGAGTCACTCCATACCAGTCTACCACAAATCCCTGATTTTTGGATACCCTATGCCAAATGCTGGGTATATCTAGCATTTAGCATAGCCTATGCCTAACGCTGGATACCCTATGCCAAACGCTGGATACCTATTGGTAACCTAACCCTAACCTACTTCAATAGAAAGGAGTTCTGATTGGTTGATTTTTCTTCACTCAAATCATCAATATTTTACTGGGTTACAGTATCCAGCACCTGGCATAGTGTATCCAGCGTTAGGCATAGGGTATGCCAAACGCTAGATATATCCGGTGTTTGGCATAGGGTATCAAAAAATCAGGGGTTTGTGGTTGACATCGAGGACAAGGGGAATGCTTCCAAAATGAATTTTTTCTAAAAATAAATATGCAGTTGATGAAAGGGCATTTTGGTTTTGTTTAGCCTATTCTGATTGTTTTGAATTAGCCGAATTTTACATTGCACCAACACCAGCAAAAATTGATTCCAATCTGAATCCGAAGGGAGTCCTTTTTGATGATGATGATGATAATGGGAGAATTCCACATTGGTGGGGACTCTCCAGAATATTGCCAGAATATGGGGAGTGAGTCCCCAGGACAAACAAAAACATGGGGACTCCTGGAGTCGTGTCTTCTGGGACCAGCTAGAATATTCCTTTTATCAGCATTTCATGGGCTAATTTTACCTGTCAGATTAGGGAGTGTATGTGAGTCTATGCTCTATGCCTGAGGCCAGGGCAGGGTGGTTTTAAGTGCTTGGGAATGAAGGAGGGGGGTTGTTACCTCGAAAGGTATGACTAGCTAATCTTTAATTATGCCAGTTAAACAGCATTAGAAAAGCAAAGCACCACAACAGGCTCAAGAAATATAAACATTCATTTTTAAAAGGTTTCATACAAGGTCATTGCAGTCAATAAAATACTGAATGAATAAATAACAGGAATTCCAGCATTCCGTTCCTTTGAATTCTCGCTAGAGAAAGCCAATCTTCTGTAGTCGCTGCTGACACATGTGCTCAAGACAACTTAATTGAACTGAGCGCTGCAAGTTAAATTTTTGTAATCCAAGCAAATTAAAATGCTTCCTCTACAAGTTCTGGTTTTTAATGTAGCCTAGCTCAGCCCAAAATCTGAGGCTTAAAACCCCTACCTAAGCCTAATGCTCGATACCCTATGACAAATGCTGGATACCTGTTGGTGCCCTAATCCTGACCAACCTCCCTATAGATGAATTCTGATAGATTGATTTCTGAGCTTCATTCAAATCATCACTATCTTACGGGGTCTCAGTATCCAGCATTTGGCATAGCTTATCCAGCGTTAGGCATAGGGTATGCCAAACATTAGATATACCCCATGTTTGGCATAGGGTATCCAAAAATCAGGGTTTTTTAGCTGACTGCACCTAAGTGATGGAGCCTTCAACTAAATAGAGAAGACACTACTATGAAAGTTGCCACAGTATAATTTTTTTAATCACACTTTTTTCTGGCCAAATTGAACTACTTCCCATACAAATTCTTGTGCTGAACCCCAGAATCTCAAGCTTAAAACTGACCCAAATGACGCAGGCTTCAACTAATAGAGAATGGGCTACTACGAAAGGCACTGTAGGCGAAACTTTTTAAATCCACCTTTTGTCTGAAAAAATTTGACTACATCCAGTACAAACTATAGCTTTTAAGGTGATTCTCATCTTATGCCTAAAACGTCACCTAAATGATGAGCCCTACCACTAAATAGCGAATAGGGTAATATGAAAGATACAGCAGGTGAAATTTTGTTAAATTTTTTTTAAACATCTTCCGCAAATCCCTGATTTTGAGATAACCTATGGGTAAAGCTGTTTACCCTTACGATTGGAAACAATTGTTTCCGATCGTAAAAATACAATCGTTAACAACTGTTTACAATCGCAAATGATTGGAAACAACTGTTTCCAGTCGTAAAAAAAAAATTGTTTATAAATATTCTTTGAGCCCAAGCTGACTTTGAAACATACATTTAAATAATATATACAACGGATACGTCAGCTACGATTCTTCATCAGCGAGTCAACGTCAATGTTTACAGGTTCAGATTACAGGTTTGTTTCCTTCCCCGACGTGACCCTGAAGATTGACAGTCTAACAAGGACCCTTGCCAAGAAGGGCCGAAATATTACTGATGAAGGATCTGTAAATTGAGTAGTGTGTAACTTTTGAACGGGTGATCGGATTAGAATGAAATTTGATTACTGAATAAAGGATTATCTCTGATGTCCCATTTGAAGTCTGGACCGGATTCGGTAGCTAAGGGGACTTGGAGGGGTGGAGACCGGAAATCTAGAGAAAGGGTTAAAATTAAGGGATCAGAGTGAAACTAGCTGGGAAGAACAAGCATAAATCACACATAAATCATTACACAAATGAATTGGATCCGGATCCTTGGGGAGGGGGGGGGGGAGATTCCCGATATTCCGGTTATGTCAGTCTTGGGGATTTTCGCGATGAAACTTGGGAGGCATATCACGGACCCGACCAAACTAACATGGAAACAATCACTTTCTCGATCCGACCTTCTGGGGTGGGAGGTGAGGGCGGGGGAATCTGGAAATTTAGTAGTGTGTAACTAAATATTCTTTGAGCCCAAGCTGACTTTGAAACATTTATTCAAACAGTGTTTACAACGGATACGTCAGCTATGATCAATCATAGCTGACGTATCCGTTGTAAACACTGTTTGAATAGTGTGTAACTTTCGAATGGGTGATCGGATTGAAATGAAACTTGATAAGTAAATCAAGGACATATCTTTGATGTCCCATTTGAAGTCCGGAACGGATTCGGTAGCTATGGGGGAGTTGGGGGGGGGGGGGGGGGGGTAGACCGGAAATCTCAAGAAACGGTTAGAATGGAGGAATTGGAGTGAACCTTGCTGGAAAGAACAATCATTTGCCCCAGATAAATCGTTTATACAATTGGACTGGATCCAGACCCTGGGGTCGGGGGGGGGGGGGGTCCCTGAATTTCAGTGATGTCAGTTTTGGTGAATTTTCGCGACGAAACTTGGGAGGCATATCAGGGATCCGATCGTGGGGGGAGTGGAGGGAGGGGGAGTCCGGAACATTGAGTTATGCATAACTTTGGAATGGGTGATCGGATTTGAGCGAAATTTAATAATTGAACAGAGGACATGCCTCTTGTGATCTTTTTCATGTCCGGACCGGTTCTGACAAGAGTTGGCAGGGGGGGGGGGGAATACCTGACTGGCTGATACTGGGGAGATTGGGATGGACCTTTGTGGGAATAACAAACAGATGCTCTGGATAATTTTTTTTTAGAACTGGATTGGCTCCGAAGACTGTGGTGGGAGTTTGAGGGGGGGGGGTCTGGAATTCCGGTGATCACGAGTTAAGGTACTTCCAGATGTGCTAGGACCATGCAACTTGGCTGGAATATTAGACATTCGACAAAATTGGCTTAGAAAACGCCACTTTCCAAATCCGACTATTCCTTAAAGTACTAATCTCGACTGCAAAGTAAGAAAAATACTTTTAAGCAACACAAATAGATGATGCATCTTAACTGCGGATTCAACAGCTATGGGGGAGTTAAGAACCAGAGGATTGACAGCCTTACGAGGACCCTTGCCAAGAAGGGCCGAAATATCGCTGACGAAGAATCGTAGCTGACGTATCCGTTGTAAACATTGTTTGAATAAATGTTTCAAAGTCAACTTGGGCTCAAAGAATATTTAAATATTGATAATGATGAGTGATGCAATCAGTGAGAATTCGTTTAGTAGTAGGTCGCGTTTAGGGTACCCACAAGTACCGAGTGTATGGATTTGTGGTAGACTGACCAAGACATAGTAAACCAACGAATGTTAATTTGTTTGATAACTCATGTAAGGTAGGCTATTAACTAATTCTAAACAGCTACTGCTTTTTTCTGATCAGGAACACAATCACTAGTAATCAAAAGTAGCTGGTTATGTTAGATTGTAATCTCTCTACTGTGTTGATTGACTGGTGGCACAGATGGTCATAATACTGGTTGGAGGTGTTGGTATTAGGACGCCGCGTCGATTCGAAGAATCGGCGGCGGCGAGGGGTAAAAGGGTTAGCGGCGGCGCGCCGCCGATTGATCAGCGTTTCCCGAACTTTAGCACCTCTAGCCTCGCCTTTCATTGGTTGTTTTAGCTTCACATAATTTTAATATTTACAAAACTTGTACATCAATCTTACAAGCTAGGGCCCAATAAACAAAAACAGGTCAGATATAGTTTTAATGGTCGGCAGTTCTGATTTCAATCACGTATTAATCAAGAGTAGCCTTTATGTGCCTGATCTGATGACTATTATATCAGGCGAGTTTGACCAGATTCATGAATCTGAATCTGGTCAAACATTATCACCAAAGATGTAATCACAGAATGGCTTTTGCTAAAACTATAGACTATATGCAGTATCGCTTCCTAAGCGTCAATACTGAACTAGCAACAAAGTGCGTAGACTAGACTTCAAAGAGATCACTTCTTCATGACCTTACATGTCTTAAAATTATCGTGGACAAACTGGATTTGGTTGACCCTATGGGGCTTGATACTGCTTCGTTTAGCACAAACTATCATTCCAGTAGTGGAAAAAATTCGCTCCGCTGCTGCACTTGTGGCTGGAACCGCCAAACATTTATATATATATATATATCATTTATTCACCAAAATAGCAAAGGTAAGTCAACATAGCACTTTCAACTGGATATAAAATGGCCAATGACAAATGACAAATACTACCAGATAAACACGCCTAAGAACTATTAAAAGAAAGAACATAGTACGGCACAAACGAGTTAACATATCTTTCAGTTGCATCCGCTGGATAATTTGTTAATTTAGCTTTGTTTGAGTGGGTTTGAGTACGCGTGTTGGGCCTGTTTTTATTTTGTTCAACATACTCAGGCAACATTGATCTGTGAAGTTCAGAATTTAGACATTTGTGGCCAAAACTTATTGTTAAATGGTGCCTACGTTGCTCAAGGGAAGGGAGACCGAGACTTGAAAGGCTCTCTTCATAACTAACGTACACTGGGCCCAGGATAATCTTAATTGCTCTTTTCTGGATTAGCTCCAGTCTACAGGATTGCTCCTTAGTCAGACCGGGATGCCATACCTGGCAACAATATTCAAGACAAGGTCTGACATAACAGCAATAAATTAGGAGTAATTATCTCACGGGAATCTTAAAGCACAATGGACACTTCAAATGCTTTACTTTGTATTAAATGTTTCACAAATAAACATTTCCGACTTCCTTTAGAAGGCGCTACGAAAATCGGCCGTTTTCTTGTTATGCCTTGTCTTTACCTCTCTGGCATTTCGGCGATCCAAATCTTAGGAGGTCGGATATCATGGCAGGAATTCAAAAACTCCCAGCAATGCTTGATAGAAAAGGATATAGGCTATTTGAGATGTCACCAAAGTCAAGCCACAGACGCAGTTTACCTGATTGTTCTAGTAGAAATTCCATGGCTTAAAGTGCCTATTAAAAGTTTTTCTTTGTGGAATAGTGTTGTGAAGCTTGATTAACTCGCTTTAGAAAACGTACAAGAATATGCAATAAGCTTATAAAAAATAACATAGCTACAGAAATCATTCAAAAACAAATAACCTATTCAAATCTGAATTATACAAGCTGATTTATGCATAAAATAAAGATCTACTAAGTATTTAGAGAAACATCACTTTTATCTTTGTTCAAGGTAGTAAATTGAGCATGTACTGGCCCAAAACATTACGCTTTGAAATATCATAGAGAGGAAACTGCTGAAAAAGATTCTGATCTAGGGGGTAAGCATTGTTCCTAGGTTGTTACAGAGTGGGATTGGGGTAGTTTGATGTGCCCACTGAACTTTAAATCACCTCAGGACCGAGAAAGATTTCAGTAGATGCGACCCATTTCTAACAAGAGCGTCAATGTGAGTATTCCATTTGAGGTCACTCTGGATATACACACCAAGTAATTTGACACAGTTTTGTGTACTCAAACCAACATCTTCAATAACCGGAACATCTTTCTTGAGGAACGAAAATCTCGTAACAACACTCTTCACGCTGCTTACCGTTAATTTGACTCGGCTTAGTTCGGGCTGGAGAATTTCATAAATATCACTGAGCGTGGTTGTATGATCAGAATGATTTGAAAGGTTTCTCAATGAAAGCACAGATAGGTCATAAGCAAATTTAAAACGGTCACGAATTGAAGTTAAAATACGATTAAAAACAATCAAAAAAGACAATGGTCCTAGCTTAGTCCCCTGTGGCGATCCACAGTATATGTCCAAGAATTCGGAAACATCACCGTTTGGTAGCTGCACACACTGTTCTCTATCAGATAAAAAACCAGCTAACATACGTAAGACAAATTTACTAGCCCCCATATCACCAGCCTCATGAATAGCCACCTGGTGGTCTAAACTGTCAAATGCCTTTACAATGTCAGCGAAAAGAGCGTCTACAAACGCATGTTCCGTTTCGAGTTGCCTTAAAACATCATCTAACATTCGAACTAAATAATGCGCTGGACTAAACCCAAGTCTGAAACCAAATTGAAGTGGATCAATCTTATCTCGAATTTCATCATACAGGTACTCAAAAATAAAACCCTCGAACACTTTAGAAAACGCAGATGTTTTTGAAATTGGGCTGTGGTCACTAGCTTGGCTAGGAGATTTACTTTTAGGGATCGGCGTAATGTACGCTCTTTTAAAATCTTTGGAAAGATACCTTCTGTAAAACATTGGTTAAAAATTGCGGTTAAAGGAAGGCTTAAAAGATCGCAACATTCAACAATCAACTTAATAGGTATTTCATTTGGGTAATTCGCTTTAGACGTATCAAGTCGCTGTAACTTTTCCAGAACAGCCTGGACTTGAATTACAGGGATGTCCCCAACATTTGCGTTTTCGGGAAGAGCACTGAGTGGAGGGTGCATCCGACAGATATCCGTAAAATATTGATTAATTACACTAGCTGCAATGGGTTCGCCGTTTTCGTTACTAATCATGTTTGATTGCTTAGATTTACCCATAATCCTTTGGACAGCGGAATGAATTGTTTTCGGATCGCTTTTGAGGAGATGGACGACACTTTTTGAACCGTTCTCGCGACGAGCATTTCGGACTTTGCGCACAATGACATTTCGTGATTTCTTGGCTTCCTCGGCTTGCCCAGATCTAAATAAGGGGTTGTGCTCGTCAATTAGGCTTCGAATTTCATTGGGCATCCAAGGCTTGCAATTTGGCTTTAACGTGACGCACTTTTCAGGGAAAATCTCTATATACATATCATAAAGCTCAGTACAAAACTTCTCGACCATTAACTCGCCACTTTCTAGCTTTAGCATATGAAACCAATTGAGAGACTGGAGACGTGCTCTATATTCCTTCACTTTGTCATCACTATACGGCCTGTAGGAAATTTCTCTCTTCGCGTTGCGGCTGGAAACCATTTGGTTCCCATACTATCGAGAGATGGTCACTAAAGCATATAGCTGGAACACTAAAGGGATGCCGGTAAAATTCTTCACAGTTTGTGAGAATCATATCCAGCGTGCGATTTTCTCTCGTTGGAATTTTCACGACTTGGGTCAAAGAGAGAGTATTTGTTAGCCAATTATGGTCAATGTCGTTGAAATCACCACTATCATCATCGACGAAACTTCTTTCGGAAGGAGTTTGGGGCGGGCCCAGATCCACGGTACTTCAGGATTTTGTTTATTTGGGACATCTTTAATCTGTAGGAGGCGACCAAAGCAGCCACGCACCGAATTTGCTGGGCGTATTTTTTCCAGAACCCTAGCACATCAAAGTCAACCTCGCATCTATTGGTTTCTGCGGCTATACTAAGGTACAAGTCGACTTGCCGCCGAATAATGGGACAAAAGTAAACTCTTGAATGTAGCGCTAGATGGCAATGTCGTCAGAACTGGGGTGTGCCATAATTTTGTCAGCGCAGTACAAGTACAAGAACAAGAATATACAAAAAAAGTGTGGGGCGCCGAAACACAAGCGAATCCCCGCCGCCGATGTATCAGCGGCGGCGATCGGCGCGCCGCCGTTAAAGAGGCGCCTTTTAGCCGTTTGAATTTCAGCGTGACGCCACTGATTTTCGCGCGGCGTCGGGGTCTAGTTAAGAGCCTTAGCATGCATTATGTGGTTTTATAGCTGGTTCTACATAGGATAAAACAAGCTTTCAAACTATTTCATATGTAGAATTTTAGAAATCATAAGATCTCTAAAGGCCAAAATTGAAAACTTACAATTAGCCGAACAGCTAGAGGATTGAGACGAGGAATGGACAGAAAATTGAAACACACTCCATGTTTAGCTGTGTTGTTGAGATGATACTACATCATTGTCCAGAATTTCCCTAGATTTGTTAGTCAGAGAGCACATGTGATGAAAAAAGGGCGATTCTGGCGGTCTGGAAACCTCCGCAAGTATTAGTGCAGGTATTTTCATTTTTCCCACTGTACATTCTCCCAGGAGTTCAGAAGTGTTACTAGCCAAAATGTTTGGGGGGGGGAGGGCGAGGTGTCTACCGACTGGCTGGTCATTTTTTCGACTGTTTTTGCAGGAAAAAACGACTGGGAAAACTACTGTTTTGACAAAAAATCGACGTTTTTTAAGAAAAAATCTAGGCTACTATTTTTACGAAAAATTGTGGCCTCGGCATTTTTTTTTACCGACTGGCCGACAACATTGGGGGGGGGGGGGGTTGTCCCCCCCCCTTACGTGATGCCCCTGCATGAGTGTATCGAAATGTACATTCCTTATCAGCTTTTTGTCATTCACTTTGCAATAATTGTTTCTTCCAGGGTATCTACAAAATTGGAAGGGATGTAGCCTGCAACATTGTTTGTGCTTCCCCCAATGCCTCACGCATGCATGGTGAACTGAAAATAGAAAATGGTTTGCTGTGGATACAGGATTTAAAGGTTTGCTTTTCCGTATCTTTTTTCAAGTTGTTAAAGATTAATTTGTCAGTTCGAGATCTTGATCTGGCCTAGCTATAATGCAGAAAGAAACTCACAATACAAGTATTCCAAGTCCTTAAAGTTTAACTGAAAAGAGCTGAGATACGACAATCTAGTTTAGGCCTATTCACTTAAAGAGGCTTGAAGACCCGATGAAAATGCGTTTGTATAAATGCGCGCTATTCACGTATAATCAATTTTCAAATAGTGGAATTTCCCTGTCGGATTTGCGGTACCTCTGTGCGCTTGTACCTGTGTTTATGCTTGACCAAAGCTATTTATGAAAAATAAGTGTTCACGCAGTGAGCAGTGGTCACCTAGCTCACGACTGGTCACTGGAAAAACCGCATTTTTATTGAGATGTAAATTTTCCGCCTCGTAATAGAATAGGCGGCATGCCCATACATGCCGCCCACAAGTATCCATCTTAGCTGGAAAGAAGAAGAAGAAGAGACATGCGACTATAAAACCAAAATGCAGAAGAATCTCTACCCTTTCGAGACCCAATGGATCAGTGAAAACAGCAGCCCTGTCCAGAATGAAATCACAGTACCAACTTTAACTCCAACCAAATTTCAGAGAAGAATTTCACAAAATCAGATATTTAAGGAATCTTCAACTGTTTTCCCACACGTTCATTGTCCAGCTTGAGCGGTTTGAGCCTGAAGAGGACCCTTGCCAAGAAGGGCCGAAATATAGCTCTAATAAAATGTAGCTGACTTATCCGTTTTGCATCGTTGAATAAAGTACCAATATACAGGGGTGGCCAGAAGCACTCATGCGGGGGGGGGGGGGGGAGGGTGAGACCCCTTATTTCAACGACTCCTAGATCGTAATATACGACTCGCACGTACCGACAAAAATGGACTGTTGCCACTAGGCGGCAACGGCGCACATTCCCCACCAACAAATAGTAGAGCCGGTGTAATAGCTTGTTCACACGGGGCTGAAACAGCGGCCGATTCTCGATCGGCGGCTGATTTACGCGCGTAAATAGCGGTTGAAAAAAAATTAAAAAAATAGCCGCTTATTTTCATCGCGGTGACCGATCGGGATAAACTAATTCCTTTGGAATGTGACCTTTCATGACTCTACGGACAGTAAACAGACTGTAATTAGGAGAATTAGGTCAAATTTGGCGAGTTTTAGGTGAATCCAGCTCAAATTTTGTCAGACAAATGTGAAGATAACATGATTTTTACACTAAACATTCCAAGATTACCAAATGACTTCGAAAAGAAAGATAAAATAGTTTTCTAATTATAACAACGTATGTCCTATTTATGTCTAATATTTTTTTAGTTGTTTTTCTTTAAAAAGAAATAATAATTTGAATAACTTTTCCATTAAAACTTCACTGAAAAGTAACTAAAGAACACTAAATGATAGCATTCTCTTCTCGTATTATTTATATTTACTATTAATTATATTTTCTATTCTAATTTAAAAACAACAATAGTTAAATGAATGTTATCTGCATTTGAACTTGAAATTGCCGAGTCATCTGAAATCTGTCAATATTCAGTTCGTGACTTTTTCCTAGTCTAAAGACTAGAAGTCAACTATTTTTTACTTTGACTAACTCACAAGATTTTTTTTTATTTTATTTTATATATTTTGTTACAAGCAAAAAGAATATTCGTAATTAGGTTTTTCTTTTTAACTCTCCCGTCAACCCCAAACAGTTGATCTGTTGTCTGAACAGATCAGCCGCTGTTTACGCGCTTATTTCAGTCCCGTGTGAACAAGCTATGAAACTACCTGAAACACATCAGCTGAAATTATTCTTGTAATACAAATTTCTGTATACATTCCTTCATAGTCTCAGCCTTACATTTTAGCTTTCACTAAAGAGGAAAGCTTTCAACGCCTGTACACGGGACAAAGTAAAGCAAGAATTTTTTTTATCTGCTTTTGTCTAGAAAAGTTCTAGCCTTTAGAGTTTATTTCAAACTAATTCCAAGGCCAATCGCAAAGTAAATGACATATCGTTCGTCTAAATAGAAAATGCTACGAAATTCGTCGCAGGCGAAATTTTGTCAAACGCCGAGGAGCAGAACGCCTTTTTGCGATCTCATTGAAAAGGAAAAAATAGCGATGAAATTACTAATCTTTCCGTCGGAAAAAGTGAGAAAACAGTGGCCATAGAAAACAAAGTGGACAGAAAGTAGATTTGTTCCGAACTAATAGCAAAAAAAGTATCTTGACCTTAAAAATACACTTCCTCAGAATCAAAACGAGGAACACAGGTTTGCCAATGCATTTAAACAAAAATCCGGATTTACGGACGTAACAAACTTTTGGCCTTCGCCCGACAGGCTTTTATAGACAGAAAAAGAAAAGACGCCGGTTCGCCGACGAGAATTGAGTTGCGTTTTTTTCCGGGTGTAGTTTCACTGTAGTTTTGATGTGCTTTTGTTTCATTGTGGAAGTACTGTGTACCGCCGTTTTATTTGTCATCGACACACTGTACTTTCATGACGAAAACTAAAGCAGGTAAAGCTACAGTGAGCTACATTTGAAAAATTGCAAGTTACCATCTGCATTTGCAGAATTTGATTCTTTCTGTGTAAAAAGAAACCCGTATTCATTCACGAAATTTCAGCTTATTCCCCAGCAATGCAGCATATTCATGCACACCTGAAAGTTTATAGCTGCCTCAATCTTCATCTTCGACCTTACCACGAAATTAGGTCTGAGTCTAAATACGCGACAAGAATAACTTTTGGGTTTTAGAATAACTTTAAGGTAAGGTAAGGTACAAGTTTAATGGCAAATATAAATAAACCTGGCGTTTCTCAAAAGCTCAGACATGCCAGTGGCATAAAAAACGATAGAGCTGAGCATTATCTTTGACTTACTAACTTAATCATTTTCGAGTTTTTGGCCAGTCGGTAAAAAATAGCTGACTCGGCGCGAAGACGGCGCGAAAATAGTCGATTTTTCTTCAAAACAGTCGTTTTTTTTCTTCCGTTAAAAACTGTCGGTTTTTCTTAAAATCAGCCGATTTTTTGTCAAAAATGGTCTTTTTTCCGCAAAACAATCGGTAAAAATGGTTAGCCAGTCCGAAATACCTTGTCCCCCCCCCAAACATTTCGGGTAATAACGCCTCTGCTAGCATAGAGCACAAAAATGTACCTCTCGAATAGAATGAGCTATTCCAGCGTCTGCAGAACCCCTCCTGTCCTGGGAAACGAATTTCGGGTCTATATTAAAATCTTCCTTGTCCTTTTCAAGCGTTGTTCCCACCTCAGCCTCGCTTTGTAATTGACATTTTTCCATCTGATCTGGGAACACTTGTTTCGCGGGTCTCCTGTCATTTGGTTTCAAAATTCTATCTTTTTTCACTCATAGTTAAAGTTTTACCAACAATCCATGCTCAGAACCTTGTCTCTCACTTTTGGTCTATAAAGTATATCAATATTATCCAGACATATCCAGTCAGACTTCACTTTAACAACTAACCTATTCTATTGTAATTTTGACAGGCTAAAATCTGAAAGACCTAAGTGAGGCATATCCAAATCACATGGGAGTAGAACAAGTAGCCGTATTGCTGCCCCCATGAATCATGCCTCCGACCTATCGGTGTTACGAAACTTGATTTATACGACTCGACTCGTCTTTAGGCCGGCGGCCGGCCTACGACTAAAGCGGTGCAGAGCCAATTTTTTTATTTTTTTTTATTTTAAAATGAATGCTCAGGACCTCGGCGAGGCCGAAATAAACGACTGATATGACTTAGCAAAAGGATTGTTTTTATGGCACTTGAGCTAACTCAAGTGCCATATAGCGATTGTAATTTCTGTCCGTCAGTCGGTCTGTCGGTCCCGGTTTTGCTAGTTCGGGCACTTCCAGATAAGCTAGGACGATGAAACTTGGCAGGCATATCAGGAACTGGACCAGATTAAATTAGAAATTGTCGCCTCCTCGATCCGACCATCTGGAGGGGAGTGGAGGGAGGGGAAATCCGGAAAAAATAGGAAAAATGAGATATTTTTAGCTTACGAACGGGTGATCGGATCTTAATGAAACTTGATATATGGAAGGACTTCTTGTCCCAGACCCTCCATTTTAAATCCAGACCG
This sequence comes from Branchinecta lynchi, assembly GCA_023053575.1. Taxonomy (NCBI): domain Eukaryota; kingdom Metazoa; phylum Arthropoda; class Branchiopoda; order Anostraca; family Branchinectidae; genus Branchinecta; species Branchinecta lynchi. The sequence continues at coordinate 549,954 of JAKZAP010000005.1, forward strand.
GATCCGGTGACACTGGGGGGAGTTGGAGGGGGAAACCGGAAATCTTGGATAACACTTAGAGTGGAGGGATCCGGATGAAATTTGGTGGAAAGTACAAGCAAAAGTCCTAGATACGTGACTGATATAACCGGAACGGATCCGCTCACTTTGGGGGAGTTGGGGGGGGGGGGGGGGAGAAGTCCGAATTTGTAGTGATCCCGCGAGTTCCGTGCTTCCTGATGTGCTGGGACGATGGAAATTGACAGGCATGTCTGGGAGTTTCGGGGCTCTGTGGGGGGAGTTGGAGGGGGTTTCCTGGAATTCCGGTAGTCGTGACTTAGAATAGTTCCAGATGTAAAACGACAACGAAACTTTGCAGGCATATTAGCGACCCGAATTATCTTGACTTAAAAACCTGACACAACATACCCCCGGAAACTTCCGTTCCTAGATCCGAGCATTTTTGGGGGAGCAAGAGAAGAGAAATATGGAAATTGACTTCTATAAATTGCGAACGAGTGGTCTGATTCGAGTGAAACTTCATGGGTGATATGAATCGATGGCCTCGACATGTAAAACATGCGTTCGAACCATATGCGACCACGATTAGGGGAATTGGGGGTGGGGGGACTTTTAACATGCACAAAAACCAAACGGATGGACCGAATGAGATGCAAACTCGACAGTGCCGAGTTTATCGGCCTAGATTTGTTATTTGGCGTCCGGGCCGGATTCGGCCAAGGTAGGGGGGGGGGGTACTGGAAACTTGCAGATAGGCTATGCTCCAATTGCAGTCAAACTTGATGGACAGGAACAGGGAATTAAGAGATTGGGCCCGAACCGGCTTCGACAACGTTGGTGGGAGGGGGGGGGGGGGGTACAGGAACTTTCCAAAAATGGTCAGATTCGAGTGAAACTTGATAGATGGTATACACGAAGATGCTTTAGATGGTCGATTTTTTTATATTCCGAACCAGATTCGGCCACGGTAGGTCGAGATAGAGTGGGTACCGGAAATTGTGTAGCACGTCTAGGGATCAAACAAATGGATTTATTGGGATGAAAGTTTGAACAGTCATGTGCATTTGCTACAGACAATCGAGACGATGCCGGAACTGCTCAGAAATGAGTGAAACTAAATATCCAATTTCTATTGCCGAACCGCATTTTTGGATGGCGGGTGTATTTTGTGACGTTCTCATCTACTTTCTTGTACATCCTACTCGTACAAGTGCCATATGAGCTCGTAGCTCTTGTTGATTAAAATGAATGCTCGGGACCTCGGCGAGGCCGAAATAAACGACTGATATGACTTAGCAAAAGGCAGGGGGGCGAATCACCCCCCACCCCCCCTTCGGCCCACCCCTGCCAATATACCACTGTAATAAGGTACATCGTACCTAACGTGATTTGAAGATGTGGAAGCTAAATCATAATACGTACAGAGATATTGCTAGAGGTGTCATCCCCCCCCCTCCTCCCCCAGCTGCATATGAAAAATTTCAAAATCTCTAGGAAAAAAGTGATTGTCATCATTATGACAGACAGTTTCATAAGGTGGTATTAATTAGGTTGTTCAACAAATTTTGACCTTATCAGACCAAGGTAATGATCCAGAACTACGCCATTGCCTACCCTAGGTTGTCGCGAAATGGCGCCTCTGGCAAAGTCGCATGTATTCTAGAATGTTGCGGGTAGAAGGGATAATATTTAAGGTATGGATGCCGTCACATTCTAATGCCTAACTATATCAAGAGGTTTAAGGATCAGAGTAGTGAGAATTAGTCTAAACATGGCCACCAATGGCCCAATCGTGAAGCTGTTGCCCTACAAATTTCGGTTCCTTAGTTTTTTATGGCACTTGAGCTTACTCAAGTGCCATATAGCGATTGTAATTTCTGTCCGTCAGTCGGTCTGTCGGTCCCGGTTTTGCTAGTTCGGGCACTTCCAGATAAGCTAGGACGATGAAACTTGGCAGGCATATCAGGAACTGGACCAGATTAAATCAGAAATGGTCGATTCCCCGATCCGACCATCTGGAGGGGAGTGGAGGGAGGGGGAATCCGGAAAAAATAGGAAAAATGAGATATTTTAGCTTACGAACGGGTGATCGGATCTTAATGAAACTTGATATGTGGAAGGACTTCGTGTCTCAGACCCTCCATTTTAAATCCAGACCGGATCCGGTGACATTGGGGGGAATTGGAGGGGGAAACCGGAAATCTTGGAAAACACTTAGAGTGGAGGGATCCGGATGAAACTTGGTGGAAAGTACAAGCAAAACTCCTAGATACGTGACTGATATAACCGGAACGGATCCGCTCACTTTGGGGGAGTTGGGGGGGGGGGGGGAGAAGTCCGAATTTGTAGTGATCCCGCGAGTTCCGTGCTTCCTCATGTGCTGGGATGATGGAAATTGACAGGCATGTCTGGGACCCGACCAGATTAAATAGGAAATCGTCAATTCCCCGATTCGACCATCTGGGGGGGGGTTGGAGGGAGGGTGAAGCCAAAATTTGAGGTATTTTTAGCTTGCGAACGGGTGATCGGATCTTGATGAAAGTTGATATTTAGGATGACCTCGTGTCTCAGACATCTCACTTTAAATCCGGGCCGGATCCGATGACACTGGGGATTTCACTTCCGGATTTCTATCGATCCCGCGAGTTCGGCATACTTTCTGATGTCCTAGGACGATGAAACTTGGCAGGTATGTCAGGGATCCAAACAGATTGACTTGAGAACAGCCGTTTCCCCGACCCGACGATCGTGGGGGGAGTGGGTGGATGGGGAGTCCGGAATCTAGTGGCGTGCATAACTTTTGAACGGGTGATCGGATTTGAATGAAACTTGTCTGGTGAGCTATTACCTCGGACTCGGACGTTCAGTGTCACTTCCGGGTCGGGTCCGATACCTGTGGGGATGGGGAGGAGGGGGTGGAAAACTCAAGAAACTCTAAAAGCAGAGGGATTGGGACGAAACTTAATGGATGGAACAAGCATTAGGCCTAGATGAAATTGACGGAGCCAGATGGTTTCAGGGCTCTGTGGGGGGAGTTGGAGGGGGTTTTCGGAATTCCGGTAGTCTTGAGTTAGAATAGTTCCAGATGTAAAACGACAACGAAACTTTGCAGGCATATTAGCGACCCGAATTATCTTGACTTAAGAACCTGACACAACATACCCCTGGAAACTTCCGTTCCTAGATCCGAGTATTTTTTGGGGAGCAAGAGAAGAGAAATATGGAAAATGACTTCTATAAATTGCAAACGAGTGGTCTGATTCGAGTGAAACTTCATGAGTGATACGAATCGATGGCCTCGACATGTAAAACGTGCGTTCGAACCATATGCGACCACGATTAGGGGAATTGGGGGTGGGGGACTTTTGACATGCACAAAAACCAAACGGATGGACCGAATGAGATGCAAATTCGACAGTGCCGAGTTTATGCGGCCTAGATTTGTTATTTGGCGTCCAGGCCGGATTCGGCCAAGGTAGGGGGGGGTACTGGAAACTTGCAGATAGGCTATGCTCCAATTTAAGTAAAACTTGATGGACAGGAACAGGGAATTCAGAGATTGGGCCCGAACCGGCTCCGACAACGTTGGTGGGAGGGGGGGGGGGGTACCGAAACTTTCCAAAAATGCTCAGATTCGAGTGAAACTTGATAGATGGTATAAAAGAAGATGCTTTAGGTGGTCAATTTTTATGGCACTTGCCCTTCGGCCAAGTGCCATATAGCGATCGCAATTTCTGTCCGTCCGTCGGTCTGTCGGTCTGTCCAGGTTTTGCTAGTTCGGGCACTTCCACATAAGCTAGAACGATAAAACTTGGCAGGCATATCAGGGACCCCAAATGATTAAGTTGGAAATAGTCACTTCCCCGATCCGAGCACCGTTGGGGGAGTGGAGGGAGGGGGAATCCGGAATCTTGAGGTATTTTTAACTTTTGAACGGGTGATCGGATCTCGATGAAACTTGATATTTGGAACGACCTCATGCCTCAGACGACCCACTTAAAATCCGGACCGGATCCGGTGACTTTTGGGGGGAGCTGGAGGGGGCAACCGGAAATCTTGGGAAACGCTATGAGTGGAGGGATCGAGATGAAACTTGGTGGGAAGACACCTAGCAAACACTAGATACATCATTGACATAACCGAGCCGATTCGGGCACTGTGGGGGGAGTGATGGGAGGGGGAATCCGGAATCTTAAGGTATTTATAACTTTTGAACAGGTGATCGGATCTCGTTGGAACTTGATATTTGGAAAGACCTCATGCCTCAGACGACCTACTTAAAATCCGGACCGGATCCGGTGACCTTTGGGGGGAGCTGGAGGGGGCAACCGGAAATCTTGGGAAACGCTATGAGTGGAGGGATCGAGATGAAACTTGGTGGGAAGACACCTAGCAAACACTAGATACATCATTGACATAACCGAGCAGATTCGGGTACTGTGGGGGAGTGGAGGGAGGGGGAATCCGGAATCTTGAGGTATTTATAACTTTTGAACGGGTGATCGGATCTCGATGGAACTTGATATTTGGAAAGACCTCATACCTCAGACGACCCACTTATAATCTGGACCGGATCCGGTGACTTTTGGGGGGAGCTGGAGGAGGCAACCGGAAATCTTGGGAAATGCTATGAGTCGAGGGGTCGAGATGAAACTTGGTCGGAAGACACCTAGCAAACACTAGATACATCATTGACATGACCGAACTGATTCGGGCACTGTCGGGGGAGTGGAGGGGGGGGGGAATCCGGAATCTTGAGGTATTTATAACTTTTGAACGGGTGACCGGATCTCGATGAAACTTGATATTTGGAACGACCTCAAGTCTCAGACGACCCACTTAAAATTCGGACCGGATCCGGTGACTTTTGGGGGGAGCTGGAGGGGGCAACCGGAAATCCTGGGAACCGCTATGTGTGGAGGGATCGAGATGAAACTTGGTGTGCAGACACCTAGCAAATACTATATACATCATTGACATAACCGAGCCAATTCGGGCACTGTGGGGGGAGTGGAAGGAGGGGGAATCCGGAATCTTGAGGTATTTATAACTTTTGAACGGGTGATCGGATCTCGATGCAACTTGATATTTGGAAAGACCTCATGCCTCAGACGACCCACTTAAAATCCGGACCGGATCCGGTGACTTTTGGGGGAGCTGGAGGGGGCAACCGGAAATCTTGGGAAACGCTATGAGTGGAGGGATCGAGATGAAACTTGGTGGGAAGACACCTAGCAAACACTAGATACATCATTGACATGACCGAGCCGATTCGGGCACTGTCGGGGGAGTGGAGGGAGGAGGAATCCGGAATCTTGAGGTATTTATAACTTTTGAACGGGTGACCGGATCTCGATGAAACTTGATATTTGGAAAGACCTCATGCCTCAGACGACCCACTTAAAATCCGGACCGGATCCGGTGACTTTTGGGCGGAGCTGGAGGGAGAACCGGAAATATTGGAAAACGCTAAGAGTGCGATGGATCGAGATGAAACTTGGTGGGAAGACACCTAGCAAACACTAGATATATCATTGATATAACCGAGCCGTGCTTACTCGTAACAAGTGCCATATGAGCTCGTAGCTCTTGTTTTTATTCCGAACCAGACTCGGCCACGGCAGGTGGAGATAGAGTGAGTACCGGAAATCGTGTAGCACGTCTAGGGATCAAACAAATGGATTTAATGGGATGAAAGTTTGAACAGTCATGTGCATTTGCTACAGGCAATCGAGACGATGCCGGAACTGCTCAGAAATGAGTGAAACTAAATATCTAGATCCAGATAACCGGTTTTACGCATCTGTAGCATGAGACGCGAAAACTCTTTCGGAGCATAACGAACACGGAAAATAGTGAAATATGGCAAATGCAAAGATTGAGGTGTCGTTCTTATACAGCCTACTCGTACAAGTGCCATATGAGCTCGTAGCTCTTGTTTAAATGCGTTGTCCAAACATGCACTTTTTACCCTAAACTTACCTTTAGTTTTTATTTGATCCCCCATCACGCTCTGCATCATGGCGAGACAAAAGCTTCAGCATTATACTTTATGACCTCGTGGGATCAGGGTGAAAGAGTGGCAGGCGCAAGGGGGTCTAAGACCGTGCAATTGACAATCTTAAAGGACCCCTCGCGCTATTTACTCTTCAACTTATAGTATTGTAAAATATTTAAATACTTTAAAACTAGGCTGTGCTTTCGACAAATAACCCACGGTTTTAGCTGTTTCAAGCCTTTTTCGAGACCCGTTGACTTTTGGCCGAAAACAGGGAAACAGTGTACATAACCCTTTTTTTTCGTGGAAAAACTTATCGCAGACAGCCGTCGACAGCGTGATACAGCAAAACACGGCAAGTGAGAAAATCAGCGTGGTTTTATTAGAGGGGTTATTTCAATTCAATTTATTTATTTAATAATAAAGCAAAACATATCTCTCGTGGGCAGAGCCCAAATACGATGTTTTTGTAGTCATAAACAGAGATAAAATAAGTTGTCAACACATAATTTAAATAAAAATAAAAATAACAAGGCAGATAATGCTAAAGATCATTGTACTGCTTTACGAAGCTAGGCACAAAGCTTCTACTGTAGCGCATAGTGTTACAGTAGATTGGGGTCAGTTCGGGAACCTTTTCAGCCACTTCTCGGGGGGGACGAGATCTTACAGGAACAAAGGGTGGGGGAAGGAATGAACGGTACATGGGGTGCTGGAGAAGGGAGGAGCCAAAGTTGCGGCATAGTTTTCCGCGGCGGGAAGAAAGGGATTCAATTTTAAATTCGTTGAGGTAAAAAGAGTATGGTAGGGGGGAACCACCATAGATAATTTGCAGCGATCTCTTCTGAACTCGCTCTATTGTATCAGTTTCACTTTGGGTAAGAGCAAAGTGCCAAACCGGACAAGCATATTCGACTAACGGTCGAATGAAACAGCAAAACATTAGCTTTAGCTTGTCCTTAGGAACCCGAAACTTTTTCAGTGTTTTTAGCATTTGAATTGCGCTGTTAGCTTTCTTTACAATTGTCTTTGTATTTTCGTGCCATGAAAGGTCAGAAGAGATCACTACACCTAGTAGCGTTGTTTTATCACTGATGAGCCCGGGGTCGATAGGAGGTTCGAAAGACGGGCGAGTTTTTCTAAGAAAAGAAAAAGTCGTAACCGAACACTTATCTTTGTTCACGACCATATTCATTTCAATCGCTTCTGAGGTAACCTGGTCGATGAAGCCGGCAGCGTTACTTTTTAAACCCTCAGATACGACTTCCGCTAGGGACAAATCGTCAACGTATTTCCATCTGTCCTCTAGCCCAGCAGCAATTTCATTTATCATGAGGAGGAAGCACAGCGGACCGATCACAGTTCCTTGTGGAACTCCACAAAAAACTGGTAAAGAAGTTGAAAAATGGCCTTGATACTTTAGAGTTTGCTCTCTATTTGTCAAGAAGCTCTTGATGATTTTGACGATAAAATCCGGTATATTTTTTTCCGCCATTTTTTCTAAAAGAATTTTATGGTCAACAAGGTCAAATGCCTTTTTAAAATCAATTGCAATTAAATTTATCCATTTGCCAGGTTCATCTAGATTTTTAAAATAAAATCAATCAAATTAACTAGGTAATGTACTGTAGAACACTTAGGAATGTTACCAAACTGCTTTCGATCAGTTACCTTTAAAAGATATTCTTAAAGCCATGTGGCTTAATTAGAATGTGCCGTACGAAATTGGGGTCTCTGGGTTTAGAAATATATGGAGTGATTATGGAAGTAGGTTGCATCAGTATGATAGGTAAGATAGGTCCTTTAAGAAGGTGAATACGCGTGCTATTTCGTCATAGTCTATGACACTTCAGTGGCGTTAAATTTGACAGATGTCAGATATTAATCTGTAAATTGATATCTTTTTTTTCAGTCAATGAATGGCATATCCATTGGTGGGAATGAGCTCATTCAGAGGAACGTGTGGGTATCTGTTGACATAGGAAGCCAAATCTGGATTGGCTGCCGCATGATTCCTGGCTTTGACTTCAGTGATGCGAAGTATTATATTTTTGAAGTTGTTCTGCGATCAGACAGAAAGGTATGACAATTCTTTGGCCATAAAAGTAGAATAGTAGGCTCGAGCAGTCTCTGGACAGGTAGATCATCCTTCTGCCCTCGATTTGTTTTGGAAAAAGATCTTTTTTTTGTAAAATACGGCTCTTTGTCATCATTATTTAATTACTATCCTTCAAAACGGAAGTCTTAAAATTGAAAATGAAACAAAACAGACAACTGTAGCAGAAACAACGTCAAGAAAATACTGGTGGTTCGGTTTACTAGCGGAAGATTTGAAATCTGATGGAAGATTTCAATGACAATGGATTTGAAGCCAGGGTGCCAACGCTGGATTTATGACGGCTTCGGAAGAAGAGTATGTTGATACAAAAATATTACAATTCACGCCTGTAGTGTCGGGACGAAATTTTTAGATGTGGTGTCAGATCTGATCTCGAGTCACGACATGATGAGGAATAAATAACTAAATTCGAGTGCAACAGACTATTGGTGGTCTACCATTGTGACCTGCCACAGAGGCGAGTCGTGCATGCCTGCTACGGTCTTTTCCTCTGATATGTGCAGCGACGAAGAGGGAAGTAGACGGGCGTCAATTCGAAGCTCAGCAAGTAGCACTAGCTCTGCTAAAGTTGGGGTGTCCATAGTCGGTGCATGGGACCAAAGATGGTTCTGTAGCAGAGCAAAATAACAAGGAAGCAGCGCCAGAAACTATGCTTTCCATCCTTTGCACGGGCCATAATCGTAGCGCCGCCCACTACGCTTGTGGCATTTAAAGAGAGACAAATTCTGGGTTTAGAAATTTCTAGTATAGCAAAGGTGCGGTGAGCACACACCAAGAAAACAGTGGAGACTGTATCATTTTTTTGCCATGTCCAGAAAATGGAGTTATCGGAGCCAGCGGTGGTAAACAATGGAATGAATTTCAGTAGGGACGTTGTCTATCTCTAATGGTGCCAGTATGCTAGTGTGTGTCAATTTTTAAAGTCTTGGCGTTACTCCCTACTTTTATTTTGCTCTGTTCTGTAGGCTTATTTTTTCTTGCTAGCATTGACACTGGAACTTGGCTACTCACGTTTTACACCTTTGGATTCATTTTGACGAATTTGTTGTAAATCACTGATGGGCTAATTATTGAAATGCAGGACTGAGAAGCTTTTGGGGAGGGACAAAAAGAGAATCATGGAGATTATTACAAGTTTTGAAGATGCTCGTTTATCCAACGGGGGACACCTTCTCGCCACGTCTTTAGGTGTGTCGGTTTGCATTAGATCTCGCGGTTCAGTTGTTCTTGGACATATCTTTGGCTATTTAGCCAGGGCGTCACAAACTAGGTATTTTAATATAAAAACTCGGTATTTTTATTCCTGCCCACCAAAAGCACTAGGCCCTTAGTTTGACGATGTTTTTTTTTTTATACAGGTACATACGGTAGCAGTGAAGAGCGAACCTATTCAGTTGGGAGTTGAAACTAGGGAAACGAATGTGTCCAGAGCGCCATTACTAGATGGCAAACATCTGAAACTTCCTTCCAGTGCAGCGATCGCTTCTTCAGATGACATACATGCGTCAGACATATTTGCCGCATCAAGTTCTTCGGCAGGGCCTTCCAACAAAGGAAATGCATCTGCTGCTCGTGACAGACCATCTCAGTCTGTTGGGTGGCTCGCAAACTCTTCACATACCGGAGTCGCTGCAGCCGAACCCACCGAGATGCCAATATCAGTGAACACCACCTTTGCAGCAAGTTTTTCAGATGAAGCGTCCCGTAGTGATAATTGCGCTGCTCATCGCCAGGCGGCTGTGAACGACGCACCACCTCCTCCATCTACCCGACCGGCAGCAGATGCACCTAGTATGATGCTACCACTGATACGGACCATCTCGAATAAGTCCATGGGGGAACGCTTGACCAGTAAACAAGAGACTTCGTGTGACGAAATCGTTATCTCCGATGGCGAGGACCAAAATGAATGCACATCTGTTGTGACTTCCGCGAAGCATTTTTCAATTGCTCAGAATACGCGCGTTACGGAACTCCCGAAGGGTAGTACTGTCTTCCAGTCACGAGCATTTGTGTCTGCTTCCAGCGTGAGTGCACAGAAAGCCGGCGCTAACCTGGGCTCAGATTCCTCATTGCGGGACACTTCGTTCTCCTTGTTCAGCAGGAAGACAGGTTCTGCAGCCACTTATCACGCACTCATCGCCGACTCAGTTAAGAAACAGGAAGAAGCATCGAGCCCAGAAGTTGTCGTCAGCGATGAGAGTGGTGAAGAAGCTTCTGTTAGTCAAAAAGATGCCCAGTCTTCTATACGATCCCGGTTTGCTCGCCGCCATACCGAAAGCGAGTTAGCTCCGAGGGAGGTACTGCCAGTTAGTCGCGTGAATCCTGCCCAGGTTGTCGCCGTGGCCCAAGAGGAACAAGCTGGTATCATGCCAGAGAAAATCTCTGATGGCAGACTAGAACAATACCGGTCTGACCCAAGATCTGTTGCAAGTACCTCAGTTGGTAATCCGTTCTCCGTGCCAAAGAAAATCCGTGTAGTGTCGAAGGAAGAATCAGTCTTTCTGACAATACCGAGTAATCTGAATATTCCAGCAATTGCTGACCGAGTGAAATCATCAGGAGGAATTCGTTCAGTCATTATTCCGGTTTCACCCGCTTTCTCACTTCCTACCCCGTCTAATCCTGGAAAGATTGACGAGGTAATGTTGGCTAAACAATCCGGATGTAAACGTGCAGCTGGAAAGCAGCTCGAGGCTCGTTCGGAGCCACCAGAACAGGACAAAAATCAGAATCCCACAGCAGACCAGACTCCTAACAAACCTGCTCCTCTGCCTCCCAAACCGGTGGAGAGAACGATGCCAAAAACCAACACGAATGTACCTCAGTCTTCTGCGGCCAGTTCGCAGAGAAATGTGCCTGAACCAAGCCACAGGGTTTCGTCCGAACGATCTCAGAGCGAAAACGAGGACGGTGGCAATTCCGAGTCTGAATCTGAAGGTGAAGTTATTTTGAAGCAAAAGAAAGCTCCCAGAAACGTTAGACGCTTAGAAGATTCATCAGATGACGAGGATAGCAGACCTAATATTCCATCGTTCGCTAAACTTAAGAAGGGACCCGTGGACAGGAAGTCGTTGGCAGTTGGTCTAGAAACGAGAGAGAAGCAGATGCAAACGAAAAGTTTGGTCCAGCGAGATTGCGAGCTTGGGTTCAATAGGAAGCCGAGCAAGTGCAGGATTGATAAACCGGGTCCGCGTTTCTCGAAGTCCGATCTGTATGACGCAACTCACGGCCCAAGCACGCCTCGAACCTCCGAAGACCGTAAGTCTGGAAGTCATGCAGTCCGTCCACACCAGGAGGGACCGGCATCTCCATTAAGGATCGCAGAGCAAGTGCTTGACCCGTCTGAGTTCAAGCGCTATAAGATGCTCATGAGGAATAAATTATCTGCCGCTGCAAACACATTCTTTCAAGAATGTCTTTTGAGACATAGCAGACGCCGAAAGTCATCGTCGTCACTTTCGGAGCAGGCTGTAAGGTTGGGTGTTAAAAAATGCTTCGTCAGAATTCGAAAGCTGACTGACGGTCAAATCAGTCGGTTGACGAAGAAGAAAACAAAGGCGTTGTTTTCAGGTAATCTTGAAAAGGACCAGAAGCCCAAGCAGTCACCGGAAGCCTCCGTCGAATCTAGGAAAGATAAGCCTCGCACAGCCTCGCGGAGTGGTACATCAGAAGACGAAAAAGAAATGGCCAACTTAGGTCACAGACCTCCAAAGGCTTTGTCCTCATGGGGTTCCGTAATAGACGAGAATAACAAATCTGCACCAAAAGCTTCCGTCGAATCTAAGTCCAAGCATAAAGAAGTGGATAATGCAAATCACAAATCTCTAAAAACCAATAAAGAGCAACTCGTTCGAACTACTTCCAAGGAACTAAAGGACGCCGTTGGTAGTGCGTCAGTGGTATCCACATATCCCGGAGGATCTCTATCTGATTGTAGCATATCACCAATCGAACCAGAGCCGACCGTAGATGTTCCAGTGCAGCCGATTTTCAATGTGAAATCCGAGAAGAAAAGTACAGAGGTTCACCGAGAAAGACTTGTCTCAGCCTCCAGGTCCTGCGAGGAGGCGGTCATCACGGGTCATCCAAAGTCTTCCTGGCTAAAATCTAAGGATGTGGCTGCAAGGATCAAAGTTGAACCAGAGGAAAAGCCTAAGATTATGACCACGCTGCCGCAGGTGTCGAAGCCGAGGGCTGTTGTTGCTCCCACGCGTCAGGGTTCTCAGATGATTGATCTCCCCGCAGTGCGGTCTTCGAACAGCTTTTCGTTAATCGACGAAATTCGGATTGACTCAGACAGTGACGACGAAATTCAGCTCACCGAACATCAAAGGAACTACGAGGTGATCGACTTGTTTGACGACCTGGACGACCCACCTGCAATAAAAGAGGAAGATGTGGAGCCGGACGCAGATATGAGCCAATGGATTGAGCAGATTGCTCAAAGCCAGGAGGCGAGAGGAGATAGTCCAGTCAATGACGAGGAAGATAACCTACTCGAGGGCTCCGCAGTTTTTGCAGTTTCCGTGGAAGGGGACAAATTGCAGGAGCCATCGGGCGATGCTGGAAGGGAAAGTGACCAGCATACAGCTGAAGGATATTCGGAGGAGAACGTGATCGATTTTTTCCCAGAATTGTCGCAGGCATTCCTGGAAGAAATTGCAGAAGAGGAGAAAGCCGAAGAAAACGCAGTTAACCGTGGTGAGTTTCTGGTGGTCTTGAATTTCGTAGAAGTAGTCGGGGTTGAGAGATAAAAATCACCTAGTTGGTAAAAAAAAATAAAAAAAAAAAATTATTGTCTGAACGCTGTGTTAGATGGTCCTGTGAGTTCCTGAAGAATGATAAGGATGAGGAACGGAGTGTAGCTCTTATCATGGATTATGTTGTCGTTACAGCGATGTCTAGCACGCCAGCTACTTCTTTTTATGACACTTGCTGCATTTCCGTCGGTCGGTCCGGTAGTCGCGAGTTAAGGTACTTCCAGATGTGCTAGGACCATCGAACTTGGCAGGCAATCAGGTACCGTAACAGATCGTCTTGGAAATAGTCACTTCTCCAATCCGATCACCTCGTGTCTCAGTTGTCCCACTTCAAGTCTGGATCGGATTCGATAACTATGGGCGGGGGGAGGAGGGGGAAACCGGAAATAGGTCGTGAAACTTTGTAAGGAAAACAAGCACAAGCCCTAGAAATATTATTGGCAGAATCGGACCGGATCCGGGTACTGTGGGGGAAGTTGAGGGGGGGGGGGGCAAATTGACTAAGAGGTTGTCACTCCGGGATCCGACCATCCTGGGAAAGTGGGGAGTGTTCGAACGGGCGTTCGGTGTAGCAAAAAAGTAGTAAAACTTGATAGGGAGTGGAGGGGGTACCGAAATTCTCTTGGCATACTTATAAAGGAGGGATCCGGGACCGGATCTTGGTGGGAAGACAAAGCATAAGCCCTAGAACATCAATTATAGAACTGCACCTGATCAAAGTGAGAATCTTAACCGCAAAGTGTACAAAATACTTTTCACTAAACGATTCATTTTAATGATCCCCAAGGCCCATGCTGATTTGTGCCTCAAGGCTTTTGGTTGCAAATGAATTCCTAGCTCCCTTAAAGTGCGCATCTTAACCGCAAAATGCTCAAACATGTTTTACCTAGCGGTACATTTTCATGATCCGCAAGGGTCCGTGATCATATATGCCCCGAAATTTGCTTACAAATGAATGCTTAGCCTCCTTAAAGTATATTTAAATTATGCATAAAACAGATACGTCAGCTGCGATGCTTTAGCAGCGATATGTCGGCCCGTCTTGGCAAGGGTCCTCGTCAGGCTGTGAATCTCCAGGGTCAACGTCGGAGAAGGAAACGAACCTGCAAATTGCTAAAGCATCGTAGCTGACGTATCAGTTTTATGCATTATTTGAAAATATGTTTCAAAGTCACCTTGGGCTCAAGAAATATTTATCTCCTTAATGTGTGTATCTTGCCCCCAAAGTTTAAAACATACTTTTGAGTAAACGATCCATTTTCCTGATCACCAAGGGCCCGTGCTCATTTGTACCTCAAAAGTTTTGCTTACGAATAAATTCCTGGCCTCGTTAAAGTTGATCTCCTACCCGTGCAGTGTAAATATATTTTTGTGCAATTCTAAGAGGACAGGTTTTGTGAGGTTACATGTCATCTTGTTCAGTTTCAGCTTGAGATTGGACTTGGACACTTTGCGGACAGTTAAAAATGTGTGTGTGGGGGGGGGGGGAGTGAAACCTTATGACACACCTAGGGTGGGTATATCTGGACGGAACTTGACAGACTAATTTATGCTTTAGGGGAGTTGGAGGGTATGGGATGAGCCATACGGATAGTACCTTTGCAGCGCGAAACATGCCGGGTTTTAGATGCTACCTTTTGCAAGGGCAATATGACCTTACAGTTCTTGTTTTATAAGCAACAACCACCACCTAATTTTTGCACAGAATCTCTATTTGTCGCTCATATTCACTGTTTCTAATTTCGGATCTTTAACTGGAAAATACCGTACTGACACCCTCAAGTGCGACTATGTAAGTACAGATCTTACTAGGGAAAGTCACTAGCAAACAAACTGATTTACCATACCCCCCCCCCACCCGCCCCAGTCCAATCAGAGAAGCGACGCATTGCAGACGTATTTTTACGCCCAGTAAACACGAGACCACTCAGACAGAGAAGCAAAGAAAACGAGAAGTGACGAACAAGTCCAGGTAGCTGCTGCAAGCCTTGCATAAATCCTATCCGGTGTGATGATTTTTTTTTTTTCAATTCAGTATAATCTAAAAAACAGATAACGGACTAGCCGATGGGTTGTTTTTACGTTAAAACACAACGTCATAACAGAACAATCTACAAATATATACAATTTTGTGACATTTATACCGACGTCTTATGATAAATATGGTCAATAACAAGCTAGACTGCAATTAATAAAAAATAACCTAAAAATTAACGTTCAAAAGCGCTCCTAGCTATTACTCTGTCTAATCGAGATCGTTACTCTATCTAACTTAGCTGTATAACAGGTACGATGTACCCAGGTATTTACACGAATATGTACACTTCTTCGCTTGGAGCAGGCTAGCTCTGCCCAGTCCCCACTTTTGGCCCCTTTGCCTTTCTGGCCGCTCTTCGAGTGAACGCCATTTGTGGACTTAAGGAAGGAAACTCCAGCAGCTTCATCGGCGTTACAGGGGAGTGAAACGCTCTGGGTCCAACTCAAACAAAATTTCCCTGATCCCCCTAGATCGCTTGCTTCGGAGCGATACATGACAATTCATCCGAACGTAGTTGTGTATGTGAATCTTCTTAAATCTTTCAGCCGAACCTGTCGATAGTGTCCGTGAGAATCTCGCTGAACCGAGTACGTCAAAGAGGGTCAGCCGTGTGGCAGTAATAGATGCTCCTGATATGCCTGATCGGCGCAGAGGAAGGTGTAGAGGTTTTAGTGCTGATCACGCCGCCCGTCTTGTACACTCTGGCACCTCTCCTCCCAAAAGGCCAAGAATAACTATGATGCCACCACCCCTCATCCCTGGCAGGAGGAAACTAGTGCCAAAAGCGAAGCTTCAGTCATTAGTCAGAAGCTATCTTCCTGCCGGCTATACTTCTTCAGTCAACGCGCAAAAGGCAGCTAAATCACAAATGGCTCCGGATAAGCCGTCAGCTCCTGTGGAAGCACAACCAACGTTCGAACCACCGAAACCTCCCAGAGCCCCAGCACCTGTGAAAGTTAAGGTCACAGAGCAGACCAGGTCTATGTTTTTGTTGGATCCACCAGCACCTAAGCCGCTTGTAAGGAAACGTCCGTTTTTGGGCACCCCTTCCTTCGATATCAAACGCACCAGGGTTGAAGATAACCCAGTGGAACGTGGTGGAGCCCTGCCTGACTTAGTTAAAGGTAGGTGTTTGGATTTTTTCTCATACGCCTCTAACCTTTACATGCGTTGATGGGTTTAGAACATATGGGAATAGGTCAAGGAGAAATGTGTTGGTAGTTAAAAGCAAAGATTCTGGTGAGATGAAAATTAGGTTGTCCTCATAATAATAGTAGGCTGCTTCCTCTGAGTAATTTTTAAAATAATTTAGTCTGTTATTTGGCATGAGCGACTACACTGTTGTTGTGAGTTTCATAACAGATAACACAGGTATTATATTTGACGGTGCAAAACGGATAAGCCAACTACATTTTGCTGAAGAAGAAATAAAAGCAAATAAACTAAATAGTAAATACTCATCTAGCCGACATCGTCCAATCCCTACCTCCTCTTCCTGAGGAAGAAATTCCAAGTCCAGCTCCTGATTTTAGGAATTCCCCGAGATTTCGGAATCGGACACAGTGAAAAAAAAAAAGAAACTAAAGCGAACTAGTGTTACTCCTATTGATATACCGGTGGATCTTATAAAGGCTTTCCCAGACTCATTGTGTTCCCCTTTGACTCATAATTTTAATATTATATCCCAAAAAAAGATTCCCCCAGTGACTTTTCAGGTGTGCGACCGATAACGATGACAACTATTTTCAGCAACGTTTATGAAAGTTTTGTAGCTACTTGGCTAAAAGGTTATATACTGGAGCTGATTGACCCTAAACAGTTTGGCAATATGCCGAGGACGTCAGCCACACATTACCTGGTCAGCTTACTCGACACTATGCTCAAGCATCTGGACGACCCTGAATGTTGGCTCAACTTGATTGCGATTGACCTGACGAAAGCATTTGACCTTGTTTGCTATAGTGTGCGTTTCAAGAAGTTAGTTTTTTATTTTAATGTTCACCCTTTCCTTGTGAAATTAATTGCGGATTTTCTGTCGCATAGAACCCAACAGATAAAATATAAATCAACGTTTTCTGATTCCCTCCAATTTTTTTGCGGCGTGCCTCAGGGTACTATTTTAGGTCCATTGTTGTTTCTTGTTGTGGTCAACGAGCTGGCCCCAAGTTCACCAGACCGGCTAAAATACGTCGGTGACATGTCTGTTCTGGAAAAGTGCTATAAAAATATCCAAAGTAGCTCTGCAGCCACAATGAAAGATATCTGCGAGGAAGCAGAGTCTGACAAAATGGTTGTTAATATGAACAAGTCTGTGATTCTTTCCTTCAAGGTACCCTATCTTTCAACCCACCACTCCCAGATGCCTGTCAGGTTAACGAACTGAAGCTGCTGGGAGTATACATAACCTCTGATGTGAGGTGGCAAAGACAGGTTGAGAGTATGCTTAAAAAAGCTAACGCGGCTATAAGCTACCTTAAACTTTTGTCCCGTTACGGTGTTCCATCTCCCCATTTACTACGCGTTTACATTTCTTTTATCCGTTCTAACCTAGAATACGGATGTCCGGTTTCGGATTTTGGTCTGACCCAGGAACAGTCTGACTCGCTTGAGAGGATTCGGTATAGAGCGTTGCTCGTTACATCTAAAGCTCCAAAAGTCCCATACATTCAGCTCCGAAAGCAATTTAAACTGGATACACTTTCATTCCGCTGACTTCAACTTTGTATGAAGTTCGGTGCATCTGTAGTCCAACCGATTTCACTATGATATACTCCCCCCTGATTTTCTCCCCTCCCGAATTAGTCTTCCTCGTCAAGCTGCCGACCCTGTGCCTCGTTTAGAGCCGGTGGTAGCTTTGCGAACAAGGTATGCTCGGAGTTTCGTCCCCTCTTTTGTTCGTTTATATAACTCGGAGCGCTTTTGAACGTTAGTTTTTATGTTATTTGTATTTTATTTATCGTAGTCTAGCATGTTATTGACCATATTTATCATAAGACGTCGGTGTAAATGTCGCAAAATTGTATATACTTGTAGATTGTTCTGTTATGACGTTATGTTTTGACGTAAAGACAACCCATGGGCTTGTCCGTTATCTGTTTTTTAGATTATATTGAATTGAATTGAAAATGTAGCTGACTTATCCGTTTTGCACCGTCAAATAGGATTCGCAGTCAGCTTGGGCTGAGGGAAAATCTGCATAACAAAGGGATGCGCTGTTTCAACAGACAACACTTGGGATGTAATCTGTTGTGATTTTGAAAACGTTATGCATTACAAGCATTTCCAAGAAGAGCCGAAAAAAAGGTTGAAAAAGTATCTGCTGACTTTTTTGTTTGTCCTCATAGTTGCGGAAAAGTCAGCAAATGCTATTTGAAGAACTTTGAAACTTCTGACCATCTGATGTGTTCTTGTCATTAGCACGTAAGGTACTGTGGTGTTATGTTGCCAGCTATGATATGACATAAAATGCAATAAAACTATCGCCATCCTAATGCATCCGCCTTCTTTCTAGTCTCAGACAAAGCGCCGAAGAAGCGGGTAAATTTTGCCTCGAACCTGGAACATGTCAAAACCATACCGGCCCGTCAGGCTCACCTGCCACTAAGTGCTGTTAATCCGAATGTCGCACCAACTTCTACTGGAATACGACGTCCCACGGAAACGCTGCCAAGCATGCTCCAGAAGGCGTTGACACTAGATGGTGTGCGATTGCGGATGCTCCGCTGGGCTCCTGAGTGGATCAAGGTAACCACAAATAGCTAACCAGGAATTGGGCTTACTCTTAGCGACTCAAAAGCCAGTTCCTCTTCTTCAACTGTAGACATGATTCTACTTACAAGTAACAAGTCCTCTGCACATAGCTAGTTGGAACTTTCTTATTGCAACAAGATCAGACGTGGATAGTAGGGTAATATACATTTCCCTAGCTGAAGGGTGTCCGTAATTTGAGGTTGCCATTTGATTAGCAAGCAAGGTAGCGAGGATATTTTGCCGCCCGTCTGACAGTTTGATTGACATGCTGTATATTTCTTTTTGGGATCCCAAAACGTAAGTGAAGGGAGACCTATGACATCGTAAAAGTTGTCCGTCCGTCCGTCTGTTAGAACGATAACTCTCGAAGGGAATGAGATATTTTGACGAAACTTGGTGTGAGGACTCACTGGGTCAAGGGTAAGATCAAGTTCGTAGATGGGCTTTGTAGCCCTACATTTAGGGGTGGGGGAGGGGGTTCAAATTAAGGGGCAAACAAAATACTTGTAAACAGCTAATGTGATAGTCGATTATGGGGTAAGAAGACATGCTGAACACGAATATACAAAACATTTTCTCGTCCGACAAGGGCGACAAGTAGTTTGCCTCGAATCCGGCAAAAACCGGAAAGTTGGTTAAAAGTAAAAGTTTCATTTGAAGCTGACCAAATGTTCGATTTTGGGGTAAGAAGACATGCTGAACACGATTTTGAAAACCACTTTCTCGCCGGACAAGTAGTTTGTCCGGAATCCGCAAAAACCGGAAAGTTGGTTAGAAGTAAAAGTTTGATTTGAAGTTGATTAAATGTCAGATTTAGGGGTAAGTAGACATGCTGAACACTTATGTGAAAAGCATTTTCTACCCAGACAACTAATTCTCCCGGAATCCGGCCAAAACCGGAAAATTTCCTAAAAGTAATACGTTTTATTTGAAGTTGATTAGATGGCAGATTTAGGGGTAAGAAGAGACGCTGAGTCTGTATATGACACTCATTTTTAACTGGAAAATTATAATTCGTCCGGAATCCGGTTGTAAACGGCTTTTTCCAGAAGCTAAATTCTTATTTAAAATTGATTAGATGTTCTTTATAGGAATAAGGAGATACCGTACGCTGAATTCGGCCGAAACCGGAAATTTGGCAGAATTAAAGCAGGAAGTTTCGGTCAGTATCGTCAAAATAGAAATGGCTTATAGAGGTATATCTGAACTTGGTTTTCTCTAATGATTAGCCTGGCGAAGAATGGATCTGGCGAAGACAAGACCCAGTTGTCTGGAACAAATATTAGATTTTTGGGATCCCATCGAGACCTTAGGTCTTCTTATACATTACTCCTCAGTTTCGACGGATAAAAATAAATAATAATAATAGTTCGCCCGAGTGGACTGCGAATCATATTTTAATGTGGGCTGAGATTTGTTCTAGCAAACCTGTTTTTATGGCACTTGCAGCCTCTGTCTCAAGTGCCATATACCGATCACAATTCCGTCTGTCGGTCGGTCCGAGTTTTTTGTCACACTTTTTCGAGTTAGGGTACTTCCAGATGTGCTAGGACAATGAAACTTGGCAGGAATATCAGGGAACCGACCAAACTAACCTGGAAATAATCAGTTTCCCGATCCGACCATATGCGGGGGAGTGGGGGGCGCTGGAAACTTGAATTTAGGGCATTTTGTCACACTTTTTCGAGTTAGGGTACTTCCAGATGAGCTAGGACAATGAAACTTGGCGGGCATATCAAGGACCCGACCAAACTAATCTGGAAATAATCAGTTTCCTGATCCGACCATTTGCGGGGGAGTGGGGGCGCTGGAAACTTGAAAATTTAGGGCATTTTGTCACTCTTTTTCGAGTTGGGGTACTTCCAGTTGTACTAGGACCATGAAACTCGGCAGGCATATCAGAGACCCGGCCAAACAAACTTAGAAACAATCAGTTTTCCGATCCGACCATTTTTTTTTTGGGGGGGGGGGGAGTGGAGGGCAGGGGGCTCCAAGTTTCGTCGTGAAAATCCCCCAAAAAAGGAATTCCGGGAAACCCGGCCTCCCCCCCCCCCCCCCCCTCAAATGTCCGGATCCAGTCAAATTGTGTAAAAGATTTACATGGATCAGATGTTTGTTCTTCTCAGCAAGTTTCACTCCGATACCATCATTCTAACCGTTTCTCGAGATTTCCGCCCCCCCCCCCCCATCTCCCCCACGGTGCCCGTAGCCAATCCGTTTCAGTAAATGATTTACCTAGAGCATCTGTTTGTTCTTCCCACAAAGTTCCATCCCGATCTCTCCACTCTAAGCGGGTCACGTATTCCCCCCCCCCCCAATAGTTGCCGGATCCGGTCCGCATATGAAAAAGATCACCGGAGAAATGTCCTCTGATCAATTCTTAAATTTCACTCGAATCCGATCACCCATTACAAATTTACGCATGACTGACAATCTCAGCTGACTTGTCTGACTTGTCAAACACGTTTTCCAGTTTGAGAATAATCCAGTTAAGTAGGAGGACGGTTGTCTAACTGAAATGTGGGTGTTTTGTGAGCCTACCTCAGGCGCTGGGCTGAGTCCTGAATAATCGATAAATAAAAAAATACGAATCGATAATATTTTAAGGGTCAGAGTGTCCCAGCCCTTGACGCAAGGTCTGACATACGCTAGTTAGACCCAATGTTTGTCATGGCGTATCCAGTAGTCAGACATTAATGGAAGGTTGATGAAGGACGGTCCACTCCGTACTATAGTTGCTAAACGGTACCTATGCAGGCGAAAGCCTTGTTGCGGCAGTTATGTTATTTTATACGTATCGCTTATGCTTCACTTGCTTCTAATATCACACATCTTAGTCGGTTTCATCTTTCTAAACTTTACAACAGTCTAACTGTGCCCCATCTTCTTGCTATGTCCCCCATTTGGCAATTTTTGTCTGCTTCTAATAAGAAAAATGTTCACCGAATCTATTTTAAGTTTGCCAAGTATCTGCTGCATTTGCCGGCTTGGACCAGTAATTCTTTCTTGGCGCAGAAATCCCATCTGGCTCTGCCTACTAAGATTATTGATAAAAGAGTGGAAAGATTTCAAATCTTCCGCTAGTAAACTAAACCACCAGTGGCCTTCCCTTTTCGTGTAATCTGTAGTTATGTTTGTGCTGCGTTTAGTGTACAGTTTTCCTACGTGCGTTGTCTTTTTATGGCACTTGAGCTTACTCAAGTGCCATATAGCGATTGTAATTTCTGTCCGTCAGTCGGTTTGTCGGTCTGTCGGTCCCGGTTTTGCTAGTTCGGGCACTTCCAGATAAGCTAGGACGATGAAACTTGGCAGGCATATGAGGGGCCGGACCAGCTCAACTTAAAATTAATCATTTCTTCAATCCGACTTTCCCCGGATCCGGGAGTCCGGCAACTATAAAGCAAAAGTGGAGCGAAAAGTAGCAAAAAAAAGCGCTGCCCGAAAGCGGGAGCGAACCAGGAACCTCTGAGTTGGAAGTCCAACGCTCTACCAACTGAGCCGCGAGTCCATGTACGAGAGACCGAATGCGGGAGAGTAAACGGGTCTAAATGGTAAATGGTCTAAATGGTCTAAACAAATTACATTGTTAGGATAATGGAACTTGTCAGGAATATTGGATGTATTAGGGAGCGTATGCGGGAGTATATATTGTTAAAAGATTGACGACCTGATTAACCTGGACATAGTCAAGAAACATAAATAATAGTTTGGGCACTTCCACGCAAGCTAGGACGATGAAACTTCGCAGGCATATCAGGGACCCGACCAGACTAAGTTGGAAATAGTCACTTGCCCGATCCGACCATCGTGGGGGAGGGGGCGGAATCCGGAAAATAGGGACATTCATCACTTTCGAACGGGTGATCGGATCTTAATGAAACTTGATATCTGGAAAGATCTCGTGTCTCAGATGTCTCATTTCGAGTCCGGACCGGATCCGATGAATCTTGGGGGTGGGTCTTGAGGGGAGTGGAGGACGGGGAATCCGGAAAAATTTGGAAAAATTGAATATTTTCAGCTTACGAACGGGTCGTCGGATCTTAACGAAACTTGATATATGGAAGTACCTCATGTCTCAGACGCCGGTGACATTGGGGGGAGTTGGAAGGGGAAACCGGAAATCTTTAAAAACGCTCAGAGTGGAGAGATCCGGATGAAACTTGGTCGAAAGAACAAGCACAAGTCCTAGATACCTGACTGACATAACCGGAACGGATCCGCGCACTTTGGGGGAGTTGGGGGGGGGGGGGGAGTCCTAATTTCTAGTGATCCCGCGAGTTCGATGCTTCCTGATGTGCTAGGACAATGAAAATTGGCAAGCATGCCAAGGACCCGACCAGATTAAATAGGAAATAGTCACTTCCCCGATCCGACCATCTGGGGGGGGGGGTGGAGGGACGGGGAGCCAAAATTGAGGTATTTTTAACTTGCGAACGGTTGGTCGGATCTTGATGAAAGTTGATATTTAGCATGACCTCGTGTCTCAGACGTCCCACTTTAAATCCGGACCGGATCCGATGTCACTGGGGGGGGGGGGGAGCTGGTGGAGGGAACCAGAAATCTTGACAAACGCTTAGAGCGCAGCGATCGGGATGGAACTTATTTGGCCACGGTAGGTGGAGATAGAGTGAGTACCGGAAATCGTGTAGCACGTCTAGGGATCAAACAAATGGATTTATTGGGATGAAAGTTTGAACAGTCATGTGCATTTGCTGCAGACAATCGAGACGATGCCGGAACTGCTCAGAAATGAGTGAAACTAAATATCCTATTTCTATTTCCGAACCGCATTTTTGGATGGCGGGTGTATTTTGTGAGGTTCTCATCTACTTTCTTGTACAGCCTACTCGTACAAGTGCCATATGAGCTCGTAGCTCTTGTTTCTTGTTGTTGTTGTTTTCTTTTCTTCTTTTTTTGTACTCAGTCACTACACGCCCTCCATTGTTTCTCTTGACGGGTAATAAATAGATTGATTGATTGATTATTATTATACAATGATAACTTTCCTTCTGTTCCTTCTTTAGGAGATGAATTTGGATGGTTTGAAGGAGTGCTATCCAAACGGAGTCTTTGACCCTGAAGTGTTTCCTCAAGGTCTCATACCGATCAGACCTAACTTCGGCAGTCTGAGGGAATATGTTTCTGCCTTTGCTCCCCCGATGTTCGTTGAATTCTTTGCCAAAATGGCAAGGAACTTCGAAGAGCTCAGGCGGCGTGCTTTTGAGAGCAGGTATGGCCCTTGAACTAGTTTTTGAGAACACACTGGGTGATTAAGAGATACGAAGATACAGTTCTTATGTAGTGGATGTAGTGCCAGCCGTTTTGCCGCTGCATGGAAACGAAGTCAGACGGGCTCGCTGATCACTCGGTGGCCGCTGCATGAAAATGAAGTTGGACAAAGGTCGCCAATTAGTTTCTGAGATATCATACATATGGCGTGCACATTATGACGGTTTGTAGTAGCGCTCCAGTGAACATGCGTTCCATCATGCGTAGAAAGTCAAAGCGTTGGATAGAAAAAGAAACTAAAAGTGTCTGTGGAGAGTTTTTCTCGTCTGTTAGGTCCTGTGCACTTTATTTGATAGAGAACTGAGTTTCAGGAGGACAGATGAGTGCTTAAAGCTTAGTCACACTGGGCTCAAAATCCAGCCTATTCCATAAACAACTGAAAATACCCAGGGGACATGAGATTTGATGGGGTTTGTGGCAGCTTGGTGATACTGAGCAGACTGCAGTTAGGGGTCAGTTAGGGTTCCTGTAACGTAATTATACACATTGTTTTGCTTTAATTGATGTCTGAATAAAAAATGAAAACATTCAGAATTAGTTGTATCGTGTTCTTTTTCTTTTATCTACTTTTGCAACCCCAGAAGTCAGGAAATGAGCCAAGTGTGACCAAGCTCTTAAATGTGCATTTTTATTGTCTGCTCGCTTGAGAGTTAAGATAATACTCGGACCGCGGATCAGACGTGGATGGCTGGCTGGAAGACAACGGCAGCGTAGCGTAGGTACCCACACTCCTAATAGTCGTTATAATTTCAGCCATCGGAGGATACCAGAAAAGATTGGACATTTCTTCGCTTTCGAGGGGGACGAAAACGGACTCATTACAACCACCGACGATTTCTGGTTTTTGAACCTACAAAGTAAGCCCCTGCGTTTACTTCACCTTAACCGCTGTGGACGTTGATTCTGGGAAGGAAAAGAGGTCTTCCCGATACGTCAAAATATCGGAGAGAACTGGCTTGGCTTTCGCGATGTATGTCATTGATTCGTTCGGTTGTAGTGAAGACAGGTGAATATGCACGGAACTGTGTAGGTTCTAACCAGGCAACTTCTCGTGAAATTTGGCAAAAAAAGTCACCTGACATTTTAATGTATGTTTGGCCGAATTTATGTGTCAGTTACTGTATATTTTTAACCGTACCGTATTTATTTGAAATGTCGTACGACACCCACCGGGTAGCACCAGCTCATACATTTTGGTCTGAGACCCCTTACGGTAGAAGGCCTGGGCAAGGCGTCACGTTATGAGGAAGCTTAATGAAGGTACAATCGAAACTGGAACCACGAGTGGTATAACCGCTGCACTTGGTGGGTAGGAAAAGCAACGCTGGCGGATACAGAGGGAGGTAGGGGGTCTAAACCAAGTTGCAGTAAGGACACAAAAATTCCGCGCGGTATGCTCCAGCACTTCTGGTCCTTTCTATTAAAAGGTTAATTTTCATTCTTAACCGTTATACCCTTTAACCCCTTTCAAACTAGACCACTGATCCACCAGTGTAAAGTCTAGTTAGTTTTTCTCATTTTGGATGTTTCCCTATAAGCGATCAAGCGCCCCGAAGATCAGTCGTTTTTCAACAATATTGCTGCTGGCACACTTGTCAAAGTTGAACTCATGGTGAGCGCCTACAACGAAACGACATGCGTCACCAAACCGACATCGGTCAAGTTCTTTGGGTTCGTTACTGATCAGCCTACGTTCAAACGGTACAAGGACATTGTGGAAACCATTCACCCTGAAGTCGGTAAGTTCACTCCTAACTCCATGAATGTGATTGCATTTGATTTCGATTAAAGCTTTATATTAGTAGCTCAACAAATATGCCCTTGCCTCCACACAGTGTGTCTGAAAATCTGTTCACTGTACATATTTTCGCTTAAATATGGTGTAAGGAATTCTTTAATTTTGGTGGAGCCACTTGTTACAACTTCAGATGACAGAGCGTGTTATCAGGTCATACAGGGGTCTTCGTCACTACACAGTCGTCAGCTAGACCTCAAGAACAATCCGACAGTTCGCCCACACGTGGTTTGCATACCCTCAGTTCACACACTCGTCACTACAGCCAAGCGTCAATACTCCTACATGTCGTTGCCCCCAAACGTTACAAGGCCTAGGTTGTCCAACAGTTTGCCCAGTACTATGCCATCCGTTACTTCGATAAACTCGACTAGGTCACTTAATGCAATTAAGGAAAGGAAGAAAACCTATATGAGGTTTTCTTCCTAACCTATGTGATTGTAATATCGCGAATTAAATAAATTGATTGATTGATTGATATACCGATCTCTTTTCGTTCGGTAGGTCTGTCCAGTCTAATACCCTTTGAGCCCAAGCTGACTGGAAAACATATATTCAAATAATGGCTAAAACCGATACGTCAGCTACGCTACGATGCTTTCGGCATGGTAACGAACCTATTCGTTTCTTACAGTGCCGGAAAGTGTCCCTGACGTTGAACAGCCTGACGAGGACCCTTTCCAAGAAGAGCCGAAATATCTATGCCAAAGCATCGCAGCTGACGTATCCATTTTAGCCATTACCTGTCCACGCTTTTCGAGTTAGGGTACTTCCAGATGGGCTAGGACCATGAAATTTGGCAGGCGTATCAGGGACCCGACCAGATTGACGTGGAAATAGTCAGTTCCCCGGTCTGAAAATCTTGTGGGGGGAGGAGGGAGGGGGATCCGGAAAGTTGAGGTAGTCATAACGTTCGGACGGGGGATGGGATCTTAATGAAACTTGATATTTGGAAAGACCTCGTGTCTCAGATGTCCCACTTCAGGTCCGTACTGGAACCTCTTACTGTGTGGGAAGGGGAGTTGAAGGGGGACAAGGGAAGTCTTGTCATACGCTCAGAGTTCAAGGATCGAAATGAAACTTGGTGGGAACGATGAAATTTGACAGGCGTATCAATGACCCGACCAAATTGGTTTGGAAATAGTCACTTCCTTGAATAGGAATGGGGGGGGGAGGTCAAAAATCTTGTGGCTTGCCTAACTTAACTGCGACAGGACCGGACCCGATAACTGCTTGGGGCGGGGAATCTCGTGACACGCTTAGAGTTGAGGGATAGGACGAAATTTGGTAGGAATTACATTCCTAAATACTTGACTTTCCCCTCATCAGTTGTCTCTGGAAAACAAAGTCCAATGTATTTGGGAAAACACCAGCCACCCAGCTTAAACCCATGTCCACGAAGGCCATTTTTGTTGAAGATCAGAAATGTTTCAGCATGTTGTAACCGTGCCACATTTGTATGATCCTTGATGCTTTCGGCTCAAGTACCATGTAGCGATCTTAATGTCTCTATACCCGTCGGTCTCTCCGTTCACGTAACCTAGGACGATGCTCACAAGTGCCCAGCAAATGGTGAAGGGCTACAAATGCCCACAAATGCTCAAGGAAACCTTGTTTTCCCGTTTCCGATCATAGGGGTAAGGGTAGTGGGAATCCGGAACCTCGGGATCCGCCTAGTTTGCAAATGGGTGATCCGACTCGAGCGAAACTTGATGGGTGGTAGGAGCAGGGGCCCGTGATGTTCCATTTTATCGAAATCTCATCCGACCACGTTTGGGTGGGGGGTGTAGTGGGGGTCCTAAAATATGGTATGATGCCTAGGGACCAAACAGATGGAGGGATTGGGATGAAACTTGGATAGATGAATTCACGGACCCTTAACATCTGTTATTTCAGATTTGGCCTCGGTGGGGGGGGGGGCTTGGGGAGGTCCTGAATTGTTTCGTATTTGCACCGGTTCGATTGGAACATAGTTTGCTGTGATAGCAAATGTCCTAGATGCAACGTTTACGTGTCCGAATCGGGTCCGACTAGGGACCAAACGCATGGAGCGATCGGGCTGCAGCTTGGATCGTACGAAGGTCATGGAACCTAAATATGTTATTTATTAAATATGTTATTTGTTATTTTACATATGTTATCTTGGATCGTACGAAGGTCATGGGTTTGAATATGTTATTTTGGGCCGGATCCGGCCTCATTGGGAGAGGTTGAGGATACCGTAAATTTTCTGAAAGTTCTCCGATCCAAGTGAATCTCGGTGTGTGGTAGGAACTAGGAACAAATGACCTAGGTTTGATATTTATTTGATATGTGTCCAAATCGCACATGAACACAGCGAAGGCAGCGGAGGGGGTCTACCCAACGGATAGAGGGGTAGTGGTTAAACCTGGACAGTACAAAGGTCTTGGGTCCTAGATGTGCCATTTGTGAGGTCTGGAAAGGACACGACCTCCTCCGTTTTGAACCACCATCATCGACACGCGTGCATGTGCAAGACCTAGGGAGCCAAAAATAAGAATGGGCGATACGTGCCTCCTAGTACAGCATATCTTCTTTTTATATCTTTTAATATCTTTTTGTAGTGCTCATTCCTTCTGCTCTATGCCGTCCCTTTTTTAGTAGATCCTCTCAAGTTGCTGTTGATAAGTAAATAATTAAGTGCTGGGCAAAGCGTTATGAAACTTCGCTGTTTTTTTTTCTGTGGCATCTATAAGATTGTCAAGAAAGGGTTTAACAGAGTATTTACCATACTTGTGATCGGACCACGAGTGATTTTTTGTCACTTTCCGAATAGTTTGTTTGTAATGATTGTCAAAGTTTAGCTCCTCAGCCATCACTTATTTTAACTCGTTTTCAGCTTTCCGAGAAATTTTCTTTATTTTTTTATTTTACAAATTACTCATTTTTACAGCAAAGGAGTACTTGCGGAAAGAAGATCCGACGAATCCGTGCAGAGACATATTTTTTGCGAAGATGCTGGTTCAGGTGTACTGCAGAAGGATCAACATATGTCCGCATCCCATCGACTACAGCAGGAAAATCCAAATCACGGTATGATTTTGACTCCCCCCCCCCCCCCAAAGGTCTTGAGAAAGTACTTTCGTCGGGCGAAGCGTCGTGCCTCGGTATTCTCGCCGGCTCATCGGTTTTTTTTTATACATAACGAATCCAGAAAAAATAAATTTTTTATGTTTTTGTCGGGCGTCGGTCGACTCGTCGTTCTTTTATCGGGTTCTTTTTACGCAAGAATGAAATCCTGCAAACATTTGTCGGGCAAAAGACTGAAGAAATTGAATCCTGCATGCTTTTGTCGTGCCTCGGTATTCTCGTCGGCACATCGGTTTCTTTTTATAAATAAGAAACCTAGAAGAAATAAACTTTGTACGCTCATTGGGTTCTACTTATACTTAAGAATCAAATTTTGCAACCCTGTAGGGCGCTTCGCGCCGGCAAACACAAAAGAAATAAAGTTGTGTATGCTTTTGTCAGGTGTCGGTCGACTCGTCGGCACATCGGGTTCTTTTTATACGCAAGGAAAGAAATCCTGCAAATATTTGTCAGGCAAAACACTGAAGAACTCGAACTCTGCATGCTTTTGTCGTGCCTCGATATTCTCGCCGACCCATCTTTTTTTTTTTATACATAAGGAATCCAGAAGAAATACATTTTTTATGTTTTTGTCGGGCGTCGGTCGACTCGTCGGCACATCGGGTTCTTTTTACGCAAGAACGAAATCCTGCAAACATTTGTCGGGCAGAACACTGAAGAAATTGAATTCTGCAAGCTTTTGTCGTGCCTCGGTATTCTCGTCGGCACATCGGTTTCTTTTTCTAAATAAGAAACCTAAAAGAAATGAACTTTGTATGCTCATCGGGTTCTACTTATACTTAAGAAATCAAATTTTGCAAACCCTGTCGGGCGCACTCGGGAAGTTCAAGTCTCATCGGCACAAGGGGTTATTTTTACACGTAAGAAATCAAGTTCTGTACAGTCTAGTCGAGCAAAACACAGACAAAATCAAATGCTCGATGGTTTTGCCGCCTTTGCCGGGCGTATTCTCGTCGGCACATCGGGTTCTTTTACACGATTTTTTTTTTATCAAATTCTGTGAATTTTTATTGGGCGCATGCCGAAAGTTCAAGTCTCGTCGGCACATCGGCTTCTATTTACACGTGAAAAACATAGTTCTCTACAGTCTTGTTGGGCAAAACACAGAAGAAATCAAAGTATGAATGCTTTTGTCGGGCGTCGGTATTCGGCACATCGGGTCTTTTTATACGTAAGAAATCAAATTCTGCAAACATTTGTCGGGCGCAAATTTTTCCGGAAAAAATACAGATTTAAATTTTTTTTTGCCGGCGCTGCTCAGTTGACTTTGGCTCAGCGCCAGTCGTTGGAAGCTTCGCTTTTTAGCGAAAGTTCAAACGAAAAGCCGAATATGTGAATTTAAATATATGAATTTACATCAAAGGAACAACTCAACTGCATTACAGTTAGTTTTCTCTATCTGGAAGAACGGTGTATCATATAGTTTTCGTTTTAGGATATCAATTCTTGGGGTTTTAAACACGTTAAAAGCCGGAATTTGTATGGCACTATAGCTAAATTTTTCCGGAAAAAAAAAAATTAAAAAGATTTCGCCTGCGGCGCTTGGTTTATCTTGTCTTGGTACAGTCGTTAGAACCACCGCTTTTTAGCGAAAGCTAAAATGAACAGAGGTGAACTTTAAAATACGAAATTATATCAAAGGAATAATCTCAAGTGATGCATTACAGTTAATTTACACAAAATTTCGCCTGCGGCGCATTTGTAGTATTCTTTGATTGTAAGAACGGTGTTTCATTTAATTGGCGTTTCAGGATTGAAATGCGTGGGGGTCAGAAACACGTTAAAAGCTAGAACTTGTCTGGTAAGTATAGCTAAATTCTTCCGGAAAAAAGGCAGATTACAAAAGTTTCGCCGGCGGCGCTTAGTTTAGCTTGTTCTTGGTACAGTCGTTGGAAGCTTCGCTTTTTAGCGAAAGCCTAAAATGAAAAGCCAAGTGTGTGAACTTTAACATACGAAATTACATCAAAGGATTAATCTCTACGGATGGATTATAGTTAATTTTACCACGGTTCTATTATGTGCTTGCGGGGCACATCTTTTAGTCCGTTGGCACAAACCGGACGTCCCCCCAACCCCCCCCCCCCCCCCCCCACCCCCAAAGTTAAAAGGCTAGTGACGCCCCTGCAAGGGAAAGGTCGAGTTTGTAGATAGGCTCTATAGCCCTACATTTAGGGCTGGGAGAGAGGGGTTCAAATTAAGGGCAAACAAAATATTTTTAAACAGCTAATGAGATAGTCAATTGAGGGGTAAGAAGACATGCTGAACACTTATGTGAAAATCATTTTTTACCCGGACACGTAGTCCGGCGGAAATCCGGCTAAAACCGTAAAATTCGTTAAAAACGAGTTTTATTTGAAGTTGATTAGATTTCCGATTTCGGGTTAAGAAGAAGAATCAGTATATGACAATCATTATTAGTATTTTTACCGAACATATAGTTCACCCGGAATCCGGCTGAAACTTCTTTGCCGCGTAGTATCTTTTCCGTTCTTCCTGCCCATATGACTTGGCCAGGTGACTACGCTTCCACTTTCCCTCGGTGACGCCAACGGTCCTAACATCTAATATTGAAAATAAAAAAAACTCAGTGACCGACCTATATTCTTAGCGTCACCTACACTTTCCTCTCTCTCTACGTTTAATTTTTAATATTCTTTCTTATTTCCTCTTTTAACCCTTATTTCTCATTTTACCATTTTCATCACATCTTTAAAACCTTAGAATTTTCGTTGCTTTTTCCTTCCTTAATACCTCCTTTCCTTAAAATTTTCTTTCATTTAAAACTTATTATTTACAAAAAATGTTATCCCTCGTTAATTTTTTGTTGCAACCAAACCAAAAAGGGGGTTTTTGTCCTGGAGACATTAACAACACAAATTTTGTTTTACCTCTTCGCACTTCCTGCGTCATAGGATGCCCGTCCGTCATAGGGAATCGCTTTTGCAATGGCATTATTACAATCTTTTTCATTTCCGTCTCCGATACCAAAACCCTTTTTTTTTGTTATAAAGTTAAAGTTTTATTTGAAGTTCATTAGATGCTCTATATAGGGGTAAGGAGATCCGCTGAATTCGTTACTGATCTTATTTTTTTGCTGGAGAAGCAGTTCGCCCGGAATTTTGCCGAAACCGGAAATTTGGCAGAAGTAAGGCAGGAAGTTTCGATCACTATCGTCAGATATGACTTATAGGGGTAAACACACATGTTGAATCCATATCCGAACCTAGTTTACTCAGGATGGTTAGCTATTTGGTTTTAATCTGTGTCTAATTTTAATAGTAAAACTATTCAACGAGTCTAGCGAAGACTCGATCTGGCAAAGTACACGACCCAGTTGTACATATCAAATATTAAATTTTTTGGATCTCATCGAAACCTTTGGTCTTGTTTCTTTCCGCCCGAAAAGGAAATCTGGTTACAGTTTTCTTGTTCCCACTTGAATAGGATTGAGATTGGCAGTTACGAACAGTTGTGAACTTTTATTTCTAGAATAGAGAGATCAAACCCGGTTTGATTAGAACTAGTAAAAATTTAATGGAATTTCTGGATATCTCAGCTGGAACAAAACTATAGGCATTAAAACCCTACTTTGATATTTTTGCTGTATGCTGAGACGGATTATTTTTGTATAGGTCATTAGCACCAATGTGAAATCAAGCCTACGTCAGTTCCCTTTGCTGCTGAAGCTGGAGGAGTCTCCTTTGAAAGAACATATATTGCGGCCTACACCCCAACTGTTGCAGTTAGACTGGAATGCGGGAAGACGTTTGCCTCTGGATCCAAAGGTAAATAATGTTAGAAAACATTCGTTCCATATTGGCCCTAGTCAAATTGGCCGTTTCATCTGGAACACGAGAATCATGATGAGTTCATGAGGACTTCCGCTTATATTGAATTGCTTTTCTTCGTGCCATCTTGAATTGTTCCATCATTTGGAGCAAAGATAGTATGTTGTCTATTCCCCCCTCTCCTCCCGTCGTCCGTGCGTCGGTCCGAGAGGAACACTGGCAACCAGTTTTCTCCGTATCTTGAGAATTCTTCTGCCCAATTTTTACATAGTTTCATCTCATCATAAATTTCTGGTCATATCTTTTTATTGTGTTAGTTAATTTTTAGTGGAGTGTTACTTGGAACAATCCACTATTGCGAGCGCTGTAGCAGCTTTCAGTTTCCGGTCACCATATATTGTGGAGCTCATAACTCGTGAAGAGTGCAAGTATCAAGTTCAAACTTGGTACACTTGTGGGTATTGGGTCTAGTTGTGCCTTTTGGGGGTCCGACCCCCCACACCCAACCGGTTCAAGGGCAAATGGGCCCAGATTGCCCAGTGAATAATGTTCATAACTTGAACATAACTGGACACAGGACGATGAAATTTCTTGGACGTGTAGCTCCTAGGGCTGAGAAATTGCTTTTAAAGTTGCACCTCCCCCACCCACACCGTTCATGGGCAACTGGGCCCAGATTGCCCAGGAGTAAATTTCGTTACCCTTGGAATCAACAGGTATCAAGTTGAAACTTGGTAGGATTGTGATGGGGTCTCCCCCCCCCCCTACTTGGTTCAGGGGCAATTGGGCCCAGATTGCCCATTTTTTAATGGTTTTAATTTGACAATAAGTGGAGATAAGACGATGAAATTCCTTTGTGCTTTAGGATCATAGGGACCGGGGATAGTTGAACCACCCCCACCCTCCCCGTTCATGGGCAAGTGGGCCCAAAATTGCCCATGAAAAAGTTTTTGACCCGTGGCTGGAATCAAACTCTAAGCTCGTATACTTGAGGAAAAAAGGTGTAAATACGCATTTTGATGGGTCCCGACCCGCCCCCCCCCCCCTCCCGTTCATGGGCAGCTGGGCCCAGATTTCCCATGAGTTAAGTTCGTCTATGACTCTTATATATTTGGGGAGATATATCTGTGGATGAGGATTTGGTGTAACATCAACAAATAAGACGACGCGACGTACTTTAATCATTAATGAACAGATGGAAACTGGACTGTTTTGTCATATGATCGATGATATGCCTTACTTAATGAATTGCGACAAAGGGGGCATTAGTCTGCTACGAATTGTTTATTGCATTTTACCTTGCTAATGAACAAGAGCTTTAAAGGGTGGGATTGGCAGGTAGACTATTGAGTGTTCGAACAAATGCTATTCGCGCAAGATCTTCAACATTTCTTTGGATTTATTTTTCGGTTTGTTTACATTTAAAGCTATTAAAGGGGGGTGATTACAAGGTTATTTCAATACTTGTTTAGTTATTGGGCAAGAGAAATGTCTTGGTTCTAAAGCTGTTTGTATATAAATGTGATAAACATTTTACTTTTACACTCCACGTCTGAGCGCTTGCGCACTTGTTTTCATTTTTGTTTAATTCGTACATATTGCATTCCTCTTATAGCTTTAAGAGATTTCGAAATGAATTTGATTGATTAATTGATCTTAAAGTACAAACTTCGTGTTTTACATTTTCTATCCAGTAGGCTATTCTATGGTATTGTATTTTTGTGGCACTTATCGCATTGTCCGTCGTCCGGCCGGTTGGTTTGTTTCACCTTAGCTAGGTCGGAAACTTTCACAAAAGCTAGGACGATGAAACTTAGCAGGCATACACAATGCCCTAGGGTTTGAGTAAAGGGGAATCCGGAAATGACTGACTTCGGTAAGTGATTCGTTTCAAGTGGGACTTAATGGTTGACAATAACGGATGACCTAGATATGCAAAGCAACGGTCCGAACCACGTGCGGCTACGGTTGGGGGAGTAGGAGGGGGGTTTCGGAAACTTTTTGACACGCACAAAAACCAACGGATGGACCGAATGGGATGGAACTTGGACAGTACCGAATTTATGTGGCCTAGAACGGGAAATTTGCAGATATACTCCGATTCGAGGCAAACTTGATGATGAGAAGAGGAGATGTCAGAGGTGCGACTTTTATGTATCCCAGGCATATCCAGACACATTGGGGGAGGGGGGGAGGGCAGTCCCGGAAATTCTTTGGCTCGAATAGGAGTCATACGACTGGTTCGATTTGAATGGAAATTTGGAATGTAGAGAATCATATACCTTAGATGCTAGATGACGTATTTTGGGGTCCGGATCCGACCACGGTGGGGGGGGGGGGGGGATTTCCCGAAATTTTCTCAAATTTGAGTGAAAGTTAATGGGTGGTAAAAGACGGTAGGCTACCCTAGATGACTTATGTATGTGTCCGAACCGAAATTCAGCACGGTGGGGGGAGTTGGAGTGCAAATTCTGGACATATGTTTGGCACGCCTAGGGATCAAACGATTGGAGTGGTTGGGATGGACAAAGATCACACAGTCTAGATGATCCATCTTAGGGTCCCGAACGGATCTGACCTCGATGGAGGGGTTGGATATTTCCTGGAAAAGTTAGATTCGATTTAAACCTGATGGGTGGGAAGGTCTCTAGATTATGTATTTATGTGTCCTTGAATTATGTAAGGTAAGGGGATTTGGAGGGGGCATTCTGGAAATTTTGTGGCACGCCAATGCTCGCTGAAATGCTCGGATTCGAGTGAAACTTGATTTGTGGTGATAGAATCTGAGGGTCTGAATCGGATTTGGCCACTGTAGGGGGAGGGGTCCCAGAAATTGGTTCCTGTAGGGGTCAACCTTGTGTAGTGTGTAGAAAAGTCATATGCCTAAATGATCTATTTTCTGGTCAAGGCTGTTCGACCTCGATGGGGAGGGGGGGGGCAGGACTTTCACGGAAAACTCAAATTCGAGTTAAACTCGGTAGTTGTGGTAAGACAAGATGTCTTGGACGATCCATTTATGTGTCCGAACCAGATTCGGCCGCGGTAGGTGGATTTGGAGGGGAGTACAGTACCGGGTACCGTGCGGCACATCTAGGGATCAAACGAGTGAATGTATCGTGCTGAAACATGGTAGGTACAAAAGTCATTTGTCATAGATGATCCGACGCGATGCCGGAAATTTCTCGGAAATTCTCATACTTAAGTGAAACTTGTTGGGTTGGACGAGCAGATCCCTAGATACCCTATTTCTAGGCCCGAAATATATTTTTCGACGCCGAGGGGGAGGGGGGTGACAAGCACACTATGAGCTCCTTGCTTTTGTTTGTTACGTCAACTATGTGTCTAATATCCTACACAGGGATTTCGGTGTTTTCAGTCGTATTAAAATAGTGCTAGATAACTTTTCTTCATAGCTCGGGGATCTCAACCAGGACCAGTCGAAAGCCATATCTGTAATCCTGAGCAACTGCCTAGCTACACCGGAAAAGCCCCATTTGTACCTTCTCCAAGGACCACCAGGGACAGGGAAAACGAAGACTCTTGTGGCGATGATTCTCCAGCTTCTCATCATCAACCCCAAGCTCAATGTTCTGGTGAGTCCGCTTAGTATATCAAGGGACACTGGTTACGTAGAGGTGGAGGGGGAGGAAACGCTACCAGCTTCAAGTTTAGCCCATTGCTAGTTTAAGACCTTACATTTTCCAAAAGGACTTGAAGCCTTCGTCTCAGGTTCCGTATATCGATCTATGGTGCTGGTGGATGGAAAACTCTGTACCGTTCAGCATTAGAACTGCAGATTAGGGGATCTAGTCGGATGAGTGTCTGGTCATTGTAAGGGGAGATAGAGAAGGTCGTTGAAATCTTGTACTTCGCGCGCCCTACTCCCTAACGGTTGAAGGGACTTAAACGAAGTTTGTTAGCTCGGAAAGTCATACGTGCTAGGGGTCTAGGCGAGAACACCCCCCCCCCCCCCCCCGGGTAGCAAAAAACCCCCGAATTCTTTACATTTAATACGAATGCAAAACATTTAAATTGACTTCCCGTGATCTTAGTCTGTCAAGTCGACTTCTCGTACAACAAGAACAAGACCAAAGGTTTCGATGGGATCCCAAAATATTTGATTTGTCCCTTAACTTAAACCCCTCCCCCACCCCTAAATGTAGGGATACAGAGCCCATCTACGAGCTCGACCTTACTCTTGACCCAAAGAATCCTCACACCAAGTTTCATCAAATTATATTTTCCCTTCGAGAGTTATAGTGCACACAGACGAGCAACTTTTGTGATGTCATAGGTATCCCGCCACTTACGTTTTGGGATCCCAAAAACTAACGACAAGTAACTGCAGCTTCCTCGGCAAAAAGGGGAAGTTATTGAGAAAGGATTTGTTGGGGGGGGGGGAGTCGTTACACTGAGTGGCAAGGGTTTTGATCTTTCAAATTTAACACCTCACTGACCACAGCTTCAGGTGAATGCGTGTTTTAGTTCACTTCAGCAATTATTCTGTCACCATCAACCTTCACCTTCGCTTTACACTCCCCTCCCTTGTATATATTTGTTCTGCCTACGCTTAACGCATTAAAAACTAAGAACACATCCAGCCAGCACTTTTTGCTTCTCATGTACATACCCTTTGTGCAGGCACTGGATGTCCACTGTACTTCAGACATTTTTGTACAGTCAAGTCTGCGAATAAATTTGCGTCCAGTTATTCTACTCTTATATATCCTTCAGTAGGTACATGAGCTAATCCGGGTACCATGTTAATCCCCTGTACTATACGTAGCCTAGGGGGGGTACCGGGGGTTTTTAGCCAAAACTCACGTGCTAGATGTGCCATTAATGTATTCCAGTAAGACCTGACCCTTTGGGACTGGTGGCAGAGGGTAGCTCCAGAATTCTGGAAAATCTTCTTTCACACATGCTGTCGAGATGAAACTTGGCTGGCGTTTCCTAGGTATACATTTTTAGAGATTTGTACGAAGTGGTTTTGGGTAGTCCCGGAAATATTGTGGCACTCTCAATATCGCATGGGTGTACCCATTAAGGCGAAACTCGCTGGGTAGAAAATGCTATGCCTATAGAGTTTATTTTGCTGACCGGTCCGGATTTAACTTCCGGTTGAGGTAGTTTGGGCTGATTTGCCGCCTAAGGTAGGGACAAGAACTTGCTTTGTGGTTTTAACAAACGTCGATTATGTGATGGGTATCATAGATAGATAAATCTTTTTATTCACCAAAAACTTAGCATGGCTCACGCCAAATTTGTTTGGTATTTTCATGGATACAGTTTATGAGCACACACGCTTTGGTGGTTAGCAGATGTGGGAGGGGGGAGGCTATCTACTTTGCAATCGAAACAGATATAACCAAATCGATTATGAGGTGGATTTAGTGACAAATAACATACCCCGAGAAGCCGTTGTAAGTTTTTCACGAAACGTCACTAGTAAGGTATGCGCTTACCTGTTTTCCAAACGCATGCTCAGTATACTATTAGGCACTAGTGAACTCCACGTCTCCTGTTTGTATTTGTAGCTTAGATTTCTCCTGTAATTATAGCTTTGCGCCCCTTCAAACGCAGCTGTTGACGAGCTGGTGAAGCGCCTTCGTCTTGAAATCCAACGTCTTAGCTACGCAGGGCAGTTCCGCATTATCCGTTTCGGAATCCAAGGAAGCTGCAGCCAAGACGCCAAACAAGTTGAGCTAGAAAACTGCGTTAGGAACGCCGTAAAAGACAGAATCACTAAAACGAATGAGTATTTCAGCAACCTGAGAAAAGAGGTATTGTTCTGGATTTAAATGTCATTGCGGTGCGAACAGTTCTTTTTTAACCTTGGAGAAAATCCAGACGGGAAAAACGTGATCGTCTGTCCGCTCTAGTAAAAACTTTGGTTGGACATTAGTCAGTGTACCCCAAACCCCTTATTTGACATAACGAATGTCTAATTTGGATACCGTATGCCAAATGCTGGGCACTTGTGACCAAACCCTGATCTTTTCAGTATAAAGGAATTCTGACTGGTAGATTTCTGAGCTTACTTCAAATCATCAATATTTCATTGGGTTAGAGTATCCAGCATTTGGCTTAGGGTGCCCGACGCTATGCATAGCGTATCTCAAAATCAGGGATTTGTGGTAGACTTAGCATCGTCCCCTCTGCCTTGTTGACGTTGCCTGTTCAACATTGACGTAACTAAAGAGCAACTTTGGCAAGAGTGGCTTTTTGAATACTTTAACACTAGGCTGTGCTTTCAACAAATAACCCATGGTTTTTGCTGTTTTAAGCCTTTTCTGAGACCCGTTGACTTGTAGCGAAAACAGGAAACAATTTACATAACCGGTCTTTCTGGTGGAAAAACTTCTCGCAGACAACCGTCGACAGTGTGATACGCATCAAAGGTAGCAAAACACGGCAAGTGAGAAGATCAGCGTGGTTTTATTAGAGGTGTTAGAATGTACCGTGCGAAATTGGGGTCTCCGGGTTTAGCAATATATGGAGTGGTTACGGAATATAGGTTGCATTAGTATTATAGGTAAGACAGGTTCTTTAATAATTGTATTCTTATGGCATAGGGACAAAGAAATCGGGACAAAAAGCAACTTCTTGTCAAATAGTCAGCTAACCAGTCCATCGGTTGATTCTCTCGCAACCATAGCTTATTTCGTATCATACCTTTCACTTTGTTCAGGACGGGACACACACGGCGAGAGCAAGGTATGATTAAGTCGCGACAGTAAGGCATGTTATTGAGCCAGAAATAATGATAGGTTAGGCCTTCAGCTCCATTTTAACGTTTGACGTTTTTCTTAGATGGTAATTCTGCTGAAGGATCTCCAGATTAAGAAAATGGTCAGAGACAGAGACGTTCAAGATACTGGGAAGCTTCGATTGCATGTCGAAGCAGACGCTAAGTACGCCGAGATGAAGAAGAGGTACATGGAAGAGGTCGACAGTGTAGGTCCATCAATCTAACTTTGATATTCCTATGCCCATGCGAATCATATTTGATGGCGATGAAAAGAAAAGTCAGCTATCTCGGCCCCCGATCTCGACTTATGTATTTATTATTACAGTCGGTGTTAAGCTTTTAGCTTGTCATGATCACTAGAAAAATACAAACAGATGGCAATATTAAATAAACTGAGACAGACAAGCAGGTTCGAGTGGCTAGCTTGAATCTTAAGAGTACCCTTGCCAAGAAAATATAAGGTTCATAAATGAAGAGACGAAATAGAAAGATCTACTGAAAGTCCTGCATACTGGAAGATGGACGGTTCATCTACTCCCGACACGGATTTCTACTATCCAACTAGTAGTTAGTAAATGTTGAGTTAAGGCAGGACGTGTAAGATTCACATTTTATAAGTAGTGAACTGCAAGACCAAAATGCTCCTCAGCCGGGATTTGAACCCAGGACCCTCTGCTTACAAGGCAGGCTCTCTACCATTTGAGCTACCGAGGGGCTTGTGAACAGAGTTCGCACACCACTACAGTACTCTGGTAGAAGCCGGCCATAGGAACAGTGATCCCACCCGAAGGCAAATTCTCTAACCAGTTCACATCCCCATGTCACGGAAATGAATTATAATAAATAGATGGCACTTTACACAAGGGACTTGTACCGTGACCAACAAACCACAAACAGTTTTTTCGAATACGATTTAGAAGTCTATAGGACTCCATTTTCGGAATGTTACGTCCGAGCCTCCCAGTATAATAGAAAATAGGTTCAAAAGCCCCCCACCCCACAGGAAATCAGTTTAGCTGCTTAAACCGTAGAGATGAAGCTAAGAAGGTGAAAAGTGCATCATCTAAACGAATATTTTAGCCTACATTCGCGATTTCTGTCGCCGCCGTCACGGATTAACCGAACACACGCGGTTGTGAACTCATAATGTAAGGACTACTGTAGAGCTACTTTCTTCATAGTGTAATGTCATCCATTTTCGGAAAGTGGCATTTGATACGTAACGGCTCTGTCATGCTGACGTGTAGTTATTCTAGCATAGCTGTATTTACTTCTGGTGTGACGGTACGCCCATCCTTAAAGCAAAACTCCTACTAGAAATGATCTTTTCACAATGAATTGGATCAGAATAAAACTTTCTCGAAAATACCATTACTTTCCATCTGAATTTAGAGATTTCTCGTGAGCGCTTGACGACTCTTCAGAGCCTTCCTGCTGTCCGACGCGGCGGCTGGGCGCAAAACTTTTGAAAACTGAGCGCGCCTTGAATAAAAAGTACGAAAAATAAACAAATAAAATTAGTAAAAAACAGAAGATTCTCATATCCTTGTGTGTGGAAGAGTTGTCAGCGGACGTTGAAGATTCTGGCAAACTTTGCACTGTGTAACGGGCAAAACTTGTCACGGCCGAAAAGGCACTGAAAATTCGTAGGCACAAAACGAAACAATGGAGAAAGGTGAGGATTTCAAAAGCTTATAATTCCATAAGGGAGTTAGGTATATTCTTAAAGGCAGAATAAGCAAGAGGGGTCCTTTAAATAGGTCATTTACCACGAGAAGGTTAACCACACTGTGAACCCGTCTCGCCATCACTGCTGGGAAAGCTAGGAGCGGCCTAGCTCTGGCATTCCTTGAAATCAGGCGTTTTTGGGTCGTCTCCTATCCTAAACTTGGTTCTTCATTCCCCGATTGATCACTTGGTAATATAGTAGGCTTATTTTGTGTTACGTTAGGCCGCAACCGATTTCTGCCAAAAGTCCAGCAACAATGGAGAATTGAATAAGCTGCGCAAGAGCTTCATGCAGGATGCCAGAATTGTAGCAACGACGCTTTCCTCAAGCTCTGCGGAGAAGTTCGAGAAACTTGTGTTTGATGTGAAGAAGCGGTTCGACTTCTGCTTCATCGACGAAGCTTCGCAGTGCACTGAGCCCGAGGTACTGCAACCGCTTGCTTTTGGGATGAAGAATATGATCCTAGTTGGTGATCACAAGCAGCTGCAAGCTACAGTCGTTACAAAGGTATGGATGATCCGTCGCTTTATCAGTCATAAGAACGTCTGCTGGAAACTGCTTTGTCCCAAACCAAGACTCGCGTAGGTATAGTACTGCTCTATAGTAGCGGATCAGTTGAATAAAAAGAAGGGGGGCAAGGGGTTACTCAACCACACCTTTTCCACTATGACCGGCAACTTAGGTACTCTATTAGCGGATTACTAATTTCTATTGTAATGCTGTTGCTGCTCTTTATATTTCGCTTTGTATCACCGGGCTGGCTTGCCCAACATATTTTA
This sequence comes from Branchinecta lynchi, assembly GCA_023053575.1. Lineage (NCBI taxonomy): Eukaryota > Metazoa > Arthropoda > Branchiopoda > Anostraca > Branchinectidae > Branchinecta > Branchinecta lynchi. The sequence goes on from JAKZAP010000005.1 coordinate 591,864, forward strand.
TCTGCTATCGTAATATCAATAGTGACTTATCGTAACGGACCAGCTGCACTTGCAGACAGAAGGGCTGCCAGGGTTCTCGATGATACTTTTCAGATATGGAAACTCTTGAGTGACCAGGCTTTGTTACCTCTCCCGGCGTCCAGGATTGCCTCAGTTGCAGGACGTATGTCAGGTCTCAGGTCTTCGACCATCCTTGGCCACTCCGATGGTTTTCTTCAGCCAGGGACGGTTTTGATGGCTTTGTAGGTGTAGTAGGGTAGAGTAAACTTTTTGTACCCGTAACGATTCGGAATGTTACGCCTCTTCCCAGTTGGAAGTCGGAATTTTGGGTATCGTGAGAAGCCCCCGCTCACTCGTATAGGATGTTCTACCAATGTTGGAGGTTGCATCTTCTTTTCACACTTGCCTACGATGCTGACTATTAGAGATCGAATGGGTTGTTATCACGACTGCCCGTAGCCCTACGTTGCCCTGTTGTAACTATCTAATGTCCACTTGTCTGTTAAGCGTACCGTACGGCAAGGAAGTGCCATAAAGTCCTAAATGCACATATTTTCTTTCCAGTCTGCTGGAACGTCCGGTTTTGGTCGCTCAATGTTTGCTAGAATTGCTGGAATTCTCGAGCATGACAAAGGAGTACCATGTTTACGAATTCAGTATAGAATGCATCCTGCCATCTCTGCCTTCCCCTCTTGTCAGTTCTACGATGCTCGCCTGATAAGCGGCCCGGGAACGGATCGGATGGTTGGGCTGAAGCCGTACATTTGGCTTGATGTCATTGACAGCGTAGAAGCAGCTCAGGATAAGTGAGTATTAAAAAAAAAAAAATATTGCTATAGTCTTACTTTAACCAGTCACCTTGCCACACGACAGAACCGCACGGCCATAGATTAAACCGTGTGAAAGCCCCAGAAAAAAACTGGAATGCCGTACCCTTTTTGGCTACCCTCTGCCACCAATCCGGTCCACCGATTTTTTTTTTTTTTTAGATTAGATTACGTTTATTATAAACAGATACATACCACATAATCTGCGCAGTGAAAGTCCCGGGAGGCTTGTTAAATAACAGGTGAAAAGCCAAATTCACATCTATATTTATCAGTGAAAAATAAATACTACTACTAGTGAAAAATAAACACTACTACTAACACCACATTTCTAATTACTAAAACAAATACTAAAGAAAAAAAAGAAAGAAAAGAAAACCACTGACTCTTGCTTACTCTTTTTCGAGGAAAAACCTTTTCACTGTGGTCTGAATGCAGCAAGGTGCGGCGCTTCACGGATTTTACTTGGAGTTATATCCAAACACGCGTAGCAAAATTCCTGATAATGAAGGATGTACGAAAAATTTGCAAAATAATAAGGCAGTAAATTATTAAAGTATTTGTGAACAAAAATGCTAATTTGGCAATCCGTTGTTTTCGAAACATCAGAATGGTAGAAGACCGTTTGTGCAGTCCTACTGCTGTGACGAAAGGGAGAGACATGTCTAGCCGATAGTCCCTACAGAAGCTTTATAACAAAGGACTTGTCCATCCTTGTGTTAAACGTTTATGAGAATATATCTGTTATGACCGTTTCAAGTGTTATAGGTCGAGACAAAACTTCTGTTATCACCCTTTTAGGTTTTATTTGTCGCGAACAGATAACGTTTACCTCGCCTCGCACTGTATACTGTTTATGTTCCAATTTTATAACTATCTGAGTATATACTGTAAAACTAAGCTCTGGTTTTCAACACATTATGCCCTGCGTTGGCTGTTTTAAGCCTTTTCCCAGACCCATTGACTTCTATCAAAACTCGTGAAGATTCAGATAACCGGTACGCGAACACTTGTCGGGAAAATAATGCGCATGGAAAACCGTTAATCGCAAAAATTAGCGTGGTCTCGTTGGCGTGTTTAGAAATGTACCATATGATATTTGGGTCTCCAGGCTTAAGAATGAATGACTGCAATTCGGAAATAGGTTGCATTGACATTATAGGTACGACGGAGGATGCGCAAACATGTGCTCCTGTTTTCCAACTTGTGTCAAAGTGGCACTGGAGCATCCTCAGTCAGTGGCTTCGTCTTAGTCGCACTAAACATTTTACGCCACATTTTCTGGGAAGATTTGTGGAATTTGTAATTTGGTAGGACTGTGGGTTAGTCCCGATGACTAATGGATCGCGTTGTCGTATTTGCCGATATAACAGAGAGGAGAACCGTAAAACTCTTTCTTTTTTCTTTTTGTTTATATTCCGCGTAGCTTCTTTGTCATTTGTTCTTGCTCTAGGTAGAACTAAAACAAGTGGCTTCTTCTCCACCTCCAACTCGGTGACGTTAATACACTTTAAGGTCACATACACTTTCGTCTTAAACCTACTATCTTTTTGGGATCCTAAAACGTAAGTGGAGGGATATTTATGACATCGCAAAAATGTCCGTCTGTCTGTGAGCACGATAACTCTCGAAGGGAATGAGATGTTTTGATGAAACTTGGTGTGAGGGTTCATTTAGTCAAGGGTAGGGTCAAGTTCGTAGATGGGCTTTTTAGCTCTACATTTAGGGGTGGGGGAGGGGGTTCAAGTTAAGGGACAAACAAAATATTCTTAAACAGCTAATATGAAAGTCGATTATGGGGTAAGAAGGCATGCTGAGCACGATAGTGAAAACCTTTTTCTCGCCAGACAAGTAGTTCGTCCGGAATCCGGCAAAACCGGAAATTTGGTTAAAAGTAAAAGTCTTATTTGGAATTGATTAAATGGTCGATTTCGAGGTAAGAAGACATGCTAAACACGATGGTGAAAACCATTTTCCCGCCGGACAACTAGTTCGCCCGGAATCCGGCCAAAACCGGAAGATTTCTTAAAAGCAAAAGTTCGATTAGATGACAGATTAAGGGGTAAGAAGAGAGGCGAGTCTGTATATGACGATCATTTTTTACTCGGACATATAATTAGTCCGGAATCCGGTTGTAACCGGAATTTTTTTTAAGTCAAACTTTTATTCAAAGTTGATTAAATGTTCTTTACAGGGATAAGAAGATAAGCTGGATTTGTTTCTGAATTTTCTTTTTTTGTTGGACTAGTAGTTCGCTTTTTTTTTTCGGGCGAAACCTGAAACTTGGCAGAAGTAAAGCAGGAAGTCTCGGTCAGTATCGTCAAAGTAGATATGGCCTATAGAGGTATATCTGAACTTGGTTTTCTCTGATGATTAGCCTGGCGAAGACTGGATCTGGTGAAGACAAAACCCAATTGTCTGAATCAAATATTAGATTTTTGGGATCCCATCGACACCTTTGGTCTTGTTATACTTTATCAACTTTAAATTTAGTTGATAAAACTTTATCAAACTTTTCATTTTTAACAACAGTTCAGACACCATCAGTCAACGCGGGGAAATCGTAAATGGGTTAAGTGTCTTTTCTTTTTATTCAGCAAACCGATTTTTGAGAAAATTCAGAACTTGCTTCCGAGTCCTACATGAAACTTTTGTCTTGTTCCACTTGAATGAGACTAGTGGACTTGACGAACTTAAGGGAGGGGAGTAAGACATCCGCCTCATCCTTTTCCTTTGCAGCAATATTCGAAACATGCCCGAAGCTTTGCTGGTGGCTCGAGTCACCGAAATCATCCGCAGGAATATCCCGCAACAGTTGTCGATCGGAGTTATTTCCCCTTACAATCATCATAAGATCTTAGTCAGGAAGGAGATGGAACGAAGGTACCTAAGCTATACGTTTAAGTGCAGTATGGGTATGTTGCATCGGACTACAGTTAACTTCGGACGGTCTAGTTTTTCGTGATTTTAATGATAAAATTCAGAAGCACCAACCCACAGACCCGTCGGGAATTATATTGTCTGAAGTTACGTAACGTTTACACAGGGATGCGCAGTTCCAACAGATAGATCAGATTTTAGATTAAATTTAATTACAAATGGTATCAACTTTAGTCATGATTCACACTGGATAATACACTATCTTTTTTAACGTTACAGAATATTTCCGATATGAAAGGCTAACAATTGTTCTGTAACACCAAAACATGATGTGTTATCTGTAGGAATCACGCATCCTTGTGTTAAATTTTGAGGAAACTTGTTACAGTGTTGAGCAGGTGCGTCACTATGGGGGGGGAGGGGGGGACTCCCCCCCAAAGGTCTCGAGAAAGCACTTTCGTCGGGCGAAGCCCGGCGAAAGTTCACTTGTTTGTCGGCACGAAGCGCCGGCAAACACAGAAAAAATTAAAATTTTGTATGCTTTTGTCAGATGTCGCTCTACTCGTTGACACATTGGGCTCTTTATATACACAAGAAATGAAATCCTGCAATATTTGTCGGGCAAAACACTGAAGAAATTCAATTCTGCATGCTTTTGTCGTGCCTCGGTATTCTCGTCGGCACACCGGTTCTTTTTATACGCAAGAAATAAAATCCTGCAATATTTGTCGGGCAAAACACTGAAGAAATCGAATTCTGCATGCTTTTATCGTGACTCGGTATTCTCGTCGGCACATCGGGTTACTTTTAGACATAAGGGATCCAGAAGAAATAAATTTTGTATGCTTTTGTCGGGCGTTGGTCGACTCGTTGAAATCAAATTTTGCAAACTTTGTCGGGCGCACCCGGAAAGTTCAAGTTTCATCGGCACAAGGGCGTATTTTTAGACGTAAGAAACCAAGTTCTGTACAGTCTGGTCGAGTGAAACACAGAAAAAATCGAATGCTCGATGGTTTTGTCAAGTATCGGCATTCTTGTCGGCACATCGGGTTCTTTTTACACGAAAAAAAAAACAAATTCTGAAAATTTGTATCGGGCGCATGTCCAAGTTCAAGTCTCGTCGATACATCGGCTTCTATTTACACGTACTTAATAGTCTTGTCGGGCAAAACACAGAATACGTAATAAATCAAATTCTCTAAACATTTGTCGGGTTCAGATTTATCCAGAAAAAATACAGATTTAAAAAAATTTCGCCGGCGTTGCTTAGTTCAACTTGTTCTGGGTAGGTCGTTGGAAGCTTCACTTTTTGGCGAAAGTTGAAACGAAAATCCAAATATGTGAGTTTAAATATATGAATTTACATCAAAGGAACAATCTCAACTGATGCATTACAGTTATTTTTACAATAAAAATTCAACCGCGGCGCATTTTCTAGTATTCTCTATTTGGAAGAACGGTGTATCATTTAGTTTTCGTTTTAGGATAGAAATTCTTGGGGTTTGAAACACATTAAAAGCCGGAAATTGTATGGTACTATAGCTAAATTTTTTCGAAAAAAAGTAGATTTAAAAAATTTAGCCTGCGGCGCTTCGTTTAACTTGTCTCGGTATAGTCGTTTGAAGCTTCGCGTTTACCGAAAGCTAAAATGAAAATCCCAATATGTGAACTTTATTATACGAAATTGTACCAAAGGAATAATCTCAACTGATACATAACAGTTAGTTTACACAAAATTTCGCTTGCGGCGCATTTTTTAGTATTCTTTATTTGGAAGAACGGTGTTTCATTTAGTTTGGCGTTTTAGGATTGAAATTCGTGGGGGTCTGAAATACCTTAAAAGCTAGAACTTGTATGATAGGTAGGCTATAGCTAAATTTTTTCCGGAAAAAGGTTGATTCAAAAATTTAGCCTGAGGCGCTTAGTTTAACTTGTTCTTGCTACAGTCGTTGTACGCTTCGCTTTTTAGCGAAAGTTAAAACGAAAGGCCAAATATGTGAACTTTAATATACGAAATTATATCAAAGGAATAATCTCAACTGATGCATTACAGTTAGTTTTACCCCGGTTCTATTCTGTCTTATCGGGAAATGTACGCCGCGGCAACGGCGTTTTTTGTTGGCACATTTTTTAGTCCGTCGGCACAAACCGGACGTCCCCCCCCCCCCTAAGGTAAAAGGCTAGTGACGCCCCTGGTGTTGAGGCTGCTTTGGACGGAGCTACTTTAACCCAATAGGAGTTGCCTCTTCGAAGGTGTTTTGACCGAAATGACATTGTCGAAACCGAAATACATCCGTAGCATCAAACTTCTAATCAAGAAAAAATAATCAGATAGAACCTCCGTCTCTCTGTCTCTGTACTATGACTATGCTGAGTCGAGTATTTCCTCATACCTTTTCCGCTGCGATTAGCTATATGGCTGTGAAACTACCTTGAGGAAAAGTAGGAGACAAAGCTGATTGGTTCTTTCGACGCGCTCAAGAGCGGGTCAGCGCGTGGAGTACGCCTCCTGCATTTTCTTTATCTGCGATGAGCAACGGTGAATACGGAAGTAGAGTAGACAGGTAAAAAGCTACAGTAAATACCTCTAAGTCCGCTCAGTTTTATTGGGGTATTTATAGTCGATGCATGGTACCAAAAACAGAGGTTCTATCTGATTATTTGTTCTTGCTCTAATGTAGTGGTGTGGGTGCCTTCACACAAGTATAGACACGTTTTGGAATAACTTGTTTGATAATCAGTGGGCATGGGCACTGTTCTGTTTAGTCATTGGGGGGGGGGGCGGGTTCTGGTAATGCCCTGAATTAAAAATTTACACGGACCCACGTCAGTGTAGACTAAAAGTCCGGGAGTCATTATTTCTAACTCACAGAACCCAACTCCCAAGGTATTGCCAAAACACTTTTGATAACCCGCGAACGCAAACATATTTTCGAGCAATTCGGCGAGGGCAATTAAAGTGGTTGTGGGGGGGGGGGTCTTTTAATTCTTCTGACACAGTTACGATGGAGATTTCTGGACAGAACTTAACGGACTATCGTATGCTTGAGATGACTAGAAGGGGGGCATGGGACTTTACCTCGACAGGGCAAACCTTAGCTGGTATTCTCACTACCTATCCTTAAAAGTGCCATATAAGTTTACAGCTCTTGTTCGTTTTGCTTGTAAACGTCGTCACATCCGTGTGCTTACTGGGATGGTTGGCAAATTGGCTTCTTTTGGGATGTGTGGTTTTAATGTAAATTTTGATTCTACAGATTTTGTATTACTTATAAAGCGGATTGCAAACAAAAGCTGTTTTAGCTGTCCAAACAAGTAAAAAAGAATACAGGAACAGGGCTAACAGGACACAGAAATGGAATAAAACAGCTGAGAAAAAACAACTGTCGCTAAAAGAATGTTCTGTTTATTTTGGCGTTCCTGAAACAGAGAACAGTAAAGTGCAAAACATGGAAAAAAAAAACAGATAGATTGCCCATGCCCAATCACCATGTTGTAAAAGAAAATTCCGGCTGTGTTGCGAAACTAATCTCGGACGTGGCTGCCAGTTTTCAGATTCCTTTGTTCGGAATTTGGTCTCCCAAGCACTGGGAAAAAAAAAAATAAAAAAAAAAGCTTTCGATCTCCTGGATCATGCGGTTGCTTTGGACGCCATTTCTGAAACGGGTGCAAGTCAATTTTCTCACTGTATCATTGCCAGTTTTCTCTCAGACCTGAGCCAAGTTGTTAAACTGAATAGATCCGTCTCCGCAGTTGAAACAATAACTTGCGGTACCCCCCAAGGTACTAAGTTGGGTCGTCCTGATTTTTCTTTGTTCTGCTAATAATGTTGCTAAAGATTTCCTTCATAGGTACAAATTTGCAGATGATCTCTCCCTTCTCTTTATTTATAAGCTTTCTTTCACACTTCCGAACAGTTCTAATCCGGTGCAAGACTCCATAACTTCCCTTAAAACTCAACTATCAAGCAAGAAAATGCAAATTAATGATAGTAAGTCTTCGGTCATGCGGTTTAGTAGACTGCGGAAGAGAAACTGCTGAATATCCATCGTCATTCAGGCAGTGTAAATCAGTTAAATTGCTTGGGTTATAATCGATGACGATCTGAAATGGAATTCTCATGTTGACAATATTATCCGTAAAACTAACTTTTTAATTAAATCACTCTCCACTCTTAAATCTTTCGGTTGTGATACTAAAATCCTCCTCTGCTATTATAAAACTTATATCAGTCCTCATCTAGAATATGCTTCACCGGTTTGGCATTCTCTCTTTCGGCAGAGCTCGCTGATTTCCTGGAAAATGTCCAAAAGAGAGCAGTGAGAATCATTCTGGGTGATCATAATATTTCATATGAAGAGGCTCTCATTAAACTTGACGTTCCAAAATTAACTGACGCAGAAATACGCTTTCAAATAAGTTTCGAGCTAAGGTAATCTGTTGTCCCCAGATAGCACATCGATTCCCCCCTCCCCTCCCGTCTTCCGTGCGTCGGTCCGAGAGGAATACTGGCAATCAACTTTTTCCACATCCTGCTAATTCGTCTACCCAATTTTTACGTAGTTTCATCCCATCATTTATTTCTGGTAAAATCTTGTAAGTGTATTAGTTAATTTGTTTCGTTTCTTTTTAGACTTTGTAAATTTATATTCCACTTCTAGCTTTTAGCTATTTGGAATTAATTGGATTAAATTTGATTGATTGAAAAAAAAAAAAAAAAATCGCCAACTCTCGGAAAATGCGCGAAAGAGTTTCGCACAAATAAGTGTCCAAGATGGTGGGAAAAAAAAATGCTGCATATGACACACGGGAAAATACGGCAGTTAAATTGCAACGTTTACAAGAGGATCCACCTGTGTCGGTGCAAGATTAAGTTGCGTTTTCGCAGATACCATGGTATCTGATACCACGGTCTAAAGTCGTTTCCGCAGTTACCCTGGTAACCGGTTTAAACCGGTAACCCTGGCACTGTTAAAAAGTGCTTTTGCAGTTATCATGGTATCTGGCCAGTTACCGTGGTATCTGATATTCAGATACTACGGTCCGGTCGTGGTATCTGAAAAGCTATCTCACTTCCATTAGATTTTGTCAAATTGTTGGGAAAGAAGTTTCGCAATTAGTGATTTAACTGGATATCAGTTTTTCTTTTGGGATGACTTTTAAAAGTGCAATTTCGGCAATAGCCGTATTTGTAGAGCAGCTGTATACCAGATACCACGGTAACTTGCAAAAACGACTAATTGCTCAGGTACCATGGTATCTGCAAAACTGCAACTTGGTATTATTTAGATTTTTTTTTTTCATTGCAGCGGTGTCGTTGATGTTCAGGTTGACACCGTAGACGCCTACCAGGGGCGGGAAAAGGACGCCATCGTTCTGTCTACCGTGAGAGCTCATGGTGGAATCGGCTTTCTCTCCCAGCCGGAACGGCTCAACGTCGCTCTGACGCGAGCTAAGTATTGCCTAGTGATCTGTGGCCACGCCCCCACAATGAGAAAGAACGAGCTTTGGTCGAAGCTCATTATTGACGCGGAGAGGAGAAACGTCATCTTCAAAGTGACTTCGAATGAGCCAGAAGAGAGGCTTAGAGGCCTCCTTCTGGAAAGGAGGGCCTGAGCGATCCTTTTTTTCTTTTTTTTGCTGAGTCTGCAACGACGAAGAATAGAAAAGTGATGCGTGATACCGGCCACACACCGGTTTTGCCCTTCAAAACCGCAAAAGCAGACCGGTAGAGCTTGCAGAATGTGATATAAATACGGAAGAAAATATTTTGTGTTTTATGCTGTGTCGCCCTTATCGTCAATTATGCTCATTGCTATCATTAACGCAAGTAGATGTTATGCTATGATTTCCTTTAGTGGGAGACCAAGAAGGTTTGAGCTCTCTGTTCCCTTTCGTTCAGCGCACCGATAACATTCAGTGGGTAAAAATAGCGTAATAACTGTAACAATCTTGGGTGTTGTCGGTGCGTTGATTTCTGCTAGAAAGGTAACTGACACCCTTCTGTGTGTTCTGTCGCGGAGGGAAAAATAATCAAGAAGTGAGTGCTGCCACGGCAGAAATGTATAGAAGATACTGGTATATCCGGCTAATTTTGTTCCTTCGTTTTAAGTTGTGGAGGTGTTAGTCAATTCAGTGTTGACAGTTGCAACATTCGCCATTGCAGTATTGGCAGTTGTACACTGGCTTATTGCGCAATTTATTATAAGCAGAAGGCCAATGGTATTAAAGTGTCTAGTAGTTCTTAGGAACAACTTAAAAAATGCATTATCCAGGTTCGTTACCCTATGTTGGGACTTTCATACCAGTGGCCTCCTGACTATTACTTTAGTTGACTGTTTTCGGCAGGATAAGCTATGAGATAGCCAGTTGATGGGATAAGGAAGCTAAGCGAGCAAGATCAAATCTTTCGCCAGCTTCCAGAACACCTCATTAAAAGTCGTTTCTTATTTTCTCTTCTAGAAATGCTTACTCGTTCGTCTTCTTTTCGCGCACACTGACGTTTACATGAACAGATATTGGGAAGCGGGTGCACTTAAAGTTTAACTGAAAAGGTCTTTAATAGGACAATCTAGTTACCCATCACTTATTCACTTAAAGAAGCTTGAAAACCCGGGGAAAGTACGTTGCTGCGCTATTCTCCAATAATCGATTTTCAAATAGTGGAATTTCCTTGTCTGATTCGTATGCTCTATGCGCTCGTATCTGTGTTGTATGCTCAAGGAAAACGATTTCCGATAAATAAGTTTCATATAGTGTGTTCCGTAAGCTGATCACTGGCCACTGAAACGGGCCGCGTATGTAGTGAGGTTCAGTTTTTCTGTGTCATAGTAGAAGTTTGCTTTCTGAGGACGACCGTAACTCCCTTAACATAATCCAAAAACTGCAGTGTTTTCAGTTAAATGATACAAAAATAAGTTGGCTTTTCAGTTAAGCTTTAAAGGGAGCCCTCGCTGCGTGACCTGTTTCTGTTCTAAAATGTAAGGTAATTGAAAATTGAGCTCTCTTAACAAAGCACACACTTCTTCGGCTTTTTGTAGCCTCTCCAGGTCCTTGAAAAAAAAAATCATAATCTACTTAGCAAGTCTTCTGACAAATCGTCTTGCCGGTAAAAATAATCCGATGAGCCATCGAATAGAATGAATAGAATAGAATAGTAATTTATTCGCTCACACTTTCACGGTAACAAGAGTTTTGGTAACGGCTGTGTTTGGCTGCTATTGGTTGGAATGTTGGGAACTTCGTAGAGACTGCTTGCTCTTGCCTTTCCCTTAAATTGTTGTGTGTGGAGGGAGATACTCATTAGTTGCGTGTTTGCAGATACCATGGTATCTGTTACGACGGTAACTGGATCTGCAATTAGTTGTTTTTCCAGTTAACGTGGTATCTGATATACGGTTGCTCTGCAAAAATGACAGTTGCCGAAATTGCCCTTTCCGAAGTCATCCCAATAGAAAAACAGATATCCAGTTACATCACTAAGTGCTAAACTTCTTTCTCACGAATCTGACAAAATTTAATGAAAGTGAGATAACTTTTCAGATACAGCGACCAGTTACCACGGTCGGGCCGTAGTATCTGAATATCTGATACCACGATAACTGCAAAAACGCCATTTGACCGTGGCATGAGATACCACGTAACTGCCAAAAAGTCTTCAGACCGTGGTATCAGATAGCATGGTATCTGCAAAAACGCAACTGTTGTAGATATTGTAGACCAAAATATCTGAACTTCCTCAGCGCAAGCAAATGAAGGCTGTTGTATTTGTATTCGTTCGAGCTGGAGTTGATTTGTATGGTTAACGAAACACGTTGAGCATCAGGGGGTAGAGCTTCCTATCTAGGAGGTCCCCAGGAAAAGAAAGCGAACGATTAAATCTAGACTCCAGCCGCGTTCGATTTACCCTTGTATCGGTCCTCTCTCAGTGCTGTTAGCGAAATGCCGTTTTGTTTAACTACCGTGTCCGCTTAATTCCGTTTTATTTGTCCTGTCAGCTGACAATTGTCATTGCCCTGTCAGACAGGAGGCGTGAATGATGACATGATCTCGGGGCAAGTTTTGGTCCTGTCTCGGGTAGATTTCTCGATGCGTTTTATTTGTGATGCTTGTCCATTGAGTTGTTCACCTGACAAGGCTAAATAAAACGGACTTAAACTTTGAGAAGGCAGTAACAAAAAGACAAGGAGGACTCAAATCGAACGCACCTTTCGTTTTATGGAGAGAAGAAAGTGCTTCACTTTAGCTAAGAGTCCAACAGCGAACGGTTTGACGTGTGTTTTTCCCTTCTTAAAATTACGAATTTTGTCAAAAAGAAAGATGTAAAAAACTAGTTCAGTAAATGAGCCTTCTTGATTATAGCGTCACTACTACTGTAACACTGGTAGGATACTCTGTAGGCTTACCGACGAAACGTCCCCATGACAAAACGTCCCCATGTCAAAACGTCCCCAAGCACAGATTTTTAAGATCGCCTCGATCTTCAAGTGCATGATGGAGGGAAAACAACTTTAGAGTATGTATTACCGATGTGGGAACATTCCTTATAAGCAGGAAAGATCGGACATAGGACCGGTTGCATAAATTTATTGTTTTCAGTTAAAATATGTCGTGTAATATGCCTTGCAACTTGCAATTGACTCGTAATTGATCAGTTCTAGGTCGTTTGAAGCAACATGCACAATCTGAGGAGCACCAATATGCTCCTCAGAGAAAGGGGAAGCCCGCTGTGGCTCAAAGAGAGTAAAACAAGGAAAATGCAAAAATAAGCGTAGTGCCGTTATGCTGGTTAAAAATGACATGGGAAGTGAGGAAACGAAAGCGGATGGAACGATTATTTAGGTAGAGAGACATAGTTAATCTAGGTTAGACGGTATTGATCCTTTCAAAAAATCTTTAATAATAAATATCACCAAATAAAATATCGAACAGAAGCGAGATCAGTGAGTTATATCGCAGCGTAAACTAACACACAAAATAAAAACCAATTAAATAAAAGATAAACACTAAATCCAGGAGCAACACTTTGGTCGGTTTCTTGAGTATCGGTTAAATACTGAAGTAGTCAACCCATCGTGGTTTTCAAAAGTTTATATTCTAAAAATTTGTTTTGTCTGAACTGATGACGCAGTCAGTAGTCTCATAGGCCTAGCTATCCCTCAGCGATGAAAAAAAAAATTCTATAGCCGGTGACGTTTCGCCATGGGGACGTTTTGATCGGGGACGTTTTGTCGTGGGGACGTTTTTGTCATGGGGACGTTTTGTCACGGGGACGTTTCGAACGGGGACGTTTTGTCGACAACCCAACCTGTAGACGCACGCTTTAATTCAAAATTAGACATGCCTGATGAGGAGGGCATCCCAGGCAGGGAGGGACAATATTTCAGCGTAGTTATAGTGTCTTCTTCCTGGGCTCACTGCTAAATTGTGAGTAAGAATGAACACGGGTGTAGAATGAGATCTGAGACTGACGGTGGAAAGTATGACCTATCATAAAGGTAACCTATACCTATATAGCCTGTACCTATAACTGTACCTGTCATAATAAGTTGTCAAGTATTGTTAGTTATCAAAGACCTTCCATTGCCTATCCTTTTGGCGGAACTGTCGTCCTCCGACATATGTAGGGTTCTTAGTTTCCCCTATCCGTCATGAGGCTGGATGTATTATTTTTGGGATCCCAAAACGTAAGGTGACGGATACCTATGACATCGCAAAAGTTGTCCGTCTGTGCGCACTGTAACTCTCGAAGGGAATGAGATATTTTGATGAAACTTGGTTTGAGGATTCTTTGGGTCAAGAGTAAGGTCAAGTTCGTAGATGGGCTCTGTAGCCCTACATTTAGGGGTGGGGGAGGGGGTTTGAATTAAGGGGCAAATGAAATATTTTTAAACAGATAATGTGATATTCGATTATGGGGTAAGAAGACATGCTGAACACGATGGTGAAAACCATTTTGTCATCGGACAAGTAGCTCGACCGGAATCCGGCCAAAATCGGAAAGTCCGTTAAAAGTAAAAGTTTTATTTGAAGTTGATTAGATGTTTGATTTGGGTGTAGGAAAACATGCTGAACTCGACGGTGAAAACCATTTTCTTGCCAGATACGTAGTTCGCCCGAAACCGGAAAGTTTGTTAAAAGTAAAAGTTTTATTTGGAGTTGATTAGATGTTCAATTTAGGGTAAGAAAACATGCTGAACACTTCTATGAAAACAATTTTCTACCCGGACAAGTAGTTCGCCTGGAATCCGGCCGAAACCGTAAAATTGTTAAAAGTTTAAGTTTTATTTGTAGTTGATTAGATATCCGATTTAGGGGTAGAAGAGATGCTGAATCCGTGTATGACAATCATTTTTTACCCGGACATAAATTTCGACCGGAATCCGGCTGGAGCCGAAAAATTTCTCTAAGTTAAATTTTTATTTGAAGTTAATTAGATGGTCTGTATTGGGGAAAGAAGATACGCTGAGTTCGTTTTGAGCTTTTATTTTTTCGCCGGACAAGTAGTTCAAAACAGATATGACTTACAGGGGTAAACACACATGCTGACTCCATATCTGAACTTGGTTTTCTCAGATGATTAGCTATTTGGCCTTAATCTGTTCCTGAATTTAATAGTAAAAACGTTCAAGGAGACTGGCGAAGATAAGACCCAATTGTCTGGATCAGATATTGAATTTTTGGGATCCCATTGAAACCTTTGGTCTTGTTTAGTGTGCGACCAAGTCAGCTTTCTATCTGTCCACAATAGAGCGAGAGTGACATCTATTTTGATATCTACGGGAAATTGGTGAGGAGAAATATCGCCGAGAACCAATGCTAGGGGATGGCTCGTATGGGTATCTATGTACGAAAGGTCATCTCTTGAATTGCTATTATGATTATCGTCGTATATAGTGGTAGTCTAATTTTCGTGACTATTTTTTTGCATCCGACTTGGGATACAATAAGACTTAAGTTGTTGAAATAAAACTATAGCGACTACCATGTCACGGCAGTTTTGCCCAAACCATGGTAAACATCCATCTCACCGGAAGTCCCGTCTTGAGGCGAGACCACGAAGACGCGCCGCTATTATTATTAGTTGCATTTTTGCAGATACCATGGTATCTGTTACCACGGTAACTGGATCTGCAGTTAGTCGTTTTTGCAGTTATCGTGGTATCTGATACACGGTTGCTCTGCAAAAACGACTATTGCCGAAATTGCACTTTTCGAAGTCATCCCAAAAGAAAAACTGATATCCAGTTACATCACTAAGTGCTAAACTTCTTTCTCAACAATTTGACAAACTTTGATGAAAGGTGACTTATCAGATACCGCGATAAGTGGCCAGATACTACGATAACTGCGAAACCGACTTTAGACCGTGGTATCAGATATCATGGTATCTCCAAAAACACAACTATTATTATTATTATTATTAGTTTTATTACCCATCATAACGTATAAATATACAAAAAATGGTGCAGGAAAGATAAGGAAAAGCTAAACAATACACGACATTACGTAATCAACAACAGATTATCAACTATTCCAGGAATCTAAATATATCGCTTGTCCGATCAAGATCTTGCCTATACCGTAGTAAACGTTTCTGCACAGCAATTACAGGCTGGGCTACTCCATTAGTAGACACTCGGCATGGCCGCGCGCCGCCGTTTGGCGCAGTTTTCCAGACTTTTAGAACTATGCTTTCAGAATTCTGGGGGCATACATCATTAGCATCATTTGTAGCTAAACTGGTGTTATAAGTAGATGAATTGTAAATAAATTCGGTTGATTAGACCATCCAGGTATTAATACAACTTGAGCTGCTGTAGCGTAACGCGTGCTCGCGCCGTTCCGTGGGGACTCCCACAGCAGAATCTATGTTTCTATGGCACTTACAGTCTCATGCTACCGATCCCTTTTTGGGATCCCAAAACGTAAGTGGAGGGATACCTATGACATCGCAAAAGTTGTCCGTACGTCTGTCAGCACGGCAACTCTCGAAGGGAATGTTATATTTTGATGAAACTTGGTGTGAAGACTCTTCGAGTCAAGGGAAAGGTCGAGTTCGTAGATGGGACCGATAGCTGCTTATTTAGGGGAGAGGGAGGGGTTTCAAATTAAGGGGCGAAACAAATATTATTTAAAAGCTAATGAGATAGTTGATTAAGGGGATTCGAAGATGGGCTCTGTAGCTCTATATTCAAATTAAGGGGCCAAAAAAATATTTTTTAAAAGCTATTGAGATAGTTGATTTCGGGGTAAGGAGACATACTGAATCCGAATATGAAAGTTATTTTCTTTCCGGACAAGTAGTTTACCCGGAATCCGGTGGAAACCGGACAAAAAATGTGTCGACCAATTTTCTGCTACTTTTGGGGATCCCAAAAAGCTGGCCAGCAAAAATAACTGGCCATTATCTGGGCAGTGGGAATGGCAAACTCGGGAGTGGGAATGTACGTGGACCAGCGGATCCAAAGACTATACAGTGGAAAGAAGGATCGAAGAACGGTGCTACAAGGACGTTAGCTAAAGCGAGCCCTTAAACAAATGGTTACAGGGTATACTTGGGGTGAAATAGAGCTAGCTTTTCTTTGGCGCTTTTTCTAGCAAACTTTTAACCTTCCGAAATGTCACCAAGATTGCAGCCTCCACTATTTGCTACAATTGCTTGCAACAAGCTCCACTAGCGAGTAACTAGAGGCGTAGATAGCGAGTAACTAGTCACTCCACGCGGACTCCGCGTACAGAAACAGCGAGAACACGGGGAAGGCTTCCAAAATGGATTTTGTTCGAAAAATAGAGATGAAGTTGACGGAATTATTCTGGATCAACTTTATTTTTGGTTTTGTTCATTCTGATTGTTTTTAATTAATTTTGCATTGCAACAACACCGGCAAAAATTGATTCCCTCCCGAATCTGAAAGGGAGTCCTATTTGATGATGGTGATGATAATCGAAAAATTCCCTGTCCTTTGGGACTCGGGACAAACAAAAACATAGTGACTCATCAAGTGGAGTCATCGGGGAACCACGAGAATACGCCATAGATAAGATAGCACACATTTCTGAAACGCACCTGTGACCTTTTTGGCTTTTGGCTATCATGGAGGCACCTGTAGTTGGATAATATTATAAACTGTATATGCATCTGTAATTGTAAATCCTATTCACACATATTCACCCTGTATACGCAAACTGCGCGGTCACAATAGCGTTCAGTTTTCGAGCAGCCGGTCGTCCAGCCAGCTAGATTCATGGATTTTATGAAACGCTGCGGCAACACTGCGTCGGAATTCAAAAAGTGCTAAACATGCTGTTAAAAACCTGCTTAATTTTGAAGAATCGTATCGTCTCTAGACTGGAGTGTCAGGTACGTGCAGAGTACGTGAAGCTCAAATTTAGAGCTATCAGGTTTTCTGATATAATAGTGCCCACAAAAGAACCGCATGATGTATAGGGCATCCCCAAATCAGAGGATTTCTGGTGGAATTGTCTGGTCTAGCCTGGGTCTAGCTCAACCCTCCTCTAGGTGCCTCTAGCTAGGATAGTTTATATCAAGTAGGAATCTTTTGCATGTAAAATACCTAAGTTGTTAGGTGACTACATCTCTCGGAGGACAAATAGGTTGCATTCCACTGAGTTATTATCACTTCTAGGCTAACATCTTGACAATTAATTCTGTTATTTTTTCATTTCATGACCGCAGTCCTGGATTGGAAGATAAGATAATTAGGTCCTCTCTTATAATTTTTGTCCCAGAAGAGTTAGGATCATTACAGTTTACTTAGAATGGTTGGGGTCATCACAATCTTGTCTGTCAATCTTGTCGATCTTGTCTATCGTCTGTTGCAAATATTATTGATTAGTTCTAGAGAGGCTGATAACTACAGTAGAGGTATGCTTACTTGAACACTTTTTTAACTGTTCCAAGTAAAATAGAAGAGAAAAAGAATGGAAAAGAATAATAACAGACTTGATATCAGCTAACATTGTAACAGACAACTTTTTCAGGGTTATCCTGGCACAAACTTAAAGTAGAACCTTGAGAGAATCATATACAACAGGATTTATTGGTTCTCAGAGAGAAACAAGCTAATTCCTCAAACTCAAACGGGTTCAGAAAGCACCATTCAGATATTGGCATCGTCATCCGCCTAACAGAAGAAATCCGACTCTTGTTCAGTAAAGGAACCATCCTCATCGCTGCTTTCTCGGACTTCGAGGGAGCATACGATAATGTCAAAAAGACAAAAATTTATAGAAGGCTTCTCCAACTTGGATTCCCAAAGAAATTTTAATTTACTAAAAAGGTCCTTCCTCTTTTGAAGGGATCTGCATGTTTTGACCACCATGTTCTCCATTGAGGGTACATTCCTTGTGGCAAACTTTTCAAATTCTAAATTTGAAGACCAGGAATGTGTTCCATCCTACATACCGTAGTTACTATGCATGATGTCACAATTTCTGGCTTTTTGCCAAGGCTGGAACGACTTTTCTATTTTCTGGCAGAATATCGTGCCACAGGTGAATCCGACCATCACATTTCAGAGATCTGTAGTTACTACGTTTACTACGCTCCTGAGTGGGGTAAGCAAATAGTTACTATTAGTTACTATTTCGAGAAGGTTGGAATGGTCAGCGTAGTAACTTTTGGTGAGGTTGGAATGGAATATTAATTAATAGTTACTATTTGTAGAAGGGTGGAACACGCTCCAGATGTCAGTTGAGTCACTTTCAGCCATGAGTTAGCAAAATATTAAGAAAATGACAAAAGCATGAGTGGTTACTGTACTACAAGTATTCATACTAAAAAATGCCTGGTTTGGCTTTTAGTTTTTTTCTTCTGTGATCGTTCACTGTTAGCAGACGTTCACATAAGCATACCTCTACTGTACCATAATAATACATGTCCAGTAACTTGCTCCTCCTTTTATCATTGTATAACTTATAATCTATGTGACTTGGAAGAGGCTTTGGTATATCTGCAATGGAGAGATAACTATGTATGCTCTAGAGATATTATCATCAAATAAGTAGGTAATCCTGCGTAATCCGAACAGAATCTCCAAACTCCCTTCCAATAATTACTGCTTGTTAATTCTCAAAATCGCTTCTTATCTGCAAACTGGCAATGCTCAACTCTCAGTCTATACTGTCTGTCTAAGATGCGCCTAAGAGTTAGATAATTGAACCTACTCATGCCAGGTGGATGCTACATGTTGAGGAGTGAGCTAACCAAGGCCATATCCTGGGGGGGGGGGGTGAGGGGGTTGACCCCCCCCCCCCCCCCCCCCCGAAACATACAAAAATAATAATTTGTATAGGCTTTTCCCTCTGATCTGTGTCTTTTTTGTACATTTTGTCCGAACCGCAGGCAAACCCCCCTCCCCGAAATAAATTCCTGGATACGTGCCTGGAGCTAACCATGGATACTCTTGATGGCCAACAATAAAACCTAATATACTGATTCGTACTGCGAAATCCAGGCCTATGAATCATCAGATTGGGAAAAGAAATTGCAAGCCTGGTGTTATTTAAAACTTTGCGGACAGTGACTACGGATACGCAGTATGCAGAGGTGTCCCAGGAGGGGGGGGGGTGCAGTACCCCACCACCTTTTTGAGATTCGGTACAGTTTTGGGCCGGAGGCACAAGATTTACTAAAATTGTTCAGTATTTTTTCGATAGCAGAACTATTGGTAATTTTACTGGGATTGGGACATACAGAATCCCAAATAGGCTATCGCTACAAATCTATTCGATATAATGATCGGGATTCGGGATAATTGCCAATATTTGGCAGTTATCACGAATTCGGTGAAAGAATCTACTGAAATTATTTGGTAATTTTTTGATGCCAGAACTATTAGGTATATTTATGGAAATTCGGTAGTTACACAGAATGTCGAATAAGCTATCAGTCCAAAAATATTCGGTATCCTGATTGGGATTCTGTAATTTATTCAGTATAATTTTCAGGATTCGGTAGTTACCACGAATCCCGACTTTTGTTCCAGCTTTGACAACATTACGCCGAATTCGATACCAAAACAATTCGGTACAATAGCCGGGATATGATAGTTATACAGAATCCCGAACATGATATCGGTCTAAACTTATTCGGTATAGTAACTGGGTTTCGGTAATTTATTTAATATAATCGCCAGGATTCTGGAGTTACTACGAAATTCAAAATGCAGAAAAGGTCAAGTGAAGCGAATAACGAATGGCGCGTCATTTGACTGGGGTTTTAAGTCAGTATTAGGATTGAGATTTCGAAACGTTAAAAGCTGGAATCTGGATGGAAATAGTTGAATTTGGCAGGAAAAAAGCTAACTTACTACGGTAACGCTGCTGCCGAAACGTCGCTCTAACCGGTTTCTGGAACTTCATAGAGTCTCGGTATTTAATCCACGGTAAATGATATAATTTGTAAGAGAAGCTGTTGAATTTTAGTCTTTAGTTTTTTATTTTATCTTTAGTTTTAGCATTTAGTTTTGGCGTACAGGAAAAAAAAAAATGGATATCGAAAATTTTCGCCTGCAGTGCTCGATTTAATTTTGTCTTGGGTACAACAGATAGAACCTATTACTGCAATCGTGCCGGGCAATATATTCTCCGAGTGAGCTTCTCAAAAACGCCGCCTAATAGTTGGACTTATCATCTTTCATGCTGCCCTTTAATGTTACTCTTCCTACGTATTTTTTTCTGTTACATAATTTTAAGCTTGAATTCTCAGTTTCTAGGATTCGATAAAGTTTTTGAGAGATTCGGTAAAATTTGGCTCTGCATCCCCCCCCCCCCCACACACACACACGAAAATGCACTTGCGACGCCCCTGGCAGTAGGCTGTGGCACAGCTGTAATTTTAGATTTTACAGGGTCCTGACTCAAAATATGTTTAGCAGCTCCTTTCTGAGATTCCTGGGATCGTTTTCGAAGAAGCTCGGACTGTCTTCTAAAGCTTTCTTTGATTTTTAACCTGATTCTAGGCTGTTCAGTTAAGTCTGGTACCAAATGCTGTTTTATTCACACTTATATCAGTAACGACCTAAAGTTAACTCATGAATTAAATCTATCTTACTTCCGTGTAAGAGCTTGAGTGTCATTGGACTAGACAACCTTCATATATTTCACTAACGTTTATTTTCTTTTTTACAGAGATTCATATCTTCTGCTCCCAGGACCAACGTCATCACACTTCCTGTGTCACTTCAAGCCAAAATTAAAGAGAAGGTTAAAAAGAAAGAATATGCCAGGACTAAAAGAGGACCCATGACGTCGGCACTAGAAAATAGTAGTTTCGATCCTAAGGATGAAAACTCAACTAGGAAGGTCAGTCCGGACTATTTTTACAAGCCATAGGTTTGTCTAGAGTATATGAATACTTTGCCGTAAGCCAAGTGTTGCGGCTGCATTGGTTTTATTCTTCAGGAAGAAAAGAGGTCTCTGAGCCTCTTTTTACTGCGTAGTATCCTCCCCAAAAAATTTTCACCCCTACTTCCTTAGATCAGAATGTCAAAATTCCCAAAAAGTCACAAAGTTAACTCCAATTGCTCCAACAAATGAACGGTACAGAAAAAGCTTTGTTCCATCTTTCGAGAAGCTCTAAAATAAATATAAAACAACACCCTAGTCACTTTTCATTTTCTTTTATTTTGATGCTCTGTTTAAATTTGTATTTATGACATCAAAGATTTGTGAGAAGAATTTGTGTTGCGAGAGCAACACTTTGGTTTTGTCGTGTTTTTTTTTTGTTTTTTTTTTCTTCCTAGTACCCCGGTTTGCGCTTGTTATCAGAAAGTGGTAAAGGTCTAACCTGTGCGGTTTTTACGGAAACTGTGGACCTTAGGCCGGATTGATGAATATAACATTACATTTTGGAAAGCTCCGTAGAACTCTTGCCTGGGGCCAAAAAGGATGGTTTTTGCTTGTAATTGAGCCACAGCCTACAGTGTGCGAACTAAAGTGGAGCTGTATAGCCTATGTAGAGGACTATCTGAAGTTATGCAGCCAAGCTTTCATTTCATCAAACCATGTTTCTGCTTTCGAGTGGAAAGCTCGGTTCTAGCAGGCAAGCAGACAAGCACCAGTTTTAAACTGAAGATGGACTAAAATCTATAAGTGCGAAATATGTGCGGCAGTTCCCTGGCCACACAGCCAATACATCTTCTTTGAGTGATAAATAGAAAAATTTACAGAATAAAAAAGTATCATTTTCCCACGGGTCCGAAAGTGCTGCCATCTATTGTTTCTAACCGTTTCTGTTTGTGATTTCAGCTGAGTTTAATCAATCCATTTCTTACACTTGGGAGTGAGGAAGATAAATGAAATCAGATGGGCGTCATAAACTTTAAAAGGTCTCTCATTGCTGAAGAAATTAGAGCTTATCCTTTGCTCCTTTCTAAGTGGTGAAATTAGAAAGTTCGACTACGGCAAAAAAGTCAACTTTTGAACTAATACAGATAGAATTTTTCAACGGCATTCGGTAGCCCTCGATGAGCTGATCGTAGTATATGCCATCTGTTTTTTGGTACAAAAATTCCTTCATGAGATACAACAGGTTGAAAGTTTGGAGGGGTTGACAACTTCAGTAGTGAGGTACACACTGAAACCAAAAATAGGCCGATCCCAATCGTGAGACGTGTAGGGTACTTGTAAGCAACATTCGGCTGTTAGACCATGATCATCTTCGGCCATGAGGGGTTAGCAATGTTGGTAGCTGGTGTACCTATTAGTCTTATTATTTCTTTCCTGTGTATTTGATCGTGAGAACAATTGACACCATGTCTGTCAAGGGGAGATGGACTTGTAAGTATGAATTGGTTGGTAGAAGGGGTTCACCAGGGGCAAGAAACTTGTGAAAGTTGGTGCACATTTTTTTTATCTCTATAAATCAGAGGGTAAGAAAATTAGTCTCCTTGGTCTATCACTGTAACATGGAGTTAAGTCTTTGAGGGGTTGACAACTTTAGTGGTAGGGTACAAACTCAAACAAAGAATAGGCGGAACCCAATTGTGAGACATGTCAGGGACTGTAACTCTTGTAAGTAACAATTGGCTGTTATACCAGAATCATCTTCATCGGTGAGAGGTTTCCGACCGTGTTAACATAATGGATACAGATGATAATGCAAAACAACGACATAGTTTCGAAATAATTAGCAGCGTGGTATCTATGGTATTCTGATCCTGAAACGTTACGGATATCTTTATAATACCAACTAGATTACGTAAGATAATTTTCCAAGTTTTCACCAGTCACGATGTCGGCGATTGAAAAGGATAAAGTTCAACTGCAAAATCAATTTAGTCCCTACTTCCGATATTATGTTGTTTTTTTTTACTTGTAAGCAAAGATCCACTGTCAGACGTTAGACCATACTAATTTTCGGCAATGAGGGGCTTGTAACTTTTGCTAGTTGGTGTACCTATTAATCCTATTCTTTGTTTCTGGTGTATTTGAATTGAAAACAATTTGATACTATGTCTATCACGGGGAGATGGACTTGTAAGTAGGAATCAGTTGCTAGAAGGTGTTCATAAGGGGCTAGAAACTAGTGCAAATTGGTGCACATTTTATTTGATCTCTTTAAATCTGAGGGTAAGAGAATGAGCCTCCATGGTCTATCGCTGTAACTTGGAATTAAGTCTTTGACGGGTTGAAAACTTTAGTGGTAGGGTAAACACTTAAACAAAGAATAGGCGAAACCGAACTGTGAGACAAGTCAGGGACTTGTAACTAACAGTCGGCGATTACACCATAATCATCTTCCGGGCTTCCGACTTTTCCTAGTATGTGTACCTATTTTGTCTCCGGTGTTTTTGATGATAAGAAAAGTTTGTTTCATGTCGTCGTTCAAGAATCGGTTGCTAAGCAATGCCATTTCATGAGATGCTAGAATGGCCTATGGTGATGGCCTTTCACTGTAACCTAGAATTAAGTGTTAACGCAACGGATACAAATGCTAACGTAAAACAACGATATATGTTACGCAATAATTAGTAGGCGTATTTTGGTATTTTGAACTAAGAAGCTATGGATAGCTTTGTAATGCCAACTAGTTTATATAAGATAATGTTCCAAGTTTCCACAAGTCACGATGTCTACGATTGAAAAGGATGGAGTTCAACTGGCTGCAAAGTCAATTTAGTCCCTACTTCCGATATTGTTTTTTTTTTTTTCAACGCTGAGGGGTAACCATGTGATTACAGATTGCGCCATCAGTTCCGAAAAATATTCTTCATGGATTGGAACCTACCATTATGAAAACCTCAATGGGTTGACGAATGCAGCATTTAACCGTTAGCGAAGAAACAAAACCATAGTGTTGCTCTTGCAACACTTTAGTTGGCGAAGCCGAACAAAGGTTGCTGCAACATTTCACGTTGCCCAGGCAACGTAGGTCTAGTTTTTTTGTTGCGAGAGCAACACTTTGGTTTTGTCCTCGTTTTTTTTTCTATGCCGTCGATTTTATTTTATTCCTGGTAACTGGGAAGGGTCTAACCTGTGCGGTTTGTACGGAAAGTGTGGACCTTCGGCCGGATTGATGAATATGACATTACATTTTGGAAAGCTCCGTAGAACTCTTGCCTGGGGCCAATAAGGATGGTTTTTGCTTGTCCTCGAGCCAGAGCCTACGGTGTGCGAAGTGAAGTGGAGTTATATATCCTATGTCAGAGAGGACTATCTGAAGTTGTGTAGCGAACTTTTCGTTTCATCAAACCATGTTTCTGCTTTCGAGTGGAAAGCTCCGTTTTAGCACGCAAGCAGGCAGGCCCCAATTTCAAATTGAAGATGGACTAAAATCTATAAGTGTTAAATAAAAGCGGCAGTTACCCGGCCCCACAGCCAACATATCTTCTTTAAGTGATAAATAGAAAAATCTACAGAAACAAAAAAGTGTTTTTTTTTCCACGGGTCCGAAAGTGCTGCCATCTATTGTTTCTATCCGTGTCTGTTCGCGATTTCAGCTAAGTTTATCATTCGTTTTTTTGCACTTGGGTTTGCGGTAGGGTAATTAACAGATGTGCCTCTTAAACTTCAAAAGTTCTCTCATTGCTAAAGAAACTAGAGCTTACCCTTTGCTCCTTTCTAAGTGGTGACGTTAGAAAGTTGGCCTACGGCAAAAAAGTCAACTTTTAAACTAAGACAGGTAGAATTTTTTTTTCGACGGCAGTCTATAGCCGTTGATGAGCTGATCAAAGTATATGTCATCCATTTTTTGGTACAAAAAATCCGTCATGAGATACACCAGTTTGAAAAGTTCAAGGGGTTGACAACTTGAGTAGTAAGGTACACACTGAACCAAAAATAGGCGATAAGAGTTGTGAGACATGTAGAGGACTTGTAAGCAACAGTCGACTGTTAGCTCATACTTCGGCAATGAGGGGTTTGCAGCTTTTGGTAGTTGGTGTACCTGTTATTTGTTTCCGGTGTATTCGATGGTAAGAACAATTTGGTTCCCAATGGTAAGATATGCAAGGGACTGGTAAGTAATAATGGCTGTTATGCTACAATCATCTTTAGCGATGAGGGGATTGCAACTTTTGCTAGCTGATGTACCCATTATTTGTTTTCGGTGAACTTGATGTCTATCTCGGGAGAGGGACTTGGATTATATAAGATATTGTTCCAAGTTTTCGTCCGTCACGATGTCTGCGATTGCCAAGGATAAAGTTCAACTGACTGCAAAGTCAATTTAGTCCCTTCTTTCAATATTCTTCTGTTATTGTTTTTACAACGCTGAACAATAGCTTTTGATCATGTGATGATTCTTTTTAGAACATACCTTTTAAAATCTTCGATAAGTTGACAACTTCAGCATTTAACCGACAGCGAAGAAATAAAACCTAAAGTGTTGCGAGGTCGGCGAAGCCGGACAAAGGTTGCCGCAACACTTTACGTTGCCCAGGCAACGTAGGTCTAGTTGTTACCTATTTAGTCTAGCGAGTATTGTTTACCTTGATGACAAAGTCAAATTCGGCGTACTTGCTGTGATAGTAACTTTCTGAATATATTCTACTCTACTCTGCCAGGACTGCCAGTAAACTTTGTTACTATTTTAAGCTACTCGAGAAATGAAAATTATGTTTGTTAGCTTTTTGGTCTCGATGATTTTGTCAAGTTGAGGCTAGGACTAGGCAGGACTCTTCGGGTCGACCATTAGTCTGCGTTGTAGTGAAAGCTGTATATACTCGGTTTCACACTCTTTGTTTTTTGCAGATTCCTTTGATTGTTTGCAAAAACAAAAGTTTGCATCACTACAAAGGAATTAATCAGAATCTGAAGCATGAAGATATCGTATTGGCGTCTAGAGCATGGACACACAGAAAAGCATGTGGTGATCACATGACAATACTGTCTTCAAAAGGGGTACGTAAAGCATTGATCAAATAGGTGTAACAAGCTGCATGTTTACGTCTTAATACACATCCTTGTTCAAACTGAAACTAAAAGGTTCTTGTCAATGCAACGTTCGGTGTTGCCAGATCTAAAAGATCAGAAAAAGTGTTCTTTGTGCACCAGTATGAATTGACACCCATTGTATTGTAAAAAACTACTAAATTACCGGATGGACAGGACTCTCTCAAGTCTCTACCTCAAACTTGAATGACTGAGATTAGTTATTGCCAGGAACCTGAATGTTACCTGGCGGATTAAGCTGAAAGAACCAAGGTGTAGCTAGCTCCCTGGTGAAAGTGCACCTTGGTTACAATGTTCATCGAACTAACAGTAAGCAGTCGCAACAGAACAGAATGTGTTCTTTGGAAGAAAAGTTGTTGCTTCAGCTTCAAACAAACTAGAACCTTAGCGCTACCCGTGGCGACGCTGGCGATGCTGCTCTTTCCTCGGCCCGCTGTCGGAGACCAACCAAGCGATCTGATTGGCTCAAGCCAAAATATAACCCGGGTCTGTTCTCCTTATACGTCTTATTACAGCGCTCCTGAGGAAAAGAGGAATAGCAATAGACGCGGAGCTGGTGCTGGCAATGCTAAAGCCCTCTAGCCATGCTTTTCTATTTGCGTGTAATAACTGCCGAAGTAAGGCGAGATCAGGAACTGACTTTATGGGACAAAACAGACGGACTAACTGTGGTACGGCCAATGACGCAGTGCATACCGATTCCCCAGATACTATCCCATCAGGAAGTGTCGATTCCGAATCAGGCGAGGTCATTGAAAACGAAGCGGTCCGAAAAGGTAAATTTGTCTGCAAGTACTACTTGCGCGGCAAATGCACAAGGAGCGAGTGCACTTACCTGCATATTTGTGCCGACTATTTTAATAGACAATGTAGTGACGAGGGATGCATCCTACCTCGCAGATCGTTGTGTCGCAAATACGCCTGTGGCCTCTGTTTTAACTCAAGCTGCTCCAACCTCCATCTGCCTTTCCGTGTTAGGCTCACTAAGTCTCGAAACAAGGACAGGACGTTCCGTCGAGCAACCCCAGGAAAGACCCGGAATCAACAGCCAAAAAACGGGTCACTCCTCCGAGCAGTAACTCGGGGAAGACCTCCAATCCCGCTTATGCATCTGAAAATTCGGAGGCCTCCCCCTCCTCCCTTGAGCGTAGCCACCCCAGCTCCATCCCAGCGAGCCTGGTTACCTCACCCCCCCATGAGTTGGACTGGAACCTCTGTTCGCAACCAGCACCAGCTTGCAGCAATCCCACCACCCCCCTACGCAGTTTACCAACACCCACCACCTCCCAACGCAATATACCAACACCCGATACCGATTACGAACAGGTTCCTACCCCTGATGCTACAGCCGTCCCATGTAGGCAACTTCTAAACCGCGAGGTAAAGAGAAAGTGTTCCTCAAACCCATTTCCGAAAGTTCTCCTCTCAAATGTGAGATCTCTCGCAAATAAACTTGAAGAACTTGATCTAACACTGAGGAAACACTCAGTTGATGTTGCATGCCTGTCTGAGACTTGGTCCGCGACTGAGTCTCTAGTCGACGTTTCGGGTTATGATGTGTACATGTTACCAAGACTTGACAAAGATGGAAACCCTGTGAGTCATGGAGGTGGGGTTGGTCTGCTCTGCCGTTCATCAATCCCCAACCGCCAACTGAACACTAAAGTTCCTCGGAATCCTGAGTTTGAGATTCTGTGGGTATGGACCAGACCAAAGTACCTACCGAAGGAGGTATCTTCAATGGTGTTTGGTGTATTGTACTATCCGCCCAGGGGTCCATTCCGGAAAGACCTAGTGACGTATTTGCAGCTATGTGTCGACTCGATACGTTCCCAGCATCCCTACGCTGCAATAACAGTTCTTGGTGACTTTAACGATCTCAGACCGTCGTGGATAGCGGATACATTATCGCTCTGTCAAATCGTGAAAGTGAAAACACGTGACAGCAGAACGTTAGACCTAATATTTACGAACATCTCAGACTTTTACGATGCCCCATACAGTGTCCCCCCCATCGGTCTCAGTGATCACTTAACCATTATTTGGGAACCGAGTGAAAAAGTACCAGTTAGAGAGAAACGAACGGTTGTCTACCGGCCATTTACTCCCAACCAGGTAACTGTGTACAAAGAGTGGTTGAAAAACAAAAACTGGTGTAACGTCCTTTGCCTTACTGACGGCAACTCCATGACCTCGTCTCTGACCGAAGAGCTCTATGATAAATACAGAGAAGTGTTTCCTGAAAAGAGGAAAGTGATTAAGCCCCAAAGCAAGCCATGGGTGACAAAGGAGATGGAACAACTCATGGTGGAACGTGATTGTTTTTATGCTTGGGGTATGCTAGACGAAGCAAAACGGCTTCGGAATAGAATAGTGACCTTGACTCGCAAAGCGCGGAAAGAGTATGGTATTTTTACTGTCGCCAAGCTTGCTAACTCGGACCCTCGCACGTTCCATAAGAAAGTGCAAGAAATAATGGGTAGACAGCAAAAACCTGTGGTTGTTTATGATCAAGCTGGGGAGCCTGTAAGTGCTGACCTTATTAATGACCATTTTGTTGCCATTTGTAGAGTCCATCCTCCCCTTAGTGTGATGCCCGATCTGCCCTCAGTGTCTGAAATACCCATTCTCGAGATCGGTGCAGTCGAAAAGAAAATCCGTAACCTTGATCCTCGGAAAGCATCCTACCCGAGTGAGATTCCTACTGAGCTTATCGTGGAATGTGCGAGTGAGCTTAGCCCTGTTTTAACCGCTTGTTTCAATCAGTGTTTTATTGATGGCGTTTTTCCGGAATGTTTTAAGAGCGCTTATGTCACGCCCATACCTAAAGGGAAAAAACCGCAATCTGTAAATGACCTTCGACCGATTTCAAAAACGCCTATTTTGTCGAAGGTTTTAGAAAGTGTTATTTTTGAGTTATTGTGGGAGGATATTGAGCCTAACATTGACCCTCGCCAATTCGGTTTTCGTCCAGACCATAGTACTACACACTATCTGATCCGATTACTTGATGAAGTGCATAAGCATCTCGAAGTCGATGATGCTTATGCCGAAATTATACTAAGCGACATAGTCAAGGCCTTTGACAGTCTTGACCACGAAATCACTTTACAAGAAGCTAGAACTATGGGCGCTCGACAATTTTTAATCCGGATGATAGCTAGCTTCTTAACGGGTCGGCAACAGTGCGTTATGTTGGATAAAG
Organism: Branchinecta lynchi; assembly: GCA_023053575.1. NCBI lineage: Eukaryota > Metazoa > Arthropoda > Branchiopoda > Anostraca > Branchinectidae > Branchinecta > Branchinecta lynchi. The sequence continues at coordinate 621,195 of JAKZAP010000005.1, forward strand.
ATCGGGTTTCGTCCTTTCTCCAAATTTTTTGCGGCGCGCCTCAGGGGACGAAGCTTGGACCAATTCTTTTTCTTATAGTTTTTAATCGAGTTTTAAAAAGTCTGTTGAATCGTTATAAGTTCGCTGACGACCTGTCCAGTCTCGCGCTACGAATTTTATCGTCACAGTCGACCCAGCCTCCACTCTCACAGATATTTTCTACACTGACGCGTGACCTTGATGATGTTAAGTTAACAGTAAGCCTACCTAAAAGTGTTGTAATGAGAGTGTCGTTTTTAAAGCGTGAATTGCCACCTGTTGAAGATATCGGCCTCACTGTTCAGGACAAGGTTAAAATCCTTGGCGTTACAGTTGAGAGCGACCTGAAATGGCAATCCCACGTCATGGCCATAGTTCAGAAATGCGCTCTGTTATTACGGTCGTTTGCCGCGTTACGTCGATTCGCGATTCCTCCCAAGCAACTGAGGTCTATTTTCTGCACTTACATTAGGCCAAATGCGGAATACGCTTGTCCGGTGTGGCACCCTGGCCTCACCTCGTCTCTGAGTGATAAGCTCGAGGGTATCCAAAAGCGAGCGTGCAAAATCATTTTAGGGGCCCAGTATGTTTCATATGAAGATAGTCTTAGTGTATTATGTCTACCGACCCTTAAAGAAAGAAGACATGCCCTGACGATGAAATTTGGGTTCAAATGTCTGTCGTCTGAAACTCACAGAGATATTTTGCCTGAATATGTGTCAGATTTACGACTCCTGTACTAGGCAGTTTACACGGTCAATCGGTCTTCAAAAGCTAAGCCTGCCACCTGTAAATTCGACTGACCGGTACTTGTCTTCATTTGTACCTTATTTTGTACGTAACTTTAATTCCTGAGGCTGTTTTTTTTTTTAAGTGTGTTGAAAATAAGTTTATTAACATGTAATTGACTATCCGAAGCTAGCGTGTTTCTTATGCTATTATGGAGAATAAAGGAATTATTATTATAATCTGTATACGCCGTAATGCACCTTAGTACACTTATTTGAACAATGCTTAAGTTCTGTTCTGTTTTCTGACTCGTGTCATCTTCAGCATATGAGCTAACAGCGCGAGAGCGTCACAGAACACTTAGGGTGATTCTTGCGTTCATAAGGATCCGCTTTCTGAAAAACAAAATCAAAATTCGGCTAATAAAAATAGAAAAACGACATTTTCTTTTTCTTTTCTTGATCAGCTAGTTATCCCTCTAAGATGATTTGCGAGTGATAAATACAATTTCGAATATTTTGGTTGCACTTTCGGTAAACCGGCCTCAGCGAAAAACAAAATTGGATCAATCCATCACAGTAACAACAGAAAAACGTTGCGGAATCAACAAACAATAAAGCGACATGTAACTAAACCCGAAGAAGGATGCCGATTGAATGACATGCAGATAAAAGTAAAATAACGAGAGATAAAAAGTGCGTGTTCAAAGTGTATATGTACAAATCAGTTATTATTTTGTATATTTACAATTTACTGCTTGTATGTATAGTCATCCGCCTGAAAGCGCAAAAGCTTTAACCCAGCAAACGGCCAACTCTAAAAATCCATCGATAATTTGCAAGCACGTCCAATAAAACCTTCCTCAGAACAGTTCTGCTCACTTTCACTGATCACTTTCTACTCACTTCGTAGATTCGCTTTCCAAAACTTAGTGGAGGGTCAAAATAGCTTTGGAAAGTGAAGCGGGTTTCCAGTCGCAAAAACAGCCGGCGCAAATACAAGCGGTGTTTACCGGACCGCCAGATATACTCTTGATGACTAACTGTTCGTGTCGATGAAGAATCGCCTTGAGCCCAGAGTGAAGAGCCTGAAACATCTTTACAACAAACGTTATGGATTGGTTTTTCACAGGATTTGAATCAATTCAGAGGGTTCGTCTGGGTGACGTCTCTTGTTCATCCTAAGGTTAACGGACGTGTTTCGGACTTACTTTCTGTAATTACTACGTATGACGCCACGGATCCTGGCTTTTCGCCGTGAAGGCTGGAAAGAACTCTTCTGTTTTCAGCAAAATATCGTGCCACAGGCTAAGTGTTTTTAATCACGTCTATGGCTATAGTAGATACAAGCTGTTACTGCAATCATGCCCGGGAATATATTCTACATGTGGGCTTCGCCAAAACGCCGCCTAATAGTTGGCTTATCGTCTTTCATGCTGCCCTTTATTGTTACTCTTCCTACGTAATCGTTTCTGTTCCAGAATTTAAAGCTAGAATTCTTAGTTCTAGGATTCGGTAAATTTTTTGAAAGATTCGGTAAAATCTCGGCTCTGCACCCCCCCCCCCCCCACCGAAAATGCACTTGCGACGCCCCTGGCCACCACAAGGCATTTAACGACTGGCTGGTAATTTTTACCGACTGTTTTGGCAGATAAATTACTGTTTTCAAGAAAAAACGACTGTTTGGAAAAAGATCGACTGATCTTCGGAAAAACAGACTGTTTTGACAAAAAATAGACTGATTTTCAGAAAAACCGACTGTTCTCTTGAAAATTTAACTGTTCTGACGAAAAATCTACCGACTGGCCGACAACACTGGAGGGGGGAAGCCCCCCCCCCCTCAGTCGTGACGCCCCTGGGTAGAACACGCTCATAGAGTGTCGCCTTTTATCATTATTCAAAATATTCGTATTCAAATCGTATTCAATTCGTATTCAAAATAGAGAAGTGCTGCCAGTTTTCATGACAATCGAATCTCCCGCTTCGGCTTGACGCCTCTTCTACAATCATATCTTCTGAAGAGCTGGTGCCAATACTTTTGTCCTTGACTGTTTTGCATGCTCGTTATATTCTCAGTTTTTTGCCTTCTTTTGAACAGCCTCTTAATGCTGGAACACAGCTTAATCTACATTAATATTTTTCAATTTAAGCTATTGAATGACAAGCATAGTGATTTCTCACTTGTCAAACCTTCAGTTGTATATACAGTAACGCCTACGACACGGACGATGGGGATTTATCCGCTATATTTTTTTGAATAAAGTGAAACTTAATTGCTTTGAGTTGAAATGACAAAACAAAACCACACATCTTCTTCTGCCACATCCCAAAAACAGCCCTAGCCATCAAGAGAAGCAAATTTCATTCTATACGGCCTGTCATTTTTTGTCAGACTCCTGCGTCCATATTCGTAAACAGGTCGACAGACAGGACTTTTGCGGCTTGAATAGCCACCACTGTTGAGCTTCAGTTACACCAAAGCACACTCTGCAACTTCGGTTGTATTCGTACGTTGCTGGTGTTAGTGATGCGCCGGAAAAAAGAAGAATGGAAACTATGCCTGTTTTGATGTACTAACTTTACTTTTGTCGGCTTTCCTTTTATGTTTAACATTTTGGGACTGAGATGGCGTTCTCAAATAGGGAGGAGAACGCCATCTGTTTGAGAAATCAGCGGTCAAGTAATCATTTCTGCTGCGGACAAACGTTCTGGATTGAATGGTCACGGAGTCGAATTCCTACCAGGATTTTCGGCACCGTCGTCGATTCTGTACGGAAATGTTTAGAATTATTCGACTTTAGCTGCGTTCGTTGCACTCCGGTCTTTAACTGGTGTTTTGTCACCGTTATCCGGTTCTTCTTCAACGGTGGCTTGAGTGCAAAAACGGCCTAAATTCATGGTTTTGCATGAATTGACGAAAAGTTTTTAACTTCTCGGTAAACCGGGCTACCGAGCAGGTTCTGGTTAGTCCGCACCGGTGAGATAAGACCAGGCACCGGTTAGTTCAAAAACGGGTTGTAAGAATGGTGACTAGTCACCGGTGGATGAGGAAACGCCCTATAAGAATAACCGGAGACCACCGGTGAGAACTACCGTGACAAAGAACGCAGCTTTTATGATAAAAGGGTAGAAAGTCTGGCAATGAAAATCCGGATCGTTTCAGGATCGTTTTTCCACAGCATTTACTGACTCAGCATTAACTGACAGTATATCGCTCGAGTAAAATTCAGCGGAGGTATCCATTTAACACAGTCGAATATAGTCAACTGGCAGCTCGCCAAACTCCCCTAGATGACCAACCGTGGCTTCGTATAGTACTTCCGAGCCGTTCCTTCAAACCAGTAAATTCCAACCCATTACATTGCCTCTTTCTACGCCAAAGAGATACCTGGAAACGACCCATGAAAATTAAAATTAATTGCTCAGAAACTGACGAAATAAACAAATTGTATGGTCTATAGGTGCCGAAAAAATGCATTCTTCAAATGTTTAAGTTATAAGTTGTAGCATAGATTATAAAATAAAGATTGTAGTTTAAAATTTTGGATTGTGAAACGTATATGTAGCTTTCATGGGTTTGTGTCTGGTGGAATCGAAGACCAAGTGCCATATAGCGATTGTAATTTCTGTCCGTCAGTAATAATAATAATTTTATTTAAACCCTCCATACAAATACAATGTAAATGGTCGGAGGAGTTGGTAAAGAAACAAAAGAAAAAGAAAAGAGAATTACACAACAATACGATACAAAATTAAGCTGCGATAACTAAAAATAAACAAAACAAGAACAAACTTGAGTCACATGACTATACCAGTCTAGCCAGTGGAAAATCGTGCAGTTTTCTACTTCGATTAATAAAACGACTGGTTAACTCATTCATTTTTTCAGTTATTTCAAAAATATGGTACCTTTGTGATACGTAAGATTTCGGAACCATATGGGAATTCCCAGTAGATATTTGCAGTACCGGAAAAAATTAGAACGGACTTGTTTACGCTCAGTTTTATTCAAGGAATTCCACAGAGGGGTTAAAAAGAAGACATGGGGCGCGAACATGGCGTTGCATAGACGGCCAAGCGTAACTTTATCAAATTGGCCTTTAGTTCGTGCTAACATTCCATAAGTCTTCCGCAATTTTTCTTTGAGAGCCGCGATAACTAAATTTTTAGTGGCTTTAATGGAATTCCCATAACGGAGTCCGAGATACTCAAACGTATCCTTCTGGAAAACTGTCTTGCCACACACATCAACCACACGGATTAGCTGTACTTCTTCGTTCATAACGGCAAATTCAGTCTTGGAGGGCTCTATGCTTAGACCTATATCGCCAAGAGCGGACGACACTCTATTAATAGATTCTTGTAGGGATTCTAAATTATCACTCATCAGAAGTAGGTCATCTGCGTAAGACAGATGACTAACATCAATACCGTCATCTATCAGGAACTCTTCAATCGATCTTGTCGCAGAACGAAGCACATTATTAAATATTACGGGGCTTATGACTGAACCCTGTTTAACACCTCTTCGAATTTCTATAGGACTAGAAAGTTGTCCTTCAGAACGAATTCTTACTTGGGACTTTCCGTACCAATTCCACAGACATTTACAAACGAATGAATCAACCCCTGCCCTCAGTAGCGACAGGATTACTTGCGAATGTAGGACCGAATCAAACGCCTTTGAAATGTCTAATGTGCAAACAAATAGTGGTTTTTTCCGTTTCTTAAACTTTTCAACGATAGAAATAAACACGGCATGTGCGTTCTGAACACCGATTCCTGACCGGAAACCGAACTGATTGTCACCCACATCCGTTAGCGCCGTCACTACTGGGCACAGTATCTTTTCAAGTAACTTGGCTAACACTGAACAAACAGTGATTGGTCTATATGAAGAACAATCTTTAGGGTCTTTGCCCTTCTTATGTATACAAGTAACGACCCCTTGACCTAATCCTTGCGGGACATACTGTTGCGATACTATTGCTTGAAACAATAGAGCTATATGACATAATAATTTAGGGGTACCATACTTCAGATGTTCGGGCTGAATGCCATCTAACCCTGGCGACTTTCCTTGAGGAAGAAGCCGAATGAAAGATTCAATACAAGACGGTGTAATGGTAAGGAAAAATATCTCATTTTTCCTAGTTTTTCCGGATTCCCCATCCCTCCACTCACCTCCAGATGGTCGGATCGGGGAAGTGACTATTTATAATTTAATCCGGTCCAGTCCCTGATATGCCTGCCAAGTTTCAGTCGGTCTTTCGGTCCCGGTTTTGCTAGTTCGGGCACTTCCAGATAAGCTAGGACGATGAAACTTGGCAGGCATATCAGGGACTGGACCGGATTAAATTATAAATAGTCACTTCCCCGATCCGACCATCTGGAGGTGAGTGGAGGGATGGGGAATCCGGAAAAACTAGGAAAAATGAGATATTTTTAGCTTACGAACGGGTGATCGTATCTTAATGAAACTTTGTATATGGAAGGACCTCGTGTCTCGTGTCTCAGACGCTCCATTCTAAATCCAGACTGGATACGGTGGCATTGGGGGGAGTTGAAGGGGGAAACCGGAAATCTTGGAAAACACTTAGAGTGGAGAGATCCGGATGAAACTTGGTGGAAAGTACAAGAACAAGTCCTAGATACGTGACTGATTATAACGGGTTCCCTCACTTTGGGGGAGTGGGGGGGGGGGGGGTCCGAATTGGTAGTGATCCCGCGAGTTCGGTGATTCCTGATGTGCTGGGACGATGGAAATCGGCAGGCACGTCAGGGATCCGACCAGATTAAACAGGAAATAGTAATTTCTCCGATCCGACCATCTGGGGGGAGGTGGAGGGAGGGGAAGCCAAAATCTGGGGTATTTTTAACTTACGAACCAGTGATCGGATCTTGATGAAAGTTGATATTTAGGATGACCTCGTGTCTCAGACGCCCCACTTTAAATCCGGACCGGATCCGATGACACTTGGGGGAGTTGGAGGAGGGAACCGGAAATCTTGAGAAACGCTTAGAATGGAGGGATCGGGATGAAACTTGGTGGGAAGAACAAGCACAAGTCCTAGATACGTCATTGACATAACCGGACCGGATCCGGGCACTGTGGGAGAGTTGGGGGGGGGGGGGTCCGGATTTCTGGCGATCCCGCTAGTTCGGCATACTTCCTGATGTGCTAGGGCGATGAAACTTGGCAAGTATGTCAGGGATCGGAACAGATTGACTTAAGAACAGCCATTTCCCCGATCCGACCATGCGGGGGGAGTGGTTGGATGGGGAGTCCGGAATCTAGTGGCGTGCATAACTTTTGAACTGGTGATCGGATTGAATGAAACTTGTCTGGTGGAAAGAGCTATCGCCTCGGATGTTTCAGTGTCAAGTCCGGGTCGGGTCCGATACCTGTGGGGGGATGGGGGGTGGACCAGAAAATTAAAAAAACTCTAATAGTAGATGGATTGGGAAGGAACTTAATGGAGAGAACAAGCATTATGCCTAGTGCCGAGTGTATGCGGCCTGGATTTGCTATCTGGCGTCCGGGCCGGATTCGGCCAAGGTAGGGGGGGGGGGGAGGTACTGGAAACTTGCAGATAGGCTATGCTCCAATTTCAGTAAAACTTGATGGACAGGAAGAGGGAATTAAGAGATACGACGATTGTGTTTTCAAGTCCTGTTCGGTCACAGTAGGGGGAGCTAGAGGGAGATTGTCGGGAACTTTGAGGCTCGCAAGGGGGGGCGGGGAACTTTGAGGCTCGCAAACGAGTGTTAACCAGTAATAATAGGGGTTTGTTTACATTTAAAGCTTTTAAAGGGTTACAAGGTTATTTCTATACGTGTTGGTTATTGGGGAAGAGAAATGTCTTGGTTGTAAAGCTGTTTTTATATAAATGTGATAAACATTTTACTTTTACAGTCCACGTCTGAGCGCTTGCGCATTTGTTAGTGGTGTTCCTTGGAACAATCCACTATTGCGAACGCTGTAGCAGCTTTCAGCTTTGGTTTTCACCATATTTTGTGGAGCTCATAATTCGTGAACGAGTGCAAGTATCAAGTTCAAACTTGGTACACTAGTGGGTATTGGGTTGCCCGTATCCAGGAATTTATTTCGGGTGGGGGGGGGAGGGGGTACCTTTCGGGGGTGTTCTTTGCCTGCGGGTCGCACAAAAAAGACATAGATCAGAGTGTGCCTTTCGGGGGTCCCACCCCCCGCCCCAACCTGGCCCAGTGAACAATGTTCATAACTTGACCAGAACTGGACATAGGACGATGCAATTCCTTGTACATATAGATGGGGGGGGGGGGGGGGGGGCTGGGAAATCGCTTTTAAAGTTGAGCCTCCCCCACTCACCCCATTCACGGGCAAGTGGGCCCAGATTGCCCAGGAGTAAAGTTCGTTATCCGTGACAGGAATCAACAGATATCAAGGTGAAACTTGGTAGGATTGTGAGCATTGGGGTCTCTTTTTACTTTTTGCGGGTCCCAAGCTCCACCCCCACTTGGTTCAAGGGCAATTGGGCCCGGATTGCCATTTTTTTATGTTTTTAACTTGACAATGGCTGGAGATAAGACAGTGAAATTCCTTTGTGCTTTTGGATCATAGTGGTTGGGGATATATCTTGGAGTTGAACCACCTCCTACCCTCCCCATTTGTGGGTCCCATTAAAAAAGTGTTTGACCCGTGACTGTAATCAAATTATAAGCTGGTATACTTGAGGAAATAGAGGAGTAAATACGTATTTTGATCGGTCCCCCCCCCCCTTCCGTTCATGGGCAGCTGGGCCCAGATTTCCCATGAGTTAAGTTCGTCTGTAACAGGTCTCAAGTTCAAGTTTTGCATATTGGGAAGTTATAACTGTGGATGAGGATTTTGGTTTAACAGCAGTAAATAAAACGACGCGATGTACTTCTTCAATCAACTGTTAGAAACTGCACTCTTCTGTCTTAATGAACTATTGTAACCAAGGTGTACTTTACTTTAAGCGGGATTAGTCTGCTACGATTTGCTTTATTGCACCTGTTATTACCTTGCTAATGGAAAAGAGGTTTAAAGGGTTGGATTGGCTGTCAGACCATTAGTAGTAGAATATGTTGGAACTGAAGCTATTAGTGTAAGATCTTTAGCATTTCTTTGGATTTCTACTTGCAGTTATTTTACATTTAAAGTGGGATGATTACAAATAGCTTATTTCTATACTTATTTGGGGATGTGAAATGTCTTGGTTCTAAAGCTGTTTGTATATAAAGTGTGATAAACATTTTACTCTCACACTCCATGTCTGAGCGCTTGCGCACTTGTTGTATTTCTTTTGTAGGAGTCGTAGCCCAAAAAGTTGAAAATAGGAAAAAATCCTTAGAAAAGATACCACGCAGGTTTAAAAATCGAGAAAAAAACTCGCGAAGAAAACAAATCTCGACTCTTCTGGTCTCGAGGGGAAAGCCCTTTGAGGGCGGGAATATAGCCAACATACCTAGGTACTGGTAACGGTAATGCCACTAAGTGGAGTGGGAATTCCACCGACGGGGAAACCTTGTAAAGAATGGGGTGAATTGTATTTGCTTTCGTTGGCAGCTGATCTGATTTTTTTTTTTTTTTTTCAGAATCCAGCCTTCTATGATCTTGGTGACGATTTCCCGAGAGGTTTTTCAGAACTACCCTTGAAGTCCTCTTTAAAAAAAGTACTTCAGGATAAGGCTATGAAAGTTGCCACGAACATTCAGGTAAGTCAGTTGAATGTTTGGTGATGTACAGGGGCGTCGCAAGTGCATTTTCGGTGGGGGGGTGCAGAGCCAAAATTTTACCGAATCTTTAAAAAAATTTTACCGAATCCTAGAACTAAGAATTCGAGCTTTAAATTATGGAACAGAAACGATTACGTAGGGAGAGTAAAAATAAAAGGCAGCATGAACGACGATAAGCCAACTATTAGGCGGCGTTTTGGCGAAGCCCACATGGAGAATACGTTGCCGGGCATGATTTAGTAACAGCTACTATCTATTATAGCAAATAGAAAATTAAATCGAGCGCCGCAGGCGAAAATTTTCGAAATCCATTTTTTCTTGTTTTTGTAGGCTAAAATTTGACTGCTTCTCTTAAAAGTTCTATCATTTACCGTTGATGAAATACCGAGACTCTTAAGAAGTTCTAGAAAACGGATGGAGCGACGTTCCGGCAGCAGCAGCAACTGTAGTCTAGTCAACATACCACCTATGATAACATAAAGTGAGCGCCGCAGGCGAAATTTTTTTTTGCTTTTTCCTGCCAAATTTAATTTCCATCCAAATTCTAGCTTTTAGTGTTTCAGAATCTCAATCCTAAAACTGGCTTAAGACCCCCGTCTAATGCCGCGCCCTTCCACAAAATAGAGAACATTACGAAAAGTGCTGCCGGCGGAATTTTCGAAATATTTATGGTTAGATATTCTTTTTGGGATCCAAAGTAAAAGTAAGGACTATCGGTGATATCACAGACCATCCCTTTTGTCTGCGACCAGTGCTTCACTCGACCTCTTCTGAGTTTCGTGGTAACTTCCGAATCCTGGCAATTTACAACGAATAAGTTACCGAATCCCAGTTATTATACCGAATAAGTTTAGACCGATAGCGTGTTCGGGATTCTGTATAACCACCGTATCCCGGTTATTATACCGAATTGTTTTGGTATCGAAAGACTACCGAATAATTCATATACGGTTTCGTCGAAACTGGAACAAAGTCAGGATTCGTGGTTAACTTCTGAATCCTGGAAATTATACATAATAAATTACCGAATCCTAATCATGACACCGAATAATTCTGAACCAATAGCTTATTCGGGAGTCTCTGTAACTACGGAATCTCCATAAATATACCGAATAGTTCTGGCATCGAAAAATTACCAAATGATTTCAGTAAATTCTCTCACCAAATTCGTGATAACTACCGAATACTGGCAATTATACCGAACCCCGATCGTTATACCGAAGAGATTTGTACAGATAGCCTATTTAGGATTCTGTATAACTACCGAATCCCCGTAAATCGAAAAAATACCAAACAATTTTAGTAAAATTTTGCTTGCGACGCCCCTGGTGATGTATACAAAATGGTGAACTAAAATTTCTTCCTGTAATTTTATAGCTTTTTATAAAAAAAAACTTCGGTAGCCCTCCAAACCCACAACCTGTGCCCAGTTTTTAACAAGTGAATAATATAGTGCGTAACTTAGTTGTCAAAATCGTGTGTATTTCTTATAGTATGTATATGTTAATGATTGGACCAGATGGTTTTTGGCATAGTTCTGTCTTATACAATATTTTGTACTCCTCAGTTCTGAGGGAAATAAATGAATAAATAAATAAACATTGAAAAAAATTTGATAAAAAAAAAACAATAATACTCCAAATTAAATTTGTGTATAAATGAAAATCAGTTTCGGCCAGTAATATCAGCTCAAATCATCAAATCGTTTATTGACAAAGTAACTTCGCAGCTTTCTTCGTTAGAAGATGCTAAATTACACTGGTCATACAGTAATAAAATAAATATATTACAGTAATTATTCACTTTGATAAAAATCTCTGTAAAAAAGAGCACAAACGAGTTCATGAACCTTCAAGCCGTCCTCTGGCAGACACTAGTTTGTTTTATTCAAACAATGTTTACAACGGATACGTCAGCTATGATTCTTCATCAGCGATATTTCGGCCTTTCTTAGCAAGGGTCCTCGTCAGGCTGTCAATCCTCTGGTTCAGCTTCGGGGAAGGAAACAAACCTGTAACCTAGTTTGTTTTGCTGTCATGTCCTGCTATTTTTTTTTCGGAGTATCAGGGGGGAGCAACGATCGGTTGTTCTCATTCGGTAAACAGGATTTTGCATTTTTTCAACAAAACATCTTGAAGTAAAGAGGCTTTTTGGGATCCCAAAACGTAAGTGGAGGGATACCTATGACATCGCAAAAGTTGTCCGTCTGTCCGTCCGTCCGTCCGTCCGTCCGTCCGTCCGTCCGTCCGTCCGTCCGTCCGTCCGTCCGTCCGTCCGTCTGTCCGTCCGTCTGTAAGCACGATAACTCTCGAAGGGAATGAGATATTTTGATGAAACTTGGTGAGAAGGTTCGTTGGGTCGTCGGACCAGTCAAGTTCGTAGATGGGCTTTGTAGCTCTACATTTAGGGGTGGGGGAGGGGATTGAAATTAAGGGACAAACAAAATATTTTGAAACAGCTAATGTGACAGTCGATTATGGGGTAAGAAGACATGCTGAACACGATGGTGAAAACCATTTTGTCATCGGACAAGTAGTTCGCCCGGAATCCGGCCAAAACCGGAAAGTTTGTTGAAAGTAAAAGTTTTATTTGAAGTTGATTAGATGTTCGATTTAGAGGTAGGAAGACATGCTGAAGACAATGGTGAAAATTATTTTCTCGACGGACAAGTATTTCGCCCGGAATCCGGCCCAAACCGGAAAGTTTGTTGAAAGTAAAAGTTTTATTTGAAATTGATTAGATGTTCGATTTAGGGGTAGGAAGACATGCTGAAGACGATGGTGAAAACTATTTTCTCGATGGACAAGTATTTCGCCCGGAATCCGGCCCAAACCGGAAAGTTTGTTGAAAGTAAAAGTTTTATTTGAAGTTGATTAAATGTTCGATTTAGAGGTAGGGAGACATGCTGAAGACGATGGTGAAAACTATTTTCTCGACGGACAAGTATTTCGACCGGAATCCGGCCCAAACCGGAAAGTTTGTCAAAATTAAAAGTTTAATTTGGAGTTGGTTGGATGTTCGATTTAGGGCAAGAAGATATGCTGAACACTTATGTGAAAACAAGTTTCTACCCGGACATGTAGTTCGTCCGGAATCCGGCCAAAACCGGAAAACTGTTGTCAAAGTTTTATTTCTAGTTGATCGCATAAGCGATTTAGGGGTAAGAAGAGATGCTGAGTCCCTGTGTGACAATCGTATTTTACCCGGACATATAGTTCGACCGGAATCCGGCTGGAATCGGAAAATTTGTTATAAGCTAAATTTCTATTTGAAGTTGATTAGATGTTCATTACTGGGGAAAGAAGATACCCTGATTTCGTCTTTGAGCTTTCTTTTTTCGCCGGACAAGTAGTTCTGGAGTTCGGCCGGAACCGGGAAATTGGCAGAAGTGGCAGGAAGTTTTCGTCAAAACAGATATGACTTATAGGGGTAAACACACATGCTGAATCCAAATTTGAACTTGGTTTTCTCAGGTGATTAGCTATTTGGCCTTAATCTGTTTCTGAATTTAAATTGTAAAAATGTTCAAGGAGTCTGGCGAAGACTAGATCTGGCTAAGACAAGACCCAGTTGTCTGGATCAGATATTGAATTTTTGGGATCCCATCGAAACCTTTGGTCTTGTTTTAAATACAGCTTCCTCTTCATGAACTTGTATTTTCTTCCGCAATCCACGTGCCGAAACTTACCAGTTCTGCCTCCCTAACCGGCGTCAGTTACAGGAGAAGAGCAAGCCTTTTGAGAACAATTACTAAGGTCAGATTTGTTGATGGAGTAGTAAATAATGGTTTCTTCCATGTCGTACAGAACGGTTGTCTTCCTTTAGAGCTTCTATTTGCCTGAGGCGCTACTGGGGACTGTTTTGAAAAGTTGGTATATGTTCCTAAAGACATTTTCCCGCTGTTCCTCCAAGAGACTATTTTCGGCTACCGACTTCTCTATGGGTTGCACTTTGGCTCAAATTCGACAAAAAATTCTCGAGGTGATTTTCAGTGATGTGGCTCCAGATTTGGCGGGAAATTCAAATTTAGCGGAAATTCGAAGTCGGATAAATAGCAATTTTGGGAGGCAAATAGACACAAAACTGAAAATCTTTCTAGTTATTTTCAGACATTTGAAAAAACTGACAAAATGGCGTTACCGCGAGTGTAGTCAATTGTGCCGCACACACTTTTATTTCCGTGATGAAGATTCGGAAATAGAAACTCTAGTGGAGAAATAGAAAAATCCGGATCCAGTAGCCTGCCTTGGATCTTTATCTGTTGCTATAAGCGGGAAAAAGACCTGGAGCTTAAGGTCGCTAGCGGGAAAGAGTAGTATCAGAGGCAGTCTTGTTGGATTCGGCATTTCGTCAGATCTACCGATGAAGAATTAAGTATACGTTTATTGAAGTAAATAACATGGGCAATAAATAATTATGTTAAGACTCGGGAAAAGCGATTGCATCTGGCGCTAGCTGAGATAGGGTGGGAGCATTCTTGACTGAAAGTTGCTCGGAAACAGTGTTCAGTTCAGTATTGCGGTTCCCTTGTGCTCCACCAACCTGGTAAATGGGAACCAGGGCGAGTGTCCAGCCCACCAAGTTTTCTCCATTTCCGCGGACTGGGGGGAAAACGTTGTTACCGTCTATTGGCTGAACCCCGCCTGGCTGAGGAAACTGAGAAGTGAAAGGGGCGGAGAACTGCTCTGGTGACGGTTTTGGCTTCTGCGACACCTTGATTGGGAACGTATCTTCTTCATTGTTCCCTACTTCATGGCTCTCACCTTCGTGACTGTGGTCCTCTCCTTCCTCGTGACTGTCTGGCTTCTTAGGGTTTTGTTTTTGACCAGGCTTCAGTTTCTGATCGGGGGTTAAGTGGAGGTCCACCAGTTCTGCGTCACTGACGTTTAATTTGACCTTGAGTTTTTCGCGACATTTTGCCTTATCGGCTGAATTGCTGCAGTGATGCGGTGCAGCGAGAGTGTAGATTATAAATACGGATGCTATGACGGTCAGTACCTGGAAGTGATTGAGCTGTCTTAGTTAGTTTTTTTAATATACTATCAAGCACGGTGTTCCAGTTTGAATGACAATTACCCGCTAGGAATATCTCCCCTCCCACCCCCTAGTCCCCTACCCGACACTGAAATCTCCTCCCTATTTTATAATACTTTCCAGCTTTCATGTCTTTCAGGTTGGTAATTGCTTAATCTCTAACCCTAATGCTCATAGTCTGTGTTGGTTCCGCGTCGGCGAATTTTGTAAATTCCCTCTTTGTAAGCGCTTCATCCTTGCGAATATTAATTCTAGTTCTTGCCAACAAAGTTTGCAATGTAGGATAGGAGCGTTTCCTCCTAACGTTATACGGCGGAGGGCACCAACTGTCGTCTTTTTTCCTCTAACTCTAACCATGAACAACTTAAAAACTTATTGAAATGTGCAACTAGGCTGTGTCACGGTCACAATCTTAACCCATGGGTAATCTGGGCTCAGTTTCCCATGAACGGGGAGGGTGGGGGATCTGCTACACCAAAAGCATTTCTCGTCTTTTCAGAACCTCCAAAACGACAATCTAGACTCCAGTACCATCGAGGATATTAAATTTATATTTGATCACTGTTACGTTGACTTGGCAGTGGTGGGATGGATCTGAAGGCTTGCGCACTTGGTTCGTCTCTGGCCTACTTGTTGTGTCTCGATTGTCTTGTTTAAGCTATCATCTGCATACCTTGTAGTTTAGCATATTTGTTGTAGCAGTTTTGACGGGATATGTATGACTTCATAAATTTTCGCCGTCTGTTAGCACGATAGCTCTTTAAGAGGTTGAGATATTTTGTTCAAACTTAGTATGAGGATCCACTGTATCAAGCTACAGATCAATTTCGTAGATGGGTCCTATATATTTAGAGGTTGGGGGGGGGGTCTAAAATAAGGGTAAACGCATATGTTTTTCAAGCAAACGAGATATTCGTTTAAGGGGTAAGAAGGCACGCTGAACCCGTATCTGAACTTTCTTTTTTCTTTGCGGACAAATGGTTAATGCGGAATCCGGCAGAAACCGGAGATTTGGTTGAAATTCGAAGCTGTTTCTGATGTCGATTAGCGACTCGGTATCGGTGTAAGGAATCCAATTTTGAACTTTATTTTTCCTTGGCTGATAAGCTGGCAATATTTGCCAAAACCCGGAAATCTCAATAAAAAAGTTCGCCTCTCAAGTCACCAGCTTTTTTGCTCTGCAAGCAGTTCGCCGAGAATACTGCTTAAACGAGGAATTTGGTGAAAGTAAAAGATTTTTCTGAAGTCGATTATAGGTGAGGTATAGGAGTAAACATGCATACTGAATCCGTATGTGAACTTAGTTTTCTCATCTGTTAGCGGTAGCATTTTTTTTACACACTTAAGCGGTTGATTATCGACACATATCAAACTGTCAGAGGGTCTAAAGTCTGGAATGTTGGATTGTTTTGTCACCAAGTCCAATATAGATTTACATTTTGGGATCCCATTGAAACCTTTGGTCTTGTTCTCGGTGACGTCGCTTGACGTCTTTTGGATTTCGCGACTCTGATACGTGACTACTCTCGACGCTAATTTTACGTCGCTGAGGCGACCCAGGGCGTTAACAAAGTGGTGGCATGAGATTTCACCGGTTTCATACAACCTTTTCTTATGAAGCAGCAAATGGTGTTTGAAGCCTAACTGAATACCCATGTTTGTTTGGAGTAAGCGTGATCATTAAAAGACTAAATACTTACGAGTTTCATTCCTTAACTGTCTAACTGTGCGCAGTATAATTGTAACTGAAGCAACCGAAAAGTACAATGATTTCGTTACGTCTTGGATGAGTTGGAAAAAACCTGTTTGTTTAGTCGATTCTCTCACAGAAGTTCTTTACCATAAACAAGAAACAGCATAGTCAACTACGCTGCTCATTGACCCCTGAGCGTTTTGGCTTTCCCATCTGTTATGTCTAAATAGTACATTCAATATAAGGTTTGACCGCAAACAAATTGCAATAGAAATGATTTGTACACCATTTTGTAGAGAAAAAAAAATGTACAATATATCAAAAGCTAAGAAACCTAGCGGGGTGCAAAATTCGTGCTTTTTAGCATTTTTCTATTTAATTTTTTATTTTTCAGCTGAATTTTCTTGTTTTCTTTAGCCTTAGTGTTTACTGCATGGGAAACATATATCTGATGTAGTTTTATGTGCTGAACTCCAATATCACATCAAATTAAAGATACTGTCAGCTCGAAAGTGTTTCACATTCATTACTATTCTACAGAGCTGGCGGACTCGGACTCTGAACTCGTCTCGAGTTGGTCTCGAGACTTGTCTTGGACTCTGATTTGCTGGACTCGCAGCAGCTCTGTTTTGCCAGAAATCCATATTTCTGTTACATTATCCGTCGTTCGCACTTATTACCGAACCTGTTACCCAAATGGATGTGTTGAATGGCCAATTAATAATTATTTGGTTATTCTGTATTTGGTTGACGTCACTAATTTTAGAGTCATCATTTGTCCCTCCTGGTTAGGCTCATGAGTAGGTAGATACTGTGTATAAAATTGGGGTGAATTTCAATTGCGATATGAGTAGCCTAATCTATCCTATCTAATGTCGAACCATTTTCGACCCAAACACAAAACGGGCTGTCCTTAATTATCTACTCATGCCTATGTGTGGAATGAGTAAAGCTTAACCTGAACAGGTCTATAAGACTGGCTTACCCAATAGTCGTAGTTATCCAGGGATATAAACTCGATACCAAGTTTTATGGGTAGCACCACTTATTAATCGTTCTATATACATAGCAGTTAATAATCTTTAATATAAATATATATCCATAGATATATAGATGTATATCTAATGGGCAGGATCCGCTTTTAAAACGAAGTTGAAAAACTAATACTTTGGCTGCAAAAGCTGAGGCTATGGCTGGTGTCTTTCTTGGTGGTCAATAGGATTTTTGGACTCGTGTGAGACGACACCTTTCTGGGCCTAAGGCAAGTGCGAGTACGTTAGATTCCGTTATTGGTGCAAGGCAAATTTCTGATCACTGGTCGAATAAGTTTCAAACCCTTTATTAATTCTGTTCCCAGTGACTGCTCTAGCTGAGGTTACTGATACTTACTGATACTGATACTTTATTATAAAACGAGACTTTCACAGCATTGGATTGCCGAACTTGTCGTTTTCGTCAGGTACATCATAATTACAAAACATTTAATAAGGCGGTTGTACATAATAAAGCAATAGTCAAAAAATGATCAAACAGAATAAAAACCCTAGACAATTAAAACATTAAAGGGAAATAGTTAATCAATTGTTCAAAACTTCAACAAAAGATGGTACAAAGCTCTTTCTGTAGCGATCGGTTCTTGTACAAACAGGGTTAAGAACCGGAACTTTTTGTGCTACAGCTCGAGGTAGTCGAGGTTTTGGCGGGCAATATGGGGTAGGAAACAGGTGCTCAAAACATGAGTGGGAACGCAGACTGTTCCCGAAACCAGTACAAAGAGTAAGACGTCGGGCTGCTAAAGTAGGGAGGCGGAATTCTTTGAGGAGGAGGATATAAGGCACTTTGCCCTGGCGGTAGATGATTCTCAAAGCTCTCTTCTGAATAGTTTCAAGCCTATCAGACTGATCTACTGTCAGGCCAAAGTGCCAAACCGGACAAGCATACTCAAGTAGCGGACGAATGAAAGTAACGTAAAGGCGGAGAACATGTGATTTAGGGCACGAAAATTTGGAAAACAGTTTTAGGAGAGACAGAGACGCACTGGCTTGTTTAATAATGGAACAAATGTGAGCCTCCCACTTCAGATCATTCGTCAGTGTGATCCCCAAAAGTTTGGTCTTAGTTGTAAGTATTTCATTTGGTACTGAAGTAGTGAACGATGGCTTTGATTTAAGAAAACTTATGGTCATGATATTCGATTTCTGTGGATTAACTTTCATTTTCGACTCGGCTGCTTCGGCAGCGATATCGTCAAGTATTTCCATTGCGGTACTCTTTATGTTCCTTCTGCACCTTTCAAGTAATGTCATATCGTCCACAAACTTCCAGCGATCGGCTGATTCGTTAGCAAGATTGTTAATCATTACCAAAAATAACAGAGGACCTAAGAGCGTTCCCTGTGGGGGAACGCCCCTCCCGGGCGCCACCTCCTGTCTAATCGTATTGATGAAGCTGGGGGAGCGGGATGGTATTTCGGCAAGGCATCTGAGGTTTGCTTCGAGTAAAAAATACGTTATTCTAGCGGCGCTGTTTAATATTTGTTTAAGGCAGTCTTGCCTGCCTGATTCGCTGATGACAGTAACCGGACCCAAATCGAGAACGACGGATGCATCCAGTCCTGATAACGACCAATTCCTTTGGCTACGGTGTTATCGAAGATTATTGAGAAGTGTTTAGCTGACTAAATGAAACAGTGGCTCTCAGTTAGGCTTCAAACAAAGGTGTGGAGTCGATTTCGCGATTTTCCTTCTGAAATTCGTTGTGGATTACTTTCTTTTTTTTTATTGATGCGTCCAAGGCGTTCGATCATTTGAACCACCGCAGTATACTTGATATTCTGGTGGGTAGAGGGGTCCCGACCGTGTACGTGAAAATATTATGTTTTTGGTTTACCCAACAAAGATTTCGTGTACGTTGTGGGTATAGTTACAGTGATTTTTGTCACCTTAGGAACGGTCTACGCCAGGGGGCTGTTCTATCTCGGCTTTTGTACACAATTTATAGTGATGAACTTTCGCTAAAGTTATTCCTTACGAGAATTCGTTGCCACATTAACGGGTTTTGTTACAATCATTTTATGTTTGCAGACGACATTTTAATTTCGCCCACCATTTTTGCCCTCAATCAGCTCCTAGAAATTTGCAATGATTACGCTACGTCCCACGATATCCTGTTGAACACGAAAAAAACGCTTGCAATGGCTTACCCACCCCCCTGGCTTACCCGTTCCTCTGAAAGGGGTTCGACTTGGTGGGAATGAAGTCGTGTTTGTCCATAATTTTACTTATTTGGGGTACACCGTTCGGGATGACTGTTGGAATCACGACCGCGTTTCTTGTTTAAGCGAAGCGAGGTAACATGATCGTCTTCAAATTTGGGCACTGCTCTGATGCAGTGAAAACTTCAAATCGGATAGACTACTCAAAACTGGCTACAAACGAGTTGCCCGCCGCCTATATAAACTACCAAAGATTTGTGCTATATTCACACCCTCGCATGCACGGGCTGATATTATAAAATATGGAGTCAACCGTAAACGGTAGAAAAGGTGCTACCATACCATGCACGTGGTTAAACTAGTTTTTATCCAATTTCTTCATTTTTTTTCTTTTCTTTTTTTTTTGCGCTGGGCCTTTGCCCCAGCTACCTGCGCTTGGCGCATTCGCTATGAACTGGTTTTGCCCGTGCCTCCGAGGGTGAGGGTAGAGCTATATTCAAGCCCTCGCGTGCACTGGCTGGTAGTATAAGATCAATCTTAACCCCATCCAGTGCCTCCCTGTATTCAAGGACCTCAGTCTTCTTCCTTCCAAATCTCCAAATCGCATAAATTGTAATCAACTATCTATCGTTTGCCCACTTGCATCAATATCGCCTGTTGTTCATCTTGTTCCCTTCCTTTTTTCCAATCAGTCAATATTTTTCTGGAAAAATGCATGGGAGTGTCGTGGGTCCACATGCAGTTGCATACAGGGTTGCCACATGTCGCACGATAGTGTGAATTGTCACTCTATCTTTTGTTTGTCACTCTTGTCCTACGTAGGACATAAAATTCACTCTATTTATGAAGATGTCCAGATTTGTCGCGAAATAGTGTGACAATTCTAGAAAACACAAAAATAAACAGGGAATTCAAGTCAACGCAAGTAATTTTAAGGCATTCCACTCTGTCTTCACTACAAAAAGAGTTAGGTTTTAATTTCAGTAGAAGAGAAGAAAAGCGCCATCCCATGGGCATTTGACCATGAACGATCCAAGAGAGATAGAAGCTTTGGGTATATTCGAACCATTTGACGAAGGGTTGAAATGCAGGTACTCACATTTTGACAGGTTAACTTCAAGGCCAATTTTGAGAAGTTCCGGCGACAGCTTACTTACATTTTTTGTGGATCGCCTACGGCTTACTAAGAGCAAGTCGTCGGCATAGGCTATGTAGCTGAAGGCATGGTCTTTATAAAAGTAAGCATGCAAAGAATCAAGACAAGAAGATATGGCCGATTTGAAGATGTAGGGAGATACGACTCCCCCTTGACGAACACCAGTTCGGACTGCAATAATCTCTGACAAGCTACCTTGCCATTTGAACCTTACTGAAGAATTACCATACAAAAATTTAACAGATATACAACAGACAGATTCACGCCAGAAGTAATGAGAGAAAATAGGGCATGAGAATGCGTTATATTGTCAAAAGCACCAGCTATATCTATAGAACATATATGTATAGCAGACTTGTCGCGGGTAGCCTGTTTCATCATTTTTGTCAATACGCGATGAGCGTGCGCACAACTGGCGCTCGAACGGAATCCAAACTGCATTGAACCAAAGCGAAATTTTTCAACTATTTCTGGAAGAAGGACATATTCCAAGATTTTGCTTATGGTACAAGAAACTGTATTTGGCAGATAGCTTTTGCAAAGGTCCGAGTCTTTCCCTCGCTTAATCACCGATATTATAGTACCCAAGAGGAAACTATTCGGAACCAAACCCTGGCATAAACAAATTTGAAATAGCAGCTGAAGGTGTTGTGTTAAAGCTGGACACTGAATTTTGATAAAAATCGGCACTAGGGCCATCATAATCTGTAGAACCAGTTCTTCTTAATTCTCGGAAAGCAATTTCAATGGAAGAACAAGTAACGGGAAGAACAGAAGTTTGAAATATCTTCCTTGATAGGTATTTAAGAAGTAAATTTTCAAAGTGCTGCTGAATCTGGTTTTTGCAACCACTGAATAGACCACTGTAGTAGCTGGTCCAGTCAGCCATCGTCAGCGTGGAAGACGGTACAGCTGAACCTTTATCTGTACGAAGGACCTTTTGCCACGCTTTTTTGTCACTGGGAGCATCTAAGCCATTCAAACGAGCATTTTTAAGTGAAGATTTGTATTCACGCTTCGTTTTAGCTTTTAGATTAAAGACAGTACCATTCCCTGGGCGTCCACAAGCAATCCAAATTTGTAGCCACAGTTTTGCCGTGTTTTTTGCCTTCTTAACTTCAGGACTGACTTTCCAAATAGGTTTCCTTGTACCAACTCGAATTCTCTCAGTCGGTACAGCAATAGCGGCTGCCAATTTCAAGCAATGGACAAGCTCGCTATAATAACAATTAATATCAACGGATGAAGTAGTAGCTGCTATACCAGTCTGAAGAAGGTGAAAAGGAACTTTTAAAAGCGAGAGAAGATTAGTTAACGTAGAAATGTAGAGCACAGCATCTATACGATTCCAGTTACGCTTTTGGATCCAGGCCTTCTTGGGATTTGGACAACTGATTCGAGAAACAATGACAACCAAACAGAAAGACAGAGGCAGATGGTCGTCCTTAATTTTCTCTTCATCAACCTCAACAATACCGTCAATGAGACATGTTTCAGAAACAATCAAAGGATCAAGGTTGGAAACATTAGCACCACGATTATGTATATATGAAAAGGGTAGAGATTTCTCAATGAGACTGTGAGCCACCGGTAAAGAGTCGGAAAAAAATAAGCTCGGTTATTTAACGTATTCATTTGGTCACACTCGAATTCGGTTGTTCATCGGGCTTTTCTCAAGTCCATATCTGTTCTGTCGCATTGGGTCAGTCCATTTCATAGTTTGGTCATTATTCAGATTCATTTAGTTCTGAATCGTGACCAAATCAACAATTCATCAAACTTTTGTTCAGTCCGAGTCGATTTCACCGCATTCGGTACGTCCCAACGTAAATTCGGTGTTTTAACGTACTTATTTGGTCTCATTCGCTACCGAATTCGGTTGTTCACCGGAATTTTCTCAAGCCCGTATCTGTTCAATCGCATTCGATCAATCCATTTCATAATTCACATTCATTTGGTTCTAATTCGTTACCGAGTCCGGTAATTCACCTGATTTTTGTTTGGTCCGCATCTGTTACCAGACTTACCACATTCGGTTGTTTTTAGGTGGTTCTACCAAGAGTGTTATTCCGTTCCGAAATTCGGTCGATATATCGCCCCCGATCTGCTCCTTATTTTTTTAGTTAGTTTTTCGGTAGCACGAATTCATTATTCGTTATTCATTGTTACTGAGCTTTGTAATTTAAGTGGCATTTATTTAGCTCTTATTCTTTACCATTTAACGGTAGCTTCAGCTGGTTTCCATCCATTACTTAACTTATACTTCGAATGATTGCAGAACTTCAGGAATAAGCACGTCTCTTGACGTGAAAAATAGTCTATTTTAGTTTGCTGTAAAATCGAAATAAATGTACTTTACATTTACTTTACCCTGGATGGACCCTTTTTTCGCCAGGCAGCTCTGTGGTCTGATAGGTAGCCATGAGTGTTTCCAAAAAAGTTCGCCTGCGGTGCATGTAGCAGTCATCACTATTTAGAAGAAAGATACGTCATTTAGTTTGAGGCTTGGAATGTTAAAATGTGCCGACAAAAAACACAATTGCTGCCAAGCGACACCGTCGTGAACGGCTGTACCCAGGAAAATTAAAGCGACGCAGGCAAATTTGTTTTAATCCGCATGTTTTTCTGGCAAATTCTAGCATTTACCGTGGTTCAAGCACCTCAAAATTCCAAGCCTCAAACGCCAACTAAATGACGTACCCTTCTTCTAAATAGTGAAGACTGCTAAATGTGCCGCAGGCGAATGTTTTTGGAAACACTCATGATCGAAGTGCCTTTCTGCGATCCCACGGCTACCTATTAAACCACAGAGCTGCCTGGCTAAAAAAAAAGGGTCATTCCAGCCTTAAACAGATGGAAAGTATATTTATTCTGAATTTACAGAAAACAAAAATAGGCTAGTTTTCCCGTCAGGAGACGTGCTTACCTGAAGTTCTGCAATCATTCGAAGTATAAGTTAAGTAATGAATGGAAACCAGTTCAAGCTACCGTTAAATGAGAAAGAACAAGAGCTGAATAAATGCCACTTAAATTACCAAGCACAGTAACTGGGGTGAACCAAATAATGAACTCGTACAGCCAAAAATTTACAAATAAAATAAGGAGCAGATCGGGAGCGATATAACGACCGAACTTGGGAATGGTATAAGACTCTTGGGAGAATCACCTAAAACAACCGAATTTGGTAAGTCTGGTAACAGATGCGGACCAAACAAAAATCAGGTCAATTACCGAATTCGGTAACGAATTAGAACCAAATGGATGATTAATCACCGAATAATGAAAAGGATTGACCGAATGCGATAGAACAGCTACGGACTTGAGAAAAGTCCGGTGAACAACCGAATTGCTAACGAATGAGACCAAAGAACTATGTTAAATCACAGAGTTTACGTAGGGACGTACCGAATACGGTGAAATCGACTCGGACTGAACAGAAGTTGGATGAGTTGTCGAATTCCTAAATTATCTGTCCGTAGAAATACTCTTTCAAACAATTTTGGAACTAAGATAACGTGTTGTCCCCAGATGACCCATCTATTCCCCCCTCCCCTCCCGTCTTCCGTGCGTCGGCCCGAGAGGAATACTGGCAATAAGTTTTCCCCATATCCCGCTAATTCTTCTACCCAATTTTTACGTAGTTTCATTCCATCATTTATTTCTGGTAATTTCTTGTAAGTGTATTAGTTAAATTGTTTCTTGTGTGTCTGTGTATTTTGTAAATTTGTATTCCTTTTCTATCTTTTAGCTATTCGGATTAAACTTGATTGATTGATTGAACTCGGTCACGAATCAGAACCAAATGAATCTGATTAATTACCGAATTATCAAGTGGACTGGCCGAATGCGATAGAACAGATACGGACTTGAAAAAAGTCCGATGAACAACCCAATTCGCTAACGAATGTGACCAAATAATTTCGTTAAATCACCGAATTTACGTAGGGACGTACCAAATGTGGTGAAATCGACTCGGACTGAACAAAAGCTGGATTAATTTCCAAATTCCATAAAGAATGGGAACCAATAACACGTTAAATCGCCTAATTTGGAAATGTGGGTACAAAAGATTTTATAAAACCGGTATCACAGCTTCGCAGCGAAGCCCGTTTTGACCGAATTGTCGCCATGCCCAAAACGTAGGGGGAGTGGCCCTGCCCCCCCCCCCCCTCGGGACGCCTCTGCTTGTAACATAGATGTTAGTACGTAACTCATTGCGAGGCTCACATTGACACAGCACGGTGAAAAAGGCTTCTTTTAGCTGTTCTTCCATTTCAAGAGAGTTTTAGGCCCCTAACCCCATCTATCTATAACAACTATATTATCAACGTTTGTGGTTGCCTCTACGAGCCGAACGATGGTGCGCACTTCTTTGACCGCAATGGGATCTTTTATCAATTGATTATCCCCAAGATCTTGCACTTCTACAAAATGCAACACGAGTTAAAATCAGAGCAATCCGACGAAACCTCGATCTGATTTTAGCTGCTCGTCCTACCAAGAAAAAACAGGCTATTAAAGATACTCCTCGAAAGTTCACATCCTCCACCAGCCCACGAGTTATGTCTCTCCCCACGTTTTTGGGATCCCAAAACGTAAGTGGAGGGATACCTGTGACATCGCAAAAGTTGTCCGTCTGTCCTTCCGTCTGCGAGCACGGTAACTCTCGAAGGGAATGAGATATTTTGATGAAACTTGGTGTGACGATTCTTTGGGTCGAGAGTAAGGTCGAGTTCGTAGATAGGCCCTGTAGCCCTATATTTAGGGGTGGGGTTCAAATTAAGGGACAAACAAAATATTTTTAAACAGCTAATCTGATAGTCGATTCTGGGGTAAGAACACATGCTGAGCACGATGGTGAAAATCATTTTCTCGCCGGACACGTAGTTCGTCCGGAATCCGGCAAAAACCGGAAAGTTTGTTAAAAGTAAAAGTTTCATATGAAGTTGATTAAAGGTTTGATTTAGAGGTAAGAAGACACGCTGAACAAGACGGTGAAAACCATTTTCTTGCTGTACAAGTAGTTCGTCCGGAATCCGGAAAAAACTGGAAAGCTGGCTAAAAGTAAAATTTTCATTTGAAGTTGATTACATGTTTGATCTAGGTGTAAGAAGACATGCAGAGCATGATGGTGAAAATCATTTTCTCTCCGGACAAATAGTTCGTCCGGAATCCGGCAAAAACCGGAAAGTTTGTTAAAAGTAAAAGTTTCATTTCAAGTTGATTAAATGATTGATTTAAGGGTAAGAAGACATGCTGAACGATGGTGAAAACCATTTTCTTGTTGGACAAATATTTCGTCTGTAATCCGGCAAAAACAGGGAAGTTGGTTAGAAGTAAAAGTTTCCTTTGAAGTTGATTAAATGTTTGATTTAGGAGTAAGAAGATATGCTGAACACGATGGTGAAAACCACTTTCTCGCCGGACAACTAATTCGCCTGTAATCTGGCCAAAACCGGAAAATATGTTAAAAGCAAAAGTTTTATCTGAAGTTGATTAGATGTTAGATTTAGGGGTAAGAAGAGACGCTGAGTCTGTAGGCTATATGATAATCATTTTTTACCCGGACCTATAATTAGTCCGGAATCCGGTTGTACCCGCAATTTTTTTAAGTCAAAGTTTTATTTAAAGTGGATTGGAAGTTCTTTATAGGGATAAGGAGATACGCTGGATTTGTTTCTGAATTTTCTTTTTTGCTGGACTAGTAGTTCGCTCGGAATTCGGGGGAATCCGCAAATTTGGCAGAAGTAAAGCAGGAAGTTTTGGTCAGTATCGTCAAAATAGATATGGCTTATAGAGGTATAGATAGATAGATAGATAGAATATCTGAACTCGATTTTCTCTGATGATTAGCCTGGCGAAGACTGGATTCGGCGAAGACAAGACCCAAATGTCTGGATCAAATCTTAGATTTGTGGGATCCCATCGATACCTTTGGTCTTGTTGCTTGAGCAAGAATTGGCGTTCAAAGCTCCAGAAATAAACAGCCTAGCACGGGAATAACTAGACCTACGTTGCCCGGGCAACGTGAAGTGTTGCGGCAACCTTTGTCCGGCTTCGCCGGCTAAAGTGTTGCGAGAGCAACACTTTGGTTTTGTTTCTTCGCTGTCGGTTAAATGCTGAAATTGTCAACTTATCGAAGCTTTTAAAACGGTATGTTCTAAAAAAAATAATCACATAATCAAAAGCTGTTCTTTAGCGTTGTAAAACCAACAACAAAACAATATCGGAAGAAGGCTATTTGTAACGTTTCAGGATTAAAATACCATAGATGACACTATTAATTATTACAAAACTACCTTATTGTTTTACATTACCGTATCGTTTGTACCCGTTGCGTAAACAGTTAATCCTAGGTTATAGCGATAGACCATCGATACAAACTTGCTTACTGTCATATTTACAGAAATCGAATACAATGTGCACCAATTTTCAAAAATTTCTAGCCCCTCGTGAACCGATCTTACTTACAAGTCCGTCTCCCGACATTGACAATAAATTCACCGGAAACAAATAATGGATGCACCAGCTATCAAGAGTTGCAAACCCCTCATCGCTGAAGATGATTATAGCATAAAAGCCGATTATTACTTACAAGTCCCATGCATGTCTTACAATTGGGAACAAAATTGTTCTTACCATCGAATACACCTGAGACAAATAACAGGTATACCAACTAGCAAAAGCTGCAAACTCCTCGTTGCCGAAGATGATTATGAGCTAACAGTCGACTGTTGCTTACAGTCGAATGTTGCTTACAAGTCCCTTACATGTCTCACAACTGGTATCGCCTATTTTTGGTTTCAGTGTGTACCTTACTCCTGAAGTTGTCAACCCCTTGAAACTTTCAAACTGGCTTATCTCATGAAGGATTTTTGTTCAGAAAATTTGATGGCATATATTTTGATCAGCTCTTCAAGGGCTATCGATTGCCCTAACCACAACAAAAGCATATCGGAAAAAGGGACTAAATTGACTTTGCAGTCAGTTGAACTTTATCCTTTTCAATCGTAGACATCGTGACGGATGAAAACTTGGAATAATATCCTATATAATCTAGTTGGTATTATAAAGCTATCCGTAACTTTTTAGGATTAAAATACCATAGATGACACTATTAATTATTACGAAACTACCTTGTTTTACATTACAGTATCGTTTGTACCCGTTGCGTTAACAGTAAATCCTAGGTTACAGCGATAGACCAACGATACAAACTTTCTTACCGTCAGATTTATATAAATCGAATACAATGTGCAACAATTTGCACTAATTTCTAGCCCCTCGTGCACCGATTCTACTGACAAGTCCCTTTCCCGTGATCAAGTTCACCGGATAAAAATAATGGGTATACCGACTAGCAAAAGTTGCAAACCCCTCATCGCTGAAGATTTGTGTAGCATAACAGCCGATTATTACTTACAAGTCCCTTGCATGTTTTACATTTGGGAACCAAATTGTTCATCAAATGACAGGTACGCCAACTAGCGAGAGCTGCAAACCCCTCATTGCCGAAGATGATTATGAGCTAACAGTTGCCTGTCGCGTACAAATCCCCTAAATGTCTCACAACTGGTATTGCCTATTTTTGGTTTCAGTGTGTACCTTACTACTGAAGTTGTCAACCCCTTGAAACTTTCAAACTGGTGTATCTCATAAAGGAATTTTTTTTACCAAAAAATGGATGTCATATACTTTGATCAGCTCATCAGCGGCTATCGATTGCCGTCGAAGTTGAACTTTATCCTTTTCAATCGTAGATATCGTGACGGATGAAAACTTGGAACAATATCTTATATAATCTAGTTGATATTATAAAGCTATCCGTAACTTTTCAGGATTAAAATACCATAGATGACACTATTAATTATTACAAAATTACCTTATTGTTTTACATTACCGTATCGTTTGTACCCGTTGCGTAAACAGTTAATCCTAGGTTATAGTGATAGACCATCGATACAAACTTTCTTACTGTCATATTTACAGAAATCGAATACAATGTGCACCAATTTTCAAAAATTTCTAGCCTCTCGTGAACCGATTCTTGCTTACAAGTCCGTCTCCCGTGATTGACATCAAATTCATCGGAAACAAATAATGGATATACCAGCTATCAAAAGTTGCAAGCCCCTCATCGCTGAAGATGATTATAGCATAATCTTTTTTAAACGGGATGTTCTAAAAAAATAATCATATGATCAAAAGGTACTCTTCAGCGTTGTAAAAACAACAACAAAAAAATATAGGAAGAAGGGACTAAATTAACTTTGCAGTCAGTTGTACTTTATCCTTTTCAATCGTAGACATCGTGACGGATGAAAACTTGGAACAATATCTTATATAATCTAGTTGGTAATAGAAAGCTATCCGTAACTTTTCAGGATTAAAATACTATAGATGACCCTATTAATTATTATGAAACTACCTCATTGCTTTACATTTTCGTTTGTATCCGTTGTGTAAACAGTTAATCCTCGGTTACATTGATAGACCATCGACACAAACTTTCGTACCGTCAGATTTATAGAAATCGAATACAATGTGCACCCATTTGCAAAAATTCCTAGCCCCTCGTTAACCGGTTCCTACTTACAAGTCCCTCTCCCGTGATATACATTAAGTTAACCGGAAACAAATAATGGGTACACCAGGTAGCAAAAGCTGCAAACCCATCATCGCAGAAGATGATTGTAGCATAACAGCCGATTATTACTTAGAAGTCCCTTGCATATCTTACCATTGGGAACCAAATTGTTCTTACCATCGAATACACCGGAAACAAATAACAGGTATACCAACTAGCAAAAGCTGCAAACCCCTCATTACCGAAGATGATTATGGGCTAACAGTCGACTGTTGCTCAAAAGTCCCCTATATGTATCATAACTGGTATCGCCTATTTTTGGTTTCAATGTACCTTACTATGAAGTTGTCAACCCCTTTGAAATTTTCAAACTGGTGTATCTCATGAAGGAATTTTTGTACCAAAAAATGGATGGCATATACTTTGATCGGCTCATCAATGGCTATCGATTGCCGTCGAAAAAAAAATTCTACCTGTCTTAGTTCAAAAGTTGACTTTTTTGCCGTAGGCCAACTTTCTAACGTCACGACTTAGAAAGGAGCAAAGGATAAGCTCTAGTTTCTTTAGCAATGAGAGAACTTTTAAAGTTTAAGAGGCACATCTGATACCGTTACTCTACCACAAACCAAAGTGCAAAAAAAAAAATTATAAACTCAGCTGAAATCGTCGCAGACATGGACAGAAACAATAGATGGCAGCACTTTCGGACCCGTGGGAAAAAGCCACTTTTTTGTCTCTGTAGATTTTTCTATTTATCACTCAAAGAAGATATGTTGGCTGTGGGGCCGGGTAACTGCCGCATATATTTAACACTTATAGATTTTGTCCATCTTCAATTTGAAACTAGTGCCTGCCTGCTTGCGTGCTAGAACGGAGCTTTCCACTCGAAAGCAGAAACATCTTTTGATGAAACGAAAGGTTCGCTACACAACTTCAGATAGTCCTCTCTGACATAGGCTATACAACTCCACTTCACTTCGCAAACCGTAGGCTCTGGCTCGATGACAAGCAAAAACCATCCTTATTGGCCCCAGGCAAGAGTTCTACGGAGCTTTCCAAAATGTAATGTCATATTCATCAATCCGGCCTAAGGTCCACACTTTCCGTAAAAACCGCACAGGTTAGACCCTTCTCAGTTACCAGGAATAAAATGAAATCGGAGTCATAGGAAAAAAAAAAAAAAAAAAAAAAAACGAGGACAAAACCAAAGTGTTGCTCTCGCAACACAAATACCGGTAGGCTTATAGTAGGGAACTCACCTTCCCAGTGAACTGTTTAACTTTAGCTTCCGGTATCAAAATATAATCTGATCAGGGTCGGAATCTTCTGAACTTTCTCTTTTGGGGTTGTGAATGCCTGTCGCTGCACATCTTAACAATCCCCAGCCCCAGAAATTCAATCCCAGACTTTGTTCCGAAATCTGATTTCCGCCCCAGCATTATTAACAAGACCAAAGGTTTCGATGGGATCCCAAGAATCTAACATTATATTCAAACAATTGGGTTATGTCTTCGCCATTCAGTCTTCGTCAGATTCCTTGAATAGTTTTACTGTTAAAATAAAGTTCAAAAATAGGTTCAGCATGTCTCCTTGCCCCGATACCTCGATTTCAGGAACAACTTTGAGCTTCAACCAAATCTCCAGTTTCAGCCGAATTCGTGGTGAACCATTTGTCCAGCAAGAAAACTAAGTTCAGATATGCTATGGCCAGTTGGCTTTTTGCAATAAATAAATAAAATATGGATTCAGTGGACCTCCTTACGCCCTCAGTGAATAGCTTATTGGCTTATGAAACCCACATATTTTTACCGTAAATTCGAAACCCCTCCTCTGCCTCTAAAGATAGGACTAAAGGACCCATCTACGAACTTGACCTGTACTTTACTAGCGAATCCTCATTGAGCAACATCCTCGCTTGAACAACAGATTTCCTCGTATGAACATTATATATCAACCCCTTTGACATTCGATTACTCTAGATCTCTCCGACGTTCATAGAATAAACAAAGGAATGTCGTCATCATCCACGCGCAGAGCTATACCGGTTTCAGAATAAAGGGGTAGGGACTGCTATAGCCGGAAATTGGTCGACATTTTTTTTTTTTACTTTTAACAGATTTCCTCCGGTTTTAGCCGGATTCCCGGCTAACTACTTTTTCTGGCAAAAAAATGTTTTCCACCATCGTGTTCAGCATGTCTTCTTAACCCATCATCGCCTATCACATTATCTGTTTAAAAATATTTCATTTGCCCCTTAATTTGAACCACCTCACCCACCCCTAGATCTAGGGCTACAGAGCCCATCTACGAACTCGACCTTACTCTTGACCCAAAGACTCCTCACACCAAGTTTCGTCAAAATATCTCATTCCCTTCGAGAGTTGTAGTGCGCACAGACGGACAACTTTTGCGATGTCATAGGTATCCCTCCACTTACGTTTTGGGATCCCAAAAACACCTCCTGCGTTGTAAAGCCAAGTAATTTTAGTCTGCACGCTACAAAGGTTAACGAAATGTTCCCACATCTGCAATGCACACCTGTGAAGTTGTTTTACCGCGACCATACGCCTGTAGACCGAGGCGAACTTTAAAATATATACTAGGGGACATTTCGCCACGAGTATGTTTTGTCTCGGGGACGTTTTGACATGGGGACGTTTCGTCATGTGAACATTTTGTCACGGGGACGTTTTGCTGGGGTCGTTTCGTCGGTTAGCCTCTTCACCATACAACCGTCCAAAAATCCGTCATAATGAATTGCCTTTTTACTTTCTAAATGGCAGATGTATCTGATCACGCGATTTTCGTCATATCCTTTGCGTCCTGTTTACAAATGTAGCCCAAGGTCTCGCATGCGAGGTGAAGAATTGCTGACAGTCGGCCATCTGACAGACTTGCTTCCTATGACTTTAGGATAGAAGTATTGGACCTAGTTTGGTGTCTTATGTAAATAAACAGTCCAATTCGGATGGTCCGGTTAATTAACAATTTGGATGATAATGCTGTTTACAGCTTAACCATGCTTAGAACCATAAATCCCATACTTGGTCAGTTCATTTCTAAACGCCAGGTTCTGTCAGACCTCCAAGCATCGGTCTCCGAGAAACCGGCACCATATCTTAGTTCAGCAGCAGGTATGCAGACAACCCAGGTTGGAGCATTATTTTTATCACCACGCCGACCCCATAGTCTAATCCCGTTATAAGGTTTCCATGGTTTCTAAGCGTCAAGTCTCACCGGATCGTTACCAAACTACCCATCCGTCGTTTGCTGCAAATTAATGGTAATATATGGATCGAAAGTGAGGTATATCTGTTACGTCGTGAGTTCAACTAAGAACTTTTTTTTTTAATTTCAGATCATGGCTATACCAGAAGTTTTAAAAGGCAAGAATACACTAATAGCCGCTGAAACCGGGAGCGGTAAAACCCTAGCTTATCTGTTACCGGTTATTCAACAAATTCTGGACTTGAAGGCCGTTAGCCCCGAGACTCGAATCAACCGGCCGTTAGCCATCATAGTCACTCCTGGCAGGGAACTGGGTCAGCAGATTTTCGTAAGTGCTAATTGTGTTGCTCCGGTTTCATTTTATTCCTGGTAACTGGTAAGGGTCTAACCTGTGCGGTTTTTACGGAAAGTGTGGACCTTAGGCCGAATGGATGAATATGACATTACATTTTGGAAAGCTCCGTAGAACTCTTGCCTGAGGCCAAAAAGGATGGTTTTTGCTTGCCCTCGAGCCAGAGCCTACGGTGTGCGAAGTGAAGTGGAGTTATTTAGCCCATGTCAGAGAGGACTATCTGAAGTTGTGCAGCCAACCTTTGGTTTCATCAAACCATGTTTCTGCTTTCGAGTGGAAAGCTCCGTTCTAGCACCTAAGCAGGCAGGCACCAGTTTCAAATTGAAGATGGACTAAAATCTATAAGTGTTAAATATATGCGGCAGTTACCCGGCCCCACAGCCAACATATCTTCTTTGAGTGGTAAATAGAAAAATTTACAGAAACAAAAAGTGTTTTTTTTCCACGGGTCCGAAAGTGCTGCCATCTATTGTTTCTACCCATTTCTGTTCGCCATTTCAGCTGAGTTTATCATTATTTTTTTTGCACTTATGATTGCTGTAGAGAAATGGTATCATGTATGCCTGTTAAACTTTAAAAGTTTTCTCATTGCTAAAGAAATTAGAGCTTATCCTTTGCTCCTTTCTAGGCGGTGACGTTAGAAAGTTGGCCCATGGCAAAAAAGTCAGCTTTTGAACTAAGACAGGTAGAAAAAAAATTTCGACGGTAATCGATAGCCGTTGACGAGCTGATCAAAGTACATGTCGTCAATTTTTTTGTACAAAAATTCCTTCATGAGATACGCCAGTTTGAAAGTTCCAAGGGGTTGACAACTTCAGTAGTAAGGTACACACTGAAACCAAAATTAGGCGATACCAGTTGCGAGACATGTAGGGGACTTAAACAATCGACTGTTAGCTCATAATAGGAAGTGTAAATTTTCTCTGCGTGGATCCGACTTCGTGTAATATCCGCGCGTGTGTGTGGGGGGGGGGAACGGCTCAGGGATGGTCAAAACACAGAACAGATTCCATATTCGTGATCTACGTACCAGATTTTCCTGTCACCGACTTTTTAAAAGTGCAAGTTAATTTTTTTTTAAAGTCGTTATTAAGACGAAAAAACGTCAATTTCGCCTCAACCGATTTTGGCCGATTTTGTATATGTTGTAGAGAATTTTTTTCCGGTTCGAATGATACCAAAATCAAAACTTTTGCAATTTGTTTGAGGTAACCCCTAAAATTAATTTAGATTGACTGTACTATATGAAGTTTGCAGCTTTTGCTAGTTGGTGTACCTGTTATTTGTTTCCGGTGTATTTGATGGTAAGAACGATTTGGTTCCAAATTGTAAGATAGGCAAGGGACTTGTAAGTGATAATCACCTGTTATCATCTTCAGCGATGAGGGGCTTGCAACTTTTGCTAGCTGGTGTACCCACTATTTGTTTCCGGTGAACTTGATGTCTATCACGGGAGAAGGACTTGTAAGTAGGAATCGGTTCTCGAGGTGCTAGAAATGTGTGCAAATTGGTGCACATTGTATTCGATTTCTATAAATCGTAACGGTAAGAAAGTTTGTATCGATGGTCTACCGCTGTAAACTAGGATGAACTGTTTACGCAACGGGTACAAACGATAATGTAAACAATGAGGTAGTTTCGTAATTAATTAATATGGTCATCTAAAGTATTTTAATCCTGAAAAGTTACGCATGGCTTTATATTACCAACTAGATTGTATAAGGTATTGTCCCAAGTTTTCATCCGTCACGATGTCTACGATTGAAAAAGATAAAGTTCAACTGACTGCAAAGTCAGCTTAGTCCCTTCTTCCGATATTCTGTTGTTGTTGTTTCTACAACGCTGAGGAATAGCCTTTGATCATGTGATTACTGATTGTGTTCTTCTTAGAGCATAGTGTTTTATAATATTCGACAAGTTGACAACTTCAGCATTTAACCGACAGCGAAGAAACAAAACCAAAGTGTTGCTCTCGCAACACTTTAGTCGGCGAAGCCGGACAAAGGTTGCCGCAACACTTCAGGTTGCCCAGGCAACGTAGGTCTAGTTATTATTAATCAAGGACCAGTCTACCCGTTTTCAGAAGTTGCTGGGTCACCCAGCATTTGTTCAGAGTCAATCTTCTTCCCCATTTCTGGATTGCCCACTCAAGATGTTAGCAAACCAAACAAGAGCTAGAAGCTCATATGGCACCTGCAAGGGTGGTTCAGAAGATGAAATATAGAATTTGCCTTTTCGTGGGTTCGTTCTAATCATTTCTAAGCAAAACCCTGGAGATAAGAATAATCATGGACTTTGAAATCACGAGAACGTATCGTTTGGTAAAAAATTATTTTACTTTTGAGCTTGGTTGTAATGATGCGCAGTTTAACTGAAGTTTAACTGAAAAGCCAACTTAATTTTGTGTCATTTAACTGAATACAATGAATTATTTGTATTCTGCAAAAGTGTTTTTTTTTATTTTCCCCTATCTACTCTAGTTATGACGTTCAGAATATCTGCGGTGGTCCCCACAACGAAAATTCTACTATGATGCTGGAAATTTTAATCTCAACCCAAACGCGGCTTTTAAGTGGGCAGTGGTGGAATTGGCGAAGATTGCTTAGTGCCTGAACAAACTAGAGTCATAAATCTTTCTCGTAAGGCATACAAGCGCATAGAGGTACCACAAATCACACGGAAATTCCACTATTTGAAAATCGGTTATTCGTGAATAGTGGTACAATGAAGTAACGCATTTTCAAGGGATCTTCAAGCCAATTTTAGGGAATAAGTAATGGGTACCTAGATTCTCCTATCCCAGCCCTTTTCGGTTAAACTTTAACATATACCGTTTGGTTAAAAGTATTTTTTCCACTTTTCGGTTAAGATGCGCACTTTAGGGTGCTAGAAATAATTTTTTAAGCCAACCCCTTGTGGCGCAAATGATCATGGGTTGAGATGTATCGTTTGATCAAAAGTACTTTTCGACTTTGCGGTTAAGATGCGCACTTTAAGGGAGCTAAAACTTCATTTGTAAGCAAATCGCTTGAGGCAAAAATGATAATGGGCTCATGGTAATCAAGAAAATGTATATGTTGCTTACTTTGCCGTCACGATTGGTACTTTAAGGACTTTCTACTATTTGTACTTTAAGGCCAAGTTTCATCTTTCCTAGCACATCTGATGGCTACCTTAACCCGCGATCAACGGAATTCCATACCCCCCCCCCCCCCCTCGAACTTCCCCCACAGTGCCCGCAGCCAATCCGGTTCTGTAAATGATTTATCCAGAGTATCTGTTCTTTATTCCCACAAAGCTCCATCCCGATCTCTCCAGTCTAAGGCGTTAACGTATTCCCCCCCCCCCCCCCCAATAGTTGTCGGATCCGGTCCGGACACGAAGCTGTCCTCCACTCCCCCCACGATTTTCGAATCGAGAAATTTTTTACTTCCAAGTCGGTTTGATCGGGTCCCTCATATGCCTGTGTCAACTTGGAGTAGTAGTAGTAGTAGTAGTAGACAGGTTTAATAGAAAAACTTGGCAGCATCGCTGATTTGCGTTTCTTTACAACAGATTCAAAATCAAACTACACTTGTAAATATAAAACAAACAAGAAACATTAACTCTTATTGTACATATCGACGAAAGCCGGGACGAAAGAACTACCATATCGGTTTGTTCTTGCATTAACTGGAACTAACTTATTTTGCTTTCTCGTTCTTGATGGTGGAGGTTGATCAGGTAGAATGTCTCGGTGCTGAGTTTTAGAAAGCAAGAACTTTCCAAAACCCGTTATCAGAGTTTCTTACCGGTTTTGGAGTAACGGCAGTCCTAGCACTTCCAGAGCCTTTTCGTAGGGGATGTCACGGCGGCCCAAAATAATCGATACAGCTCGCTTCTGAACCGATTCAAGCTCCTGACAAAGATACACTGTTCTAAGTGCTGACGGCGCCCATACAGGGCAAGCATACTCCAGAATGGGGTGGACGTACGTTAAGTATGCAGACTTAATACTCTCTGTGTTCGCACTGAACCTACGCATACCGTTTAAAGCTGTAGACTAGCGTTTGCACTTTTAACCACGTTTTCAATATGTGCGGCAAAGCTGAAGTCATTGGAGAAAGTGACTCCAAGGATCTTGATACTGTTTGTTAGTGGAAATGGAACATTTGGCTCCATAACATCACTTTTTAGCGGGTTAAAGCGTACCATCTTCGACTTGTTCCGATTAATCTCAAGATCTAGCTCCGCGCACTCTTTTGTGAAAACACTGAAAAAATTTGAACTGAATGATGGCCGGTTGAGTGGAGGGCTCTAGATCTAATCGGGGGGGGGGGGGGGATAAGGTGGTGAGTCGCGGGGCACTGCTGTGCTTTCGTGATGGTAAGCTGGCCTGATCGCACTATGCTGGACACTCTCGGACAGTGGGTGGAAGAAATGTGGTAGGTGAGAGATTCCAACCCGATGTCAATGTTCAAGGAGAGTCCCCTTAGCTAATGTTCTTATAGTTCTACATAGTGCTGCACAACCTGGTATCTTCGTACACCCAGTAGACGGTACCCAGGTTTTATTGTTAAAGATCGTAGACACTGTACGCGGTGGATATACAGGACATACTGCTTTACAAAATGCGAAATACTTCCAACCAAAACTTCTTGAGAACCTGTTAGAAAAGCTGACGTGCTATATCGTTGGCCTTTATGGTTCCCGCCATAAACCTATACATCTTTTCGGGTCACGACGAAGTAGGCCGACTCATGGAAATGGGCCCGGAACAATAAAACTAAATGGAAAAGTTACGTTTTGCCTGGCAACATAGAAATAACCGAAGGAAGTTTACACCTGCCAAGTTTTGGAATCCCGGGAAACCCCCTCCACCCCAAGCGTCCGGATTTAGTCCAATTGTGTAAACAACTTATCTAGAGCAGATGGTTATTCTTCCCAACAAGTGTCACTCCGATCACTCCATTATAACCGTTTCTCGAGATTCCCCCCCCCCCCCAAATCTCCCAATAGTTGTCGAATCCGGCCCGGACGTCAAATGGGACATCAAATATATATCATCTATTCAGTTATTAAGTTTGATCCCCCGGATAGTTGGATCAGGAAACTGATTATTTCCAAGTTAGTTTGGTCGGATCCCTGATATGCCTGTCAGGTTTCATCGTCCTAGCACATCTGGAAGTACCCTAACTCGAAAAGTATGATAGACTGCCCTCAACTTTCCAGATTCCCCCTCCCTCCACCCCCCCCCCCTTCCAGATGGTCGGATCAGGAAATTGATTAGTTCAGGTTAGTTTGATCAAGTCTCTGATACGTCTGCCAAGTTTCATCGTCCTAGCACATCTGGAAGTACTCTAACTCGAAAAAGTATGACAGAAAAACGGACAAACCGACCGACAGACGGAATTGCGATCGGTATATGGCACTTCTTCCAGAGGCTGCAAGTATAATAAAATAAGGCGAACTTCCGCATGCAAACCAAACCCAAAATTCCATAAGTTGTATCAAATGTGGAACTCAGGGGCGAACGCACACTGTCCACGGCACATGTGGGCCTGCCAGACGGACGATCAACTGCAACAGCTTGGCAGTGAGTAGATAGTCATCTTTTTTTGTGGCCCTTGCAACATTGATGATGATGATGATGATGATTTTATTAACGCACTTAAGGAGAGGAAATAGTGCAGTATAGACAAATAAAAGGAAAAAATACACTGAGCTTTCAATAATGTAGTAAATCCACGAGATAAAAAACTAAACGTTTTAAAAAAAGAAAGAAAAGGGACTAATCGGGTCTAAAAAATTGTCTTCATAGATGGAGTGCAGAGAAATGGCCAAGAGCAGAAACGTGAAGGTCCTGGGCAATTGAAGATAACTTTGCACAAGGGTCAGAGGGCAAAAAAGTTGCAGTTATACGGGAATTCCTATAACGTCGAGGAAGGTACAAGAGAAATTTACAATATTTGAAATAATAAGTCCTGGCACGTTTTAAATCTTTTAGCCTCAGAATACCAAAAATTCCGGAAAGGTTGCAGACAGAGGGAGAACAAAAACTATTATATAAACTACCAAGCGTTTTTCTGTTATACCTTCCTCTATTTGAAACTATTTTCCCATATCCGACACGAATGGAATCGTGAACAGCCTAAACAGCGTTATCGCAGATTTTTTTTAGAGACTGTGCTATGATCATGCCAAGCCATTTTACGGTAGGGGAATTGGGGAGTTTTTCAGTTTGAAAAGAAATACCGGAATCTTTTGAGCTGTTGAATTTAAGATACTGACATTTAGAAATGTTAACAGAAAGGCCAATTTGAGGAGAAAGACCCCGACAAATCGTTTTTATGTTAGATTCTAACCCACTTTTAGTTCGACTTATTAACAGAATGTCGTCTGCATATGCTATGTAATTAATACTTAGGTCTCCAAGGAAAAATGTTGGCAATAAACCTGAAAGGCATTCATAAATGACACTTTTAAAAACAAAGTGGTACCCCCTTGCTCACGGGAATGGATTCCGAAACTGCCCCTGACCATTTCGTCCGAACAATCGCGTTACGGTACCAAAACCTTAAAACAGAAACAATGGAAGCATTAACACCCTGTCTCAACAAAGAAAATAGAGCCTGTGAATGTACTACATTATCGAAAGCTCCAGTAATGTCGATAGCAGAAAGATGAATTTCTGCGATCGTAATTTTCTTGCACGCCTAGGAATAAACAGAGTAGTGGATCGAGTGAAATAAAACTTAGATTGTACAAAGGTCTTATGCCCTAGATCATCCTGTTGGGTCACGGACGGATTCGACCTCGGTGGAGGGGAGTTGAAAGTGGGTACCGGACAATCCCTGGAAATGCTCAGATTTGAATGAAACTTGGTGGGTGGTAAAAGAAAATGCCCTAGATTTTCCGAGTATGTGTCCAAATCGTATTGTGTCCGCCAGGGGTCAAACGAGAGGAGCGATTGGGATGAAACTTGGAAAATATAAAGCTCATAAGTCGTTGATTGTCCATTTCGGGATACCGGCCGGATTCGGCCTCGGTGGGGAGAGTCGGGGGGTGGGGCACCGGACATTTTCCCGGACATTATCCGGTCATGGAGGAGGGAGTTGGAGTGGGTCCCGCGAATTCTCTGGCACCACTAGGGACCAGTGAGTGGAGTGATTGCACTGTAAAAAAAAATCTTGCAGTATTTGCTACTGGGATTAATCGTATCTTTATTGAGGTAAGATTACCCCTAATTCGGATTAATCTTATCCCAATAAATATAAGATTAATCCCAGTAGCAAATACTGCATCCTTATTCGGATAAACTTTTTACAGTGTGGGATGAAACTTGGCCGGCAGAAAGGTTATATGACCGAGATGATCCGTTTTATATTGGAGTTAACAATCGGGAATTTCACGAAACTGATCAGATTTTAGTGAAAATTGATGGGTCGTATGAGCAGATGCCTTAGATGTCCCATTCTCGGACCGAAACACATCCGGCGACGATGGAGAGTCTTGTGCCGACGCATGCCCGCCTCCCCCTTTCTAGTATATTCCTGGCTAAAAATCAGTTTTGTCTTTAGGATGTGGCGGAGGACCTCTGTCGAACTCTTCCTGTCAAGTGTAAATTTGTAACTGGTGGCAGCATTTCTCGGAAGATCCAGAAACCGGACTTGGAAGAGGTTGACCTCCTGATAGGCACAATGGGAGGCCTAAGCAAGCTGACGACATTTGGTAAGATGAAAGACCCCTATTTAAGAGTACGTTAGAAACTTCTGAGATTCGTCCTATTGATGAAATCTCAAGTGGGGAGGGTTTCGGCTGTATCCATCTCCGCGAAGGGGTCCCAAAAGGATATGGAAAAAGGTTTCATTAAGAGTCGATATTTTCGACTGTATTATTTGCATACGAAGCTTCTGTTTCACGGTCCCCATGGACGGGAAATCCTCCGATGATCATAATCGTCATCGAAAAAGGACTCCTTTTCAGATTCGGTGGGAGTCGATTTTGGGAGTTGCTGGTGTTGTTGCATTTTGGAAAGCAGATGTGAGGGATGGCTAAAGAGAATTTCGGAGATCAGTGTTGAGTTTAGCTATGGGAGGAGACTGATTTCGGGAAAATGGATCTATTTTACTAAGGTGTGTTTTTTGTCTGTAAAACAAATACAAATTAAAATTTAAATAAAACATCAGAATGAACAAAAGTGAGTGTAACAAACCGACTAATTGCGTCACCTAGGGCAGGCATTCCTAGGTGGCATTCCTATGTTCTCGTTGTTTTCTTACGGGGAGTCCTCAGGAACGATTCTCGTGGTTCCCTTCGACCCCTAATGAAGTCCCCGGGGAAGGACGAGAGTGCGCCTTATGCGCGTTGTTTGCGTTGAAAAATCTCAGCTTAGACGTCTGCGATGGCGTCTTTGATAACCAGGTAGCTAAAGCGCGATGAGTTCGCCAGAATTACAAACTATCATGATCTTACTCACTTGTCTAGTCTTTGTGACACGGATATTGTAGAAATCCGCCAATGCAAGATCAAAATCTCCATCGCCAGTTCCATTGAGGCCCCAAAAAGGCTCGTTGCCCCTTTAGACTGTCGAAGTGAAGTCTGTATTGGATGCACTGGGGAATCTGTTGTGGCGGCTTCGCAGCCCTGCGTGCTAGTAGAGACTCACAGAATCAACTTATTTTACCTTATTTTTACCAATTTTACCTTATTTTACCAATTTTACCAGTATTTACCAGTTTTACCAATTTTAATTACCGAATTTTTATTTCATTGTAAATTTACAACACCATGCAATATCAAAATGTCCATCGTGAGTTCCATCAAGCCCCAGAAAGATTGATTGATTAGGCTGTCGAAGTGAGGTCTGTTTTGAATGGATCCACTGGGAAATGAAATCTGTTTTTTTATTTTCTTCCTAGGTGTGTATTCGCGCGATATGGTTACGCATATCGTTGTTGATGAAGCTGACACTATGCTGGACGACTCTTTTAGCGAAAAGACTATCCATTACCTGAGTAGGTTCGAGGTAAGTATCTGATTTGTACGACGCTGGGGCCTACTCCATTTATTACAGTTTCGATCGCTGGCTGATTTTGATGGGAACACCCTGGTTAAATTTATGGCTAACCGCTAAAACCTGATGTCGCACAAGTTGACATTTTGACAGTTGAAGGTAGCGCACCCTCATACAGTGACAGTATGTGCTGCTATGTTCGAACCCTTCAGTGCTGGACGTGCAACCAGTGTCAGTTTCGGTTCACTCTTTGTAAGCCTTCGCAGATTTTGAACATTTTATTACCCCTTATTTAACGCGGGCGTTTTGGAGGAATGAGCCGTTCAGCCACTCTGAAAGCTGTACTGTCTAGAACCCCACTCACGAGACCAGTGGCGCAGTACACATTATCAACTGTTTTTTTTTATCCACCAACAAAGCATATGATGGCTTCAGACACCAAAGTTGATTTGGTAGCGCCTTTTCTTAAAACCTTTAGACCAAATGCAAGGCTACTACGCCCTACACCCTGCCCTACACTGTTCTGAGCTTTTTGATCCTGCTAACTCAGGGATCTCTCTTAAAGGACTCTTCTTGCCTGTTCTACCTTCCTTATTGTTCCTAGCTTCCTTGTGGAATTATAAGAATCTGGAATCCCCGCCTTTCGCCGTTCCTCCGTTTTGCACTCGCGGCTTCAAAAAGCTTCAAGGTCCGCCAATATCTCTTTTACGCATGAGAGTATCTTCATTTTGGAAGATGTGGAAGAATATTTTGCGTCCAGCCGCCGCGTCGGAGAGTGTAAAGGTCGAGAAAAGCGTCAGCAAGAAAATCTGTAATTTGGCGTGAAAGTAAGGATATTTTCGAAAGCGATATTCTTGGGCCATTTCATCGTGAACAGATTATTTCTAGTAAAGGTTGGGTTCTAAGGGGTGAGAGTCAAGGTAGAGCCGACAGGCGCCAGCTTTGGCCCAGTGCCACTGAGTGGGGCCGGAAAATTCACAGTTTTACCCCTTTTTAGCTTTGCTGGCACGTCCTGTTAGAAGCCCCGCAACGATGGACCAAAATAGTACCGGTAAACTAAAAGGACATTATTTGAGAGACGGCCCCAGAATTCCAACTGTATAGCGGGATTTGCAAGTTTTAATCCGGCATTGTTTCTATGATGCCTTTAGAATATTTAGTCATGATGTCTCTTTACTTTTAGCTTCAAAAAGAGCCGCTGGATGAAGAGAGTCCGGTTCGAACGGGTGTTCAAGTGACGCTAGTTGGGGCAACCATCCCAAAAGACTTGCGGAATATTCTCGGTGACAAGCTTCCTGTGGATTCGCTCTCAGAGATCCGGACGCCTTATACGCATCGAATCATGCCGAATGTAACACAGAAGTTTTTACGAGTTGCTCTCAGTAAGAAGAGTGAAATTCTCTTAGATCTCGTGCAGCATGACCATCAGAAGAACCTCAAAACTCTCATTTTTAGGTAAGAAAAGAAAATGTAATTCTAGTGCGGGGCAGATGCAATCTACCTATTGGGCTAATGATGTCGGGAACTTTGCTTGTGGTTCTCTTTGGTATTCTTCTGGATATCGATGGAGGCACAAACGGTCCGATTTTTTGCAGTAAAGAGGACTTAAAGAGGAATAAAGAAGACTCTTGAAAAAACAGAATACTCAATAAATAACACTTACCCTGACAAAAAAAGAACTCTGTCATTTTTGCAGAATAATATTGTAGGCAAAGGTAAAAAATCGCGTAATTGGGAGAGGTCACATGCGTTATTTCTGTACCATCGACAATAGCAGGCGATGCCGAGGAATGTCGCCCTTTCTGCTAGAGAGTTCAGTATTTCACGCACTCGTTCGTGAAGGGGTAGTGGACCGCGAACTACCACACCTTGGTAAAATGTTATTTTAGATCTTATCTTAGGCCTAAGCTCCTCCTTCAGTTCCAGTCCAGAGGCGCTTTGGCTATCCAGGAAGAGTCACATAAGGCGCTGCCCAGAAGCCTTCCCATTCGTGCTGAATTGACGCGTTGATGTTGCCGAGATCCGACTGGTAGGCACGGCAAAGAGTGTTAAATCAGTCGTATTCTTTGCCTGGATCCATTCGGTTGCCACCGGAGGACAACGTTCGGCACTCTAGTTCTTCCCATCCTGACGCCGTGGCCCATTTGTCGGATCTTAATAACTTCAGTGATAAGAAGTTGCAGTGTCATCTGGTCTGAACGAGCTGTCCAAGCTCCTTCGACTGACAGAAAATCTATACAAATCCTAAATCCAGAAGAGCATGATGACAAGTGTGGGAGACTGATGGTTTCACCAATCGTGTAGGCCTACAGGGACGTCATTAGGGTGTGGGGGGGGGGGGGACTCGGGCGAAGCCCGGCTAAAGTTCATTAGTTTTGAGAAATCAAATTGTGTATCCATTATGTCGGTAAATTTAATGTCGCGTCGGGACATAATGGCCCCCCCCCCCCTCCCAAGGTAGAAGTCTAGTGACAACCCTTATCGTGTAC
Source organism: Branchinecta lynchi (assembly GCA_023053575.1). Classification (NCBI taxonomy): domain Eukaryota; kingdom Metazoa; phylum Arthropoda; class Branchiopoda; order Anostraca; family Branchinectidae; genus Branchinecta; species Branchinecta lynchi. The sequence goes on from JAKZAP010000005.1 coordinate 665,431, forward strand.
TCTATAAAGTGATGGATCGCCCTGTTTATGGGATTGAGAGAATGGATCCGCTCTGGCCTGAGTTTTGAGCAAATGATCCACGCGACAATAGTAGTAATTTCATTTCGACGAATCACCAGATGTGTGACCCGGTCTGATCAGTATTTTTTAGAGATCCATCTAGTAGAAGCTTTCAATGGCTAGGAGACCTTTTTCTTGCCGTTGACTCATGTGCCACGCCTCGTGTCCGCACAGGGATACAGAGAGATCGTTGCTGTTAAACATTCTCAGCTAAGGGAGGGAGTAGTCGCTCCTACATATCCTGTTCAGCCGATTCAACACACCACTGGCCTGGCTAGTTCTTAGCTGGACATCTCTTGCATAATGTCCAGTACATTCAGTTGTGATGTCGAGATACCCGAATTCCACGACATGGTCGACTTTCTGGTCTCTGCAACGTATATCCAAAAGGGATCACCTGTTCGCCATGGTCTTCCTTTTGGGATTTTGCGTTCGAATAGTTTAGCTGGTCTTTGTGGGAAAGTCTTGGATGTCTCTGGTCGTTCGAGACAGAAGCTCCAAGACTTCCTCACTTTAAAGACCCTGATTAAGGTACGGAAATCATACAGCAGATTTGAATACTTGCGATCTTTGTTTAATGTTTCCCATCTCTTAATTTGAGCTTAGTGCTAGATCAGCGTTTTTTCTTTTCTAGCAACAAAACCTCTACTTGCGACTGGTTGAGCTTCGTGATGAACGAAAACGGAATGCCGGCTATCAGCATCAATGCGCAGATGCCACGAGATATTCGCTTAGAAATGTACGACAAGTTTTTAAACGGAGAAGCAAACATCGTTTCATGTACGGATATCGTCTCAAGGGGATTAGATACTCTGGAGGCAAGTTCAACTATCAGCGCAGCCCCCCCCCCCCCCCCCCCCCCCCCTCCCCCTCTTGAAGCTTTATTCTCACAGAAGGCAGTTTCTGCGTTATCAGGGCAGATTTCTTCCCGAGCGACCGAAATTTCACGGTACCACTGGTTTGCTTCAAAAGAGTAAGATCTCTTTCTGGAAGTTAAACTCATGGATTGCATCATTGCATGGCTCCTAAGCGCTGGTTTCGTATTTTTCAAAAATGTTTCTCGACCCCAGAGATAGGCGAATCCGAGTCCAGATTCTGATTCGAATCCAGGATCCGTCCTTTTAGCCGGATTCGAATCTTCTGCTTGTCAGGCTCAGTTTGGATTCGGACTAAAGAGTCCAAACACTCAATCTTACGAATCCGCACAAATTTCTAGTCTACATCGTTCAAGTTTCCGTTTCCCAATTTTTACGCAGCGGGGTTTGGCAGTCCAACTTTTTGATTTCCAACATCAACCATCCTCAGTAATCTATCACGTTATCTGGTTACCTTGAATATTAGTGCTTTTTGTCACCTCTTATTTTTAAGCTATAACCTATGTACATGATAAATTTTTTGTTGAGGTCGGATTCGATTCCGAATTCGAATCCTCAGCATGAAATGTTGGGTTCGGATCCGGAATCTAGCCCCGGATTCGGAATCTAGCCCCGGGTTCGGATTCGAATCCTTTCGTCATCGGATTTGCCCATCTCTACTGGACCCTAACAAATATTCTGACAAATTGAAGCTGGTACTTGACTGGCATGGTTTTGATCTTCGAGGATCTCGGATAATCACTGCTGAAGTATGTCAAATAATCCACGGGAGCGTGTGATGCTGCTAGGTCCCTATTCGCCTGCTGTAACATCCGAGTATACGAATGTTATTGAAAAGATTGTCAAGTTGCCGTTACTATGCCCACCCGTCAGTTTTGACAACAGTCAGTGGATCCTCCCCTCAGGCGAAGTGTCGGCTCCCGGCTGGTGTACCGTGGTGCTAGTTGGCTGGTTGCCGGCCGGCTCTGATGGGGGAACTGGGGGAAACTATGGCCGAAAGAAATGACTTCTGCGTGTTTCGACAGGTTACTACGAAATTACATGAATAACGCGATGAACGAAAGTATATATGAACCAAATTGTGTCGGGCAAGTACTGCCGAATAGGGGTAGGCACCGTTTCTGTTTTTGGCTAAAACAGAAACGGTAAAAAACGTCAAATAAAAAACGGAACAGAAACAGAAACGGTGATAAAAAAACGGAAAACCGTTTCTGTTTTTCCGTTTTATTTCGGGAAAAAAAACGGCCGTTTTAACAGGTATTTCTGTTTTTTTTTTGCTACTTCTTTGGGTTTATAAGATAACAGTAAGGCGACCATTACGACAGGAGAAGGTTGTGAGAGAAGGTCGAGTATAATTGTGTAAGGTGAAAAAAAAGGACTCTTCACCTGACTAGTAAACTAAGCCCTTTTTTATACCCATGGTCAAATGCTGCGGTATGCTGGCAGGGGTGAGTATGGAAGTCATACGTATGTGTACCTCTTTTCCCCAGAAGGGTACCAGGACCCTCTAAACGCAAAATATTTCAAGGTAAAAAATTAAATACCAATTGTTTTAGTTCCCAAAGTACTGTATACTGATATCCCTATGCGGAAGAAGGGGTACAATTACGTGTGAGAACCATGGACACCCCTGTCAGCATGCCCCAGCGTTTTGCATGGGCTTCACTCAAGTGCCATATACCGATCACTTTTCGGTCGATCGGTCGGTCCACTGTTCCCGAGTTAGGGTACTTCCAGATGTGATAGGACGATGAAACTTGGCAGGCATATCATGGATCTGACCAAACTAACTTGGAAATAGTCACTTCGACGATCCGACCACCGTGGGGGGAGTGGTGTGAGGGGGGATCCGAAATATTGACGTATGTATATGTATAACTTTGGAACAGGTGATCGGATCTTAATGAAACTTGATATTTCGAAGGATCTCGTGTCTCAGACGTTCCGTTTCAAGTCCGGTTCGGATACGATGAATGTGGGGGGGGGGGGGGGGGGGGGGGGGGGTTGGACCGGAAATCTTGTGACATGCTTAAAATTGAGCGATTACGATTAAACTTGGTGGGAAGAACAAGCACAAGACCTTGGTACATCATAGACAGAACTGGACCGGATTTGGGCACTTTGGGGGAGCTCCGGTGATCCGGAGTTAAGGTACTCCTAGGTGGGCTAGGACGATGAAACTTGGCAGGAATCAAAGACCCGACCAAATTAACTTGGAAATAGTCAGTTCCTCGAACCGAGCATCGTGGGGGAGTGCAGGGAGGAGGAATCTGGAATCTTGAGGTATATTTAACTTTCGAACGGGTGATCGGATCTTAATGAACCTTGATATTTGGATAGACCTTGTTTCTCGGATGTCCCATTTCAAGTACGGACCGGATCCCATTAATGTGGGGGGGGGGGGTGGACGGGAGTACTGGAAATCTTGTGTCACGCTTAGAGTGGACTGATTGGGAAGAACAAGCACAAGAACTAGGTACACCCGAGACAGAACGGACCGGATTCGTGCACTGTGGGGGAGGTTGGATGGGTCCGGAATTCCGGTTATCGCGAGTTAAGGTACTTCTAGGTGTGCTAGAACGATGGAACTTGGCTGGAAGATTAGAGTCTCGATAAGATTGGCTCACAAATTGTGAATTTCCAGATCCGACCATCCCTTGAAGTACAGAAATGAACTGCCAGCTCCCTTGAAGTGCGCACCTTAAGAGCAAAGTGAAAAATTACTTTTGATGAACTTTACATTTCATGATCCCCCGAGGGTCCATGATCATTTGTGCCACAACGGTTTTGCTTAAAAATTAATTCCTAGCACCCTGAAAGTGCACATCTTTACCGAAAAGTAAAAAAAAAACACTTTTGAACATTGGAAAAGTTCAGTGGCTCTTTCTTATAGTTGTATAATTACAGCTTTGAAGAAAAGTCTCATCAGAAATGGGAGCTTGAAGGCTTCAGGCTTTCAGTACAAAACGATTCGTGCTTCCTATTGGTTGGATTTCAAAAAATGCGTCTTAATCGACCAATGGGATGCGAGACTCCGTTTCGCAAAAGTGTTATTATACCAACAAGAAATAGCCAGATTAACGTTTCCAGCAAAAGTATTATTATACCAACAAGAAATAGCAAGATTAACGTTTTCAGCAATTAACCAGCTCAGAATGGTTATCAAAGGCAGATAATTTAGTCTGTAAGTCGAAAGTCCTACCGGTTAGTACCGGTATACCTCCTAACGTTAATTTTATTGTTATGCTTCCCCTAATGATGGTGTAAAAATATCCGTTTCGTCGGGTAGGGTGCAATCTCTCTATTCTGACTCAAAAAATCTTTCCTTCCGAAAAGCGGAAAATATCGGTAGATGGCATAATCCGCGGGGAGAATAAAACCCGCTAGATTATGGCAGGACGCCACGCGTACAAGTCGTAACAAAAAACGGAAATTAGGAAAAAACAGGTAAAATAAAAACAGAAACGGCTAAAACGGTCAAATAAAAAACGAAACAGAAACAGAAACGGCATTAAAAAAACGGCTACCTGTTTTCTGTTCTTCTGTTATTTAAAAAAAAAACAGAACTGAAAACGGTAGTAAAAAAACAGAAACAGAAAGAGAAACAGAATCGGTGCCGACCCCTACTGCCGAAGTCGGCATGTTAATATACCTTCTTTCTTCAGGCGCATCATGTGATAAACTACGACTTCCCACTGAATATGTCAGACTACATCCATAGAGTCGGAAGGGTGGGAAGAGTAGGAGCGAAAGTCACGGGACACGTCACCAGTCTAGTGACAAAACGGCATATTGAAGTGGACTTGGTACAGAAAATTGAGGTAGGAATCCCTTCATTGTATACGTTATGGCTCACGCAAAACTAGGCGTGAGCGGACCAGAAATGTTCATCGTCAAGACAGCCATACCTTCTTACGTAGTAGGACGGCATGAGTTCTAGTTGCAGTTTCAACAGACAACCCTTTTGTCGCGACAACAGATTATATCCTAAGTGCAGTATCTTGAGTGCTGTCTGTTCAAACCGCGAATCCTTTGTTACCTATTATGAAACTCCTGACAGTGAATCGGAAACCGGAAATAGTTTTTGGGATCCCAAAACGTAAGCGGACCTATGACTTCGTAAAAGTTGTCTAGTAAGTAAGTAAGTAATTTATTTCTGACCCGCCATTTGAAAAGCGGAGTATGTAAAAGAATTAACTAGAACACAACAAATACAATATACAATTTTTCATCCATCGTCCAGAAAAGAATGTAGAGTGTCATCTGCGGGCTGTGCCCTGTTGTCTGGCAGGGCCGACAAAATTTCCAAAAGTGTGACGCTTGCATCTTTAACCTGGAAACGCTCGGTTAGCATGTGGTTGTGGCATAACTTTGGCAAATAAAGCAGGTGCTTCGCATACTTAAAATAGCATCTTCTCATCTTCTGCAACTCCTTCTTCCGGAGAACATGTGCGACACCAGAGCGAAATAAAATGGATGGAGCACAAAAACAGCCGTATAAATTTCGTAAAGCTTTCCGGTTGTAGCGCCCACGGTTCGGGACGATGCGTCCATAAGCGGTACGGTTAGATGTACATACGTCTGTAACAATCGAAGAGCAAGTTTTTGGGATCCCAGAACGTAAGTGGAGGGATACCTGTAACATCGCTAAAGTTGTCCGTCTGTCTGTGAGCACGATAACTATCGAAGGGAATGGATATTTTGATGAAACTTGGTGTGAAGATTCTTTGGATCAAGGGTAAGGTTAAATTCGAAGATGGGCTCTGTAGCCCTACATTTAGGGGTGGGGGAGGGGGTTTCGAATTAATGTGCACAAAAATGTTGAATCCGATTACGAAAGCTATTTTCTTGACGGACAAGTAGTTCAGATGGGATCCGGTGAAAATCGGACAAATAATTTGTCAACCAATTTTCGGCTATAGCAGTATGTATGTATGTATGTATATTCGTTATAACCCGTTAGATTCAAACTGAACAAGAACGGAGTAAATGGAAGAAAAAGAAATAAAGAACAAAAGAGAGAAACGACAAAATGTATACGGCACTACAGATAAAGTAAAACACAAATGGCGAGTTAATCAGTGGTCATCCATTCGGCACAAAGTACTGGTGACCACGGGTGTGCGTCTGTTCCAGGAACTTTCTGGACTAACTTATCTACAGCCTCGTTGGGTTCTACCAGGCTGAATTTTCTTATTAGGTACCTGTTGCGTGTCCACGGTGTCATTTTTAGCAAATATTTTAGGTAACGAAAAGAAGCGACCGAACTCGAGACTGCTCGGTAGTCGTGAATAGTTTCCAAAATGGAGCCAGATATAAAACGTGGGGTAGCGCCACAGCGCTGTAGAGTTTGGCGAGCATACTGCGTGGAAACTGGACTTTGTTTTTGGGATCCCAAAACGTAAGTGGAGGGATACCTGTGACATCGCAAAAGTTGTCCGTCTGTCCGTCCGTCTGTCAGCATGATAACTCTCGAAGGGAATGAGATATTTTGATGAAACTTGGTGTGAAGATTCTTTGAGTCAAGTGTAAGGTCAAGTTCGTAGATGGGCTCTGTAGCCCCACATTTAGGGGTGGGGGGAGGGGGTTCAAATTAAGGGCCAAACAAAATAGTTTTAAACAGCTAATGTGATAGTCGATTATGGGGTAAGATGACATACTGAACACGAATATACAAAATATTTTTTCGTCCGACAAGTAGTTCGCCCGGAATCCGGCAAAAAACGGAAAGTTGGTTAAAAGTAAAAGTTTCATTTGAAGTTGATGAGATGACAGATTTAGGAGTAAGAAGGCATGCTGAACACTATGATGAAAACCATTTTCTCGCCGGACAAATAGTTCGCCCGGAATCCGGCCAAAACTGTAAAATTTGGTAAAAACAAAAGTTTTATTTCAAGTTGATTAGATTACACATTTAGGAGTAAGAAGGCATACTGAACACTATGATGAAAACCATTTTCTCGCCGGACAAATAGTTCGCCCGAAATCCGGCCAAAACCGGAAAATTTGGGAAAAGCATAAGTTTTATTTCAAGTTGATTAGATGACAGATTTAGGGCTAAGGAGACGCTGAGTCTTTATATGACAGTCATTTTTCACCCGGACATATAATTTGTCTGGAATCCGGTTGAAACAGGAAATTTTATTTGAAGCTGATTAGATGTCTTTTATAGGGATAAGGAGATACGCTGAATTCGTTTCTGAGTTTTCTTTTTTTGCTGGACAAGTAGTTCGCTCGGAATTCAGCCGAAACCGGAAATTTGGCAGAAGTAAAGCAGGAAGTTTTGGTCAGTACCGTCAACATAGATATGGCTGATAGAGGTATATCTGAACTTGGTTTTCTCAGACGATTAGCCTGGCGAATGCTGGATCTTGCCAAGACTGGATCTGGCGAAGACAAGACCCAATTGTCTTGATCAAATACTGAACTTTTGGGATCCCATCGGAACCTTTGGTCTTGTTCACGATGGAAGCGTAAGTGAATCGAAGTTTCTTCTCCGCGTTTTGTAAAAGGAGAGACCCGAGTCTCTTTTAGGTTCCTTCCTATGGGTACACCAAGGTACGTTATCGATTTTGACCACCCCGATTGACCAGAACTCTAAAAGCCCCGATAGTCTGTATAGTCCAAGAAATATTAAATTTATGGATCCCATCGAACCGTTTGGTCTTGTTCTTGGAACAAACAGTATCTACCTGATTCTCTTAATGCCTTTCGTCTTACAGTTTACTGCGCGGAAGACAGCCGACCTTCCCGATGTGAATGCCAACATCAAAAGAAGAATTGCAGCGAAGCTTCAAAAGAAAGGAGTAGAAACGTATCTCGATGACAAGGACGCTTCATGATTTTCACTGGTTATAATACACTCTTGCTAACAAATGGAATTAATGTTGATGCCACCCTCTTTCTGAGTTGATGCCCCCCCCCCCCCCCCCCCACCCAACTTCACGTTTGTTATTGTGTTTGGGACCCCAAGCGAAAGAGTAATAGCTTTGATATCGTAACTGTCTGGTAGGTAGGCTGACATTATAACCGTAAACTCGAATAATTATATATAACTTTTTTCGAACAGGTATGTACTGCATATCCTCCTATGACCCACGGTCTTTTATATTACGATAATCTTCATACAGAAAGTTGGCAGTATGTATGTGTATGAGAGGATCATATAAGTCATATCAGCCTCCAGTGAGGATGATGTAAGTCATATCAGTCTCCAGAGAGGATGATGTAAGTCGTATCAGCCACCGGAGAGGATGATGTAACTCATATCAGCCTCCAGAGATGATTTCTGTACGAAAAAGTTATAACTAACACACCTCCATCTCGGTTGATATCGGAATGACAACCTCGATGGCCATTTAAAAATAACTACCTCACCTTAGGTTCAGTAGATATTTTGCATAACCTACCTCGCCTTTGTTACGGATAGGTTATTTTCAATGACCGTCTCGGTGTTATTTTCCGATATCAACCTCGACATCCGTTGTTCTTTGCATGTCGGCTTCCAGTAGGCTTGGGGGAGCTGCAGGCAACTATTTTATCAGCATCGGCCGGACTTTCAGGAGCCAACGAGAGGCTCCAGGTGCTAACTTGAATTAGTTGAAGTGGTCTATGAAGACCTTTGCGACTACCGGAGACGCGTGATTGATGTTGGAAACTTATCTCTCAGTCGAAAAGCTTGCCCAGGATTCCACGGATTCTATCTTACGAAAACGCAGTTTACCGCAATGGGCTGTGTGCCAAATATCGTCAAATTCCATAGAATAACGAAGTTCACTTTAAAGACGCGTCGTTGGTACAAGATCTGCGTTCGTTGTCCGGTGACTGCTCACCGGTGATTTTTATAACACGTCTTTGCATGCAACTTCTCCTCGATCTTAAAACCCGTTTTCGGACTAACCACTGTTTGGCTAGTGCTAACCGTTTCCTCAAAAGGATCCACCTAGCAATCCATCGAGGAAGTCACTGAAAACTGATGCTGCTGGCAAGAGTGGCAAGCTCCGTTCAAGACTTCCTCATGCCAGTTGACAAAACAAGGACATTCGGGTGCCAACTTTCGTCCTTGTGCCTCCTGTACGAAAAAACCTCTCCATCCTGTTAATGAAAACAGCCAGAGGCGATCCAGTTTTTGTTTTATTTTGCGGTGGACGAAAAGAGCAGGAAAGGCAAAACTTGAAAAGAGGTCCGACCTCCGCGCGTAGAAGAAGGAGAAGATAGTTGTTTCGCTATCATCACTGATTTGTAAATAATAATAATAACAAAGGAATTTCTCAATGAATTGAGTTTCAGAATGCCAACAAACCCTGAGGAACATCAAAGTAATGGGACTACAGAAAAGTCTGTACACATGAAGTGAGTGTATGAGGGATCACATTTTTTGTTTGCTGATTTTTCATGTACAGAAGAGGTATCCAACCTCAGCTCAGACAAGATTTCAAATTTCCAGAGAAGTCTTTCCTTCAGGATAATCTATCTGGCTTAAAAAGGAACAAAAGAATATGACAAACATACTAGATTGAGGCAAATTCAATGGTTTATATATTGGACAAATAAATATTGCTTCAATATTTCTAGTCTGCCTAAACTTATTTTTCTTTTCAAACAAAGTCCCTTCATTCTAATCTTCTGATACCACAGTCTAAAGTCGCTACGGGCTATGGAACCGGTAGTTCTCACGGAAAACAAACCAAATGAGCTGCGATTCCGGGATGTGACGTCATTGACTCACAGAAACTTGTTTCTGCAGGCTCCCGTTCCAGTAGTAAGTGGAAATTGCTCACAGAAACTTCATCGCACCAGCTTCTCATCCGGTAGTCTCACGGAATTGTGTGCTCAGAAGCTAGGTAGCCGGTAGTTGATAACGGAAACTGTATAATTAGAGCTTGTGTTCTGGTAGTGTCTATGTGGAATGTAGAACTAACGGAATAATTTGGATGAGAGCTAGGATGCCAGGATTTTCACTGACTTGGGAGAAATAACATGGGCAAATTCACTACCAGAACCCATATATTGAGAGCTAAGGTACCGGTAGCAGCAACTATTTGATTGAAAATGACCAGCTCACATATACAGATAGCTATGGGCTATGGTTCCAATAGTGCCAAAAAGAAAAAAAATTAAAGTCACGGACCCATGTCAATGCTGACTAGGAAACCGGAAGCTAATATTTCTAACTGTTCATTTTCAATCAAATAGTTGTTGCTACCAGCACCTTAGCTCTCAATATATGGGTTCCGGTAGTGAGTTTTTTCCCATGTTATTTTCTCCAAGTCAGTGAAAATCCTAGCTATCATCTAAACTATTCTGTGAGTTCTATATTCCACGTAGACACTACCGGAACACAAGCTCCAATTATACAGTTTCCGTTATCAACTACCAGCTCCCTAGCTTCTGAGCACACAATTCCGTGAGAACTACCGGTTCCGTAGCCCGTAGGACAAAAAGTACGGCTCCCGGTTCCCTAGACAGTGCCTTTAAACAAAGGTGTTTTTGCAGTGATTGTGGTATCTGGCCAGCTATTGTGGTCTCTGGTCAGTCAACCACAAACCCCTGATTTTTGGATACCCTATGCCAAACGCTGGGTAGCTGTTGGTACCCTAACCCTGACCTATCTCACTACAAGTGAATTCTGATTGGTTGATTTCTAAGCTGCACTCAAATCATCAATGTTTTATTGGGTCCCTGCATCAGCATTTTGCATACTGTATCCAGCATTAGTCACAGGCATGGGGATGCCAAATGCTAGGTAGACCCAGCATTTGGCATACTGGAGCCTAGAATATTTCCATCAGAATTTAACCTGCTTATTCCATTGCCCAGCTTTGGTTGTCTTGATCTCACCACTGAAATTTCCAAAAAGGGTAAACAGGGATATCCACTATTCAGCTAAAGTAAAATTTAGTCATTTGTATATATAAGAAATGTATGTAGGTGATCAAATTATACCACCAAAAGTTCGTAGCCAGTTAGTTGGCTACTCTTGATGTGCCCTATACAAACAAGCTTAGTAGCCAACTAGCGTAGACAAGTGTAGCCAACTAGTTGGCTACACTTGTCCCCCCAGAAACACTTAGTAGCCAACTAGTTGGCTGCATGTGTCCCCCCAGAAACACTTAGTAGCCAGTTAGTTGGCTACACTTGTTCCCCCAGAAACACTCTCGGTAGCCAACTAGTTGGCTACATGTGTCCCCCCAGAAACACTTTCAGTATCCAACTAGTTGGCTACATGTGTCCCTCCGGAAACACTCTCAGTAGCCAACTAGTTGGCTACACATGTCCCCCCAGAAACACTCTCATTCTTACTTGGCTACCCATGTCCCCATACAAACTTTCTCATTAGCGACTTACTTCTCTTCTGTAAATTGTTTCTGGGAATATTCTTCTTCTTCAGCTTGCATTTGCTAGATGGCGTGGCTGTGCATGTAGTATCTCCAAACCTCTTTGCATTCTAGGTTTATCTGTGCAATCCATATATTTATTAATAATTCTTAACTTGTCTTGATTTTATTTTACATTTATTGATCGACAGTCAGCGGCGCCCCAGGCTTTTCTTCATTGGGGGGGGGGGGGGGGGGGAGAACCTGGTAAAATTGACCAAATCGTTACCTGATTTTAGTGAATTAATAAAAAAAACAAAAAAACAGCGAGTTGCCATCATGAAGCTACAACGTAAAAAGTTGCAGGGTATATGCAAACCATTCGAAAGAGAAAAATTGGCGCGTTTTCACGTTTTTCTGCTTATGTTTTTTTTTTTTTTCACTGAGAGTGTTTCCGGGGGGACATGTGTAGCCAACTAGTTGGCTACTGAGAGTGTTTCTGGGGGGACATGTGTAGCCAACTAGTTGGATACTGAAAGTGTTTCCGGGGGGACACATGTAGCCAACTAGTTGGCTACCGAGAGTGTTTCTGGGGGAACAAGCGTAGCCAACTAACTGGCTACTAAGTGTTTCTAGGGGGACACATGCAGCCAACTAGTTGGCTACTAAGCTTGTTTGTACTGGCTACTGAGAGTGTTTCTGGTGGGACATGTGTAGCCAACTAGTTGGCTACTGAGAGTGTTTCTGGGGGGACATGTGTAGCCAACTAACTGGCTACTGAGAGTGTTTCTGGGGAGACATGTGTAGCCAACTAGTTGGGCTAGCGAGGCTAGCTGGTACCCGAAACTGGCACTAGGATCCATTGCGAACGACAGAAGCCCAGCTAATTCTATTTCCGGAACTGGCTGGTACCAAGTATTAGCTAAAACCCGTTGTGAATGGGCCTTCACCCGAATTTTTTTTCTGTCATGACATGAATTCAATATAAGAAACACATTTGGTGTTTTAAAGAGAGAAGATCTTTGTCTTTCTGGCTTTTAAACATTGACAATGACTCTCTTGTACTGTAACAATACAGGATGCCGTGATTTCATTTCCATCACAACAGTGCCTAAATATCTGAATTAAGAAAGATTTATCAGTGAATATGATTTTAGACATATATCTTTCAACAGGTTCAGTTAGTTTAGACAGATTGTGGTGCATCTAAGGCACATCTGAGCTAGAAAACTAATTCTGCAGGGTGCTTACAGAAATAGAAACCAATTGAAATAGTCTAGGCTCCAGTAGTCTTTCCCAAAATCAGGGGTTGTGGTAAACTGTATCTGATATTCAGATACCACTGTCCGACCATGGTAACTGATTGTGGTATCTGGAAAAGTCATCTCACTTTCATCAATTTTTGTCAAATTGGTGGGAAAGAAGTTTGGCACTTCATGATGTGACTGAATATCAGTTTTCTTTTGGGATGACTTTGAAAAGCGTAATTTCGGCAGCTGTCATTTTTGCAGAGCAACTGTATATTAGGTTTCACGGTAACTGCAAAATGACTAAGTGCAAATCCAGTTAGAGTAGAGGTATGTTTATGTGAACAGTTACATGTGAATACTGCAGTTTTTGGCTATGGTGAGGACTTCAAAATATACGACTGGCTAAAATACAGCACCAGCAGACTCATGAAATATTAACAAAACGTTACGGGAAAAGCCATTGTAGTAATAAAGTAATTAACAAATTATAACAGGAATTACAGAATGCCGTTCATATCAGATTTGGAAGGAGAGAAGACAAGACTTGGTACCAGCTTCTGACATATCTACTCAAGTCAAAATAAAGTGAGCGCCGCAGGAGAAATTTTGTCAATCCGAGCAAAATCAAACTAACCCTTTACAGCTTCTTTTAATGGAGCTTAGACCCCAAATCTCAAGCTTAAAACTGCACATAAATGATGCACACTTCAACTAAATAGAAATAGGGTAGGACTAGGAAGGAGCTGCAGGCAAAATTTGTTAAATTGGCCTTTATTCAGCAATATTTGACTACTTCCCACACAAACTCTTGCTTTAAACGTGGCTCAGATCCCAATCAGCAGCTTTGAGCCTATGTTCCAAAGACAAATTTAAACTCAGCGGCGCAGGCGATTTTTTTTTAATCCGATCTTTTTCTGGCATTTCTAAGTAGTATATAAAGCCGGGTTCTACTCCACCCTCCCCCCAATTTCAAAACCCCATTTTAACATCAATTTCTTAAATTTTAACATCCTTTTTACCAAATTATCCCCCTTTTTAAGAACATTTTTATTTTCTTACTTCCAAAATAAAGGATACAAGAAATGAGAATATTACCCTTTACTACATATAAAATACTACAATATACTACTACTTCTTTTTTTTTTACATTTTTCATTTTTTATTCAAATGTTACTGAGTAAACAGTTCTAAATCCACATATGTTTCTTTGTTCTTGTTTTCGCGTACAATAGGCTGCAAAACTAGATTTTTCTTTAAAAGTAATTCGTTAGCAATGGCATTATATTTCTGTGTTATAAACAAATCACAGGGTTTGTCATTATGATTAATAACTACAACCAACTTATCACCATATTTTGTCTTAGCAATTCTCATTTTAACAATAGTATATTTCAATCCTAGAACTAGTTCTTCTTTCCTGATTGTCTCATTGTATTTATTCATTCTGATTGTATTCAAGACTTCCTTTGTGGACTCCATTTATTAGGGGATGATTTTATTAAATAAAAATCCAGACTCACAAACTCACATACATATTTTTGTTAATAATACCTAATGTAGCTTTTCTTTCATAATATATAACACAGTAAATATTATATGGTACAGGCTGAGCGTGTTTTAATGTTAAACTTATTTCAATATCAGCAGTTGTTCCATTATATATACTTGATTCGTGTTTGGAAACATCGAAACAGAATAGTGGATATACTTCTTTAAATTCTTCTATACTAACAACACTACCAGTATCAAATGCTAATTGCTTATAGCCCAAATGTATGAACCTATTGTAAAGATTTGAGTATTTACATTTCTCATCGCTAAAGTCGCATTTGAGTGGTTCTTCAGGATATTTATCCCCATTAATTCTAAGTTCTATGTCTGTTAAATTCATATGATCAAACACCATATTATTCATTAATTGATTGTTATGCTTTTCATTTTTCTGTAACATCACAACGATTTTTGTAGGACTATTTCTCTCAGACACAACTTTCCAGGTGTGCTCCTTATTCTGACTAACATCACTTTTATAACTATTACATGCTTCCCACATCAGATTATGCTTTTTATCCTTAGCAAGATCCTTTTCTAATTCACTCATCATTTCGATACTAGGAGCTACAATAGGGATCTTCCAGGATAAATACTCGATTACTACTTTGAAATTAGTATTTCCATTTCTTATAATCATGTTGTTATCATCATTTCTTCTTAGAAATAATTTATGCGATGCACCTCTGAAGAATCGTTTGTTTCCTTTCAGAAATCCAAACAATTCTGATAATGGTAAATACATATTTACTAATTTACTGCTCTTTGTTCTGTTATATCTTTTTTCAAATCCTTTATTATAATTATTATTATTTCTCAAACTGACTGTTCCACCCCCTGCAGCCCCCCCTGCTACTACTGGAGTTGCAGTAAACGAAGCAATAACAGGATTAATTTCTTTTCCTTGATTATAATCCTTATACCAGAAATGATTTCTTGCTGCACTTCTAGAATAATCATCAGAGTATTCAATCAACTTTGTAACGGTAGTTGTAATACCAACATGATTAATTTTTTCAACCGATTCATCGTTTATTACATACTCAGCGGTACTGAATAAATTAAATCCATTATTCGTTAAAGTAGCAACATCGGTTGCAGCTATAGGAGTCCCATCTTCGTTTACTATTCTTACACTGACATCAAGATAACTTTCACTTGGATAAAACCAGGAATCTAATTTCTTTGTTACGAATTCAAACTCTGATTTATTAGATACATTCACATCTGTTTCTCGAATTTCTTTAAATTCATATTTAACCACTGTATCATCCACAAGCGGTTCGTCAAATATATTCCATTGCGGACTGATAACTTTATTTACTGCCATTTATATAAGAAAGATATTATTAAATAAAACTTATTTCAGAATCTTTAATCCATTTCCAGTCATTAACGTTTTGATCAAGTCCTGACTTCTTTGATTTAAATCCTTTTATTTGTACCGATAAGATCCTTCATCGATTTTTTGTTTCCAATTACATCAATGAGTTCCTTCTTGTTTACATCGATCAGATCTTTCCCATATTCTATTGCTCTGTTTTTCAACAACTCAAATCTCGGTTTAATAATATTATTATACATTGACATAGCCCCATCTTTTATTTGTTTTGCTGACGTTTGAAATAACTGGGAATTAACAATGTTTTTGAATACACTACCGATTCCACTTCCATACTGCTTTTTATAAAGTAATCGCTTATTATTAATCAACATTTATAGGTAAATAATTTTATTTCACTAATCCTTTAAGCTTTTCTTAAATGCAGTACGTATCCAACGTTATCACCATTCAAATCGATAGGTCTTCCCAACTGATCAGTAATTGTCATTCTCAAGGAGTAAATAAAGTCTTTTGTGTTAATAGGAAGGTAGATTAATTGTCTAGGATTCTCAACAATTTGACAACCCGGTTCTGTATTAGGAACAAATGTCCAAATGACATCTGATTTACTTTTGTTTACGATAGAACTGTTTACAAGAGAGCAGTGAATTTGTATTTTATCAACGCTTCTTGTTATATTCGGAAGCTTTGTACCTTCATTGATTTTCTTAGATATCTCACTATCCTTCTCAAATCCTAAAATCTGACACAAGTCACTATTAAATCTAAACACATATTTTTCTTGTAATAGTATGACAAATCTCATAGATGCTGGATTGGATGAAATTACAATAGGACATTTATCTTTTGGGGTATCAAAATACTGACACAAAAAATAATTCAAACAATCATCGTTATACATCCCATTAGGAATAGTAACATTCATCCATTCTGTTGCATTATTATCTTCATCTTTCCTGTATTGAAATGTATTATTTCCAAATTTATCACTTATATTATGCCATGAATACCACAAAGTACACTGATTCAAACCTATTTCGTAACCCCAATTACGATTCAATTCGATTGGTTGACTAAATGTTATATCAATGATACTTTCATTACCTTCAATGTTTAACAACACCATTTATTAGAAATATTTTTTATATATTGAATTGTAATTTCTCTTCGTAAGAAATTTATTTCGCATTAACGAATCCAAAATATCAATAGCTTCATTTCTCACCTCATCAGATGTATTTCCGTTTACTCTGCTACCTATCAAAGTGTATAATTTTGAAATCATTTCATCACAATTCATAAATATTCCAGTTCCTTGTTGTCTGATAAAGGGTATACTAGATTGAATTTTTCTTAATCTATCCTTATAGTCTTGTATAAATAAAATAATTTTATCATACTTACTAGAACTATAACTTTTACTTTTCAGACCACCATAACTTTGACTTATCGGTGTTAATTCAGCCAAAGCATCTTCTATATTCTCTGGGTTATCATAATAAAAATGAGGCATCTCAAAATATTCCCCTTCATATCTTCTATGATTATCTCTATATTTCACATTAAGTGCTTTTAATAACTCTTTATCAACACCTTCATTCAGATCAACAACTTTTATACTTGCTGGAGATGCTTCTAAAGCGGTTGACTGCATTTCTACCCCTGAAACTGGAAGCTGATATGGTTGATTCGTTTCACCTATCTGGAGAAGCCTTGTTCTTGAACTATCATCACCTTCCTGTAGTTTATTTATGATCATTTCAGTGTTCTCTTGTAATTTTTTGATGGTGTCTTTAGTGTTTTCTTTTTGTGCTATAATAACTGGAGCGTTTAACTCTGAAGCATATTCCCGAAATCCTGCCTTCTCCATCTCATTTTGTTGAACCTTTCTTCTCTGAACTTCTCTGTTCTTCACTATATCCGATAACATATCACTCAAGCGTCTTGAATCCATTTATATACAAGTAATTTTATTTCATAATAAATTTTGAAAGTTCTTTTTCATAAAACCCTCCTTGAATTAATTCCCCACTTTTGTCAGATATTTCATAAGTAATGGGAATGGTAGGTCTGATGGTTGCTATCTGAAATACTTCATCCGTATAATTAGGTAAATATCCTTTATCGAAAATACTTTTTTCTTTTTTAATTCTGACTAAATCCCCTACTTTGACGTTTCCTGTGATTTTGTAGTCATCTACTGGAGGAAACAGAGCACTAAAAACCGTTTTCTGATTAACCTTTTTACTAGCATCAACTGGTTTCATTTGTATTGAACGGTGGTACGAGTTATTATAATTACTCACAAATAAAGGTAAAATATCAATCCAATTAGTAGTGTTATTGTGAGTGAAATATTTCCATAACTTTTCTTTTAGCGTTCTGTTGAATCGTTCCACGATTTGTGCTTTCAGTTCACTTTCCGATGCAAACCAGTGAACGTTATTATTTTTCAAAAAAGATTGAACATTTCTCATAACAAATTCTTTACCTTTATCAGTTTGTAGTTTCTTAGGAATTCTTTCTTTAAAGATGTGGCTGAATGCGTTTATTATTTCAGCACCCGTTTTATTTTTTAAGGGAATACCCCAAGCATATTTACTAAAGCAATCAATTACAGTTAAAATGTAATTTGTTTTATTATTTTCTTTTTTATATTTCTGCATGTCAACTAAATCAGCTTGCCATTGCTCATCAACATAGTGAACATACACTCGCCTCCTTTCAAAGTTATGATAGGAAGGTTTGTGTAACGTATACACATTCTCATTTTGCAACACATTTTTAATTTTATCCTTGGAAACCTTAACACCATTTTCTTTTAATTTTCTGTAAATATCATCCACACCTGAATAATTAGAATAATACGTCTTTAAAATATCTGTTTCTGCGTTGAGGTTTTTTTTAAAAAGCGATTTTTCATTGAACCACAGATAACGCAATTACCTTTCAGCATTGGAACATTATTTTTTTGTGACACTGCCTTAAACATTGATTCAGTGTCAGTGCTCTTTTTACATTTCATACAATAAATCTCCATTTATTAGAAAACAATTTTTATAAACGAAAAGCTACCAACTTCATTTTGCGCTTAATGTAGGAAATACAGTGAAGTCCACAGTTTAATTCATCTATATTTTGAACAGCAAGATTTTCATAAGCTATTTTTTTCTTTGAAGTTCTTAGATATTTAACTATTTCTTTTCCCGGGGGAATACCGAAAGAATCAAAAAATTCTACATGGGGGTATTCAGGTAGATTACAATAGGCAACCCAGTGAGTTCCAGGCATTCCACGTTTATCATAGTTGATTACACCACATTCCGAATCGCTTATATGTTTGGGTAGCGTATCTAAAGAGAAAACACCTCGAAACTGTGGTATACTCCCTAATGCATCCATAATATCAAAATTGGTTAGAGGTCCTACTTTACTTTTGCTTCTTTTTTGATGTCCCCGTTTTTTGACTTCCTAGGCCTTCCACGTACCCCATGACCGACAACTTTTTGTGTTCCAGGAAGTGTTAGCGCTCCACCTGTGTTGACATCATCGGTTTTTTCCTTCTTAGGTCTACCAAGTACACCATTACCCACAACTTTTTGTGTTCCAGGAAGTTTTAGCGCTCCACCTGTGTTGGTCATTTTATCCATAATTTTCTTACCAGCGAATGTACCCAAAGCAGCAGCACCACTTGTTAAAGCTGCCTTACCAAGGGTAATTGCTAGCGGTATTAAGAATGGAAGTAATCCACCTTTTTGAATCGCTTCTCTCATCTGCTTGTATGATACATCTATGTCACAACCCTTATTATTCATTTTACATGTTTCAATTTTATCAATTTGTCGTTTACTTAAAAGTAACTTGACTGGTTCTCGTTCATTTTGTCTACTATGACTAACACGTATCTGACATTTTTGTTTAGCATCAAAACATTTCTTCAGCTTTCCTTTCTGAAGCTTTGACAAATAAACTGTATACTCAAATATCTCAACCATTTATTAGGGAATTAATTTATCATATAAAATTTATTTACCAGCCATCATTTTTTCTATTCTGGTAACGAATGGTTTGTCAACAGGTTTTAGCTCTAGCTCTAGAAGCCTTTTTAAAATATTTACTACTGCTCTTTCAATATTATCGATACGAGTTTTTTGACCAGCAATCTTTCCTTCAATTATACCGTTATGGGTGTGTTGCCCAAGAAGCTTTTTGTCATAATCTAAAAGATTCATAGTTAACGTTGCTAAATTAACAGCATCATTTTTGTTTCTAGGGTTTTGAACATTTGTTATCAACTTGTTTTCAGCGTTAATCTCTTTATCATTAACTCGAACTATTTCTTTTACAAGTAACCCTTTATCTTTAATCCTTACCAATAAATTATCAGGAGAATCATGTACCGCAGTTAATCTGTTGATATCTTCGCTAAAATACTGATTTGCCCCCACTTGTTGTGCGGTAATTTCTTCTTTAAATTGATTCAAAATAATAGTCATGGATCTGAAACTAATAGCGTCCTGGTCAGCTTTCGCATCCCCTAACATAATAATTCTCTTACCTTGTAGGTTAATATTACCGTTGTCATCAGTAACTCTCTTTTCATTCGATTCGTTACTAACCTTTTTTCCAACACTACCAAATTTATTCATTTATTATAGAAATAAATTATCCGGTAAATTTTTCAAGGTTTTTCCTGTACTTAAGGGTTTTATCTTTTATTTTTAAATCTATGAAGAAAAAACCGTAGCCCTTGGTTGCCGTCTCGAATTGTTTGAGAAATTTTTCATTGTCTATACTGGATACATGGCTTTGTCTTATTAATTTTACTTCTTTTGGATTAGAACACTGAAAGAATGCAAAATAATTGCACTGGAGCCTTACCACCTTTGGCGTTTTATGATAGCTTTGAGACAAGTAAATAATTGAGGCATTTTTCTTTCTTCCTCTTATGAATAAGTCTTCTATTTTCTTCTGGTCTTTTTCAGTGACAAAATCGTCAAAGATAATCAAGTTTTGGTATTCAGGGTCTAAGTCGTCAACATCGACAATATCATCAAGATTGTTACTTACTGTTAAGACTTTCGATTTGCATTGTGACTCCAAAGTGGTTAAATTGGTTATAAGGTCTTGATATTTATCTTCTTCAAGATCTTTAGCATACAAGTATATTCTGTTGAAACAAAGATATTCATAAATTAAATTCAAGAGTAAATTGGTTTTTCCTGTTCCAGAACTTCCACAAATTAATAATCTAAATGGCCACTGAGGTGCAAGGTCGTGCTTATTCTGATAAGTGTTCTTTTCACTAAAATCATAGACTTTGATTGGAGCCTTTTCATTCATTTATTTAGGAAGAATTTTTCATTATAAGATTTACTTGAGTATTTTAAGTATATACTTGGATTTATTAAGTAGGTACTTGAAGTTTTGAAGTGGGTACTTGAATTTTTTAAGTAGGTACTTGAATTTTTTAAGTAGGTACTTGAAGTTTTTAAGTATATACTTGATTTTTTAAGTAGGGACTTGATTTTTTTAAGTAGGTACTTGATTTTTTGAAGTAGGTACTTGAAGTTTTTTAAGTAGGTACTTGAATTCTTTAAGTAGGTACTTGATTTTTTGAAGTAGGTACTTGATTTTTTGAAGTAGGTACTTGAAGTTTTTAAGTAGGGACTTGAATTTTTTAAGTAGGTACTTGAATTTTTGAAGTAGGTACTTGAATTTTTGAAGTAGGTACTTGAATTTTTTAAGTAGGTACTTGAATTTAATGTTTATAACCTAAAGGTAAAGTGTGTATTTTATCGCTTGTTACTATCCTTTTATCATCCTTAGGATCTAACGCTTTTTTATTCTGTTCTTCTAGAAACATATTGTGCTTGTATGATCTTAAGTTATACTGGGTTATAGAAAGGTTTTCCGTTTTACCAAACAGTACATCCTTATAGTTTTGAATCGTAATTTTATCTTTAACTATATTGGTTTTTATTCCTTTCAGTTTTTTGCTAGCTTTTGAAGGGTCTTGGTTGTCCTTTAAATAAGCATATACTTTTGATCGTAATCCAACAAACTCTGTCATAACCTGTCCACCTAATTCATCTTTCATCATTCCTATCACTTTCTTATTTACACTAGGAAACCCATATGGATTATCTTTCGCATAATCAGATGTATCGAACCTCTCATTCAAATCTTGATTGATATCTTCATAGAAATCTTCGGTTCGAATGTCGTATATGAAAGAATCAGTGTCCATATAACACAAATCAATTTTATCTCCATATTTAGGCTTCATATAATCATAATGGAATTCATACATCAATAACTTGGATAGTTCTAATACAGCAAAGCCGATGTACATTGGTTTGTCTAATTTTATCTTTTCCTTTGACATTCTTGCTACTGAAAAGTTTTCACTGAATATTATTTCAGATTTAAAGTTGGGTTTCTTTATTATTTTTTCTCTTGTTGCATCATCCGTTATTATTTCCATATCCGCTCGCTTCCTTACGTTTTCCATAGTTTTTCCAAAGCAAGCATTATTCATAAGCTTAAAGAAATCCTTTTCAAAATCATTTGTACCTTTAGTTCTAAGTGCTGTGTTGTGGTCTATATATCCGTTTAAGTAAGCACTTTCAGTGAATCCTAGTATTCTGTGTACTCTTTTCAATATCAAACCTTTTTGTAAATAGAATTCTAGGTTCCTGTGGTGAACTACATAGTTAGTTTTATCTAATACTGTGGTACATAGCTTACCGTTAAAGTGTTCGGGTGCTAATGGTAAATCCTTGTGTAATTCGTGTAGTTCTTTTGGATATTCTAAGTCTACCTCATATATAGCACCCACATCTTGTCTCACCGACTTAATCGTAATCACCGACTTGATATGACTTTTCAGATGGTTGTAATACTCGATTGATTCATATTCATTCCTTTCTTTCAAATCATCCGGTATGGAAATGAATTGGAAATCATTCGCTGGTAAATCTTGTGACATTGCCCACCCATATAAATTATTTTTATCCAAATACACTAAATAATTAGATGGCTTATTCTTATTATAATCACTTGTATATTTATTATTTGCTTTTGCGTATCTTTTTATACATTGGGATACACCACCTCTTATTCCTTTTTCTATAAAGGTATACATGTCTTCCTTTGAGAATAACGGCAAGTCTACTTTCGAATGCTTTAGGAAAGCATCCCATGTTAGTCCTGGAGCTGAGAAGTAATGAAGTGGATCCAGATCATAATTATGTATACAAACGTTCCTGAAATTCTCCACAACATCTGATAGAATTAACACATCACTTTTTAGGTACAACTTGGTATAATCAAGTAAAGTTTCACAGTTAAATTGCTTCCATATAGATACCGCTCTTTTATAATCACTTTTGTCAATACCTTTCCCCGTCAACCTAGAATAAAAGCTTTCTATTGGTGGTACCTTTGCACATTTCATTTTATCGAAACTATCTACGAATTCATAGGGATACACCCCTTTTTTAATTATTTCTTTGAATTCATCGTCATTTTTGAAGCTGTTAGATGTGTACTTGAAATTCTGTCTTAGATGATTACAAGGTACTTTGCAATCACATGTTGCTAAATTTGCTGATAGTTTGTCTAAAGATGAAGCCATAAATCTAATCGAATCTATGAACCGGATCTCATATTTTATTTCCGTATCCGTCTTTCTTATACTTATTGATTTCGAGAATGAGATGAAACTTTCTGCACTTTCAAAAATTCCGTTATCAGGTATCAATTCTCTAACAAACAGATGGGAATCATATTTAGATAAATTATGCATTACTACCGGGATATGCCTAGGAATCCTGTATTTCATATTACATTCAGCATGAGCAAATCCCCTATCTTCTCCTGTCATGTGGTCGTGATCAAAGTGAGGATTTTCAGTAATTTCAGTTGTACAGATGTGACAAGTCTTATTCATTAGATTTTTCCATTTTTCGGTAATTTCTGCATTGGTATAAGTATGGTTTCTTTGTCTGCTTTCATATTTGTTTGCAATTTCTGTGGATACTTTTGTAACGGTTTTAACAAAATGTTCTGCAGCGTCTTCACCGAAATAGTCATAGTATTTGTTCTGGTTTGTATCAAAGGAACAGCATACCTGAAATCCGTAAGCAAATGGTTTCTGTTTGGCCACTTTTATTGTTTTCTTCCCGTGTACTTGATTGTACTCTTCATTATAAGACTCAAAGTCGGCTATTATGCAATAAGGTACTTTCATTTGTTTTGCAATATTTCTATATTGTATACTTGAACCTTCAGGAGGCATTATTATATCAGGATCTTCGCAATTATTTTTACTTTCATGTTTTTCAAAGTGTTCTTCTTTTGTAAAATGCCTTCCGCAAAAAGTGCATAGGTATGCCTTTGTTTTATTTTTAGAGATTTGACTACCAACTAATCTGCTCAGATCCTTTACCAGTACATAATGATTATCGAAATATAATAAATTAATAACATGTTTAGCTGTTTTGCCATTGATTGTACTTTTTAGTATATGACTTCTGATAATTTTCTCTTTTTCAATTTGAAATAAACAAATCTTAATGTTGTATCTATTTTCAAATTTGTGTATATCTTTAGTATCCATTGGGAAGTTGGTAACCCCATCGAAATCAAATTCGTTCTCATATTGTTTATATTTCGAAATTCTTTCCGGATGATCCTTAGCTGGATGTAGATTTGCTAAGATGGACCAAAGAAAGCATTTTTGATCTAAATTTTTTATATTTATGCACGCTTTTTTATTTTTTACGAAATCTGGCAGTATTTTAAACGTTCCTCCCATGTAAGATTCTATTCGTGTCATCCTATAATCAATTCCTTCATACCGACTAAATTGTAGCCCAGATCGAGGGGTATTACTTAAAGAACTAAGTCTCTTGTTATTATCATCCAAATGATTATGAGTGAGAATGCTATTTTTATTTAAAATCCAAGAAGTACTGTTGTAATATACTACTACTTCTTCATCATTCTCCTGTCGATGGAAAATAACCCGAGTTACAAACTGAACTCTATATTGATTTATTTCGTTCATTCGCCGCTGTATATCTGCGAAAGTAAAAGCAATAAGAGTATGCTCGTCAACTCCATTACCTTGAACTGAAACGTTTACAGTGAATATATTCTCACTTTCGCTAAAAATAGTAGGCTGCTGTTCTTCTTCCGTTCTAAATACATGATCAGGAATTAATTTTTCTTCTTTAATTTTTTTCTTATTTATGAAGAGAGTTGATAAATCGACTACTTTCTGTCTACTGTTATCACGTCTTTCTGTTTGATCTCTTATGATATCTCTATTTTTCTGTACGGAATCTTTATGTTTGGTAATAATATTATTATAGTATTCTTCAACCTTTTGTATGACTTCTTCTCGGTTTCCGCGAGTTGATAGGTTCTTGTTTTTCAGAAATTTCTTTAATTCGCTTGTCTCTTTTTCTTTGTTATCATTGTATTCTTGTTTTAGTTTTGTAATGGTGATATTATTTTCTCTTATCTCATCTTCCAGAATGGTTCGTAATCTCGGTTCTGGTTTGTAGTTGGATGGTCTGTTCTTATTATGAGTTCTTTCGTTTCTGCGTTCAATTTTAATTTTATCTTCAGCTATCAAAATATACTTATTAAGATGGTTTATTATATTATTTGTTATTTCATGTTTCTTAGCTCCATTTGTTTTGATTTTATTAATTTTCGCATAAGTCCGCAGTTCATTATATGTGTATAGCGATAATCTTTGTATAACCGATTTGTTGTTCGATATAACCTTTTTACAAAGCTGAATAACCTCTGCAGTATTCATCATTTAATAGGGGAACATTTTTATTAATAAATTTCTCCCGACTGCGTTTTCTTAGTCGTAAAGAAAAGCACTGGTTTCAGTATGCGTTTCACAGAGCAAGCGCTGTCTATATTCTCTCCAATCAGTCAAGAAAGTTTCAGTAGAGTTCCGTAGATAGCATATGTGTTTTGTGTTTCACGGAGCAAGCGCTATCTAGATTCTCTCCGATCAGTCAAGAAAGTTTCAGTAGAGTTCCGTAGATAGCAGATGTGTTTTGTGTTTCAAGGAGCAAGCGCTATCTAGGTTCTCTCCGATCAGTCAAGAAAGATTCCATACAGTTTAGCAGGTGGCGGATGTGTTCCGAATCGCGAACCTTTCATTCAATCAAATAATTTCTGAAACAATTTTATTACATAATAAATGGAAGAATTAGAAAAGAAAATGTATGTTTACCGTCGCAGTTACAAGTACTACAATCGTATAAGTAACAGCTTACTTTTATCCAAATTCCTCTTTTCGGCAGCAGGAATGTCTGCGTTTCTAGTGCTACCTTTAGCTTCTTTAAGTTTGGGTGCTGTTATCATCGAAATAATTGAAAAGCAGTTAAGCATTGCTGATAGAAAAGCAGAATTTAGGACAAATTACAATTTTTATACTGAGTTGTTCTCAATGCTAAAATGCGGACAATTAACAATTGAGGAGGTAATTCAGAGAGAAACAGAGATGCGTAAAACCTTTCGATTTTTTCCTCGCGAAAAATACATGAAACAGGTTCGCTTGAACGGTTATAAATATTGTAAGAACGAAACTATCAAAATACAAGAAAATTTACCAAAAATATAAATTTTTTGCAAAACCTCCCACCCCAGACTTTGAAGATTGAAGATGTTTATTTGTCGTCTTATTATTTTTTATGGTGTGTCTGGGGTGCCCCGTGAGGGGAGGAAACCCTCTGAGTTTTTTGTTCGCCATCCTCACCATTAACCTCAAGTTGATGGCGGGATTCGATCTCACGACATCATTGATGAAGTGGTTGATCTAAGACGTTGCAACATCTTAGACCACTACACCAACGGGGCCTGCAGAATCTCCGCAACGAAATGTTTTGTGATGTGAATACTAATGCGCAATGAGATTTTCTGTTTTTTGTTGCCCTAAGAGCTTTATCAGTACTAGAGGCAGAATTGTGGGTACGTCGAGGAGGTTTTAATTTGATGATGTGATGAATATCGATTTGGATTTTTTTTTTTTACATTAGATATTATCAATAAAAATATGTATGTGAGTTTGTGAGTCTGGATTTTTATTTAATAAAATCATCCCCTAATAAATGGAGTCCACAAAGGAAGTCTTGAATACAATCAGAATGAATAAATACAATGAGACAATCAGGAAAGAAGAACTAGTTCTAGGATTGAAATATACTATTGTTAAAATGAGAATTGCTAAGACAAAATATGGTGATAAGTTGGTTGTAGTTATTAATCATAATGACAAACCCTGTGATTTGTTTATAACACAGAAATATAATGCCATTGCTAACGAATTACTTTTAAAGAAAAATCTAGTTTTGCAGCCTATTGTACGCGAAAACAAGAACAAAGAAACATATGTGGATTTAGAACTGTTTACTCAGTAACATTTGAATAAAAAATGAAAAATGTAAAAAAAAAAGAAGTAGTAGTATATTGTAGTATTTTATATGTAGTAAAGGGTAATATTCTCATTTCTTGTATCCTTTATTTTGGAAGTAAGAAAATAAAAATGTTCTTAAAAAGGGGGATAATTTGGTAAAAAGGATGTTAAAATTTAAGAAATTGATGTTAAAATGGGGTTTTGAAATTGGGGGGAGGGTGGAGTAGAACCCGGCTTTATATACTACTTTTCTAGCTTTTAAGTTGACTAAAATCTTAGGCCTAACACCTAGGCTAGTAGGTTGAAAGACGGCGCAGGTAAAGTTTTGCGAAACATTATATAAGCTGCCTATGATATAGCATGTCTGTCGTTGCCCCGATAACTCGCAAACGGAGTGGAATATTTTCCCGGAAGTTGGTGAATTTACTTACCACTTTGAATTTAGACTACAAAATCAGGCCCGTCATACAGTGCTTACAAAGCCGTTTTGTGTGCATTAACAAAAATTAACTTGTTTCTTTTTAAGATAAGGAGATTTTTGCAGAAAACCAAATAGGATAATGTTGAAACGTGATCATAAGGTTTGATTGGCGTTGAGTTCCACTTCGTGTAGATCTCTTTCTGCCTTCTCAGTTGATCGTTGGTGTTTGCTTTCAGTCAGAAGTTTTGCTTAGTAGACTCCGTTCTCAACTAGCATCTTAATCAAAATCTTGAAAACTTTAAATTCTGGTTGGGCCGGGAGTTTGGCACTGGTGATAACTTGAAATTGGTTCGGGAGTTTTAGCTCGTCGCACAAGCTTTTCAGTTGTCGACTTCTTCGTTGTGGGATGCGGCATTCGAAAAAGAAGTGTTGGGGTGTTTCATCTTCTGCCTGGCACATATGGCAGTTTGGGGAGTGGGTTATGCCCCAATCGAAAAGGGTTTTGTTCAGGATGATCGTTTGAGACTTCAGCCTGTAGAAGTCTATCTTTGAATGGTGAGCAGTATGGTCGGAAGTTGGGTGTTGAGATTCTTGCTCTGGATGTGTCTCTCGCTGTTGATGGTTGTTGAGGGAACCGGTTGCTCGGTTAGGGCTTTGCCAGCGTGCTTGTCGGCCACTTCATTTTGACAGATGCCTTTGTGGCTTGGGATGTGCTGGAAGGCGCACTCTATAGCGTGATCATAAGGAACTAGGATTGCTACTCCTCCACCTTTTTTCCCACTGGATCTGCCTTTTCTGTATAATTTGAATCTATTTATTTTCACCTTTTTAGGTCATGCAGGTTGATTTCTTGTAGGAATATTATGTCCACGGCTTCCTTGGCTGCGTATGTTGTTAGTTCTGCTTACTAAACGACACTATATTCCACTGTAGGACATTGAGTTTTATTTTTCTGTTTGATGCGAGGGCTCTGGGTAGGTTGTTCGTGCTAGTCATCCTTCTTTTTCTCCTCTGTGGAGTGGAAGCTCAGTTCCATATCTGTTTGCCTTTTTATAAGTTGATATGTGTTATTACCACGCTGAACCACTGAAACCACTTTTTAAATTTTCATTTCGTAAGTTTCACTAAAATCTTCAGCATTTGAGTTCATCAATAGCTATGCCAAATGAGGGGTATGCTGTACCTAATAGGCTAATGTTTAGAAGAGCCGGTCAAGTCGTTACGGACCCGTGGTAGACTGGATGGAGCAGGTCTAACATACACTTGCTTAGAAGGGGCTAAGCAAGTATAGGCTATGCAAGTATAATGCTGGGTGTAACCAGGAACAGACCAGTCCACCACAGATCCATGGCATTTGGCATAGCCTACATATTCCTTGAGATAGCCTATACCAGTGCCAGTTACCCTGTGGCAATGCTGGGTAGGCCATCCTAACCCAGTAAAATGTTGATTATCTGAAGGAAGTTCTGGGAACAACCAATTTGAGTTTCTTTATAGTCAGCTTTGATAACCAATTTGAGTTCCTTTATAGTCAGGTTTGAGATAGGGTGCTCAGCATTAAGCATTTGGTAGCCAGCATTTGCCATAGGCTATTCCAAATTGTGGGTATTCTGTATGCCCCAAGGTTTGGGATAAACTATGAAACAACCAGGGATTGATGTTAGAATAAAGTCAGGTAACAGCCTTTGCGCCTTTGAACCTGCGCTAACAGCCTTTGACAAATGCTAGGGAGCAAATCCAGTAATGATGATTTGAATGAAATTCAAGAATCAACCATTTAAACACTTTTTTGTTGGGTCAGGGGGCTACAGCCCCAGGCTATTTCCAAATCTAGATAGATATTTCAGCCCCAGCTGACTCAATCATATTCGACGGTTCAAAACGGATAAGTCAGCTACATTTTCTTAGAGCTATATTTCGGCACTTCTTGGCAAGGGTCCTCTAGGATCAAGCCGCTCAAGCTGGAAAATGAACTTGTGGAAAAACAATTAAAGGTTCTTCCTTAAATATCTGATTTCGTGAACTTCTTCTCTGAAAATTGGTGGGGTTAAAGCTGGTGCTGTGATTTCATCATGGACACGGCTGCTGTTTTTGGGATCCCAAAACGTAAGTGGAAGGATACCTATGACATCGCAAAAGTTGTCCGTCTGTCCGTCCGTCTGTAAGCACGATAACTCTCGAAGTGAATGAGATGTTTTGATGAAACTTGGTGTGAGGATTCGTTGGGTCGTCGGAACAGTCAAGTTCGTAGATGGGCTTTGTAGCCCTACATTTAGGGGTGGGGGAGGAGGTTCAAATTAAGGGGCAAACAAAATATTTTGAAACAGCTAATGTGATAGTCGATTATGGGGTAAGAAGACATGCTGAAGACGATGGTAAAAACCATTTTGTCATTGGAAAAGTAGTTCGCCCGGAACCCGGCCAAAACCGGAAAGTTTGTGGAAAGTAAAAGTTTTATTTGAAGTTGATTAGATGTTCGATTTGGGGGTAGGAACACATGCTGAAGACGATGGTGAAAACTATTTTCTCGACCGACAAATATTTCGCCCGGAATCCGGCCAAGACCGGAAAGTTTGTTGAAAGTAAAAGTTTTATTTGAAGTTGATTAGATGTTCGATTTAGAGGTAGGAAGACATGCTGAAGGCGATGGTGAAAACTATTTTCTTGACGGACAAGTATTTCGACCGGAATCCGGCCCAAACCAGAAATTTGTCAAAATTAAAAGTTTTATTTGGAGTTGATTAGATGTTCGATTTAGGGCAAGAAGACATGCTGAACATTTATGTGAAAAAAATTTCTACCCGGACATGTAGTTCGCCCGGAATCCGGTCAAAACCGGAGGAAGTTAAAGTTTTATTTCTAGTTGATTAGATAAGCGATTTTGGGGTAAGAAGAGATGCTGAGTCCCTGTATGACAATCATATTTTACCCGGACATATAGTTCGACCGGAATCCGGCTGGAATCGGAAAATTTGTTATAAGCTAAATTTTTATTTCAAGTTGATTAGATGTTCATTACTGGGGAAAGAAGATACCCTGATTTCGTCTTTGAGCTTTCTTTTTTCGCCGGACAAGTAGTTCAAGAGTTCGGCCGAAATCGGGAAATTGGCAGAAGTGGCAGGATGTTTTCGTCAAAACAGATATGACTTATAGGGGTAAACACACATGCTGAATTCATATCTGAACTTGGTTTTCTCAGGTGATTAGCTATTTGGCCTTAATCTGTTTCTGAATTTTAATTGTAAAAATGTTCAAGGAGTCTGGCGATGACTGGATCTGGCTAAGACAAGACCCAGTTGTCTGGATCAGATATTGAATTTTTGGGATCCCGTCGAAACCTTTGGTCTTGTTGCTGTTCGATTGGGTCGTCGAAGGGATAGAGATTCTTCTGCATTTTGGTTTTGGAGTCAGCTGTCTCTTCTTCTTCTTTCCACTAAGATGGATACTTGTCTGCGGCATTTATGGACGATTTGAAGTTCAGTACTTCGGTGATAGATATTTGAGCCCAAGCTGACTGCGAATCATATTTGACGGG
The DNA here is from genome assembly GCA_023053575.1 of Branchinecta lynchi. Lineage (NCBI taxonomy): Eukaryota > Metazoa > Arthropoda > Branchiopoda > Anostraca > Branchinectidae > Branchinecta > Branchinecta lynchi. The sequence continues at coordinate 696,233 of JAKZAP010000005.1, forward strand.
GCAAAACGGGGAAGTCAGCTACATTTTGCTAGAGTTCAGATATTCAAAATCAGATGTTCAATGAAGAATTTTTAATTGTTTTTCCACGAGTTAATTTTCCAGCTTGAGCCCGAAGAGGACCCTTGCCAAGAAGGGCTGAAATATAGCTCTAATAAAATGTAGCTGACTTATCCATTTTGTACCGTCAAATATGTTCCAAACCATGCGTATACTCAATGTATTGCATACATTCAAGGATCAGGCATTTGTGGTAGAGTAGTCTCAAGTCCCTGCAGTCTACTCTGCCACAAATCCTTCTTATATATTATATATGTATGATTGATGAGAACATCGACGAAAATTAAAGACAACATTAAAGAAAGTTTTCATCAGTTTTCATCAGTATTTACAAGGGAGCCTGACGTCTCAGACCCTTTACCTGACATAAAAGACAAACAGGAGGAAGAAATAAATCACCCGCAGATAAACATTACTGAAGTACTGCAGAAGCTAAGACAACTCGATCCGAGCAAATCTCAAGGTCCAGATAAGCTTCATCCAAGAGTACTGAAGGAACTCGCCGGTGTCATAACCGAACCGCTGACTGCCATCTTGAAAAAGTCGCTGGAATTGGGGCAACTGTCCTCTCTGTGGAAGAAAGCAACTGTCAGTCCAATATTCAAAGCAGGAAAGCGCAGCGACCCTTCAAACTACCGACCTATCAGTCTCACATGCATCCCCTGTAGGATAATGGAATCCATCATCGCGGACCACTTAACGGAGCAACCCCTAGCCAGAAAAATCATCACGAAAAAGTAGTACGGATTTTTGAATAGGCGAAGTGCTGAATCCCAATTACTTACTGCTATAGAAGACTGGAGGTCCAAAATAGATAAAGGTTACCAGGTTGACCTAATTTATTTGGATTTAAAAAAGTCTTTTGACAAAGTCCCGCACAAGCGTCTGCTTGACAAACTTTGTCATTATGGGCTAGGACCACTGGAAGATCTCAGTCAGTTGTCGTCGGTGGTACCACCAGTAACACAGACGCGGATATCCTCAGTGGAGTTCCTCAAGGCTCTGTTCTAGGCCCTTTATTGTTCAATCTGTACATCAATGATCTTGTAGACGGAATAGAGTCTACTATTCTGCTGTATGCTGATGACACGAAGCTATACCGAGTAATCGAATCCCCTGAAGACTCACTGCAACTACAGGCTGGTCTAGATAAAATCAATCAATGGATGAAAGTCTGGCTGATGAAAAATTAGCGCAACAAAAAGCCACCTGATGACCCCAGGACGAACTAAATGGCCGTCATCTTATAAAATTGGAGACACCTCACTAAGCAGCAGCGATGAGGAGAGGGATTTGGGTATCATAGTCGACTCCCAAGTAAGCTTCCACAGCCACTATGAACAGACCATTTCCATGGCTAACAAAGTTACTGGTTTACTTCGAAGATCTTTTTAGTTTCACAACAAGCATATGCTTGCCACACTGTACACCTCGCTGGTAAGGCCCATTCTCGAATATGGGCACTGCTCAGTTAGACCCTTTTACAATAGAGACATTGATGCCCTCGAGACTGTTCAGCGGCGGCTCACCAAATTCCTGCCTAAACTGAGACATCTTCCATACCAGCAAAGGTTCCCTACGCTGGCATACCGTTTCCACAGGGGAAACCTCATTGAGACATACAAGCTATGCCACGGTATGTACGAAAACGTCGAAGCTGACGACATCCTTAACTTCAACTTTAACAACCTACGCGGTCATAGCCTCAAACTCACCGCAGAGAGGTTCTGCAAATACATTGGTCGGTGGAGTTTCAAAAACCGCGTGCCACCCCATTGGAATCAACTGCCCGAAGAAACAGCAAACTCTCCATCAATAAGCCAATCCAAGAAAGAAATTGATGGAATGTTTCTTTCCCAAATGTACGACCCTAAATGTTTCAAAAGAACTTTGTAGAGGCTTTGTGGCCTTCTTTTGCAATATATTATTATTATTATTATTATTATTATTATTATTGAGAATATCTAGAGTTTGCAACTCAGAGTGTCTCTTGAATTTGAAAATGTTCTGATGACAAAACAGTGCTTGTCTCACTAATTCAGGTCCTAGCCTAGCTTGAGCAAAAGGGTTGCTATTTGCTACCAGTCTTCTTCTTTTATGCCGTTCAAATACTCGATATTGGCACGCCGTGTGCGATTTTTATATGGGCTAACAAAAGTATTGATTGATGATACAATCGCTCTTGTCATAATGTCTGCCTGAAATGCTATTTTTTCGTGAATGTCAGAAAATGAAAGAATTTGTTTTATTTTATTCTTTGCATCAGGTAGGGCGTAATAATTCAAAACGTTTCAGGTTCAGGTTCTTAAAAATACCGTAGATTGATTTCCGACATGGCTGTCCTAATATTTGTTGGCAGTACAGCGTGAAGATTAGAAAATATAGAGCGTGTTCCACCCTTGTAACAATAGTTACTATTAGTTACTATTTCCGTTCCATCCTCACGAAAAGTTACTACGCTGACCGTTCCAACTTTGTCGGAATAGTAACTAATAGTTACTATTTGCTTACCATGCTCGGGAGCGTGGTAAGCGTAGTAACTACGCATCTCTGGAACGTGATTGGTCGGATTCGCCCCTGGCGTGAGATCCTGCTGGAAAATAAAAAAATCGTTCCAGCCTTGACGGCAAAAAGCCAGAATTCGTGACGTCATGCGTAGTAACTACGGTAAGTAGGATGGAACACGCCCATAGTGTTGTCTTCATATCTCAGTCTAGGAACAAATGATTCACGGGCTAAATGTGGTGTGGCAGTTCTTTTGAATATTGTTCCTCAAAAAGTGCAGGCATGGTCAAAACACCAGTAAGAATTCTTCATCTGCAGCAACATTCCTGATTGAAGTACTGAAGGCAAGGGTTGTTCATATGTTGCAACGAGTGTATGAGGGGAGCTGAGTTCCAGAATTAAAGACAATCAAAGTAGCATAGGATGCTGACAATAGTGAATTAAAGAAGCATACGAAAAACCCTTTTCACCCCCCCCCCCCTCCCCATCCCCCCAGTTATAACCCTGGATAGGGCTAGGCTATGAGGGTTCGAATTGATTTGTTTCTTGAAATAAGTCACAATATATAATTTTTTAACGAGAAGCATGACTTGACACTAAGAAAGATCCGCTCAATCATTAGAGTCTCTTCACATTCCCAATCAAACTGGCATATGCTATGTCATCTCCCAACCTCCAGCCTAGGTCTACTTCCAGTCTGGTTCTGCTTTATCACTCTAATTCCAGCCCAGGTCCGCTTCATGCGCCCTGTTTTATCCGTCAGCAAAAAGACATAGAGAAGATCTAACAGTAGCCTACAGATATTAAAATAAGATGCCTGTCCCGATTTTCTTAGCCTATTCGTTTCTTACAGGTATCTCCGAGACTTTCGAGTTGAACAGTGCCCTCTTTTTTTGCAACACAAATGCACACAGCATCGACCTTTTACTTGCTTCAATTGGCATTTTATGAACCAGAAGAGGCGGAGGCCGGTGCGACAGAAAGATGGCACTTTCAACTACAGTCCTGACACATACTGCACAAAGTATGATGAAACCACAGGAATTTGCGCTGATGGCGACGAGTAAGTTAAATGTTAAAAAATTTGTTTTACAGCCAGCCAAGGCTACCTCCTCTTCTAGGTTGCTAATTTCGTATCTTAAAGCACTTTAAGAATAACGAGCCCAGTATGGTAGAGCATTGGTCTAGCTACATTATTTCTTCAGCCCAAGCTGACTGCACAGCATGTCTAGTGGTGCCAAACAGCCTGCTGCCAAATAGATTGAGGTTCTTTGCTTCAGGGTTTTCGCTCTGACAGTAGTGGATATAAAATAGCCTACGCTCTTCCGACAGTGAACACCGTATCCAAAACTTGTGAGTAGTCACGTCTCAGCGTCCAACACGATATGGTGCCAGGTTGGATATCGTGTCAATATCGATGGTCTACAAGCTATGCTGTACAGTAAACTGTGGTATATGGTCGTGGACTTATAATAAAATACGATAGTAAAATAAAGAGGCGTTACTCTGTGATGGGACGGGAGGTATTTACCGACAGGCTGGTCGTTTTTAGGGACTGCTTTTGCAGAAAAAATGATTGTTTTCAAGAAAAAATGAAAAATGACAGTCTTGGCGAAAATCGACTGATCTTCCGAACAACTGACTTATTTTAACGAAAAACCTACCGTTTTGATGAAAAATCGACCGATTTTCAGAATGTTTTCGTGAAAAAATCAACTGTATTTCCGAAAAACCGCGGCGCTTTGTGCCGATTCGGTTTTTACCGACTGGTCGACATCATGGGGGGATAATTTCCCCCCCCCCCCCCCCCCCATCTGTTACGCCCCTGGTAATTTATTCACTCACACTTTCACGGTAACAAAGCAGAAGTACTGTCGTGAACAAATTTGTCAATAAAACTATTTTGGTAACAGCTCTGTTTGGCCGCTACTGGTTAGAATGTTGGGACCTTCGAAGAGAATGCTCGCTCTTGCCTTTCTCGTACATTATTATATGGGAGGGAGAAAACCGTTGCAGATGGGTGCGAAGTAAGTTTCTTACCGGTCTTGATGCATAGGTTCAGTCTTCGGTTCCGTTTGGTCGGCGCAGCGACTGAGAGGCAGATGTTATCGTTCGTCCGTTCTTGGGTATACTGAATTTTCCAATCAGGTAACTGTTTCAGTTAGGTAAACTGAACTTTCTTTACAGATGTGCTCTTTTGCATCGAGTAGCGGGCGACGTCGAGAGAAGATATCACCTCAGATACTACAAGTCTGGAATGTGTGTTCACGACACAGATTCAAGGGGCATGTGCGTGAAGAATGGTGCACACTGTGCCTTTGCACATGGGACACAGGATCTAAGGATACCAGTCTATGACATTAGGGAGTTACAGGTCGGCTTTCTTACATTCTTACTTTGTGATGCATATGATGCCGCTATATTTACTTTGAGCTAAGTTTAGTGCGTAAAGTAAGTTCTTCGCTTCTGGTTTTCGCAGCTTGGAATAATGGAATAGGGTCCCCGTCGTATTTTGTTAATTTTATGAGCATGTGTTTGTTTATAATGACTAATAGAGACAGAAAAAGGCATTGACAAACAACTGGTAGAGCATTTTCCACGCGTGTTTTTGATGTGAAATTTTACCCCACGGTTTGTGTTATATCCCTCTGGACTATGCTATGCTTGCCTTCTTCGTCAACTCTGCGCTTGCTGCATGTTCTGTCCACTTTGTATGCATGCATTTGTTCATGACTGTACCTGTTTTGTTCGTATTATCCCCGTTGGCCGTCTAGCAAAGTGCAAGTTAATATACGTGGTAACCCCTTGCCTAATCTTCCCTCTGAGCGCGTATTTAATTGTTAATTTCCGAATTGACAATTTCCGAATTGACAATTTCCGACCCATTGTTGACGCTTGAGGCCTTCTCCTCCAATTTGTATTCTTACCTGTCCACTATCCCATCAATGTGATTCTAAACTAGTGAACCTTTATGGAAAATGAGTGTTTTGCGATTATTTTATATTTCTTTGTCCTTTTCTACTGCACTTACGCCCTTGGGCAGTGCGTCATAAATCCTCCATTCATTCGTGCATAGCTTTCAGTAGAAAACGCCAGACAAACGGCGTGGTAAGCTTGTGCCACAATGTGACGGCCAACGGGGATGCAAACAAAAAAGTCTATGTTCACCCATCTCTTCCTATTTTCCCTCGCCCCTTAGTCTGTGGTAAGAGGTCTTAATTACGTTGAGGCTATTTGTTTGTACAGGCAATGGATAATCCTGAATTGGACCTGATCGGTAGTCTTCAAGGACCCAATGCACTTGACAAGGAACGTAACCTCATGGCTGATGACCCTAAGTGGCAGGACTCGGTGTATGTTTTAGCCAACTATAAGACAGAGCAATGCAAGAAACCTCCCCGTCTCTGCCGTCAAGGATATGCCTGCCCTCAGTTCCACAACAACAAAGATAGAAGGAGAACTCCAAGGAGATTCAAATACAGGTGAGCTTTAATCCGTAATTAAACACGTTGCCAGTGTATTTTGGTTACGGCAGGTTGGAGACCCTTGTCTTCAGATTGTCCTGGAAACTAGAGTTTTTGAGGTGTTGTATCAGCTGCTTTCCAGCAGATAAAGAAGTACACAATTGTTTGAAAGTCAATTTGTTTTTGGGATCCCAAAACGTAAGTGGAGGGATACCTTTGACATCGCACAAGTTGTCCGTCTGTCCGTCCGTCTGTGAGCACGATAACGCTCGAAGTGAATGAGATATTTTGATGAAACTTGGTGTGAGGATTCTTTGGGTCAAGTGTAAAGTCAAGTTCGTAGATGGGGTCTGTAGCCCTACATTTAGGGGTGGGGCAAATTAAGGGTCAAACAAAATATTTGTAAACAGCTAATGTGATAGTCGATTATGGGGAAGAATGCTGAACGCGATTATGAAAACCATTTTCTCGCCGGACAAGTAGTTCGTCGGGAATCCCGCAAAAACCGGAAAGTTTGTTAAAAGTAAAAGTTTTGTTTGATGTTGATTAGGTGTTCGATTTAGAGGTAAGAAGACATGCTGAATACACTTATATGAAAACCATTTACTACCCGGACAAGTAGTTCGTCCAGAATCCGGCCAAAACCGGAAAATTTATTAAAAGTAACAGTTTCTTTGTAGTTGATTGTATATCCGATTTAGGGGTAGAAGAGATGCTGAATCCATATATGACTATCATTTTGTATCCCGACATATAGTTCGGCCGGAATCCGGATGGAACCGGAAAATTTGTTAAAAGTTAAATTTGTGTTTGAAGTTGATTCGATTTTCGAAATAGGGTAAAGAAGATACGCTGAATTCGTTTTAGCTTTCTTTTTTCGTCGGACAAGTAATTCCGGAATTCGACCGAAACCGGAAAATTGGCAGAAGTAAGGCAGGAAGTTTGTGTAAAAATAGATATGACTAAAAGGGGTAACCACACATGCTGAATCCATATCTAAACCTGGTTTTCTCAGATGATTAGCTATTTAACCTGTTTCTGAGTTTTAATATTAAAAATGTTCAAGGAGTCTGGCGAAGATTGGGGCTGGCGAACACAAGACCCGATGGTCTGGATCAAATATTGAACTTTTGGGATAGCAAAGCGCCAAATTTGCCTCTTGATTTTACAAGACTCGATAGTGGCATTTTTTATGGCACTATCGAGCACTATCGCTATATGGCACTTTTAAGTGCCATATAGCGGTCGCAATTTCTGTCCGTCCGTCGGTCGGTCCGGGTTTTGCTAGTTCGGGCACTTCCACATAAGCTAGTACGATGAAACTTGGCAGGCGTATCGGGGACGCCAAATGATTAAGTTGGAAACAGTCATTTCCCCAATCCGAGCATCGTTGGGGGAGTGGAGGGAGGGGGATCCGGGATCTTCAGGTATTTATAACTTTGAACGGATGATCGAATAGCAATGAAATTTCATATTTGGAGTGATATCGTGCCTCAGACGACCCACTTAAATTTCGGACCGGATCCTGTGACTTTTGGGGTGAGCTGGAGGGGAAAACCGGAAATCTTGGGAAGAGCTTACAGTGGAGGGATCGGATCGAAACTTGGTGGGAAGATCAAGCACAAGTCCTAGATACGTCGTTGACATAACTTGACCGTATTGGGGCATTGTGGGAGGGAGCGGAATTCGGTGATCTCGCGAGTTCGGTACTGGGACGTTAAAATTTGGTAGCATATCAGGGACCCGAACAGACTGCCTTGAGAATAGTCGTTTCCCCGATCTGACCATCGTAGGGGGAGTGGAGGGATGGGGAATCCAGAAATGAGTAACATGCATAACTTTGGAAGGGGTAATCGGACGTGCTTGAAACTTGGACAAGTGTCAAGAACAAGTGCCTCAAATGTTCCTTTTAAATCCGGACCAGATACGATAACTGGGGGGGGGGGGGGTGGATCCCGGGGGGACTGGAAGTAGGTACCAGAACAGCGAGGCACCGGAAGAAGCTTAAACCCTAGATACATTACTGACAAAATAGGACTGTAATGTGTCAGAGTGGGGGGAGTTGGAGGGGGTTTACCGGAATTCCGGTGATCTCGAGTTAGGGGTACTTCCAGATGTGCTAGGACCATGAAACTTGGCAGACATTTTAGGGATTCCACCATATTGACTTGAAAATAGTTCCTTCCGCGATCCGATCATCGTGGGAGAGTAGAGGGGTCGGGAATCTGGAATCTAGTGACATTCACAACTTTGGAACGGATGATCGGACGTGAATGAAACTTGGTAAGTATTAAAAACAAGTGTCTCTGATTTTCAGTTTCAATTCTGGACCGGATGTAATCACTGGAGGTGGGGGGGGAGCTGGAGGGGGCACCGGAAATACCGTGAATCGCGCGTAAACCTAGATACATTCCTGACAAAACAGGACCGGATCGTGTCACGGTGGGGGAAGTTGTAGGGGGTTTCTCGGAATTCCGGTGGTGTCCAGTCAGGGTGCTTCTAGATGTGCTAGGACCATGAAACTTGGCAGGCCTATTAGGGACTCTAACATATTGACTTGAAAATAGTCCCTTCCCCGATCCGACCATCGTGGGGGAGTACACTCTAAAAAGTTTCTCCGAATAAGGATGCAGTATTTGCTACTGGGATTAATCTTATCTCTATTGGGATAAAATTAATTCGAATTAGGGATAGTCTTATCTCAGTAAAGACAAGATTAATCCCAGTAGTAAATACTGCCAAAAAAATTTACAGTGTAGAGGGACAGGGAATCCGGAATTTGGTGACATTCATAACTTATGAACGGGTGATTGGACGTGCATGAAACTTAACAAGTGTCAAGAATGAGTGTCTCAAATGTTCAGTTTAAACTCCCGAGTGGGTCTGATCACTGGGTGGGGGGGGGGGGGGGGCTGGAAGGGGATAAACTGACAAACATGCTAACTGTTCCGACAAGTGCCGTATGAGCTTTCGGCTCTTGTTTTTTGTTTTACTGGGTTTTGACTTTCTGTTGACCTTCGACCTTCCATTTTATTGTAGGTCTACTCCTTGCCCTAATGTAAAACACGGAGACGACTGGGGAGACCCCACCCAGTGCGATAGCGGAGATAGTTGCGCGTATTGCCACACGAGAACTGAGCAGCAGTTTCATCCGGAAATCTACAAGTCCACGCGATGCCATGACGTGCAGAGTGCTGGCTACTGCCCTAGAGGAGCTTTCTGTGCTTTTGCACATAACGACCGTAAGTAAATAAGAACATTCCGTGGCCTTAGAATTTTTTATAACTTTCTTGGCTTTGCTCGAGTATGTACATATCCTTTTCGATCTGGGCCGCAGCGTATCAGTCGTTCCCCTGCTATGGCATCCTCTTACGACGACTACTCGGTGGTCCGCAGGGAGTCTCACAAGGCAATCCACGGAGAAGATACAATGTTTGTTTCTTTCGGAATATTTGCATAGGCAGCAAACCGTAATATGCTGAATACACGAAACTCCGATTTTCATTTCCTGGGCTTGGAGATTAGCTGGAACTATAGTGTGGCATTTAACATCGTAGTCGGCAGAAGAGAAGAATGGAGACTAAAAGCTCTATCACCGGGAAACGAAAATCAGATTTTTCCTGATCCAGCATGATTCGAGACATTTTCTTACTTTACCCGTTCTTTATAATACTGAGGGCCCGCACGGGCTTGAAGTATCAAATAAGAATTAAAGGGCAAGCGAAATCATGATAGTATCATTCTACTTCAGTAGGATTTCTCTCCATTCTCGTTCCCCAGATCCTTCTCTTCATAAGTGTATCATATCTCCTCTATTACCAATACATTGATTATCACATTGCCACGTTTGTTCTCTTTACGCAACGTATCATGCGCTCAATCACGTCTCCGAAGCGGTTATTCGTCCAGAGTTCAGTTAGGCAAATTTTGCCAAGATTGTCATGGAAAGAGGCTAAAAATAGCCAAAGGCGTGTGTACTTTTTTGTAAGCATTGCGTACTTGTAAAGTAGTCAGTTGTTTTAGGACATCTGAGCAGAAAGCTTATGTAGTGCGAGGTGTCCTTTAAGTATTAAGTCGTTCTCGGGGTGCACCGGTGCCCAGCTTGTCAGAGTACGGTCATCTTACAGTGGTTACATTCAGTGCTAGGCTATCGTAATTGTTTTTCTACGGGAATCGGACTAGGACTAGGGGAATCTTTTTAATAACCTTTAGAACCAAAGGAGAGTGCAAAGACTCTGAGGCTAACATGTTCATATTCCTACTAGTGTCTGTAATGACGATAGAAAAGGCTTTTAAATTTTTTTACTAATAACAGCTACAAACTTTTAACAGAAAATCCAAAAGCTGTATCAATATCCTCCAATGGTGGCCAGGATAAGTGTAATGATCGTTAACTCTATACTTCCTTAATTTTGCACGGCTGTGGACTATCCTGCCTGTCTTTTCATCTCTTGCGTTCTTTAGAGGAACTCAGTGCCAGTCGTGACGAATGGAGCATCTTAGAAAATGGAACAAACCTATCGGATATCTTGTCAACTGCCTTCTCAGATAGTGGACCACGACGGGAAGAAGAGCCAGTGAAACACCCAACGCTGGAGCGGCACGTAAGTTTTTGCTTCACTCTTGCTTCCATGCCTAAAATCGCTATCATTGGTGACCTCCAGGTTGGGTTGCGGTGGCATTTTCTGCAAGGAGACAGGAATCTAGAGGATATTGATTATTTCACTGCGGTTTGACGGATTTGGATAGTGGCTTAAGTCATGAGGGCGAGGCGGCATCTTCCATTTTTGGGATCCCAAAACGTAAGTGGAGGGATACCTATGACATCGCAAAAGTTGTCCGTCTGTCCGTCCATCCGTCTGTGCGCACTGTAACTCTCGAAGGGAATGAGATATTTTGATGAAACTTGGTGTGAGGATTCTTTCGGTCAAGAGTGGGGTCAAGTTCGTAGATGAGCTATTTAGCCCTACATTTAGGGGTGGGGTAGGGGTTTTAAATTAAGGGACAAATTAAATATTTTTAAACAGATAATGTGATAGTCGATTATGAGGTAAGAAGACATGTTGAACACGATGGTGAAAACCATTTTGTCATCGGAAAAGTAGTTCGCCCGGAAACCGGCCAAAACCGGAAAATTTGTTAAAAGTAAAAGTTTTATTTGAAGTTGACTAGATGTTCGATTTAGGGGTAAGAAGACATGCTAAAAACGATAGTGAAAACCGTTTTGTCCCGGACAAGTAGTTAGCCCAGAATCCTTCCAGAACCGGAAAGTTTGTTAAAAGTAAAAGTCTTATTGGAAGTTGATTAGATGTTCAATTTAGGGGTAGGAAGCCATGCTGAACAGAATGGTGAAAACCATTTTTTCGCCGAACAAGTAGTTCGCCCGGAATCCGGCCAAAACCGGAAAGCTTGTTAAAAGTAAAAGTTTTATTTGGAGTTGATTAGATGTTCGATTCAGGGGTAAGAAGACATGCTGAACACTTATGTGAAAACAATTTTCTAGCCCAGACAAGTAGTTCGCCCGGAATCCGGCCAAAACCGAAAATTGTTAAAAGTTAGAGTCTTATTTGTAGTTGATTAGATATTCGATTTAGGGGTAAAGATATGGTGAATCCGTGTATGACAATCATTTTTTACCCGGACATATAGTTCGACGGGAATCCGGCTGGAGCCGGAAAATTTGTTATAAGTTGAATTTTTATTTAAAGTTGATTAGATGTTCAGTATTGGGGAAAGAAGATACGCTGAATTCGTTTTTGAGCTTTCTTTTTTCGACGGAAAGTAGTTCCGGAATTCGGCCGAAACCGGGAAATTGGCAGAAGTGGCAGGAAGTTTTCGTCAAAAAAGAGATGGCTTATAGGGGTAAACACACATGCTGATTCAATACCTGAACTTGTTTTTCTCAGATGATTAACCTGTTTTTTAATTTTAATAGTCAAAATGTTCAAGGAGTCTGGCGAAGACTGGATCTGGCGAAGAAAAGACCCAATTGTCTGAACAAATATTTAATTTTTGGGATCCCATCGAAACCTTTGGTCTTGTTTATGTGGGGAACTGAGGCTAAATCAGGGTTATCCTCTTCATATATTCAGGACTATGTATACATATGCAGGACGCCATCATACAACAGCACTGACATATATAATCGCTGGTAACTGTATCTCGTTAGAGTGGCACACTCTTCACTTACGTCTGTGTTTCTTGGTGCAGATATATTATTTAAAATCTCCTACTGTGGTAGCTTATTCGCTATCTTTTTTTATTGTTCATAATAATATACTACAGAACGGTATCAACGCTTATTGCAATACTGATGTATGGCCCCCAAAAGCCACCATACAGGAACCAGAAAAATTCACACCTCGAACGCATACGGGATCAAGCTGCATGCCAGTTCGCGACACAGTATCACTTATGGTCTAGGGTCCGGAGCGTGCTTTATATTCGTTATATCCGTGGCATTCCTAAAACTATAAGCGCTCATTCATGGCTCTTACAGGCGATGGATCATGTTTAGCCTATTGTGTAACTAAGCCATGAGGCTCTGGACTGTCTACGACGTTCCGCAATTGGAGTATGAACTTCAGAATTCGGTTTTAAATCATCACGTCCATCCGTCACGGTTTCATGACCCCTGTGTCATTTCTCTCTTTCAGTAAAGAAAAATCGAAAGTTTTGTTCATCTGCTAGAAAAAGTGTGGGAAAGCTTGTCCAGTTACAATAGAACGTGTTAAAAAGCAAGATCTTTTTTCGAGATTAGTGCCCTTTTTGCTTTTACTTTTGGAACAATAGCCTATCCTCCGTTTTCATTTCAAAAAGAAAAAGAGGGTTGGATGGCTTTTTTACGACGATCGGTTTGGTTCAAGACCATGTGACAAGTGTTGGTCCTTCTAGGCCAGTGGCTACGATAAGAGTGGGGCTTTAAGTTCCATTCCTCCTGCTTCCGCACCGGTCTCGTTTGCACGAGCACGTTCAGTCAACGAAACGAACCAATCATTCCCGCTGGTAAGTTGGCGTTGGAATTCAAGCTGCGTCAATACTTTTTGCTCTCGTACGCTTGGTCCTGTTTTCCCAGGTTGTGCACTTTTAATCAATCAAGTTTAATCCAAATTGCTAAAAGCTAGAAGAAGGATACAAATTTAAACTTCGTGTCCTGCGTAACGTTATCTGCACTTCGCTATCTTCATTAGCTTAGGCGAAATAGAGTACAAATGTTTGAGGTCGAGTTAGGGTGTCATTTTAGAAACAGGGTAATGCTGCTAAAGAGGGGAAATGTTCTCGTCCTTCTTTTGTATCCCGACCAAATAGACCCCAGTCTTTTCTCAGGTGGGGTGCTGCGCGCCACTCAGTTAGCAGGCTTGCATTTATGCTTACAAAATCCCTGTGGTAAACAGAGTCATCGAATGTATTTCCCTGTTTAGCCATGTATTCCCTTGGTTGTGGTCAGTCCTTCAGTTACTGTATTGTTGCAGTTAGTTGTTGCGTGTACGCTCAATTCCCTTTCTCGTGGTACTGTTGCCCGCAGACGCAAGCCCGATCTAGGAAGGGAGGATCAGTGCTCTGGAAAGTTTCATATACTTTCAATGCCACCGGGTTCAAAAGGCTCCGGGTTCTGGCTTTTAATAATTTTTGGGATCCCAAAACGTAAGTGGGGGGATACCTATGACATCGCAAAAGTTGTCCGGTGTCTGTCTGTCCGTCTGTAAGCACGATAACTCTCGAAGGGAATGATATATTTTGATGAAACTTGGTGGGAGGATCCTTTGGGTCAAGGGAAAGGTCGAGTTCGTAGATGGAGCCCTATATTTGAGGGCCGTGGATGGGTTATATATTTTTTTAAAGCTATTGAGATAGTTGATTTAGGGGTCAGGAGACATGGTGAATCCGAATATGAAAGTTATTTTCTCGCCGGACAAGTAGTTCACATGGAACCCGGCGTATAGCTCTGCGCGTGGTTGACGACATTCATTTGTTTATTCTATGAACGTCGGAGGTCTAGTGTAATCGAAGGTCGGAGGGGTTGATATATAATGTTCAAACGATGAAATGTGTTGTTCAGGCGAGGATGTTGTTCAGTGAGGATTCACTGGTAAAGGACAGGTCAAGTTCGTAGATAGGTCCTTTATTCCTATCTTTAGAGGCAGAGGGGGGTTTCGAATTTATGGTAAATAACATGTATGTTTTATAAGCTAATAAGATACTCATTAAGGGGGTAAGGAAGTCCACTGAATCCATATCTGAACTTAGTTTTCTTGCTGGACCCTTTGAATTCATTACGAATTCGGCTGAAACTAGAAGTTTGGTTGAAGCTCAAAATTGTTTCTGAAAAACAATTTTTCGAGTATAATTTAGAAGTCTAGGACTCCCTTGTCGAAGCCACGTAGACAAACCAGGACCCACAAGACGGGGTCTCATGGTGAAAACCAAGTAAAACCAAATATATCATTTTAATGGGGAAGACGCCCTTGAGATGGAAACATTTTACAAATACAAGTCCCTTGTGTAAAGTGCCATCTGTATTAATAATTTCCGTGAAATGGGTATGTGAACTGGTTAGATGAATTTGCCTTCGGGCGGGATCACTGTTCCTATGGCCGGCTTCTACCAGACTATTGTAGTGATTTGCGACCTCTGTTCACAAGCCCCTCGGTAGCTCAGTGGTAGAGTGACTGCCTTGTAAGCAGAGGGTCCTGGGTTCAAATCTCGGCTGAGGAGCATTTTTGTCTATCAGTTCACTACTAATAAAATGTTTCTGAAATTGACTAGAGATTCGATATCGGGGCAAGGAGACATGGTGAATCCATTTTGAACTTTATTTTAACAGTAATAACTTCAAGGAATCTGACGAAGAAATGACCGAATGGCGAAGAAATGACCCAATTGTTTGAATCAAATGTTAGATTTTTGGGATCCCATCGAAACCTTTGGTCTTGTTGTCTTGTTTTAACCTTTTCTATTTTTCTCCTGTCGGCAAAAGGTTGTTTTCCTGTTCACGGCGCAGAAGCTATGAAAAAAGCCCTGTCTACTTTCTTACCTAGAAGAAAGAGGAATAGAAGCCAACAGGAGAGAAATGTAAATGTCACTTAGAGCTGTAGAGAGTAATACTTAGACCTATCCTTCTCATGCATCAAAAATGGGCCTCCGTCGCAGCGCCGCCCAGCTTGCTTCGCGAGAGAAGCCTCAGCAAAAGTGTTTGTGTGTGCAGTGGCGGACGTAGAAAATTCTAGCAAGGCTAAGATGCGGTGCAAACATCAAGGATCAGATCAGAGCCAGCGCTCATTAACGACTGGTTGAGTTTCAGTAGGGATGTTCGTGTCCTCTGGCGGAGCTAGTGTCGCTGCGATTGAACTATGTTTCACTTTTTCAAAGTTCGTGCATTACTCTATAGAGTTCTTTTGCTCTGATGTCACGAGATGCTTTTTGGGATTCACAGCTTATATTTAGTTTTAGATAAAGCTAACTCAGTTGAGTGTTGCAGGGGTCCAGTTTCTCCGAAGTTGTCGCTGGCCACAGTTCGTCAGCCCCAGGACCTATCGCGAAGCCGAGATCGTTGAGTGTGCCCGGGCCAGGAAACCAGGATCTGAGTGTTGCTGTTGAGGCGACGTCCTTTTTCACAAATGGAAGTGTGACGTCGTCAAGCGTCTTCAGTGGAGGCTGGGATGATCGGGACGCCACGGTGAGCAGATTTATGGTTCGTTCGCGGGTTTATATATATTCGCGACCCACTTGTCCCCTGACAGGCCCGTATCCAGGAATTTATTTCGTTGGGGGGGGGGGGGGTGCCTTTCGGGGGGGGGGAGGGTTTAGCCTGCGGGTCGGACAAAAAAGACATAGATCATAGGGAAAAGCCTATACAAATGATTATTTTTGTGTTTTTCGGAGGGGGGTGGTCAACCCCCTAACCCCCCCCCTGGATACGGCCTTCTCCCCTGAAGTTCGAAAAGAAAATGCAGTAGTAAATGCGGCACTGCATTTAGTTTCTTCCCCACTATTTTGGAATTTTGTCCTTCTTCGTGAACAGTTTTACTTGAAAAAAAAGTATTCCTTCTAATTTTTAAGTTTGATTCATCTCCGTGCGGAAGATAGAAGATTAGATTAGATTACTTAGATTAGATTACGTTTATTACAAACAAATACATACTACATAATCTACCACCTGAAGGGAAAGTCCCATGGGACTTGTTAAATAACAGGCGAAAAACAAAATTCAAATCTATTTACTAATGAAAAATAAATACTACTGTACTAGTGAAAAAAAACGAAAAAAAACTACTACTTACACTACATTTCTAATTACTAAAACAAATAATAAAGAAAAATAAAAAAAGAAAGAAAAATGAAAAGAAAAGAAAGGACTGAGGAGGACTTTTGCGAGGAAGAACCTTTCCACTGTGGTGCGGACCACAGAAAAAGGAGAACCCTGTCGCGCTCCCCGACCCACGCACTGCCTCCTCGTTGTGAAAGTACGCTGCAGTATACTATTTCATGTGGTTCGTCTGTGCGACTGCTACATCTCTTTATATAATCTGTAGAGAGGGGACTTAGTTGAGACATTCGAATTAGTCCTCAACAGTTACGACAACTTTTAAGTGAGTGACGGTAAAGTTCAGCAACAACTGTCCTCTCCCACATACGGGGCACACGTTGAAGTGTTCATATGTTTCGTCAGCTCACAGGATTCCATCCGAAAATTCGGGGCTGCACTGGAAAGACATCGGAACCTCTTATTACTTTCCTTTCTTTTCTAGAACAAATCGGTTGACTCTGGATTGGCGGGAGCCTTCTCGGGACCTGATGACCGGAGGACCAGTTATGGAAGTTTTGGTGGTCTTGGATCGATTGGCAGTCCGCTTCTCACATCACTCCGAGCGGTTGGTTCACCAATGGTACATCGCTTAGGCCAGCAAGACATGGGCGACAACAATGCCCTTGGCAGTGCCATCGAAGAGCTTGCCATGGAAGATACTTTTAGTGGTGGGATTGAGTGTGACTCAAATGCTAGACTGGCCAGGGACTCTCTAGCTGCCGGGCTTGCGTCTTCAGGTAGGCATAGCCTTATAAATATTCCTTCAGCCCAAGCTGGCTGCGAATTATATTTGATAGTGCAAAACGGATACGTCAGCTGAATTTCATTAGAGCTATATTTCGGCCCTTCTTGGCATGGGTCCTCTTCAGGCTCACAGCCGTTCAAGTTGGAAAAACGAACTTGTGGGAAACACCACAAGTTTTTGAACACAAGTGTTTTCCACAAGCCTTAAGAGGACCCTTACCAAGAAGGGCCGAAATATGGCTCTAATAAAATTCATCTGAAGTATCCGATTTGCAGAGGTAGCCGTCCTTTCAGTAACTCGTGGAACATACTGTTACGTTAAACTCAATAGGTTCTTATCGATGCAGCGTTCGGTGTTGCCACGCTGATACAATTTGTCAAGCTTCTAAAGATCAGAAAAAGTGTTTTTAAGAACACGAGTACAATTTGACGCCCTTTATAACGTAAAAAGCTATTAAGTTAACGGATGGACAGGCATTGGTCGTCGAACTAACAATAAGCAGTCGTAACAGAAGAAAGCATGTTCTTTTGTAGAAATGTTGTTTCTTCAGCTTCCAACAAAGTAGAACTTTAGTGCTTCCCACGGCAACCCTGAGGACGCTGCTCCTCTCCTTGGCCTGCTAGCGGAACCAACCAAGCGATCTGATGGGCTCTGCATAAGGGAACATAGAACCTGGCTCTATTCTCCTTATTACAGCGCGCCCCGAGGAAAAGATGAATCTGTAATTACGACATACAGTTTGGACAATGCTTTAAGGTAATGGGTAAGAAAGAGATAAAATTGTTATTCTTCTCTTTTGTTTTTAGTTGGAAGCTCAGCACCAGTTAATATTCCCAAGGCGGGGCCAACGAGCCACCGAATACTATCACCACCCTCACCCCCATATGGGATACGACAGAACAGCCTCTCCTATAGCCACGCGTTTAGCTATGGGAATAACCACATGCCCGTCGGCAGCGTCTCATCCAATCATGGTGGGAGCTATGGAAGCCACGGGATTTATGATCATGGTGGGATCTCAGCCTATAGCAGCTCTTTAGGAAACAATAACAATGCTGAGGTGAGATTTCTTGTCAGGTCTTTGGTTTGTTACCTTTTCCCGACATGCCGAAGAGTCTACCGATACAGCATAAATTTTTTTATTTCTTCTATTCCCTATATTACTCGATCTCCCAACGGGAATACTGAGGCCCGATAAAAGCATTCAGAATTCGACTTCTTCTGTGTTTTGCCCGACAAATGTTTGTAGAATTTTATTTCTTGCGTATGAAAAGAACCCGATGTGCCGAAGAGTCGACCGATCAAGCATAAATTTTTATATTTCTTCTGTATTCCCTATACATAAAAGGAACCCGATGTACCGACGAGAATAACGAGGCCCGACAAAAGCATGCAGAATTCCATTTCTTCTGTATTTTGCCCGACAAATGTTTGCAGGATTCTATTTCTTGCGTATAAAAAGAACCTAATGTGCCGACGAGTCGACCGACGCCCGACAAAAGTATACAAAGTTTTATTTCTTCTGTGTCTTACCTATAATACTAATGCAACCTAGTTCCATAATCGCTCCCTATATTTCTAAACCATGAGACCCCAATTCCGTACGGTACATTCTAACCCCTCTAACAAAACCACGCTGATTTTCCCACTTGCCGTGTTTCGCTACCTTCGGTGTGTATCACGCTGACGACGGTTGTCTGCGAGAAGTTTTTCCATCAGAAAAACGGTTATGTAAATTGTTTCCCTTTTTTTGCTACTAGTCAATGGGTCTTGGAAAAAGCGTAAAACAGCCAAAACCGTGGGTTATTTACTGAAAGCACGGCCTGGTTTAAAGTATTCAAATAATTCAAATATTGTAAGTTAAAGAGTAAATAGTGCGAGGGGTCCTTTAAATCACAACTCGTAATAGCATAATAACATTTCCACGAGAAATTGGGATGTTCTTGTTATCGCCTGTCGACTCTATCCAGCCTCCCTCTCTCTTATGCGGCGGCTGGACGCAATATATTTGAAAATTGAACGCGCCTTTTTTGAAAAGTGGGAAAACCAAGCAAAACAGAAGGAGGTCTACCATGTCTTCTAAAATAAAATATGATATTCCGAAGCTTCGCATGTCCTGTGAAGGAGTTGCAGACGGACCTTGAAGATCAGAGATCAGAGGATCCTAAGATTTGTCAGATAAACTTTTCAGTTCAGTTACGTGTGCACAGTACGATTTTCATAGCCGGTTACATCGGGTCTTGAAGAATCGCAAGCAGGTTTTCTCATATTGACGCAAATTCCGCACATATTTTCGGACAAATTCTGTGGGACTGTGTGTGCACGTAGCTTAACACTCGTATATTAGCTGCTCTGGATCGACCGTGTTTGTTTTTAGTGGAGTGTTCCTTGGAACGGTCCACTATTGCGAGCGCTGTAGGAGCTTTCGGTTTTGGTTTCGGGTTTTCATCATATTTTGTGGAGCTCATAACTCGTGAACCAGTGCAAGTATGAAGCTCAAACTTGGTACACTAGTGGGTATGGGGTCTAGTTGTGTCTTTTGAGGATCCCCCCCCCCACCGCAACCCGGTTCAGGGGCAAAATGGCCCGTGAATAATGCTCATAACTTGACCGGAACTGGACATAGGACGATGAAATTCCTTGTACATGTAGATCGTAGGGCTGGGAAATTGCTTTTAAAGTTGCACATCCCCCACCCAACCCGTTCATGGGCAGCGGGGCCCAGATTGCCCAGGAGTGAAGTTCGTTACCCGTGACAGAAATCAACAGGTCTTGTTAGGTTTGTGAGCATTGGGGTCTCTTTTTACTTTTCGCGGATCCCCCCCCCCCCACCCACTTGGTTCAGGGGCAATTGGGCCCAGATTGGCCATTTTTAATGTTTTATCTTGACAATAAATGGAGATAATGCGATCAAATTCCTTTGTGCTTTTGGATCGTAGGGGTTGGGGATATATATGCGGAGTTGAACTACCCCCCACCCTCCCCGTTCATGAGCAAATGGGCCCAGATTGCCCATGCAGTTTTTTTCACCCATGACTGGAATCAAATTTTAAGCTGGTGTACTTGAGGAAAAAAAAGGTGTAAATACGCCTTTTTATGGGTCCCGACCCCCCCCCTTCCCATTCATGGACAGCTGGGCCTAATTTTCCCGTGAGTTAAGTTCGCCTATGACAGATCTCAAGTCCAACAGTTGGATATTTGGGGAGATATATCTATGGATGAGGGTTTTGGTTTAACAGTAACAAATAAGACGACGCGACATACTTTAATCTTTAATGAACATTTGGAAACTGGACCGATTTGTCATATGATCGATGATACGCCGTTCTTAATGAATTGTGCCAAAGGGGGTATTAGGGTGCTACGATTGGTTTATTGCACTTGTTCTTTTCTTGCTAATGGAAAAGAGGTTTAAAGGGTCGGACTGGCTGGCACACCATGTTTAGAACTCAAGCTGTTCGTGCAAGATCTCCAAGATTTCTTTGGATTTATACTTGCGGTTCGTTTCCATTTAAAGCTTTAAAAGTGGGATGATTTCAAATTGGGTTATTTCAATACTTGTTTGGTTATTAGGGGTGTGAAAGGTCTTTGTCCTAAAGCTGTTTGTATTAAACATTTTACTTTCAAACTCCACTTCTGAGCGCTTGCGCACTTGTTTGCTTGTTGTTAGAGCTTAAACGTGTTTGCTCTTCCAGATTTTCCGGTTAAAAGAAGAGCTTACCAGTTATAAGGCTAAGCTCAGTGCGTGGGAGGCAGGGATCTCTCAAGCAAGGTTCGCCTGCGACGCCTGGAAGAGGGAGGCGGAGGACGCCAGGCAGAGGACTATGCGTGCCGAGCAACAGAGGGACGAGGTAATTTGAGGCTCTTAGAATCAATCAGTCGTTTATTTATACCAAATTGTCCATTGGATAGCATAGGCTGACGACAAGATTATCATACAATAGACGACAAAAGAAACAATTAGAGTAGTTAGAATCTATTTGTCAAATTAGTTAAAATAAACTATGCCAGATATACGATAAAACCAATAAAGTTATCCAATAGTAGGCCTATCGGTTATTTCTTTTTGTTTTTAGAGCGTCGTTATAGTGTTGAACAAGGTAAGGTACAAACGAGTGGAGCTATCTTTTGATGCTTTGAATGGTGGTTTTGCTATCTGAGCATGTCATCGGACGATTCTTGATGGTTCCTTCGTGTTCTGGGAGAAGAATAGAATGGAGGCATTCGTACCCGAATTTCGTCAGCGAAATTTGTCGTCATTCGGTTAGAGTTTCCATTTTCAAGAATGAAAGACTTTCATTATACGACGTGTATGCATTGCTGAGTATTATTTGGAAGCACCCTTTTTGAGTCTTTCAATCTTCGCGTCTTGGTTCTGAGCGAGTCCAGCGTGCTATACTTTGCTGTAGTATCCAAGCACTGGTCTGGTGGACATAGCAGGCATATTACTTACTTACTTAGACTTATGTCTTCCCGCGCCTGGTGGCGCATAAAGCGACAAATTCTGACCTCCACGTGACTCTATCTTGGACAGCATTCCACAGTTCCGTCATCGTGGTCCGACCTGACTTGGCTTCCTTGTCGAAGTTTCTGCCAAGTGTGAAGCGCTGCCTACCCTTTGCACGCAGGCCAGAAGGTTTCCAGCACCAAGCGTCGCTGGGAAGTCCGCCCTCACGAATGTCCGGGGGCCTGCAGGGTCATTTTCAAAGAGATAGTACATCCGAGGCTAGTTGTTGCCGCATCAGTGTCTCCGATGTTTATTAACATGGTCGCTTCATCGAACTTCTAAGAATCCTCAGTTGCAGTAAAAACACAACTAAGTTTCTCGTTCCTCCTTCGAGTTATCCGCGCTGTTCAAATTCCGTATCCAAACATGGACTTCTTAAGCCGCTTTCACATTGACACGTTAGTCTTCCACACTGAGGTACGCAACCCCTGCGTCGCGCTTGCGGCGTCGCAACGCAGAGTTTACGCAGACAAATTAAGCGCATCGCAAGAATAGAGCCAAGCTCAATTCTTGCGTTGCGTCGACGCGTACGCAACAGATTTTTCAGTGAAAAAGGGAAGTTTTTTTAAGAAAAACATACTAAGATGTTCCTTCGGCCCAAGCTGATTGCGAATCATATTTGACGGTGCAAAACGGATAAGTCAGCTACATTTTATTGGAGCTACATCTCGGCCCTCCTTGGCAAGGGTCCTCTTCAGCCTACAGCCGCTCAAACTGGAAAATGAACTTGTGAAAAACATTGAATATTCTTCCTTAAATATCCGATTTTGTGAACTTCTTCTTTGAAAATTGGTTTGGTCCAACCAATTTTCAAAGAAGAAGTTCACAAAATCGGATATTGAGCCTGAAGAGGACCCTTGCCAAGAAGGGCTGAAATATAGCTCCAATAAAATGTAGCTGACTTATCCGTTTTGCACCGTCAAATATAAAAACGTACTAATGATGAAAAAGAAACTTAATAATGATGAAAGACCGAAAGTTCAGCAGAAGAACCGAGAAAAGAAAGCGTACATACGCATCCAGCGTGAAAAGTTCTAGCGCAGATGTGAAAGCTACGATGTGTAACCTGTACGCAACGCAAGATAAACGCATACGCAACGACGCGTCAGTGTGAAAGCGGCCCACCCAATCTGATCTTCATGGTTGGCTTCACACAAAAAAACATTCAGTTATGTGTCACCGGCGAGACTGGATTTCAAGTATTGAACATACCTATCTTCGGTAGCAACACATTTCGATCAAGAGAAAACAAAAATAAAATGAGAGATCCAAAGTATTCGTAAGCTTAACTATTTTCAAGGTAATCTCTAAAACCAAGAACAAATAATCAGATAGAATCTCCGTCTCCCTATCTCTCTAATAGACCATGCGGAGTCGAGTATTTCCCCGTACCTTTTCCGCTGCAAACGAGCGGAGCTTACTAGCTTCGCGGCACATCACGTTTCGTTACCTCTACAAGTACGTATATTGCTGTGAAACTACGTAGAGGAAAAGTAGAAGTCAAAGCTGATTGGTTCTCTGGACGCGCTCCAGAGTGGGTCAGCGCGCGGAGTACGCCTCCTGCATTTTCTTTTCTGCGATGAGCAACGGCGAAGGCGGAAGTAGAGTAGACGGGTAAAAGCTACAGTGATACCCCTAGGTCCGCTCAGTTTTGTCGGGGTATTCATAGTCGCTGGATGGTACCAAAGACAGAGGTTCTATCTGATTAGTTGTTCTTGCTAAAACATTTATGTAGGCTACCATTGCTAATTATTGAGAGGTTACTGATCCAGCTCGCGGCGAAATTTATGAATACCGGCATCATTAATCCGAACGACCTAGACGCGAACGAGCACTGTTCCTGTCGATCATCACCGCCCTCAAGTTCCTCTGCGTTTCTTGAGAGTACCATTCATCTCGGCCCAAGGTTGCCATGACCCAGCGATTCAACCAAACCAACGATCAATCACAAGGAAGTCGAAAGGCTCCCTTCCTGGAACCCAGGTGCTGACGAATTGAAAGAAGAAGGACGAAAGGAGAGGCAGGCGATAACGGCGTTAGAGACTCTACAATGAACAACTGGCGAAAGTGAATGCGTGTGCAGTTTCGTCGTAGTAGTTATGGGTGTCAGGGAGTGATGAGCAGTGTTGGTTTTAAGCCTGGACAGCGTATTTTGAGACGGTATATAAAGTTTAACTGACTAACCAAGGTAATTTTGTATCATTTCATGAATACCCTGAATTATTTGGATTTTGCTAAGGGTTTGTTCCACTATCTGCTCTAGTAGTAACGTTCAGAATATCTACGGCCGTCCCTGCAACGCAGATTCTGTTATGGCGCGGAAAATTTCAATCCAAACACAAAGGCAGCTTTTCAGTGGGCAGTGTTTAGGTTGGTGAAGACTGTTCAGTGCCTGGACACATGTTTTTCGTAAATCCTTCATCCGACACGGCTACAAGAGATACCATAAGTCCTACAGGGAAAGCCCATTATTCGAAGCAACGACGTAACGCATTTTCATCAGGTCTTCTAGCCTATTTAAACGAATAATTGATGGGTAACTAGTTTCCTATCTCAGCCCTTTCGGTTAAACTTTAAACACCTTTGTGTCCACGGCGCATTAAACGATGGGGTTTAGGTCGTGGTGTTAGGGTTTACTGTTGCAGGCTTCTGCCTTAGCCGTAGCCGCTCAACCGAGTGGCCTGAAAGGAAGGACTCTTCCTTTCAGTTCACATAGTTGATCACGTAGTCTTTCGACACGGTAGCGTCTTATCGAAGGCGTAGATGTGTTCGTACGGTTCTAGCTATGTTTCAGGTTCAGGACACGTTTATTCTTCTTTACTCACTGTTGTATTGTCTCCTCCAAGCTTCACCACACTCTGCTATGATCTCCAACTATCTCTTTAGAAAATGACCAGAAAAGCCTCTTTATAGACTCTTTCTCTGACGTCAAACCCGCCTTGCTCTCCTTTCACTGATCTCCCTGCAGTCCTCCCTTTCTGACCGCAAACTCTCGCTCGAGTTCTAAGCGTCACGTTAGGACTTGATCCCGAATTCAGAAACAATATTTCCTTTTAAATCTTGGCTGAACTGAAACGGTTTGGGAACGATGTTGATTTAAATCTGACTTGAGTTTAAGGGTAAACCAGATAAAACTATAAATATAAAGATATGAAAACCCTTCGTAACACGCAGGCGGTTGTGGTTTGAAAGAACGCGTGAATTTTCGTGTTATTCCTCCTCCCTTTTATTCCACTTTTATTTCCCATCCATCGCGATTTTTCCACAAACATCAGTAGTTGTGCCACGTCGCTGTGACCGGAGGCTTCCGTAACATATATGTAGTACCTAGTAGTCGGAGTCATCGTTTGGTAGGAATCGAAGAACCTGATTTCTTTTTTGTTTAAGAATTACATGTATAATTCTCTTTTTCTTTTGATGTTTTTTAGGTCAAGAAACTTACCGGTTCATCAGAAATATGTTCTCAGCCGGAAGCCAAGGGGGAAGTTTGCACATGTGTAGTGGACCCTCAGTGGAGATATAAATAATGTAGGAGGTGAATATCCGATCTGCTTGGTAGTTATTTTTATAGGACTCCCAGACTGATTTGATGTACGAGATCTATAGTTAATCTGTTTTGTTTGTTTTTTCGGCAGGCAATGGCTCGTCAAAACAAGTTGGAGCAACAAGTTGGCAATCTTCGGTTACTAGTTACCCCCGGTGGAATAGAGCAGTATGCGTCTGACACATCACTTGCTACTTTGAAAGCCCTTGAGGTTCAGTTGAAGGCCAGTCTTGATAGAGTGTCTGAGGTGAGTGAAAGCTAGAATAGATGACCCCTTGGAGAATGTCCAGTTGCGACAACCCTATTGGCTCTTGCTAAGTGAATTTATCTTCAGTGTAATTTAACGGCCTTTCATAGAGTGTGCTGGAAATGTATTTGTGGCCGCAGAGTTGAGAAAGATATAAAATCTTAGGCCCTTGTTGAGTTTGAGTTTGTTTAAAAACACAAACAGAGGCTTGTGAGGCCAAATTGTGGTGTGACTACGTCAGTATAAATAATCTTAGTACACAAAACTCGGAATAATCTACTATAAACTCGTTAGCAAGAAAAACACAAAAGATGACCAAAACTTAATAGATAGATCAGTGTATTTCAGAAGTTCAACGGCCATATAAAAAAAAAAATATAACTTAAACAATCGAGTAATAACGGTAGGGTTAATATTACCAAGAATAAATAAGCGCAAGACCAATGGTCTCTCATCCATCCAAACGACTAACAGTTTTCCGACAAAAATTAGCGGAGGTGGAGCCAGTACAGAGCCTTCTTTGTTGCCCGTGTATACTCGTTGGTCTCCGCCGTTACACACTTGAGTCATTTGCGAAGAAAACAACGTAGCGTAGCCACTAGTGAGGCGGATGTTCTGTCCTGTTCACACAGGAAGGAAACAGCGTTGATTTTGTTGTGAGTAGACTAAAGGCTTGCGAGGGATTACTGAAATTACCGAAAAGAATAGCATGGAATAGTCAAATAATACCAGTAGGTGAGTGTATATTTTGTGTTTTTTCTTCTTTTTTTCCGAAATGTATAATTATATACATTTCGATTAAGTGATTTAGATTTCGATTCAGTAGCTAATTGAAAGACGAAATTTGACCTCAGCCTGGTCTATCTCTTTTGTCTTTTAGTTCACTATACTTACAAATAATTCGATGTCAACGGCATATTTTCCCATCAAATAAAGTCTCTGGTTTCCGTACTGAGGCATTGCCATATGGGTTCTAGTTTGTCTAGGACCTATATAGGAGTCCTAGTTTTTTTTTGTTTTTTTTTTAATTTCTTTCTCGCGAAATTCTTTTTGTTTATGATGAAAATGTTGGAAGGATGTGAGGTCTTCAGCTTTCTTTCTTATGGCACTTTCGCTCACTTTTCTGTTCGTCGGTCGGTCAGACCTTTAGCCGAGTATCTACCGGCAAATAATTTCTGGTTGGTTTGTCACAGTAGAAGCCTATTGTAAAATGTTCCTTCTGCGTAATATTCGTTCATTTCCACTCAGCCTACTAAACCTGAAACACGGCCTTTTTTTTTTTTTTTTTTTAAAGAATCTGCTTGTTTTCATCTGATATTCTCAGATGAGAGCAAATACCTGGAATGAAATTTATCTCTTCTTGTTCTGGATATTGACAGCGCTTAGTTGAATTACAGCACTTAGTTGAATTGACCCCGAGAAGATACAATTTACGTTACCATATACAGTTTGTTGTACTTTTAACTAAATTACCAGAGGGTTTGACATATTCGTAATATTTGCTTTGCGTCAAATACCAGTTTTTGTATATTTCGATATATTCTTAATTGCTTCTGAATTTTCTTGTCAACCCCGAAAAGCTTGTCTGAAGCAATGAGCAGGCAACCGCTGTTTCCGCGTCCAGTCCAGTGTGAACAGGCTTATCACTTCTGCCTCCATTTGATTTTTCTTCGTCAGTGGTTTACTGGTTACACCTTCTCTGTAGAGGTAACGACTTTTGATGTCCCGGGTAAGCTCCACCTCCGCTCGTTTGCGTGGGGAGTCGACTCGACTCAGCTTGGTTGTATGACATAGATAGGGAGACAACAGTTCTTGCTCTTATTTGTTCTTGATATTACTGAAAGTTTCGGGAAGTGACAAAATTACACCATCTAGATAAGTATTTCTTAAATCAGAGAGCTTCGGGCATCGACGGAGAAACTATTGAACGGATGGGCCAATTTTGGGACAAAGCTATTGCTCAGTACGACAGAAAATAGGATTTAGCGTGAGGACTCGCTCCGCAGACTTTATTTGCGGACATATACGTTGATGTTGGAAGGGTGGTAGCAGAAGTAAGCGAAAGGAGACTTAAGACCAAATTCTTTGGACAGCCTATCCCGTCCTTGATTACTTGTACTTGAGAAAGGCATAGAGAGTGGAAGCTAGTAACAGATATTGCATTTTATAAACACTGTGCGTGGGGGGGAGGGGGCTTTGCGGGCAAGGTTTGGTGACGGCTTTGCTAGCTGGAAACAATGGATCCCGACTGGGTTTCGCCGCTTTGGTACCGTTGGTGGTTGGATCTCGGTAATGTAGTACTCGGTAATGTAGTACGAACGTAATGTAGGTAATGTAGTACGAACGGGTAGAGGAACCAGCAATTAGAATGAAGTTGCGCTGGCAGAATGATCTTTTTCCACAGACATGGTATCTTGGCTCCTACCCGGATTCTACCCCTGTAACCCCTATTCCATCTGGGGAAGGCCCCTTGGAAATTTCGACGTGATTGACACATGCTATAGGACAATGAAAGTTGGTAGTAAATTAGGCATGTGAAATTAGGCATGTGACAGATAGTTGAATCGGGAAACTTCCTCCCGACAGTCTAAAGCCCTCGCAAATCGCCTGAGAGCCGCACTCGTGACGTGGGTTAGGAGACCTGGTACCTTTACCCGGAGCGGTGCATGTGCATCAGACCTCGAGAGAAAATCCCGAATTTCAAGAAATAGCATGAAGTTGTAATATTGGTGCCACATTACAAATTTATGCCCTGATTCCCGGATCAAGGTCGCTAACAAACGTCTACTTTTTCAGGCGGTTCTTAAAGCCCAGAGGAGGAACGGTGGAGAGAGTTAGTACCCGAAGTAGGTTAGCCATTTATCTTCTTTTTCAAATGAAGCGTTAATTAAGAACTTTTCAGATGAGGTGTATCGAGTTAATTGTTTTTGTTTACCTTTTTCATAAGGGAAAATTATGATTGCCTAAAGGTTAGTTTTGTATGAAAGGGTTGCTTTCATTTGTTTGCGGTACTGAGATTACTAGTTTCCGGGGGTTTGTATGACCGTTTTGCTGTCAAGTGAGAGGGTCAGAAGCGCAGCTGGTCCAATCGGGTTGTATCAGAACTTCAAAAGTTGCCAAAACGTCAATTCCTTCTGCCGCAGTTCACATGCCGTCGGTGTGGCTATGGCCTTCTGTGCGTTGGCGTTGTGTGCTAGAAGATTTGAGATTGGGAGACTTAGGTCCCCTTTTACAGTGAATAAAATCGATGTGAGGGTACGTGTGATCTGACATAAGCACACAGTCTTGACAAAATTTCGCATGCGAGATTCGCGTCTTTAAAGCACACCTCGCAGTACTTGCCGTTTGTGTTCAGGTACTCGGAACTGAACTGTAAAATTAGGCTCTGCTTTTAACAAATTGTCCACGGCTTTGCTGTTCAAGCCTTTTCACAGGTCCACTGGCTCGTTTTTACGCATCAGTAGTATGATGCGCTAACACTCGTCGGGAGCATAATGCGCATAGACAGTAGTGAATCAGTGGATGCAATTACGGGAGCAGGCTGCATTGTCACTATACGTACAGCCGGTCATTTAAGCCGATTTTTATTTTTCATTTGTATCTTAATAATGACTGCCTATAGTAATTCGAGATACAGAAGACCACTTTCACTTGCGTTTAAAATTTGCTTCGATAAAAGAAGAGAATATTATTCTGCTTACACCAGAATTCTCGGACCGAAGCCTGTATGTGATAAGTCCGAAATACGTGGCAAAGGAAGAAGAACGCATCCGGCTGCGAAAATCAGGCTGTGTGTGAACGTTACTTAAGAAACTGTTCAGTGGGGAGGACATGTCAAGCCATTTGTATCTTCTAATATAGGTTGTGTTTTTGCAGAGACCATGGTATCTGTTACCACGGTACTGGATCTGCAATTAGTCGTTTTTGCAGTAACCGTGGTGTCTGATATACGGTTGCTCTGCAAAAACGACAATCCCAAAAGAAAAACTGATATTCAGTCACATCACTAAGTGCCAAACTTCTTTCCCACCAATTTGAAAAAAAAATGATGAAAGTGAGATGACTTTTTCAGATACCACGATCAGTTACCACGTCGGACCGTGATATCTGAATATCAGACACCACGATAACTGGCCAGATACCATGATAACTGCAAAAACAACTTTAGACCGTGGTATCAGATACCATGGTATCTGCAAAAACGCAACTATAGATAGTCATTCCGTGCTGTTTGTGTGAGACCAAAGAAACATGGCTGTCGGGATTGCCGCAGAGATCATATGGTCGTACAATAGAGGTATGCTATAATTAGGAAAGTGAAGTGACTTTCACAAGAGTGAGTTGATGAAAATGTCACCGTCCAGATAACCAACGTCAAAAAAGCATACCTCTACTGCACTGTGTTCACTGCCCTTGGTTTGGCAGCCCGATGGCATAGCTTGCAAGTAGTTAGGGTGTTTGCTTGCTTCTTTGGATATGTTCCAACCAAAGTAAATGGCGCATTCTTGGAAGTCATGATGAATGTTAATTGCGCCCGGACGACAAGGCGCGAGTAAGCTGTAGCAGACAATCCTCTAAATGAAACACGCCAGTGAATCCCGGGAAGAACCAGGAACGTGACCCAAATGAACCCAGTAAATTGATAAATATCCTTACCTATGTTGTCATAAACGTTTCTGTCTCTTCAGTGGGCATGAAGAGTTAGTCATCAAGATTATTACTACTGTTAGTTCCAGATCATAGTGTAAGTGGTTATTTCACAGCCTGATCTCGTTAACTCCTGGAGAGTGAATGTTGGCGCCGCGCAGAGATTTGTCAAATGGCAATACTCAGGTTGTTCCTCCTAGCGTATCTTTACCCATTTTTGGTCATGATTGTTTCCTTTAACCCATTTTTTTTCTGTATCACCTTGTTTTTTTTTCCATTGCAAGGATCTGTCTGTTGGAAGAAGCCTGCTAAGACGGTCTTGTGTGTGAAAAAAATAAAGCGAAAAATGTATAAGGGTGATTCTTGCGTTTTACTGGTTCGTTTCTCGGAAAGCAAAGCGAAAATTCCCCCACGCGAAAGGAACTCATGAAAATCGTTCCGTTTCTTGGAACACTGAACACTGCTCCGCTCCCCTAAACTAGCGAAGCTGCGCGAAGCGCTAAAATAGCTCTGGAAAGTAGCCGGCGCAAAAACTAGCCATAGTTTCTAGACCGCCAGAATCGCCTCATAATATTATTCTTCATTTTTTTTTTTTTAATACATTCAACTTCAGGCTGGGCATTCAGTGAGCCACCATGAAACCTTTGCAAAGGGAAGAAAGGGGCCGAGACAGCTCGGGAAATTTCTGTAGCAGCGCTGAAAACTATTGGAAATTGATTTGGGGTTGGGTTTTCTAGTCAGTATACCTACTTTCGTAATCACTCCATCAGTTCTTCTGTAGACCTGAATTGTATACCACAGACTATCGACAGCTGACTGATTTTCACACTTTCCTTGTTTCGCTATTTTCGCTCGACAGTTGTTTGCGAGAAGCTCAGCAGTATGAGAAACTGTTGATATAAATTTTTCCCTCTTTCTGCCAGAAGTCAACGGGACTGGACAGAAGCTTAAAAGACCCAAAGCCAGTCTAGTTTTAAAGTATCCAACTATTTAAAATACTCGAACATAAACAGTACGATTGGTGTTTTGAAGGATGTCATATTTACCTGAGTGTCGACTACATACCTGTTAACATTGGTATGTCCACATGATTTCATGGGGTTCCTTTTGATTTGGCCAATACTGAGTCCTGGGGGGAGGGGGGGATTGATTCAGTGAGTATCTTGGCATTCGTGTAAAGTTCTCGGAACGGTAGTGAGTGAGGGACAAAATTTCTGATGACCCATATGGGGGGTTATATGAGGGCAATGAGGTCTTGTTCATAGTTGTTTATAAGGGCCGTCCGATGACACGATTTCTTCTTCTCACATTAAAGCTTTCTACGATGACGGCTAGATGACGCGCAGCTAGGAAGAAAAGTCGACGGTACTCTGTCCGCTCTGCTTTGGAAGGTTTATTGAAAACAAAAGAAAGTGAATTCGACCACCACTTTTTATGGCACTTGCAGCCTCTGGCTCAAGTGCCATATACCGATCACAACTCCGTCTGTCGGTCGGTCTGAGTTTTTTGTCACACTTTTCCGAGTTAGGGTACTTCCAGAGGTGCTAGGACAATGAAACTTGGCAGGCATATCAGGGACCCGACCAAAATTAACCTGGAAATAATCAGTTTCCCGATCCGAACATATGCGGGGGAGTGGGGGCGCTGGAAACTTGAACATTTAGGACATTTTGTCACACTTTTTCGAGTTAGGGTACTTCCAGATGAGCTAGGACAATGAATCTTGGCAGGCATATCAGAGACCCGACCAAACGAACAGTTTTCCAATATGACCATTTTGGGGGGGGAGTGGAGGGCAGGGGAATCCGGGAAATTGAGAAGTGTGTAACTTTCGAACGGGTGATCAGATGGTAATGAAACTTAATAAATGAATAGGTTATATATCTGTGATGTCCCGTTTAAATTCTTGACCGGATTCGATAGCCAGGGGGAGTTGGGGGGGGGGGGAGACCGGAAATTTCAAGAAACGGTTAGAATGGAGGGATCGGAGTGAAACTTGCTGGGAAGAACAAACATCTGCTCGAGATAAATCCTTTAGACCATTGTACACTTATGGGGAGGGAGGGGGTTTCCTGGAATTCCAGTGATGGCGGTTTGAGGATTTTCACGATCAAACTTGCCAGGCATATCAGGGACCCGATCAAACTGACTTCAACATAAAAAAAAATGTCGATCTGATAATGGTGGGGGAGTGGAGGGAGGGGGATCCGGAATTTTCAGTCATGCGTAACTTTGCAATGGGTGATCGGATTCGAGTGAAATTTAAGAATTGAACACAGGACATTTCTCCGGTGATCTTTTTCATATCCGGACCGGATCCGGCAACTATTGGGAGGGGGGGGTGGAAATACGTGACCCGCTTAGAATGGAGAGATCGGGATGGAACTTTGTGGGAAGAACAAACAGATGCTCTAGGTAAATCATTTACTGAATCGGATTGGCTACGGACACCGTGGGGGAGCTGGGGCGGAAAACTCGAGAAACGGTTAGAATGATGGTATCGGAGTGAAACTTGCTGGGAAGAACAAACATCTGCTCCATGTAAATCTTCTACACAATTTGACTGGATCCAGACACTTGAGGGGGGGGGTCCCGGAATTTTTTGGGGGGGGTTTCACAAAGAAACTTGGAAGGCATATCAGGGACCCGGTCAATCTGACTTGGAATAAAACAAAATCCTCGATATGATAATCTTGGGGGGGGGGAGTTGAGGGTGTGGAATCCGGAATATTGAGTCATGCGTAACTTTGGAATGGGTGATCGGATTCGAGTGAAATTTAATAATTGAACAGAGAACATTTTTCTCTGGAAAATCTTTTTCATTCCCGGACCGAATCCGGCAATTATTGGGGGGACGGTGGAAAATACTTGACCCGCTTCGACTGGTGTGATCTGGATCGAACTTCGTGGGAATGACAAACAGATGCTCTGGATTAATCATTTACAGAGCCGGATTGGCCCCGGGTATTGTGGGTGGAGTTGGAGGGTGGGTGGGTCTGAGATTCCGGTGATCGCGAGTTAAGGTACTTCCAGGTGTGCTAAGACATGGAACTTCGCTGGAATGTTGGAGATTCAACAACATTTGCTTAGAAATTGCTACTTCCCAAATCCGATTTCTACTTCCAAATCCAATCTTGACCGCAAAGTAAAAAAAATACTTTAAGCAGTATATGCATTTTCATGATGCCCATCAGCCCATTAGCATTTTTGCCTCAAGGGTTTTGATTCCAAATGAAGTTCCAACTCCCTTAGAGTTCGCATCTCAACCGCAAAGTCGAAACTTACTTTTGATCAATCAAAACATCTTAACCCATGTAGTGCCATATGTGCTTACAGCTCTTGTTATAAATATCCGTCACTTTATTCTGTCTGGCCCTGCAGCTAAAATGCGACGCTATAAAAAGGTGGAAAAGGTTCCTTCAGGTTGAGAGGAAGATAGACGATGGTGCTTATGAATAACAAAATTAAGAAAGTTGTTTCTTGGACCTTGTTATTAGCAAGAACCACAATCCCGTAGAACAACTGTTTTCGTGTCCAGAGGCGTTACTAGCCAAAATGTTTGGGGGGGGGGGACGAGGCATTTGCCGACTGGCTGGTAATTTTCACCGACTTTTTCTACAGAAAAAACGACTGTTTTCAACAACAAAAATGAACTTTTTGAAAAAAATCGACTGATTTTCAAAAAAATATACTGATTTTCAGAAAAAACCGACTATTTAGACAAAAAATCGACCAATTTTCAGAAAAACCGACTGTTTTCATGAAAAAAAAATCAGCCGTTTTGACGAAAAACCGCGGCGCTTCGCGCAGAATCGTTTTTTTTTACCGACTGGCCGACAGCATTGGGGGGAGGGCGTCCCCCCTGGTCGTGTCAACATATCCATGCAATCAAGTAAGGCAGCGCTCTAATAACCAGAACTGCTCCGGGTACTCCTTAACTCATATCTGCTAGTAACGTTCCTGCATTTTCTCTTGCAAGTGGCAAGAGGGATGTTCTATTCCTGATATCGTCAAGGGCATAATAAGGTGTTCAGTAACTTAGTTATTCGTAACCTGCTTCCACCGCTAATCCTTTAACAAGAGCGATCACTTTCCACCTATATTTAGTGGGGTTTTTTTGCAGTAAGACCAAATCATTTTTTTTTTGTAAACTGAGCACGCCGAGCGCCATCCATTTTGCGAAGCCGCACGTCATGTAGCAGAAAACGACTGAACTCTTAAAGGACCTGTCTTACCTATAATACGAATGCAACCTACTTCCATAATCACTCCATATATTTCTATACGCGGAGACCCCAATTTCGTACGGTGCTTTCTAACCCCTCTAACGTAACCACGCTGATTTTCTCACTTGCCATGTTTTGCTACCTTCGATTTTTATCACGCTGTCGACGGTTGTTGCGAGAAGTTTTTCCATCAGAAGAACCGGTTATGTAAATTTTTTCCTTAGCTGTTTTCGCTACAAGCCAACGGGTCTCAGAAAAGGCTTTAAACAGCCTAAATCGTGGATTATTTGTTGAAAGCACTGCATGGTTTGAAAGTATTCAAATATTTTAAAATACTGTGTCGCTGATTCAGTCGACGTCCCGATTCGTTCTATCCATTCTCGTTTCCGAGGTTTCAAACTTTCTACGTTTATCCATCTTATCTAATTACGCTGATCTTTGCATTTGCTGCGCATTGCTTCCGAGGAGCTCGTTGGTCATAATCAAGCGGACCGTGAGACGCTGAAAGCAGCCGAAACGGATTTGTAACCGTTGAGAAACCCAACAGAGTTTTAAAGACTATCAAAATATTGGGATATGAACTGAGAGTTGTGCTTTAAGAGTGGTTTATGTGGCCAAAAGTTGTTTTGAATAAGTGTGAACAGCAGATTGTAGTCGCTTTGGTATCAGGTTACCAAGGGCATGGGACCGTTCAGTGCTCATATTGTGTTATTGGTTGATTTTCACTCCTGTGTCGAACAGTATCGCTGTGATTTGTTGACGTACAAAAATTGATGTAGTGTGGTTTTCATCCTTGAAGTGAAGTGCGGATCACGGAGCGGACTTGGATTTCAAGGGAAAGGAACACTGCTGTTAGATCTAGAAACAATAGTTTCGAGTACTTTCGAGTAGTTTACGTTTCTAAAACCTGATTATAATTGTATTCTGATAGAAGTAAATACATTCTGCCATCAGATTTCTAGTTTTAAACGTTTGGTTTATGAATGTGTCGGAAAACGGGACAGGAAGGGAAGCCGGAATGGGCCACAGATTCGCAGAAGTTGGTGAGTTAGACCGTGCTGCATCTAGCTTGGTAAATGGCAAATAGGTTACAGATAAATGCTATACGGGTTTGTCTGGTGGGCTTTCAGCTCGTGTATCCACCATCGAAAGCACGTTCTGTAGGGCGAGGACTACAGTTTGCCTCACCGATCGGTCATTGGTAGAACTTCGGGTTACTGAACGCAAATAGTCCGGGATCCAGGCAACTCTATCGGTCAAGGAGGATAGCACGAGAGCTGCAGATGGTTTGAGGAACTTTTCTAGACCAACTTTTTGTGCTTAGAACGAAAATCGTGCCCCACCACTCCGCACCGATGTACGTCACCGACTTCTTAGCCTATAAAGGCAGGTTAGGCCTATAAAGTCCAACTGTAGAAAAATAATTTTCCTAGTGGGACAGCATGAACTAAATCAAACAAACTATGCATATTCTGAATCCTTTTTTTGTGGGCTATCGAATGGTGTATCTTTTATTTTTTTAAACTTACCTATTTTTTCTTAGAAATGCCTTAGAAACTAAGAAAAGCGAAAATTCTTTAACTTTCTTAACTAAATTTTCATTTTTCTCGGAACAGCAAACTACATATTTTTATTATTTCATTATAAAGATAAGCTCCTTAGCAATCGTTTGAGCTATTACAACTTCAAAAATATTTAGTTTTAAGAATTTCTAAAGCAGATCATCCACGTTTTCATCAAGTGGTGACAGTGGAAATTTTGAGCGAAATATATTAACTTGAGGGTGAGTTTATGGTTAGTTTTTGACGTGGAATCCATGTATGACATTAGTTTTCTCGTGGGATGCATATAGATGACGTAGGCTGTATAACATAAAATCTGAATAGTCTATAATGACCAAACTCGTCATATCGGTAAAAAAAATTTGGGAAAAAATTCCCGAAAACTGCGTTTTCTTTAAATGATTGTACTAGAAAGAGAAGCTCCTTGCCAACCGTTATTAGACGAGTTAGTAAACTTAACAAACAAAAATCTAAGGATTTCTGGAATTTGTGTAAGCAGGGCATCTAAGTTTTCGTCAATGAGCTACAGTGGAAATTTTATACTAAATATATTAGTTTGACGATAAGTTAAGGGTAAGTTTTTGACGGGGAATCTAGTTATGACATTAGTTTCTCTCGTAAGATAGCATAGGTCATATCTGCTATATAGCGTACAGGCCCAATAGCCTATAATGAACAAGTCTCCGCAAAACTAAGTTTTGTCCAGACCCATAGGTCAGTTTTTTGTGCTGAATTCAGAGTAGCATCCCATAGGCTATTCGCATATAAATCTGCTTGCTGTAACTCGGAGCCGTGACAACTGCGCCGTTTGCGTTTTAGTGTGGGTTCACGGAAACGAGAAGGGGAGGATTGCAATAAAACGATAACGGGGCAATGTTCCTTAACATTCAAGATGTATGCTGCATACATGTGGTGGTGCTCATAAGAAAACCAAATTGTCAGCATTTCTGCTGATGTTTCTAAAGGAACACTCCAGTCTTCAGCCCGCTCGCTGTAAAGGAAATCTATGGCTATCCCTATCAGACAATAATGATGCAACCGCAGACGATCTGTTAGAATAGCGCGTCTGCCATACTTCTGCAACATCATTGTTGACGTCTGGAATACGTCCCCGAAGATTAGCGAAACTCCATCACGGCCCACCCCCTCCCCTTCTAAAAGAAATGGTGACAAGGTTGATTGTAAAAAAAATACAGTTATCTTTCTGATAGTAAGTGCAGCAGAGTCGTCGCAGCTTTCCTACTGCAAATCTTAAGAGACTTCAGACAGAGCGGGTTTCAGAACGAGCATGGGCTGCACTGACCAGCTCTTCTCACTTTGCGGAATTCCTGAGCACAGCTTCAAGCATCAACAGGAATCCACGAAATTCTTCATCGACTTTGTTTCTGTATTCGACAGCAAATAAAGGCATTATTAAGCGGGGAATGCAGGAAGTCACTGACTCGATAATAAAGGATCATGGATACGCACAAGGGGGTGGAAGCCATCCCAAGCCTTTCGATTACCGAGGATTCAAACCTCATCGCTGATTAAGTCGAAAGCGCACAGAACATACTAAGGTTTTGTCCTGTCAATATTTTCTATATGGCCCCAAGCTTTGCCACTGAAACCCGCAGAAGCATGTGAACTCAATGCATTCTGCCATAGATGCCTGCGATCGATACTGAAATGAAACCTGAGGATCACAGGTAATGAGAAAGTTCGAACACTGGCGGATCATACCGACCGCTTCTGTCGACCCCAATCGGAGCCTAAGACGGTTCGTGCACTTACTCCGACGACTTGATGTTGCTCTGTCCGAATTATGGCGCGAGTGACCCCCCCCCCCCCCCCACCACCCGCCCCCAGGGTAGAAGAAGTGAACGGGGTGGGGGAGGACAACGAAAGACATTGCTTCTGTCGGTCAATGCGGACGTCGAACCGACTGTAGTCTTTAGGAAGGGTCAGAGACTATGGGAGACCCAATGGCTCGCGCTGATGACTAAGCCAGTCGTGCATGAGTGCGATGGGTGGAAGGAGACATGGCTTCGCTTGGTGGCTGCCACGAAGAGCAATCTTGTTTGGTCGTGAAAGAAAACTCAGTTGCAAGCGGGGTCAAAACTTGAGAACAAACGTTCGGCCAAGATTTGTGGTTCGAGCCCTAACTTCTTGTCTTCTAAGGCTGTTGTTGTTTAGCGAGTCAGCGGCTTCAGCGTTAGAAAGTTTCCTAAAAAAGGGCAAGCATGGGCATTGGCGAGAAGAACCTAACAAATTTTTTACTTAGAAAACCCATTACTTTGGCCTACAGCGAAGATAGGCTATACATTTTTTTTAGATGAAGTAATCGTCAGTATTAAATTCTATTCTAACTATCGATGTAGGCTATATTTTTAAATCGATATATTTAGCTCCTGATTTTGGTTAATAATAATTCTTAGCAACAATTACTTCGTAAGTTTGAGTATTTAAAAGATTGGCAAGAGGCCTGTCTTTCTAATGGAATGCTAAAAAAAAAAAAAAAAGGAGGCTAGTGTGGTTGACACTTTGCCGACAAAAATTACCGTCAACACAAAAAGAGGAACCATTTCCGTACTTGCTTGTTTTCTAAGGCATTTCTTAGAAATGTTAATAAGTTTAGAAAAATATGAAAAATTTCGCCCACAAACAAGAATAGA
The DNA here is from genome assembly GCA_023053575.1 of Branchinecta lynchi. Lineage (NCBI taxonomy): Eukaryota > Metazoa > Arthropoda > Branchiopoda > Anostraca > Branchinectidae > Branchinecta > Branchinecta lynchi. Next base: position 734,697 of record JAKZAP010000005.1, read on the forward strand.
TATCTGTCGAGTTTGCTGTGTTTTGCTTGTTTCGTTGTGCATGGGGTGATGTTATATTTGTTCAAAACGGATAAGTCAGCTACGTAATGTAGCTGACTTATCCGTTTTGCACCGTCAAATATGATTCGCAGTCAGCTTAGGCTGAAGGACTACCTACGGGGTGATATTTTTCATAGAGCTGGTCTTTATAGGCCTAAATTGCCCTCATAGGACAAAATGTCGATCGCCTGTACAGGTGCTGTGTTATCTGACCTTTCTAAATGGACCGACCAAATGCGATAGAACAGATACGGACTTGAGAAAAGTCAGGTGAATTACCGAATTCGCTAACGAACGAGACCAAATAAACAGGCTATACCACCGAATTTACGAAAGGATGGACCGAACGCAGTGAAATCGATGCGGAGTGAACAAAAGTTGGATGAAGTAGCAAATTCGATAAAGAAAGGGGAACCAATAAATACGTTAAGACACCCAGTTTGGAAATGCGGGGACAAACGATTTTTTGAAAGGCACTGTCTAGGGAACCGGGAGCCGTAATTTATGTCCCATGGGCTACGGAACCGGTAGTTCTCACGGAAACCAAACCATATGAGCTGTGATTCCGAGATCTGACTAACGGAAACTTGTATGTGCTGGCTCCCGTTCCGGTAGTAAGTGGAAATAGCTCACGGAAATTTCATCGCACCAGCTTCTCGTCCTGTAGTCTCACGGTACTGTGTACTCAGAAGCTAGGGAGCCGGTAGTTGATACCGGAAACTGTACAATTGGAGCTTGTGCTCAGGTAGTGTCTACGTGGAATATAGAACTCATGGAACAGTTTGGACGGCTAGGATGCCGGGATTTTCACTGACTTAGAGAAAATAACATGGGAAAAAAATTATTAGCTGAACCAATACATTGAGAGCTAAGGTACCGGTAACAGCAACAATTTGATTGAAAATGACCAGCTCACGGACATAGATGGCTATTGGATAAGTTTCCTAAAATTACAAACTCACGGACACGTGTCAGTATGGACCTTGAGTCCGTGGGAATCCAACTTCCATGGGTTTGTAATTTTAATTTTTGGTACTACCGGAACCCTGGCCCGCAGGAGTTGGGTTCTCTGAGTAAAAAATATTCACTTCCGGTTTCCTAGTCTACACTGACATGGGTACGTGAGTTGAATATTTTTTTTTTCACTTTTTTATTTTTTGGCACTACCGGAACCTTAGCCCGCAGGAACGTAACGGGAGCTAGCACATACAAGTTTCCGTTAGTCAATGACGTCAGTTCCCGGAATCGCAGCTCATGGTTTGGTTTCCATGAGAACTACCGGTTCCGTGACCGATGGGACATAAAGTACGGCTCCCGGTTCCCTAGACAGTGCCTTTTGACATGAACGGTATCATATTCGTTTTGACATAAACGGTATCATATCAATTGACCAGCATTTAACCCAAAACGTAGGGGGGACCGGGGTAGTAGGGACTACTATTCCTAATATACTGTAAATGAATTTCGCTGAACTCGCGATTACCTCTATACAAGATGTTGATTTGGCGTGTTATCTGAATCAGTTCTAAGATGTGCACTAGGCTTAGAACATTTCAGGCTTTGCCCCTCACCCTGGCCAGGAGGGTGTCAACAGACCAGTCTTCCCGAGTAGTCCTGGATGTAGACGATGCAGGTAAAAATAATAAAAAAAATTCATTTACAGGAGGGGTATCCAACCGTGAATGCTTATGTTCTGTACCTGACCTCGATCTTGGCCTAAAACCCGTACAAGAAAATTTCTGTGCAGTCCTAATCAAGTCGTGGATGTCACTCAGGGTCTCCCTGGGGTCTCCTTCTTGACAATTAGGACCTTTTTAGGACTGGACTGAAATTTCCTTCCATCCTTTTTAGGCGATGTTCGAGGCTGTGTAAATTTGAGTATTTCTTCTCCTGTATTTCTTCATTTGATGTTGCAAATCTAAATGGAAAGAGTCAGAGCAAGAGTTATTTGCAATCATTGGCAGGTTTTTACTGGTATAGAAGTGTATAGAAGAGCAAATTTAATTTGCTGAAAGCCTTTGCTGGATACCAATTTATTGTTGAACTGCCTTGACTTTCTAAAAACATCCTCTCTATTTTGTCTGTCAAGAAATCTTACAAGGTTTCTGATTGAACCCAGTTTGATATTTTCCTGCCAGATTTGCAGTAGTACAGGAGGGATCGTCAGTCTTGAATTGATCTGAAAATCTGCTTTAAATGTTAAAATGAAAAGCTAGGACTGCATGGAAACTATCACCTTGTTCTTGGGTCTATTCTGAAGAATATTTGTTTTTGCAACAACAGATGTTAGAACAAGTTGATACAAATAAAAAGAATAGATAAATACTCCTTGAGCCCAAGCTGACTTGGAAACATATATTCATACAATGGGTAAAAACAGAAACATTAGTTAGTCAGGTTTGTTTCTTCCATTCCCCAGTGTTGTTCATAGCAATTGACAGCCTGACACGGATCTTTGGCAAGAAGGGCTGAAACATCGATGCCAAACATTTAAACATCAGTGTTTCCATTTTTATCCATAAGTTGCATTTGTAGCATTCCAGGCTGTCTCTGTTTTATCCTTACGGCTGTTTGGGTCTTGTCCTATTGTGCAATTTTTGTTTCACCAGTGATGTCACTAGAACCTGCCTCCCCAGCAGGTTCTGCTAGTGAGCACTAACCAGACAGTGTTAGTCCAAAGATGGGTTATGAGATCAGTGAGCAGTCTCATGTGAATGCAAAATCGTGTTATAAGAAGCAGCGGTTAGTAGTCATAGGACAACAAATGCAGCTACTTTATGAATATGATTAGAGCTTCTCAGTAGCTAGTAAAACAAGATGTGCAAGATATGTGCTGGTGTTTCTTGTCCCAGAAAGAGGCGAATAGTAAACTTTTAATCATGTTAGATCCAACAAAAGTAAAATATGATATACCATAACGAAAAATCTTGTTCTCACTCATCTTTCAGTGTGGAGAATAGAATATAACAGATTTCATACAGCACCTCTTTCTCTTTGTAGGACTGGCAACCGTCACCATGAACAAAGGTCCAGTAAATAGTCTGAATTTCGAAATGATACAGGAGCTTACAAGTGCTCTAAAGGAAGCTGCCAGCAACAAGTCCAAGGGAATCATTCTGACGTCTGTAAGTTTGAAAAAAGAATAAGCCTACTAAAGAATTCATATGCCACAAATAACCCACTTTGGGTTACCCACCGAATATAAACGGGGGGGGGGGGGTGGAGGGTAGGAGGGAGATACCGCACATTTTCCGGAAATGCTCAGATTCCAGTGACAATTAATGGATGGTAAGAGAGGATGTCCTAGAGGATCCATTTATGTGTTTGGACCGAATTCGACCATGGTGAGGGGAGTTGGAGGGGGATACCAGAAACTCTGTGGAATGACTAAGGATTAAACAAGTAGATCGATTGAGCCTTGGCGGGGCAGTTAGAGGGGTACTGGACATTTCCCGGAAATGCACAGACTCAAGTGAAGCTTGGTGAGTTGTACAAGCAGATGCCCTAGAATTCCCATTTCTAGGTACGAACACCATCTTTCCATGGCACGGGGGATATTTATTTTGTGACGTTCACATTCTCAAAACTGAAAACTCACATTCTCAAAACTTACATTCTCAAAACTCAAAACGGAATTAAACAAGGGGGGATTATTTCACCTCTTTGATGACCTTTGTAAACAATTAATGGAGAGCCGTGTGTTGTAACATCTCTGGTGTGTTTTTGAATTCGATCGCCTACGCTGTGACGACATGGTTCTAATGGCGACGTCGGCGAACGCATTAAATCTCCTGTTGCAGATTTGTGCAAGTTATGCAGCCACGCATGACATTATTTTCAAATCAGCAAAGTGCAATTACATGATTTTTATCCCGATACACTTTAAATCCCTGATATTTCCGGCATTCGACTTGGTGATTTTTTTTTAACGAGAGTGCACAAAGTGAAGTACTTAGGTTATTTTTTAGACGATGACCTGTATGACGATTCAGCAATTTCGAGTCAGTGTCGGGGTCTTTGCGCGCGTGCGAACCACTTAAGTCGTAATTTCAAATTTTGTACTGTGTCGGTGAGAATTCTTTTATTTAAGACGTATTGCACGCAACTATACTGTCTCGCACTTTTTGATAACTATCTTGAGACGACGATGCTTAAACTAAAAGTTTGTTTTAACAATGCATTCTGTCATCTCCTTTGTCCAACACTCAAAATGCCCACGGTCATAATGCCCACGACTCAAAATGCCCACTAAAAATGCCTACGATTGGATAAGGTTTTCAGTCTGATTGTCTGATCAGTCTGATTGAGTGACGGGAGGAGTAGACCGAGTATCAGAATGACGTTAATCGTTTGATGAACCTGTATAATCTCAATTATAAATATAATCACTGGTTTATTATTATTTACAAGAAACATTTGTAGCCTATTGCGTCATGGTTAGATGCCGCAAAAGCGCTGGGCTTTCTTGAGGAAGCCTCTGACTGATACTGAGCCCCCTTGGAACTTCTCGCAGAAGTCGAAATAAACCTGGTCGGGCTATAATTCGTCTGTTGAAGTTAAAGACCCGTGATCAATCTTATCTCAAGGGTTTTGCTTACAATTCATTGCAGTTAAACCAACACACGAATTGACGAATTCCTACTTTCATCGTACGACCCAGCCTTCAAGTGTCGTACAGCTCTTGTTAATCAAGGAATCATTCTTACCTTATTGATGCAAGTTAACTGGTGGATTTGGATCTCCTGGTTTTGCTTTCTGGGTTGGCACAATTTTAAACGACATTGCTTCTTTACTTTAACGCAAACAATTCTGAACTGATCAAGAAACAAAAAAATAATTCCTCTTGAAGCCTTTACCGTGGTCAACATCCTATCCCTTATAATCTCGTAGTCCACTGTCCCAGGATGATTTTGGCCTCCCCTATGGACAGTTTCGGCCGTCGGCCCTGTGACCACTTTGAACTGTCGGCATTTTAGGCCGCCGGCATTTCGTGGTCGTCGGCATTTTTAGTCGTGGGCATTTTGAGTATTGCGCGTTTTGAGTCGTGGGCATTTTAATCGTGGGCAGTTTGATGGTGGGTATTTGAACCGTGGGCATTTAAATCGTGGGCATTGTGAAAATGGGCAAAAAGACCGTGGTGGTTTTTGGAACCACCCTCTCCTTTCATACAATCGACGTTACTCTGCAAGTCAAATGTTTTTAGAAAAAGAAACTGAATCGTTTGATGTTATGAGAAGAAAAGCGGTAGTTAGTTTTGTTGCAAGGTTAGAAGTTTCTGAAAATCCACTTTTAAAGGCAATTCGTGAGAATGCAGAATGCCGTTTCGGCCATTTCTACCGACTTTTCCGTCGACTGTGCTGTTGCCCCGAGCCACCGAATGGATAAAATGATTGTATATATTTAGTAAAGAAATTTCCTGTGTTAAAGCGTATTCTCGCTGTTCCACGAGGACTCCTCGGGGAATCAAGGGGAACGGCGAGAATAGAGAGAGTCACTCAAAGCGGACTCCGAGTACGGAAAACAGCGAGAACGCGGGGAATGCTTCCAACATCGATTTTGTTCGAAAAAACAATATGCAGCTGATGAAACTAGTCTGGATTCACTTTATTTTGGTTTCCTTTATTCTGATTGTTTTTAATTAATTTTGCGTTGCACAACACAAGCAAAAATTGATTCCGCTCCAGATCTGAAAGGGAGTCCTTTTTTATGATGGTGATGATAATCGCAGCATTCCCCGTCCGTGGGGACTCGCGAGAATACGGGGAATGAGTCCCCGGGACAAACAAAAACGTGGGGACTCCTCAAGTGGAGTCCTCGGGGAACGGCGATATCACGCCATATCACGATTCAATAAATTGATTGATATTGATTCTCTTTCTTGTATCATCTGTACCACCAAACAAGTTTCATATGAGCTCGTAGCTCTTGTTTTGTTTTGTTTTGCTTAAGAGTATTTTTCAGGGACTTAAGACTGTGTTTTCGGGTGGTCTGGATATTCTTGAAATGTATAAGCCACAGGAAGATCGACTGGTCAGTTTTTGGTCATCACTGCAAGACCTTGGGCTTCAGTTATATGGCAGCAAACTACCAGTTGTGGCTGTCATTAATGTAAGTATTGGTCTGCTATTTCCGTCCATAACTTATAAGTACAGATGCGGATACGCCCTCTCGCATTCTCAAGCGATGTAAACAGACCATTAATCGAATATGTGTTTCCGACCCTGTGCCTCTGTGAACCTCGAATCTCTTCCGTACACCGACTGTGAATTTTCCGTCAGAATTCAGCGGGGCCGGAGATGATACGGAACCGTGTTCGGCTCCGAGTTGACGCTATACTCTTATTATCCGCCGGTACACATTCGAGTTCTTTGCGAAGAAAAGAACGTAGCAGGATGTCCTGTTTGGGATCATAAATCTAGCCTGCTCACGTTGGTTGGAAGCAGCGGCTGATTTTTTATCAGCAGACGTTCAAGCATGGGAAACATCGGGTGGTTTGCCAACCACGCATCGCACTTGCAGTCGAGGGCATTGAAACATAAGATCGGAACCTACGCAACGCGATGCTTGATTGGTTTGCATGCGAAGTTTGGAACCCAACATATTTCAGCAAAATACCATGGTATGAAAAGCCCTCGTCACTCAGACAGAGGTGGGCGAATCCGACCATGAAAGGATTCGAATCTAATCCAAGACTAGGTATGAATCCTATTCCGAATCCACCATTTCGTGCTGAGGATTCGAATCCGGATTCGATCCGACCTTAAGAAAAATCAAACCATGTCTGCATAGGTTATAGTTTCAAAATCAGAAGAGAAAAAAAGCACCGTTATCTAAGGTAATCAGATAAGATGATACATTACTGAGGATAGTTTGTGGTGGAGATCAAAAAGTTTGATTGCCTTAACCCCACTGTGTAAACATTTGAAACGGAAACGAGAAGTATGTAAACTAGAAATTTGAGCGGATTCATAAGTTTGAAGGCTTGGAATCCGAGTCCGAATCCAGCCTGACAAGCAGAAGATTCTAATCCTGCCAAAAGGACGAATACTGGATTCGAATTCGCCCATCTCTGCTCTCAGACCAATCTAATAGCTAATAGTGTCGAGTATGTTAACAGGATTTCTTTCTTGTAAAAGCCATATTTTTACTTTGCTGCTCAGCTTGGTGATAGACTATCGGACTCCAAAAACGAAAGGGGAGCAAATGACGAATAATCCTACAACAAAGATGTTTCCACAACTATGCTGAAAGTTCAGCTTGGAAAACATTGAGCTGTCGTTTTTTTTTTCATATTCGAATCAGCTTGTGGCTTTCATTTATAGATGTGTTGAAGCTGAACTAATCTTGTTTAAACTACAAGGCTTATAAGATTAATGACCAGAATTCTTTTCAGGGTCACAGTCCGGCTGGTGGGTGCTACTTGTCATTAACAACAGACTACAGAATCATGCTACCAAATTTCACAATTGGTCTTAATGAGACAAAGTTGGGAATTGTTGCACCTTTTTGGTAAGATGATCGAATCTTTCAGTAATTAATTTGCTTTTGAAAAACATGAAGAAATCATAGCTGTTACTAAAGACTACACTTTCAAGTTCCTTAAAAGGTTATGAAAAAGTTTCTGAGTAGTGTCTTGTATTAAAGGGGTAGGGTCTCAAGGGTCTGGTCGCCTTCTTTTAAACAGGAAGAAAAATGAACGAAGTCAGAAAATGGTCTGAAAAACGCCCAGATTTCTTTTCAAAATGAACGGGGTGGGCGTGGTGCTTTATATGCCTGAACCTGACAGTTGAGGAGGATTCTAGAAATTTGTTGCATGCCTAGGTATTAAACCAGCGGAGCGATTGGGATGAAACTTCGAAGATACAAATGTCATAGCATAGATAGTTTATTTTGGTGCCTCTGTGTGATTTGACCTCTGTGGGGGAGTTAAGAGGGGATACCGGAAATTTTCCGGCAGTGCTCAGATTTGAATGAACCTTGATGGGTGGTAAGAGAAGATGGCCTAGATGATTTATTCATGTATCTGAAGCGGACTCGGCCATTGTGTGGGGAATTGGAGGGGGATATTGCGGCTGGCCTAGGGGTCAAACGGGTGGAGCGGTTGGAATGAAACTTGGAATGTAGAAATGACATATGCCGTAGATGATCAATTTGGGGTTCTGACCGGATCCAACCACGGAAGAAAAGACGCTCTAGATGATCAATTTATATAGCTGGAGGGGGTCCCAGAAATATTGTGGCACGCCTAGTAGGCAATCAAACGGGTGGAGCAATTTGAATGAAACTTGTAAGGAACAAGGTTGCAAGGTTCATATGCCCTACATGGTCCATTTAATTAATTAATAATTTTATTACCCATCATGATATATAAATACACAAAAAATGGAGTAGGAAAAGTAAGGAAGAAGGAAACAGACACACCACTACTTATCTACAACAAATTATCTTCACTATTTCAGTAGTCTATACGTATCGCTTGTCGGATCGAGATCTTGCCTGTACCGCAGTAAACGCTTCTGCACCGCAACTACGGGCTGGACTACTCCATACTTCCTCGATATGCTGCTGTTGCTTGACCCAGGCGGAAGTCTCAGCAGATATTTCGCAAACTTATAAAAACACTTACATAACGCTTTAACATCTGACTCAGCAAATATACACCAAAATGGTGCTAATTCAAGGAAGTGGGGAACAACAAACACACTATACACTTTATCTAGAATGCTTTTACAGAACTCATAATTTATGTTTCAGACGGATTCGGATTCGGATTCGGCCATTGCGTGGTATCTTTCGGCGGTGGGGTTGGAAAGGAATTTGTCCTTGGAAAGGAATTCGACTATTTCATTAGCTTTTTAAAAATAGTTTGTGTTCCCCTTAATTTTAAACTCCTTCCCCACCCCTAAATATAGAGCTACATAGCCCATCTTCGAACTTGACCTGTACTTTGACCTAAAGAGTCCTCATGCCAAGTTTGATCAAAACATCTCAACCCCTTCGAGAGTTATCGTGCTAACAGACGGACAACTTTACGATCCCTCAACTTACGTTTTGGGATCCCAAAAACCATTCCGGTGTTCGTGCTCCTTCAATATGAAAACCCAACGAATTTTATTTTCGCATCTTCGGATCAGTAATCGTCGCGGGGAGCTTACGCCTCAGTTGGGGCGAGGATCCAACTGAGGGGCAGCCACAGGGTCGAGTTTGAGTTGGACGAGTAGCTGTTTGCCTAAGATCGCGCGGTCAGACGCTTGATAGATAGATAGGCTTTATAAATAGACAGTTTGTTTTATAAATCGATTATCGTGGTGATATAAAATACAGTTTTAAGTCTATATGTCAGTGTCAGCGTTAGAATACGAAATCACGAAAAAATAGAGAGATAATCGTCTCTAGTGTCGTTACAAATTCAAGAAAATCGCTTTTGGCATATCTCACGCGCTTTGTATAGGATATATTTCGGGTACCCCAGCACTTATTCGCTCTGGCCGAAATCTAACCTTTTGGTAGTGGGAGGAAGGATTTTGGAGTGGAGAGGGTGAGCTAATACGGCGGAATTAAAGTCGTTGCTTAGCTTCTTCCAGCGTTCCTTTCACACGAAGTTTTGATCCATTAAGAAACGCGCGCTTCTGTATTACGAGTTTCAGATTTGTTAGTTCCTCGCCGTGATGTTATTGCAGAGGTGGCGAGACTTCACCTTCCAGATAAGCAGATTAATGGGGAGTCCACACATTCAATCCAGCTCGTCCGGATACTATGCACATGATGAGAGCTAATTTCCTTATTTTCTTAAATTTCCCTTTTGCCTGTGTTTCGCTTCTCAATCAGGACTGTCAGTTACTCTTCCTTTTCCCCTGTTCCATCTCTCTGTACATTTGGTATAGGCGCATTCTCGCCGTTGCCCGAGGACTCCACTTGAGGAGCCCCGCGTTTTTGTTTGTCCCGGGGACTCACTGTTCTCGCGAGTCCCCACGGACGGGGTGCTCCCATTATCATCACCATCATCAAAAAGGACTCCCTTTCAGATTCGGAGAGGAATCAGATTTTGCTGGTGTTGGTGCAATGTAAAATTAATTAAAAACAATCAGAATAAACAAAACAAGAAATAAAGTGGTTCCAGACTGATTTCGTCAACTGCATATTTTTTGTTAAGAGCAAAATACATTTTGGAAGCATTCCCCGTGTTCTCGTTGTTTTCCGTACTCGGAGTCCGCGTGGAGTGACTCCCTCCATTCTCGCCGTTCCCTTCGATTCCGCTAGGAGTCCTCGGGGAACGGCGAGAATACGCCTTATGTCTCTCAAATCTGTTGCCTCTATGACTTTGACGTTCTTCTTGATTATTGAAGCTAGGGCTCCTGACTTCCAGTCGTATATGGCCTGGCTTCACCTTCCGGACCCTTTGTGAAAATGGGAGCCTGCAATCGGAATGGAAATTTGGAAGATGCGACTCTTTATTTGAGTAGTCGTAGAGCGTGTTCCACCTTTCTAACAATAGTAATTATTAGTTACTGTTTTCGTTCCAACCTCGTGAAAAGTTACTACGCCGACCGTTCCAAGTAATTATTTGCTTACCACGCTCGGGAGCGTAATAACTAGTAACTATGATCGCTGTGACGTGATTGGTCTGATCAGCCCGCGGCACGATAGTTTGTTGAAAATAGGAAAATTCGTTCCAGCCTTGATGCCAAGAAGCGAGGATCCGTGGTGTCATGCGTAGTAACTACGGTAAGTATGGTGGAACACGCTCGTAATAAATGGGGTAAATCTCGAAGTACATACGTCGATTGCAGTATGGGAGTTTGTTGTTGAAATAAGTAAGTAAGTATTTATAACCCACATAATCTTTTACAGCAAAAGAGAGTGGAGTAAAGATATGTAGAAAAAAAGGAAAGAACAAAAGACAACAGGAGAACCACATACGAAACAGGCAATACGCCTCCAACTATCAATCAAAAAGTCTTATCAGTCGGTGTTGTGTCAAAAGAAGTAGACTAGATTTCTGACGGAAATCAATGTGTAATTCTTGCAGCCGTGACAAAATGTCAGTAGCTCCGTAAGATTTAATGATCTTAGAATTACTATGGGACCGAGGCAAGTACAGAAGAAACTTACGGAAAAAATCTATCCTTATTCTGGATAGATCCCCTTTACCAAAAATGTCAAACAGACCAACCGAGAAAAGCACAGCCTGGGGGGGGGGGGGGGGCTTAAAATCCATACTATGTTCCTTATTCTAATATAATCACTTTAGGTTCCGCGAACCCATGATCAACACCATTGGCCACAGGCAAGCTGAACTTGCTCTTAATCTTGGAACACTGTTCACCTCTGATCAAGCCCTCAAGATCGGGCTTATCGACGAAATCCAGCAGGATAAAGAGACTGCCATCCAGCAGGCGAAGAAGAAACTGGGAGAGTTCTCGAAAGTTCCAGGTATGATCATTAGTCATACAGTAGCAACTATGTTCTTAAAGTTCAATGGGCACATCAAACTACCCCAATCCCACTCTGTAACAACCTAGGAACAATGCTTACCCCCTAGATCAGCAGCTTTTTCAACAGTTTCCTCTCTGTGATTTTCAAAGCGTAATTTTTTGGGCCAGTACATGCTGAGTTTACTAGCTCTGACAAAGATAGAAGTGATGTTTCTTATAATACTTAGTAGATCTTTGTTTTATGCATATATCAGCTTGTATAATTCAGATTTGAATAGGTTATTTGTTTTTGAATGATTTTTGTAGCTATGTTATTTGTTATAAGCTTGTTGCATATTCTGGTACATTTTATAAAGCAAGCTAATCAAGCTTCACAGCACTATTCCACAAAGAAAAACTTTTAATAGGCACTTTAAGCCATGGAACTTCTGATGAAAGACAAGAACAATCAGGTAAACTGCATCTGCGGCTTGACTTTGGTGACATCTCAAATATATCCTTTTATATCAAGCATTGCTGAGAGTTTTTGAATTTCCTGCCACGATATCCCAGCTCATAAGATTTAGATCGCCGAAATGCCAGAGAGGTAAAGACAAGGGATAACAAGAAAACGGCCGATTTTCGTAGCGCCTTGTAAATGAAGTCGAAAATTTTTATTTTCGAAGCATTTAATACAAAGTAAAGCATTAGAAGTGTCCATTGTGCTTTAAGGGTCGGCAACATCGGAAGGGCATCCAGGCAGTTATAACTTTCCCTCTTCGTGAAGCCTTCATACATTTTTGCGGCAGTGCACCCAGACGATTGCAATCTGCCGTTTTCATGAACAGGGGCGGTTCGAAGGGCTTGGGCATGGGGGGGGGGGGGAGTTCAAAATATACCACTGGCCAAAAACACAGCGAAGTATTAACCTTATAGGTTCCAAAATGTTACGGAAAATGTCATTGTCGTAATAAAATAACAAACAAATAAGTAACAGGAATTAGACGATGCCGTTCGTATCAAATTTTGCTGGAGAGAAGACAAGCCTCGGTACCAGCTTCTGACATATCTACTGAAGACAAAGTAAAGTGAGCGGCGCATGCGAAATTTTTTCAATCCGAGCAAAATTCAACTACTCCTTAATAACATCTACCTTTAATGTAGATTAGACCCCAAATCTCAAGCTTAAAACCGCACATAAATGATGCACACTTCAACTAAATAGAAATAGTGTAGGCGATATTTCGGCCCTTCTTGGCAAGGGTCCTCGTCAGGCTGTCAATCCTCTGGTTCAACTACGGGGAAGGAAACAAACCTGTAATCATGAATCCGAAATATCGCTGATGAAAAATCATAGCTGACGTATCCGTTGTAAACATTGTTAGAATAAATGTTTCAAAGTCAGCTTGGGCTCAAAGAATATTTAATAGTGTAGGACTACGAAAGAGCTGCAGTTCGGCCATATTCGACTAGTTCCTACACAACTCTTGCTTTTAGTGTTGCTCAGATCCCAAGTAGCAGCTTTTACCGTATGTACCTAAGATAGATTTAAACTCAGCGCCGCAGGCGATTTTGTTGTAATCCGACCTTTTCTGGCATTTCTAGCTTTTAGCGTGGCTGAAATCTTAGGCCTAACACCTCGCCTAAATTACGGGCCATTCAACCAGATAGCGAGTAGGCGACTGTGAAAGACGGCACAGGTAAAGTTTTGCAACTACTATATCATATCTGTGATATCTGTCCGTGCCCCGATAACTCGCAAACGGAGTGGGTAGTGCTTCCACTTTGAATTTAGACTACAAAAAAATAGTGCAGTCATCAGGCGGTTGTGCCTGTTTCTTTTTAATATAAGGAGAGTTTTGCACAGAACCAGGTAGGATAATGTTGAAACGTGTCGCACCAGGCGAAATTTTGGAAAATGAGCCTGTTTTCAGCGCCACGGAGGAAAAATCACGACTCGGTAATCGCATTTATGTCACTCTAACAAGTTTGAAACATAAAACAGCTCAAACGAGCTAACAAGCTCAAAACACACGATATTTCGTAATTCGACTTATAGAAAATCCCCATACGACCAGTAAATCCAGTAATACGTCATTTGCTGTCGGAATTTACTTAACTGCCTCATATGGCAAGCTCAAAACTTACCACTGTCTCTAATATACGACTAGAAAGTCTCTTCATAAAACACGACAAGAAACGCGTCATTTTCAGGGGAAATTCGCGGTTGATGTCATTTTGGCAAGTTCCATAGGACGGATTCTGACAAACTGACAACACAAAACTGTCAATCTGATAAGCTTAAGAGATACTACTAAAATCTGTATGGAACAATACGACCAGAAACAGGTCATTTGAAGGCGAAGTTCACGGTTAGCTAACTGCTTAGTCTGCCTTTATCTGGCAAGGTCAAAACTTACGACTTTCTCTAATGTACGACTAGAAATTCCCTTCGTAAAGTACGACAAGAAATGAGTCTTTTCAGGTGAAATTCGCGGTTGATGTCATTCTGCTCAGAACACACAACTGTGACTCTGAAAACATACGAATAGAAATTTCTTCGTAGCCATACGACTAAAAATGTGATTTGTGAGTGAAATTCACGTTTGGTAACTGCCTGTATGAAAAGCTCAAAACATACGACCGTCATTCAGACAAGCTCGAAACATACGACTGAGAGTAGATTCTCTGGAGCATAGGGATGAGCCCCCCCCCCTCCCCCCTTCGAACCGCCTCTGTTCATGAAACTTTCATAAATTTCTTGGTCGACTTCGGGCAAGTAAACTCCGTCTTAGCTGCTGATATGGTAGCTGGTTCTAGCAAGGGCCCACAATAAGTTGTTCATGATTTAGTTATACGCAAGAGCCTTCCAGTACGTAGCCTTGGAAAGGCACGCTTTCGTCCATTGCCTGGGAAGGCACTTTTGGTCAGCCAGAGTAATGGACTCGGCTGTCCATTTTATTTTCTTTCCGGCAAGCCCAGATGACTTAGTTGGGTGTCATCTAGCAGAAACAGAGTTAGGCCGCTTTCATATTGACGATCGTTGCGATGCGTTGCTTACCATATGCGTTTATCTTGCGTTAAGGACGGTTCAAGCTTACGTTTAAGGTGCAGAATTTCTGAGTTATACATGCTATCCGCGAATATGTGTGGTAAATTTTCATTCCGGCGAGGCTTGCTGTGGTAAAAATTAATAGGAACGGGTTCTATTTTGTGTGTTAAAAGTTGTACGTGACCAATCATAGCAATGCGTTTCCATCACGTGACTACTGAAGAAGAAAGAGAGAAACATTAAGGAGAGATATTTGTAATATAAAAGTAATTGAATACAGACTGAATTAGTTCTTTGAATGAAAGTCAGTCATACTAATTTATACAGGTAATTGTGTTTTGACAGTTACAAGCTTTTTAACTTATCTGAAATAAGAAGAACAATCCTGGTAGGCTCAAAACTAAATCGAGGAATATACACTAGTCCAACAGACACAGCAGCAGATATTATCCCGAGTACTGTACTGGATTTTCGTAAAACCGGTCGAGGCTGATCTAAAATTCCACATGAAAGTCATCAAAGGTTATGTTCTCTAGGGTTGGATTGTCAGGTTTAAGGCTCCGTTTTGAAAATCTATGCATACTTGATCCAAACGTCGGGGCGGCGTACAACTTGATTTGTTGAACGGCTGCAGAGGATAAGGCTTAAAACGCGAAGTACTTTTATTCGTCTTACAACATAAGCGTGAACGGTCCATTACGTACAGGTTGCCCAGCGTATCTTTCACACCTGCGCGAGAAGCTTTCGCGCTGGATGCTCATTTACATTTTCCTTTCTCGGTTTCTTCTGCTAAGGTTTAATTTCTTTCACTACTAGCAAGTTTTCTACATCATCAGCATGCCTATTTTGTTTTTCTTCAAAAACTTCCATTTTCCACAGACAAATCTGATGCGTACGCGTCGACGCAACGCAAGAATATTCTTGCGTTTTATTTGTCTGCGTAAGCTCTGCGTTGCGTCGACGCAAGCACGACGCAATGCGTAGCTTAGTGTGAAAGGGCTTTACGTGAAGACGATTACCAAGTTGTGAGTTGCGCGTGGAAATAACCAGCTCAAAGGATAGAACAAATCCACGTGCATGTAAAATGAATCCTTGGGACTGATTACGAAGACTGTGCGAAGAGTCTAGAAACGCCGGACATAACGACACTATGCCAACGGAGGCACGAGCTAGTCGTGAGCTTGTGGTAAAAAGATACTGGCATCAGACTTACATAGGGACATCCTTCCAGAATATGACAGCAAACGTCTGCCGGCGAAACACTAGGCTAAATTTACTTCAAACGGAAAAAAAAAGTGCTGAAGTCCCCGTCACATGCCCATTCATCGGAACGATTCCCCAATTCTTTCGTGTCTCAGTTTTGCGTCAAGGATTTTGGTTTCAAGTGAATTCCTTAAAGTACAAACAGTAATTTTGAGCAAAATATACATTTTCATGATCCCGATGAGCTCATCATCATTTGTGCTTTAGGAGTGTTCGTTGCAGATGGATCACTTGCACCCTTTAAGTGCGCATCATCACAGCCAAACGTAAAAATAAAATGGTTTTTACGAACGATATATTTTCGTGATTTCCAAGGACCCGTGATCATTTTTATCTCAAGGGTTTTGCTTACAAATGATCACAACAAACCCACGAATTTCTTCTTTCATCCTCTGGCCCAGCCTTGCCAGTGCCATATAAGCTTCTAGCTCTTGTTTAAAGGACCCCTCGCACTATGTACTCTTCACCTTCCAGTATTTTAAGATAGTTGAATAGCTGAGAACTCGGTTCTACGTTCAACAAATTACGCACGGTTTTGGCTACTTAGAGCCTTTTTCGAGACCAGGTGACATGTAACGAAAATAAGAAAAAATTTACCGTTTTTTCTGACGGAAAAACTTATCGCAGACAGCGTGAGACGCATCGAAGGTAGCAAAACACGGCAAGTGAGAAAATCAGCGGACTGTTGCTAACGGGTTAGAATGTACTGTACCAAATTCGCGTCTCCGGCTTTAGAAATAGATGGAGTGGTTACGAAAGTAGGTTGCGTTAGTATTATAGGTAAGACAGGTCCTTTAGCGGTTGAGGAGTGCAGATTAAAGATCACAATATAAATACACAAGACTGGTGGCCTTGGTGACGGCGGATTTGTATGTGGTCCAACTTGGCCCCAGAATTATCTAGAAATGGAAATTTAAATTTTCTTTCCAGCTCAAGCTTTCCAGATGACAAAGCTGGAGATGAGAAGACCGGTGCTGGAGAAACTGAGAAAAAATAAGGAGCAAGATCTAAACCAGTTTGTTACCTTCTGCAACAGCCCTCAAGTCCAAGCAGCACTGGAATTGTACCTAGAAGCACTCAAGAAAAGGAAATGATCCTCATGTCTAGCCAAATTTTTTACGATTATGGTAATGCGTGGCTTTTTATTTACTACCCGTCAGTAAAATCGGAATACTTGTCAATTGAACATATAAAAGAACTAGGTCGTTGAGTTGAAAGTTTATAGACTAATCTTCAGAGTGTTGGTTATCCAAGAGAGGACAGTTTGCCAACGAGGGTGCTAACTACATCTGTAAGGGCTTCAATCCTTTGTTCTCTGTCTTGCAGCTTCTCAGTCAATAATCTTATCTCTTCATTTTTTACACTGAGCTGAGCCTCAAGGTCAACATTGCCTTGACTTGAGTTAGGGTTTTTACCCATTCTTTCATCCAGACTGAAGACGGGTCTGGGAATGTCTGAATCTACTTGATTTGCTGTCCTTCCAGTTGCCAGTGTTGTCGTCTGAGCCACTTTTTTAGGTGTATCATTTTGTCTGGCATAGGAATGAATTTCACTCCTCACATTTTTCTTAACACTTACACACTTATTTTCTTCCTGGCGATAAAGAGATATGTGCTTTCTCGAAAGTGTTTCACCTCTCATTCTTAGCACAGGTAAAAAGTTATTTAGCTCTTTGAAGTACATGTTCTTTCCATCAACTTGTATGTGATACATAACCGTGTAGTTGCTTGGTCGTGTCTGGTCAGAATGTTGCCCATGCTCGTCAACTGAGAAAACAGCTTCTTTGTTGCTTAAGCTGCCCAATGATTCTTCATTTGTTCCATCAACAACATAGTGACATATTTTATCGTCATCAACACTAGAAAACCTGTACAGATATTCTCCATCAGGGATCACTTCTCCTTCTTTATCACACACAGTGTTATGTTCAACTTTACGCTTTTTACGTGAAGGGTTGGTATCCCCAGGGCTCAGGTGTTGCTGCTCACAACTGAATGAAACACTATTATGCCTCACTTCAGGGTGGCTAGTTTCTTTCCCGTCTGGTTCCTGTGTATATGCATGTACCTCGTCAGCAACGTATGGCACAGGTACATCCAAGTCGGGTTCACATTTTATGCCAATATCATAAGGATCATGGTCTGACAGATGGTCTACTTCTACACCTGACGATCTACTCCCATCGCTTTCATCTACTGATATTTCAGGCATGGCTTGAGAGTCAGAACTAGCAGCATAGATGTGGTCCTCACTTCTAGAGATACTATCGTCATACTGGTGATCAATGTGTACTGTTGTTAGCTCGTTAGGAGATGAGTCATAGCTATGTTCATCATTGATAGCTTCTACTATGTAGTCTCGAGCAGCATCACTGAAACTTTGCTGGTTGCAGATCATCACGTCCTGGAAAAAAAAAAAAATATTTCATTGGCTATAATTATGCTAATTTGAAAGAAATAGAAAACCGTGATTTTCGGGGTTTTTTTATCAGCTAATTATCTCTTTAGGATGATGTGCGAGGGATAAATATAAATTCTAGAGGGATAATTAGCTGATCAAGAAAAAAAAATCGAAAATCACGGTTTTCTATTTCTTTCGTAATGAATGGTCCGCTTGGCTTCAAACCTTATATATGCTCATATGGTTGGTTTACAGAAGTACCAGAAAAAGGCCTACCAAGAAAAGGAGGGCTGCCCTTCGGCAACATCAATAACACTGCAGAACCAACCGCTGTCCATTCAAATATCCTACATTACTTATTTGTATGGCATTTGTAGCCTGCGGCTAAAGTAACGATCACTTTTCCGTCGGTCAGTCCGGTGATCAGGTTCTTTCAAGTTAGCGTAGTTTCAAAAGGTGCTTCCGACCTTGACATGATTGGATCCGAATGATTGACAAGAGGACGTTTCTCAGATTTTCGGTCCTAGCAAAATTTAAAATCTGAAACAGTCGTCAACGAATCACCTCTCAAAATCCATCAGCCCCTTCTTCCCATGAAAGGGATATCGGGAGAGACACCCAACTTTGACGATGAAACTTGCCAGAGACATCAGGGGTCCGACCAAAGTGACCTGAAAATAGTCACTTCCCCAATTCGACCATCGTGGGGGGAGCGGAGGGAGAAGGAGTCCGGAATACTGAGGCAATGAAACTTGATAACTGGGATAATTACATGTCTCATTTCACATCGGATCCGACAACTGTGGAGGGGGGGGGGGAGTTGGAGGGGAAATATTATGACATGTTTAAAGGTGAGGGATCGGGATGAAACTTGTTGGGAAGAATAAGCAATGCAAAACTGGGGTTGGTGGGTGGGTCCCAGAATCCCGGTTATCACGAGTTAAAGGACCTCTCTTCTGCCTTTCATATTATCCCTAGTTTCATTATGGGATTAAAAGCCTTTCGCCATTGTTTTGCTTGGTACCTTCGTTTTTTAGCGCCTTTCGGGCCTGTCGGGTTTTGAAAGTCACGTAACGCAAAATTCGCAAAAGCTTCAAGGCCCGTCAATAAATAAGGGCATGCGAAGCTTCGATGTATTATTTTTCATTTTGGAAAACATGGTAGACCATCAGATCTACCTTCTATTTTGATTGGTTTTCCCACTTTTCATCATCATGGCATGTCACCAAGGCGCATTTATTTTTCAAATATTGTGTGTCCAGCTGATAGAAAGAAATAGAAAACCGTGATTTTCGGGGTTTTTTCTTGATCAGCTAATTATCCCTCTAGGATGATGTGCGAGGGATAAATATAAATTCGGATATTTCGGTTGCACTTCCGGCAAACCGTCCTCAGCGAAAAACAAAACAAAACTAAATCATAAAATCCACCACAATCACAACAGGAGAACGATGCGGAACCAACAGACAATAAGACGAGATGTAACTAAAAACCAGAAGAAAACGGTGGGGATGCAGATAAAAATAAAATAACGAAAGATAAAATGTGCGTGTTAAAAATGTATATGTACAAATCTGTGATTATTTACAATTCTGAGCTCTGTTTATATTTACAATTTACCATCCGTCTGGGAAAGCGCAGAAGCTTTCACCCAGAAAATAGCTTTCACTGATAGAAAATAGCTAATTTCTCGTGGAAAGCAATTTTATTTTTGGGAAACCATATTTCTGAGCCATTTCATCTTGAAAAGATCATTTCTAGTAAGAGTTGTGCTTTCAGACACGCTAGGAAGATGAAACTTGGCAAGCGTATTACGGACCCGACCAGACTGGATTGAAAATTTAGTCATTTCCCCGATCCGGCCATCCTGGGAGGAGTGGAAGGGAGTCCGGAATGCTTCGTCACGCGTAACTTTCGGACGGCTGAATGAATCCGAGTGAAACTTGTAGCATGTGTCCCTGATGCTCCGTTACAATCCGGACCAGACCCGACAACTTTGTGTAGGGGCTGGGGGGGACACTGGAAATCTCGTGGAACGTAATGAAATTTGGTGGGAGGAACAAGCATATGCTCTAGATCCATTATTTTTACAGAGCTTGACTGGATCTGGACACGTGGGGGGGGGGGGGTACATTTCGTTATATGCATAACTCTCAACCGAGAGATTTGATTATGATACAGAGATATGGATAATATGTATAGCACAAGTGCTATACATATAACGAAGATGGCGCTTTGTACAAGGGACCAATAAAACAGAAGCATTTTTTCAACTGAAATTCGAAGTCTCGGACTACCCGACTTTCAACAAGAAAGGCCTCTAGCGTCGACTGCAAACCAAGAAGACAAGTATTTCCTCCTGGGCCCAGATACCAGTAGGAGGTTCCACTAAAAACCCGGCGACAGCAGTACCAGAAGAAGATGCAACCCATCAAAACAAAATTGGCCTTGAACTAAATTAAATAAACTAAACATCAAGGATGCCGAAAGAGTCCCAGCTTGGAACCCAAGTGCTTACGAATTTGCAGAAGGAGAGTCCAATGTCGAAGCTCCGAATCTCAGCCGGAATCTCGGTTGAAGAGCATTTTTGTCTTTGAGTTCACTAATTACCAAGTTTCCTTAAACTGTACATGTTAACCAGAAAGTGCTTACAATAATTTCAGCAAACAACACATTTTCATGATCCCAAAAGGCCACTGATCATTTTTCCCTCAAGGATTTTCTTACAATGAATACCTAGCTCCCTTAAAGTGCACATCTTAACCGCAAAGTGAGCAAAAAATACTTCTGACCATATTATTAAATTTGTCACAATCCCCAAGGCCCATGATCATTTGTGCCTCATAGGTTTTGCTTACAAAGAGGATTCCTAGCCCTCCTGAAATTGCGCATTTGAACCATAAAGAAAAAAAAAATACGTTTTGACCAAACCATACATTTTCTTGATCCCCAAGGCCCATGATGATTTGTGCCTCAACCATTTTGCTTAAAAATAAATTCTTAGCTCCCAAAGTGCATATCTCAACCTCAAATTGGAAAAAAATACTTTTGACCCAAAGATACATCTTTGTGATCCCCAAGGGCCTTTGGGACCTCATGGGTTTTGTTCGGATGTTTGGATTTTCGTACATATGGAATATGGGTCGAGGACCAGGAAAGGAAGGGACAACATTTCTGGGAGAATTTAAAGCGAGGCTAAAAGACCAGGAAATCCAGCAGTGGTGGCTGGACATCAAGGCATCGAAAAGTCTACAATTTGATAGCCAAGTGAAGGAAACGTATGGTGAGGAATATTATTTTAATAGCGCTGGCCGAATCGTATTGGAGTTTTAATTTCTAAAACTGTTCGGTACTGAAACAAGGACAGATACAAAATGGAGCAAAAATCCTAGCTTGGAAATGCTATTTCGTATTTGGATCGGGATTTCTGCAGGCGATGTTAATAGAAGTCCTACAGATAGGGATGATACTTGGTACTCTTCATTCAGGTGTCATTTAATCTGTTTTTGAATTTTAATAGTAAAAATGTTCAAGGAGATTGGCGAAGACTGGATCTTGCGAAGACAAGACCCAATTGTCTGGATCAAATATTGAATTTGTGGGATCCCATCGAAACCTTTGATCTTGTTCAGAACAGCTAACTCCATTTCCCTATAACAGACCCCTTTTACGCTTTTACCCTTATTTACAGAACTTATAGAAGTAGCTGTGAATTGCAAAAAAAAAATCCAAACAAGAGCTACGAGCTCATATGGCACTTGTTACGAGTAGGCACGGCTCGGTTATGTCAATGATATATCTAGTGTTTGCTAGGTGTCTTCCCACCAAGTTTCATCTCGATCCCTCCACTCATAGCGTTTTCCAATATTTCCAGTTCTCCCCTCGAGCTCCCCCCAAAAGTCACCGGATCCGGTCCGGATTTTAAGTGGGTCGTCTGAGGCATGAGGTCTTTCCAAATATCAAGTTTCATCGAGATCCGGTCCCCCGTTCAAAAGTTATAAATACCTAAAGATTCCGGATTCCCCCTCCCTCCACTCCCCCGACAGTGCCCGAATCGGCTCGGTCACGTCAATGATGTATCTAGTGTTTGCTAGGTGTCTTCCCACAAATTTCATCTCGACCCCTCCACTCGTAGCGTTTCCCAAGATTTCCGGTTGCCCCATCCAGCTCCCCCAAAAGTCACCGGATCCGGTCCAGATTTTAAGTGGGTCGTCTGAGGTGTGAGGCCTTTCCAAATATCAAGTTCCATCGAGATCCGATCACCCGTTCAAAAGTTATAAATACCTCAAGATTCCGGATTCCCCCTCCCTCCACTCCCCCCACAGTGCCCGAATTGGCTCGGTTATGTCAATGATGTATCTAGTGTTTGCTAGGTGTCTTCACACCAAGTTTCATCTCGATCCCTCCACTCATAGCGTTTCCCAAGATTTCCGGTTGCCCCCTCCAGCTCCCCCCAAAAGTCACCGGATCCGGTCCGTATTTTAAGTGGGTCGTCTGAGGCATGAGGCCGTTCCAAATATCAAGTTTCATCGAGATCCGGTCACCCGTTCAAAAGTTATAAATACCTCAAGATTCCGGATTCCCCCTCCCTCCACTCCCCCGACAGTGCCCGAATCGGCTCGGTCATGTCAATGATGTATCTAGTGTTTGCTAGGTGTCTTCCCACCAAGTTTCATCTCGATCCCTCCACTCATAGCGTTTCCCAAGATTTCCGGTTGCCCCCTCCAGCTCCCCCCCAAAAGTCACCGGATCCGGTCTGGATTTTAAGTAGGTCGTCTGAGGCATGAGGTCTTTCCAAATATCAAGTTCCATCGAGATCCGATCACCCGTTCAAAAGTTATAAATACCTCAAGATTCCGGATTCCCCCTCCCTCCACTCCCCCTACAGTGCCCGAATCGGCTCGGTTATGGCAATGATGTATCTAGTGTTTGCTAGGTGTCTTCCCACCAAGTTTCATCTCGATCCCTAGACTCATAGCGTTTCCCAAGATTTCCGGTTGCCCCCTCCAGCTCCCCCCAAAAGTCACCGGATCCAGTCCGGATTTTAAGTAGGTCGTCTGAGGCATGAGGTCTTTCCAAATATCAAGTTCCATCGAGATCCGATCACCCGTTCAAAAGTTATAAATACCTCAAGATTCCGGATTCCCCCTCCCTCCACTCCCCGCACAGTGCCCGAATCGGATCGGTTATGTCAATGATGTATCTAGTGTTTGCTAGGTGTCTTCCCACCAAGTTTCATCTCGATCCCTCCACTCATAGCGTTTCCCAAGATTTCCGGTTGCCGCCTCCAGCTCCCCCCAAAAGTCACCGGATCCGGTCCGGATTTTAAGTGGGTCGTCTGAGGCATGAGGTCGTTCCAAATACCAAGTTTCATCGAGATCCGATCACCCGTTCAAAAGTTAAAAATACCTCAAGATTCCGGATTCCCCCTCCCTCCACTCCCCCCACGGTGCTCGGATCGGGGAAGTGACTATTTCCAACTTAATCATTTGGGGTCCCTGATATGCCTGCCAAGTTTTATCGTCCTAGCTTATCTGGAAGTGCCCGAACTAGCAAAACCTGGACAGACCGACAGACCGACAGACCGACAGACCGACAGACCGACAGACCGACAGACCGACAGACCGACGGACGGACAGAAATTGCGATCGCTATATGGCACTTGGCCGAAGGGCAAGTGCCATAAAAAGCTGTACACTAGGCAAGAACCTGTCAAGTCTTGTTGGGATCAGTAAAGGACAAACTTTGTCAAAACATCCTTGCAATGTGAGTGTGAGTCTCACACCTGGCTCATCACTGCTTTTCCAGTAGCTAATTTCACTGCAGGAAAAAAACCATTAGCTTCTTCAACCCCACCCTGTTAAACTGCAAGAATTTGGACATAGATACTGATACTTTATTGTAAAACGAGACTTTCACAGCATTGGATTGCCGAACTTGTCGTTTTCGTCAGGTACATCATAATTACAAAACATTTAATAAGGCGGTTGTACATAATAAAGCAATAGTCAAAAAATGATCAAACAGAATAAAAACCGTAGACAATTAAAACATTAAAGGGAAATAGTTAATCAATTGTTCAAAACTTCAACAAAAGATGGTACAACGCTCTTTCTGTAGCGATCGGTTCTTGTACAAACAGGGTTAAGAACCGGAACTTTTTGTGCTACAGCTCGAGGTAGTCGAGGTTTTGGCGGGCAATATGGGGTAGGAAACAGGTGCTCAAAACATGAGTGGGAACGCAGACTGTTCCCGAAACCAGTACAAAGAGTAAGACGTCGGGCTGCTAAAGTAGGGAGGCGGAATTCTTTGAGGAGGAGGATATAAGGCACTTTGCCCTGGCGGTAGATGATTCTCAAAGCTCTCTTCTGAATAGTTTCAAGCCTATCAGACTGATCTACTGTCAGGCCAAAGTGCCAAACCGGACAAGCATACTCAAGTAGCAAACATAAAGTGTGATGTCATGGTTTTTAGATGCTACATGTAGCCTGTGTGGGCTCAAAGCCTTCAACTCCTTGGAATGATGTTCTCTTACAAGGTTACAAAGATACACCACATAAATGTCACTAGAACATGGACCTATAGAGCTACATCACCTCATTAGGTTAATCACATTCATTATCAAATAAGATGACATACCTTGTGAGTGTGAGTACTCATACTAATGAGTGCTCATGGTCAAATTTCATGATGTATCTCTATGAGTCCATATGCTGAAGAAAACCTATGACTCGAACCGAGGACATAATCAATGTAGCACAAAACATACAAATACAGTGAGGTCAGCACTTCACTGAGCAAAACCCCTGCATACAGACTTTAGGACTAAACTGCTAGTTTTTAAGTTAAACTTCAATTTTTTTGTATAACTTGTCTATGTACAGATGGAGAATAGTAGAAAGATGAATAAAGAAAGAAACAACAGTACAAACAGTTCATTTTAGTTTGTGCTCAGAGGAAGATCAGACCCATGTCGGAAACCTTTTTTGTTTTTCATTTTTTCTTTGGTCATATGTCTGTTGTGGTAGATTCTAGTGTTGTCCTTAAATTTTAGTGTTGATGTGTGATAGTTATCTGTTTGTTTTTTCTTTACAATGCCTTAGGCTAGAACTGTATTAATATTTTTTACAAACCCACCACAATTTGTGAAGCGTCGTTTTTTATGCCACTGGCATGTCTGATGCTTTTGAGAAACAGCAGGTTTATTTAGATTTGCCATTAATATTGTACCATACCTTAGAAACAAGCAAAACAGTTAAAATTCAATAAACCAAGAGATCATACAACTCAATAGGTGATTACAACTTTGCTTCATACTGTTGGTGGATTTCAGGACCAAAGACAGTAAAAGTGGGAAAGACCGGAAACTACCGTAAGCCCCATGAGTCACAACAATCAGCGACGTTTAGCGGATGTTCTTTCGCTAAAAATCGCTCTGTTGACATTTTCTTTCATCGCTCTCCGCAGAATCATCATCAAAGCACGTTTTGTAGATTTTGTTTTTGTTTTGTTTATAATGATCATCCTCTCTCCATTCAGATTTCCTCTTTAATTGGAATAAAAAACAAGTAGGAAAAGAATAAATAGCTTTTTAATGGAAAATTTTTTTGAATTCACGATTTCGAATTGACAGATATTGCCTATGCACACCCTCTTGCTTTCATTATATTAACCATCTACCGCTCGAAATTGTACAAAGTCCAAACGCTAGGCAGCGTTCCGATCGATTTTCAGAGACCCGATTTTAGCGAAGTTACCGGTCTTTCCCACTATTATTGTCTTTGTTCAGGACATCCAGAGAATGATCAGCTGTACCCTGCCTCTGCCCTGCCTATCCGAGCCAAACACAAATCCTCAATTTTTGGGCATGGTGCTCCAACATCTAGGTATGCCCCAAAGTATGGGCATGGGGCCCATCCGTTTGGCCACCATGCACTTCAGCAAGGGCAAGATGTACCCTGTAAAAATTAGTTTGAAAAGCAGATTTTCATTTCAGATTTTCAGTTCAACAGATTTTTATCGGGGTACCATGGCCTTGCTGCTTAGCATCGTTCCCCAACACTTAATCACCCTGTCTCTATGTTGGGGCATGCCCAGCCCAGAGATTGCCTGGATGTTGGGAGTTGTGACCTAAAATTTGACGATTTGTGTATGCCTTCCCAGTACAGAAACAAGATGACTGTTTCATCTTAAGGGGTAGGCATAGCAGATATTTGGGAAACCAAAATCTGACAAAGATTTTAGTTATTGACCATTGAGTGAACGGTTACTAATGAAAAATGTGGGGAAAAGCAGCACCCCTGCCCGAAAAGGCTCATTTCCTATTCCAGTCAGTAAGACTAATAGTACTTGGTCAGTTATTGTAGCTAAATTATTCTTGCCTACCTGCAATAGTTCCAAGCAGGTTCTAAGCTAGTCTCAAGTCAACAGCTCAAGTTGTCTAGAAATCAGGCATTAGGCAGACTAGGCTACAAGTCAGTCACCATCATCGAAAAACAGTAAAAGAGCTTGAGAGCGGTCGAATTTATGGCGCGCTTCGCTTCTTTTGTCAAAAAGGCGTAAGTAGAACGAAAACGGATAAAGCCCGGACAGGTTCGAACTTGTAAATATTGGATCAACCGTCCATGGAGGTTCTCAAGTCCTTGTATCAGGAAGTGCTTGAACAAGCCAAGTCCGAAAATGATTCTGATCAATGTGAATCGATTTATAGTTTTCAGGGGTATGACACAGGTATGAAATAATGTTTTTAAGTAAGGCCAAGAGTAGATGCTGTACCTTGAATTTTCATACAGGAGTATTGCATGAAGCTGCCCTTACTATGGCACCGCCCACCCCCCAATTGGCCATGGTACATGATCCTGCCACCTTGGATCATGAAGCTGCCACCCCAGAAAAATCATGCAAATTCCAAGAAAACAGCAAATTTTGTTATTTGCAAAAGGTCAAGGAACCTCTCTGACCAAACAGCTGGCCTCTAACTTCACCATGTAGCAAAATACTATTTTTAGCAAAGTGGGCAATTTCATGATCACTTGGGTGCCTATATTCTTTTGTGTTCTCTAGCTTAGCCTTGAACAATTACAAGTAAACTATGGTACCAGCAGAAAGTGAAGGTTCTAAGCGTCCTTTCAGGATACTTCACTGAATTTTATCTCAACCTTTACTCTTTTTCCCTAAGTCATTTCCCAAAAATAGGAGTTTAGGGTGGAGGCTTCACGCAGCACTCCTGTAACCTCCGAATTGGCCTCAAAAATAGTAAAAAAAACATTTCTCTACTGTTCTAATTATGGCCTAATCTTCTTAACAGTTCTGCAAAGAAATTTCCTTTTACTATTTTTAAGTTGAGTTTTGAGGTTATGTAAATTCAGGGTTGGATAACATTCCTGTACAGCTGGAAGGGCATTGTCACTGAAGTTGTGGCAAACTGTTATGTGTTAAAGGGATAAGTCTTAGGTCATTGGAATTTGGGCTGGTTAGAATGAAGATATACCTATAACATAGAATCATGTAAATTTTGTATCCATCCTGCTTGTTGCTGTTGGACAGTTCTTTACAGAACAGAAGGAACAGTTATCATCAGTCTAGTACACTAGCCCCATTTCAGACGCGGTGCTCAAACGTCTAGCACCATGCCTGGGTGCTAGACGTTCAAGTACTGTACCTTGGATTTCATGTATGGTGCATGGATTTCAGTATACAGTGCATACAGAAAAAACACAGTTTCTGTCATCACAACTGAGCACCAGCTCGGGCAGGGCTGAAATTACTACTATGAATTAGAGAAATCGAAAACAATCCTTTATATATTTTTCACAACAAAAACAAAAGGGGTCTAATGATGATGGAGATGAAAAACCTAACAGCACCCTATCTATTTTCCATGTATTTTCCCTATCTATTCCCCAAGAGCCAATATTCTGGTTGGCTGCTAGGTGGAAAAAGCTGAGGGACATGACACTTCGCATGCAAAACCCTTGACTATGTAGAAAAGGAAATGAGCTTTTTCACATCTGTCATCAGCCGAGCCCTTTTGTTTTTGTTGTGAAAAATATATAAAGGAGTGTCTTTGATTTCTCTAATTCATGGTAGTAATTTCAGCCCTGTCCGAGCAGGTGCTCAGTTGTTATGACAAAAAATGTGTTTTTGATGTATTCACTGTATACTGAAACCCATGCACCATACATAAAATCCAAGGTACAGTGCCTGAATGTCTAGCACCCAGGCATGTTGCTAGACGTTTGAGCACCGTGCCTGAAAAGGGGCTAGTGTAGTAGACTGCATATCATCATCCAAATCATCAAGCCATTGGGAGCTAAATCTTCTGCCTGGGTCAAAAGAAGTCTAGCCGATTTCCCTTTCCTGTAGGATCTTGATCGGCTGGTGGAAGAGTTCTATCTTCTTTGACTTCCAAAGTGGTGCGGAGTTGATCGTGCTCAAGACAGCTATATCTTTAATTTTCAGCACAAGGCCCTCATTTTGGCTGTTTTTTTGTTGCGTGTTGTGTGTCCTGTTGCTCCTGATGACATATTCTACAGTTTGGTGTGTTGTGGAGTTCCATTCGAACAACGTTTTGTTTAGCAGGAAGGTCTCTGACTTAAGCCTGTAGTATGCAATGCACAGATGTAGCGTTCTAAAGGGTGACGGGTGTAACCGCTTTTCTTCAAGGGGATTGTGCCTTACAAAATTTGGATGTTCTGCCATTCTGTCATGCTAGCTATTTCAAAATCATGTGCAAATTGCTGGGCAATCCATTGTAATCATTACTTACCACCTTTGCAGTTTGAAATCTATTCACTTTTATTGAAAACTGACTATACCTGGAGGACTCAGCAAATAATTTGAGAGGCAAGGTAGAGAAGTTCCCTTCTATTCAAAGCACCAACTCTTGAAAAATTTTAGGCTACTTACTGAATTGAGTTAGAGTATCACAAAAAACAAAATTTGGGTGCACAATGTAAATGCTTGATAAGTAATCAGTTATTGTGAGCCCACAATACGCCTGCATGACAATTTTTTTTTCCCTGCCGCCTGTGTAGCATTTGTGCAGTGGTTGAAATGGTCAGCTCCAAATAGGAGAAGTGGTGAGCTCAAAATAAGGGTACAAGCAGTAGCCTACTACTACTTCCTATGAAGCTATAAGGGCTGCTTACTGCAATGTGCAGAGAAAGCAAGTGCTTGCCATGCAGTGCATGAAAAGCAAGTACCTTACCATGCAGTGCATGAAAAGCAATTACGGTACCCCAAATGCAGGTGAACAATTACAAAATGGGGACATGTCTATGATCCAGGAAACATTGAAACACACTGAATAGAGATACTACCAACATATAAACATCCGTGGATACATGAATTTATTGCGCATCCAATGACATCTCAGACTGTGCTCTAACTTACACACAAGAAAAGTTGGAAGAAGAAGGAGAATTTTGTGACATATCCTGCATGATACAAGATTCTTTACCAACAGAGGAAAGATGTACTGTATGTGAATGTATAGCTTATGGCTAAGGGCCCCGTTTGGCACATTTTATTAATATTTATACTTAACACACTACTGTATGTTTTTGAATTTTAGTGATTCATGCTTGTTCCTTGTCTAGCCTATCCTAGAAAAAAACAGTCTTTTTAAAACAAATTTACCTAGGCTGCTGTGAGCAAAACAAAATTTTGGAAAGAATGACTTGACTTGGGCACTATCGTCAGAGGTAGGAGCATTGGTCTCATGCATTTGGGTATACCCAAAACCCAAACATAGTAGGCTGTGTATTTATGCCAACTGTGTATTCCTTGTATAGTTCACCAAATGTTAGAGAATTTTATTTCTTCCACAGAATATGTGAGGACTGATATTGATGGATCATCAGATAACCTTGAAGTCATGGAATTTGAACCAGCAGATGACTCGGATGGTTTGACTGTCACTGATACAGAAAGTGACTTTGATGTAAGTCCCTTTTGTTATCTCTTTTAGCTACTCAACACAGCTTGAAGTGTTACAGGTTACATAGTAATAATAGGTTATATAAGTATGTTTTGTAAGTAGGGTTCATTAACACTATCAATTTCCTTCTGAGAAACACTTTTTGGGATCCCAAAAACGTAAGTGAAGGGATACCTATGACTTCGTAAAAGTTGTCCGTCCGTTTGTCAGCGCGATAACTCCCGAAGGAATAATATATATTGATAAAATCTTGGTGTGAAGATTCGTTGGGTCAAGGGCTGGGTAGGGCTCTGGGTAGAGGTTCAGATTAAGGGGCGAACAAAATATTTTTCAACAGCTAATGAGATAGTTGATATAGGGGAAGAAAACATGCTGAACACGAATATGCAAATTGTTTTCTCGCCGGACAAGTACCCGGAATCCGTCCAAAACCGGAAAGTTTGTTAAGAATTAAAGTATGATTTTAAGTTGATTAGATGTTCGATGGGGGGGGGGGGCGGGTAAGAATACATTGAACATCTATATGGAAATCATTTTCTCGTCGGACAGATAGTTCGTCCGGAAGTCCGGCCACAACCGGAAAATTTGTTAAAAGTAAAAGATTTATCTGAAGTTGATTAAATGTTCGATTTAAGGTTAAATGTTCGATCCGTGTATGACAATCATTTTCCACCTGGACATATAGCTCACCTGGAATCCGGCTGAAACCGGAAAAATTTTTATAAGTAAAAGTTTTATCTGTAGTTGGTTAGAGGTTCGATTTAGCATAGTAAGGAGGCATGCTGAATCCGTATGCTATGTTTTTTACTCTCCGATTTCTGGAGGAAATATTTGAATTAAATTGAATTGTATATGAAATTATCTTCTCGCCTGACCGGGAATCTGGCAAAAACCTGAAAATGTATTAAAAGTTAAGGTTTTATCTAAAGTTGGTCGCAGGTTCAATATAGAGGTATCGAAATGTCCTGAACTCCTTTTTGAGCTTTAGTTACAACAATTAGTTGTAAATATTCAGTTTGTAAATAAGGTTGTCAGTATATTCAAGTTTGATGAGGGTTGTAAGTTCAAGTTTAGGAAGGGTCAGTGTAAATATTAAGTAGTTTCGGGAATATGTTAAATGTAAATAAGTGCCCGTGCTTTAGTGTACCTTGTGATTTTGATTTTAGTTAGTATCCAGACTTTGTAGCGTATAGTGAAAATAAAGTAGTGTTAGTCTGTCAAAGTTTATATGACACCGGACAAGTAGTTCGCCCGGAGTTTGGGCGAAACCGGAAATTTGGCAGAATCAGGCAGGAAGTTTTCATCAGTTTCGTCAAAGTTGATATGAGGTAGAGGGGTAAACACACATGCTGAATCCAAACCTGAACTTGGTTTTCTCAGATGATTAGCCATTGGCCTTATCCTGTTTCTAAATCTTAATAGTAAAAATGTTGAAGGAGTTAAGACCGGACATGTACAAGACCAAATTATGTGGATCAAATAATTTTTGGGATCCCATCGAAACCTTCGTCTTATTATTCAAGAGGTAAACCATTGCCTTGGGCTAAGATGATAACCAAAAGCCAAAAGTCAGATATGAGGTTGGGGGACTGTTTGCATGGCTTATACAAGTTCAAAGATGGGCTGTGTAGCCCTGTATTTGAGGGTGGGGGAGGGGTTTCAGATTAAGGGGCAAACAAAATATTTTTTGAAAGCTATTGAGATAATTGATTTAGATGTAAAGAGACATGCTGAATTCGTATATGATATTTATTTTCTCGCCGGACAAATAGTTCACCCGGAATCCGGCGAAAACCGGAAAATTTGTGAAAAGTAAATGTTCAATATGAAGTTAATTAGAGGTTCGATTTAGGGGCAAGAACACATGCTGAGTTCGAATATGAAATTTAGTTTCCCGCCGGACAATTAGTTCGGCCGGAATCCGGCCGAAACCGGAGAATCTGTTAAAAGTAAAAGTTGTATTTAGTGGATAAGAAATTTGGTTTGCAGGTAAGAATACATGCTGAATTCGTAGATGACAATCATTTTCTCAGCGGACGTATGGATCGCTCGGAATCCGGCTGAAACCGGAATTTTTTTTTAAAGTAAAAGTTTAATCTGAAGTTGATTAGATGTTGGATGTAGGG
The DNA here is from genome assembly GCA_023053575.1 of Branchinecta lynchi. Taxonomy (NCBI): domain Eukaryota; kingdom Metazoa; phylum Arthropoda; class Branchiopoda; order Anostraca; family Branchinectidae; genus Branchinecta; species Branchinecta lynchi. Next base: position 766,932 of record JAKZAP010000005.1, read on the forward strand.
CAAGGTGACATGCTGAATTCGTTTCTGAGCTTTAGTTTTTTGCCAGACAAGTAGTTTCTTCGGAATCCGGCCGAAACCGGATGTTGGGCAGAAGTAAGAAAGGAAGGAGATACGACGTATACGACGTAGGCTGTAGGGTAAACCACATGCTGAATCCGCATCTGAATATTTGACAACGCAAAACGTATTTGAATATACCTGGAACTTGGTGAAATTCAGCTGGCGTATCCGTTTTACACTGTCAAATATGAACTTGGTCTTCTCCGATTATTGCCATTGGCCTTAACCTGCTTGTAAATTTTAAAAGTAAAAATGTTTAAGAAGTATGTTGAAGACCAAACATCTACAAGACCGACTTGTCGGAGCAAATGTTAACATTTTGGGATCCCATCGAAACCTTTGGTCTTGTTATTTCAAAGAGACTGGGGTGCAAAATATTATTACTGAACCACCTACCATTTTAGGATAACACAGATATGGTTGATGGGGATCCAGGTAGCGATTCCACAGCATTTGCAGATAGTGAGTACGAAATTGAGTCACCAAGTGAAATTATCCGACGGGGCACCACCCTGGATTCTGACTCGGATGTAGAGAAGGAATGGAAATGTGTTAGATGCAAACGTCTCAATACAGTTCCAGTGAGGTTCTGTAAGATTTGTTTTCAGGTAAGTAGTCTTTTTGGCCACAGTAAATCTGGATTATTTTAAAAGTGCATTTTATCGACTTCATGCGTCCATCTAAACTGAGATGGTGTAGAAATTGCTAGAGTTGTAGAAATTGTAAGGAATGCAGAAATTGTGAAGCAATTTTTGGAAGCACTATGAACTTGCAGGCTACTGAGACGAGTGGAATTGCACTTGAGGCTTTGGACTGGTTTTTAAGTGAGCTGACTTTGTGGTTAAAGCTATTTCTATTGGTTTACAAGCACCACCAGTAACAGTTCCTAAATAAAAGCGAATATAATTAAGCCTTTTCCCCTGTTTGCCGAGGGGATGTCCACTCTCTGGCACCCGGGGTACAGTGATTCCGGCACCTAGAACAGAATGAGAATAGAATAGAATTTTTTTTCAAAATTAGCTGTCACAGCGTTACCGTCGAATTTTACCTTTTTGTCATACAAAATGAGAAATGCATAACACTTTGTAACCAATGATGAAAAAAACATTAAAAAGGACTAACTTATCGGTTATTGTACAACTCAACAAATGCTGGAACAAAACTCCAACATCTATCTTTCATGAAGAGGGGCCACAGGGGCTAGTGGGATTTTCTGGGATTTTTCTCGCTGGGGTCTAATAGGTATAGGAGAATAGGGGTGCGGGAGAATATTACGTAACCGGGGAACAGATAGGGTTTCAATACCGAAATCGATGCTAAGGCGAGTTTGTCTCTCTTCCAGGGTAGCCAGCTTGAACGTTTTTAGTAGGTAACTGTAAGGCACTTTACCCTCCCCGTTAATAATTATGAGGGCCCTTTTTTGAATTTTCTTGATATGGTATGTGTGTTCTGAAGAGAGTCCGAAGTGCCAAACAGGACAAGCGTATTCTAGAATAAGTCTGATAAAACTAACGTAAATTTGGAGGAGGTCTTATAGAAGGGCAAGAAAGTTTTATAAGTAGTTTCAAAACGGCAATACATGGGGAGGCTTGTTTTAAAATATTTTTGATGTGAGCATCCCATTTTAAATCATTGGTTAAAGTAACTCCGAGTAGTTTATTTTTTTAACGGAGATTTCTGGGGGAATGTGGTCAAGAAAGTCTGGGGTAGATTTTAAAAAACTAATTGAAGATTTCTTGGAGTTGACTTTCATTTGCGACAGAGCAGCTTCCTGGGTAATGTCATCCAGAATGGTCATTGCTGAGCTCTTGATATTTCGCCGGCAAACTTCAAGAGCTGAAAGGTCGTCAACATATTTCCATCGGTCAGGGTACTCAGAAATAAGACTATTTATCATAATTAAGAATTCCCACTTTTGTTAGTTTTTAACTTCTTTAGGGTGAATTTTCATAAATCAAACTGTCTAGCGTCACAAGAAAGTGCTATAACCGACTAACTGCATCATAATAATCAACATCTTCGTCGAAAAGAAGAAATTCTGGAAAGTTTTGAATGAACAAGAATAATGAATGAACCTTGATCTCAACTTCGATAAAGAAGATGGTTCTTCAAAGAGAAGTTCTTTCAAAACCCGTGTACACCGGGTGCCGGTGCCGAGAGGTTCCGGCAGGTCCCGGGAGGTACCATCCTATTTAATAGTGCCGGGAGGTGCCGGTATCAGATTTAGTTATAGATTAAATTACAAGAGTTATAACGTGAAGAAATATCGTTTTTGATATCAGTATTAACGTTCGATATTTGATATCGATATGGAGTATCGCCCAACACTTTTCCCAGTCGCCTTATAACAAGTATTTTTCTATTGTTAATACACAAGTAGCTTCATGAATCTCTAGGCTTTTACAGCAGTTGTTCCTTTTCAAAATACACAGCAAAGATTTTCCTTTTCTTCACATAAAATAGATAGAGCATTCGCTCTTGAGCTCCTAGTCGCTGAAGGCTAGTTACTTCTCAATTTTTGTAATGCACTGTACCTTCTCTTGATCAGAAAGTTTTTGTTTTTACAAACTTTTGTTTAATGCACCTTTATTAAACTTTGTGAATTCGGAACAGCTACTATTAAATAGGATGGTACCTTCCGGCATCCCCCAGCATTGGCACCCGGTGTACACGGGTTTAGGGAGCGAGTATCCCTCGGTTTTTGCTTTTGTCATGTCCAGAAGTGTGCTAGTAGTTCTTAGTAGGCTGTAAAACTGGTTCAAAGGAAGTTTTTTTTTGTCCACTGCAAAATCGATTATTATAAAAGAAAAATCTACTGTTCTTCGGAAAAACTGACTGTTTTGAAGGAAAATCGACGGTTTTATGAAGAATCGACTGTTTTTCAGGATAAACGAGTGTTTTGAGAAAAAAATCGATTGCTTCTATGAAAAATCGCGGCGACTCCTTTTACCGACTCCCCTATAGCGTTGGGCGTGGGGGTCTTCCTTCTTTGCATTCTTGTTGACAAACCTTCTCACATTCGCGGGATTTCTGCTTCATTCTTCGATCCATCCTAGGAGAGGCAGCAAGAATTCCCGGAAAGGCCAAAGTGGAAGAAAAGAAGGCGAAGCTGCGATAGACAAAAAAACGTCGTGCAGGTTCCAGTCCCGATGCCTATGCCTATACCGATGCCCATGCCCATGCCTATGCCTATGCAGATGACATTGAATCCGGAAGGAGTTGAAGCGGCTGATGATCCCGGTTATGATATCGTTGATGGGCCTGTAGCTAAGCGGCCACGCATAGACGATGATATTCCGAGTAAGTTCTGTTTTGGTAGGCAGGTTGGAACACACCTTTAATGTCTTATGATGGTCCCTGGAGACAGAAAAGGAAACACTAGTAGTGCGTTTTTGCAGAATTTGATACCACGGTTTAGAGTCGTTTTCGCAGTTACCGTGGTCAAAAGGCTTTCTTGCAGTTATCGTGGTATCTGAAAAGTGATCTCACTTTCATCAAATTTTGCCAAATTGGTGAGAAAGAAGTTTAGCACTTAGTGGTGTAACTGGATATCTTTTTTCTTTTGAGATGACTTCGAAAAGGGCAATCTCGGCAATAGTCGTTTTTACAAAGCAACTGCGTATCAGATACCACGGTAACTGCAAAAACGACTAATTTCAGATTCAGTTACCGTGGTAACAGATACCATGGTATCTGCAAAAACGCAACTAGTGTATCTCGTGTTTAGTTACGTTGGATTTACATTAAACAAAGTGGTCCGCGTGACTTTCTCGTCAAATGGGCGAAGCCACTCAAATGTTGTCCCGCCTCCCGGTACGAAGAGGAAAAGGACGGGCGCCTGAAATTTCAGTGAAATCTGAAAGTAGTGTTATCTCCCAAATACAGAGCACTGCTGGTCACAGCGACTTTCTTGAATAATCAAGAGATTGTAGTTGATGGTCAACGTTCCCATTACCAAAAAAGTCGGGTTGATTGTTCATGTGGGATTGTGGTTTTGCGGCAAGGATTTTTGTTTTTGATTAACTTTTTTCTTCACAGGCACCTCCCAGGATTCGGCTATAGGATCTACAAGCACACCAGGTAATTTACTCATAGTCATTATTTGACATATGGCATAATAAGGCTAATCTACATATTATCCACCTATGAGGATGAGAGACAGCGGAGTAGTAGAATGATCGCAGGATTAAACGAACACACCTTAGGTGAAGTTTGATCCTGGTTGTGCCGACTAGACGGAAACACTGGCGTAATGAGGATTCATTTGAGATAGACATGGCAACCTTTCGACGGGTAGCGTGGCGTGGCGTGGTAGTGAACTCATAAAGTGGATATTTCCTTTTGTCAGAGTAAGGTAGATTATTCAGCTATGGACTAGAGGTCAAACGAAGACAACGTCAAGATGTAAGAATGTGAAGTAGAAAAGCAGTGAGTAGGTTGAGACAGGATTCAGTGTTCAAGGTAAACCCTATCCTTGCTTCAGAATTGGACAAGTTGTTCGATTGTCCAGTCCACACGCGATAGAACGATTAAACCAATATTTGCTTGCGCAAAACGGATAGCCTACGTAAGCTGAGATTTGTTCTGGATATAACCTATTTCCTTTCTTGGGTAGGAATTCTAGTAAGTGTGACTCATACTGCTGGGGCAGAAGAAATAATTATTAAGGCCCTGCTGGAGAAATACGTCCCTCCAGAAAATCCGAAAATGGGAAACAGCGGAGTAGTAAAATGGTAAAGATTGAACGAAAGAAATACAATAATGGAAAAGCTCTTAGATCTCTCCAAGATTTCTGAACTCCCAAAACCAAAGAGCGACATTCTTGCAGATGCTGTCTCTTTTGCAATAAAGCCCAAGTGCCTGGGCTAAATTTAGCACAAAAAGAGACTTTTCCTCCGTGCTGCCGCAAGCCTACCTACATCAGAAACGAAAATGTAGATGTCTGTAAAAAGTGGTAAAGGTGCTTGGTCTGTTCTAAAGTAATGTTGTAGTTTGGTCATGTGGAGTGACTTAATTAAGCTTCGGGCTCTGCCTCGAAGCCTTGAGCATAGAGAAAGATCATGATTATTCGCCACAGTACTTGACCTGCTAAAGCCAAAACAGCCAATTATAGCACCTGAGATTTGATCACCTTTCAGTGATTACGCTTAAACAGTCTTTCAACGTATGCTGTACTTGAATAGTCTTTCTTTAACGCGGAGCCTCCCACTCACGACTGATTCTTTGCTCGAGGGAGATTAGTAGCCAAAAATTGAAACTGTGCGTCGTATTCATGTCGCGCCTTATTCGGAGTTTTTTTTCTTTTTAGTGTCAGGTTTTAACGGACACTTAATTGCAGAGAATGTCTGTCTCATTTGCTACCAGAGACAGGCCAACGCTGTATTCGTCCATGGTAGGAGCGGACACGGCAAGAACTACTGCTATTCCTGCGCCAAGAAAATGTCCAAATGTCCGATATGCAATCGTAAAGTTAACCGAGTGATAAAATTGTTCAGCTGAAATTATGGTTGTGGTCTTTTTTTCCTCTCAAACACCTGTAAAAAATTCTGTATTAAAATGTTATGTTTTCTGAGCATCTTCTGTGTCAAGGGTATTGTAGGAGTTGAGACAATAGTTGCGCTGATAGAAGTTTGAAGTTACATTCAAACTCAAAGATCTCTGTTTAAATATTTGGTCGATTTGGTCGCCAGTCACAATCTCTTTGTCCTTCAAACTCTGACCGCCGTACTTCATGAGCTACCAAGTTCGAAGTTTGCTTGAACCATCGAAGAAACGACGACTGAGCAAGGATCGCTGGAGTCGTAAAAACGGAAATTAAGCAACCGGCAAAGCCAACGGCGAACAAAACTTCGATCAAAAACGCAACTAGTGACGTATGAAGGGATGCAAATAGTTGTCAGACGGTCAGATATCCCTGGAGATCACTCTCAGCGTGTTTTGCTGTAAGGTGCCTGCTTAGGCGTTTCGACTTCACATGGAGTTCTTGGGTATTCCTTGAATGGGAACAAACGAAGGATCTTGCTGTGGGCTCACCCTCGCCACTGGTAAAAGTATGGCACTACACATCACCACGCTCATGCAGACCGTCGTACCGCTGCCAAATGAGCGAAGGCGATACTCAATATGATGAACCCCGAAACACGTCGCTGCTCCTAGGGAAGAACAAGAAACGTCATCCAAACAAATTCTCAAATTGACTTTAAGTCCTATGCAAACCAATCCAAAAAATTTGGTGTGGTGACGTTCCTGGTTCTTCGCTAGGCACACGCGATTCTTTGGCGGCAGAAAAAGTTAGTCATCAAGAGTGTTTCCACAGGCTCGCCACGTCACAGTCGCCACCTTGATTGAGTTTTCTCTCTTCCGTTGCTGTTTGTCCTTGTGTTGACGTGTCGGTTCCCTAGTTGTCCCTAGCCTTTGGTGTACACCCTTTCCGGTGACGAGGCGATTCCCTCTTTAATGTTCTAATCGTGGAAACTGGTGAACTTGCTGTACACTAAAATTGAGAGTGGGTAACCCATCGGTCGGTTCCTTTATATGCCTTCCAAGTTTCATCGTCCTAGCTTACGAGGAAGTACGATCGAACCGAAGATTGAAGTGCCCCATTAAAAAACGCTAACGTCGGGTAAAAAGATAGAATTGAAAAATTTGTTTTCTCAGTTCTTAAAGTTTAACTGAAAAGCCAACTTATTTGTGTGTCATTTAATTAAATACACTGAATTATTTGGATTCTGCAAAGGGATTTTCCAGTATCTGCTCTAGTTATGACGTTCAGAACATCTGCGGCCGTCCCCTCAGCGTAAGCGGCTTTTCAGTGGGCAGTGGTGAGATTGATGGAGATTGCTTAGTGCCTGATCAAAACAAATCTTTCTCGTAAGAAATAAAACAAAAATACAAACGCACAGAGGTACCACAAATCACTCGGAAATTCCACTATTTGAAAACCGATAGTCAGTGAATAGCGGAACAACGAAGTAACGCATTTTCAGCCAATTTTAAGGCACATTCTCGCCGTTCCCTGAAGACTCCTTGGGGAATCGAAGGGAACGGCGAGATTAGAGGGAGTCAGTCCACGCGGACTCCGAGTACAGAAACAGCGGGAACACAGGGAATGATTCCAAAACGGTTTTTGTTCGAATAAAAATTATGCAGTTGACAAAATTAGACTGGATACACTTTATTCTTTGTTTTGTTTATTCTGGTTGTTTCTAATTAATTTTATATTGCACCAACACCAGCAAAAATTGATTCCCCCCGAATATGAAAGGGAGTCCTTTTTGATGATGGTGATGATAATTGCAGCATTCGCCGTCCGTGGGGACTCGCGAGAACAGGGGAGTGAGTCCCTGGGACAAACAAAAACGCGAGGACTCCTCAAGTGGAGTCCTCGGGGAACGGCGAGAATACGCCTTAAGTGAAAAAGAGATGGGTGACTAGATTGACCTATCACAGCCCTTTTCGGTTAAACTTTAAGCACTTGAATTCCAGGTAACTACGTGCCCGCACAGAGGCACCGCCCCAGCCATGCCATCCACGGCAAGCCGGCACTGAGACACCTTTCAGAACGGAAAATTGCTAACATAAAGCAAACAGCGATAAATCAGCGGCGCGCCACCGTCAAACGATTTTTTTCCTGCCGCGGCCGAATTAAAATTTGGCACGGATCCGGAGACCACCTTAAATAGTGCCGACACACGATCAGGATAGGAAGCTCCTGGACTGAAATTCCTGGCCCAGATTTTTGCCAACATCATCACTTCCATATGGAAAAGTTGAAATTTTTTCCACTTGAGAAGATGAAAGTGCAGGAAATCTGGTAGGGAAATCCTCAGCGTGTGTTCGCAAAGTAAGGCGTATTCTAGCCGTTCCCCGAGGACTCCTCAGGGAATCGAAAGGAACGGCTAGAGTAGAGGGAGTTACTAGACACGGACTTCGCGTACGGAAAACAACGAGAACACCAATGCTTCAAAAATGGATTTTGTTCTAAAAATTAATATGCAGTTGACGAAATTAGTCTGGATCCACTTTATTTTTGGTTTTGATTGTTCTGATTGTTTTTAATCAATGTTACGTTGCACCAACACCAGTAAAAATTGATTCCCCTCTGAATCTGAAAGGGAGTCCTTTTTTATAATGATGATGATAATCAGAGCATTTCCCATCCGTGGGGACCCGCAAGAATACGGGGAGCGAGTTTTCGAGACAAATAAAAACGCGGGACTCCTCAAGTGGAGTCCTCGAGAACGGCAAAAATACGCCTCTTGTCGTTTGACATACAGGAGAGCCATCCAAACTCGAATTAATATGCCCTCAAACTTGGCCTGAAAACCTTACAAGGAAATTTCTGTGCAGTCCAAAACAGGTCCTAGGTCACTCAGGTCTCCTTTTTGACAATTCGGACCTTTCCAGGACTGGACTGAAATTTCTTTCCAACCATTAGGCGACCTTATTCAAGGTTTGATTTCCTGTACTATTTACGATAAATGATCAGCCGAATGGTGTGGAGCAAAAAGATTATCGAGTTTTCCATTTCCGATTAGATTCTGGCAGGATTCTGGCACCAGAATGTTACGTATTTATGCTTGTGCATGCGCGCCATAGAATCCCGCCCGAATCGTTTCCGAATTTTCAGAGAAAAGTTGTCGTGGTTTGTCTATTTTTCTCCTGAAAACTGAAATGGCATCCAAGCAGTTTTCCTTGTTGGTAAGGCTTTTGTTTTAAATATGTCGATTACATAGATATTGATTCAGTTACCTGATGCTAATGTTAAAAAGTTACCACCATCTGCAGCCGTTGAAATTTTATTTAAAACCCACCAGAATGAATTTTCTGGAGGCTTTACTATTTCCTTTGGTCTCTATCTATTTCCATATGCACCCTACAGAGTTAGTTTTCTAGCTTAGATGTGCCTGATGTACCAAAACCTGTCTTAACTAGTGAAACCTCTTGAAAGATGTGTGTGTTTAAAAATCATATTCAAGAATAAATCTTTCTTAACTCAGAAATTTTGGCACTGTTCTGATGGCATCCCACGTGGTTATAGTAACAGAGACTCAATGAGCGTGTTCCATCCTACTTACCGTAGTTACTACGCACGATGTCGCAAATGAAACGGAAGTAGGAACTAATAGTAACTGTTGTTAGAAGGGTGGAACACGCTCAATGTCGATGCCTAGAAGCTGAAAAGGCAAAGATTTTCTCTGTTTAAAACACTAAATGTTTTTCTTGTACTGAATTCATGTTTGTTGGTAACAATTCTGCAATTTGCTTTCATATCTTTCAAAGTGCCTATAGTTAAACAGTGATGGCATGACAGAGCCAAAATTTGTGTGACAAGCCATTACGGTAACAAAGTCACGAGAAAATTTGTTGGTCCTCGCAGAAATTCATGTACTGGCAATGCAGTTTGTATGCTAGTATCTTGGAAGAAGACCTACAACGAAGAAGAAGAAGCTGGTTTTCTTCTGAGATATAGTTTACCTTTTTCTTGAATTTTCTGTAGTGAGATAAGGATAGGCTAATCAAAGGTGGGCAATGGAATGAGTAAATTTAATTATGATGGAAATAGTAGGCTACAGGCTCCAGTAGTATAGGAGGGGTACAAGTTCTAAATCTCACAATTTCGAACCTGGTCTCAAAAGGTTGGAAGGAAATTTCAATCCTAACTGTCAAGAAGGAAACCCTGAGTTTGGACTGCACAGAAATTTCCTTGTAAGGGTTTCAGGCCAACTTTGAGGTCATATAAATTAGAGGTCCACGCCACCCAACAACCGTACGCGTTACCAAAATAAACTGGTTTCAGTATCTTCGCGAACGAACCGCCACGCAAATTCGTTTGTACCTTTTTTTACGGATTTGCTAAACAAATCCTAGTGAGATTTTCTTCTTTTTTTTTGTTATTTTGTGTTAGTTTATATAAAAAAATAAGAAAAAAATAACAACCTTTATTTCCTGAATAGCTCATATAATTACTTGCTAGCATCGGATCGTCACACAATTCTTAACACGGCTAAAACTTTATAATCACTTTTCAATAATTACTTTAAAATATTTCCATGTATGTAGAATTAATAACAAATATATCACGGTTCAGAATTAAATTAGTTTACGAAATATGGTACAAATGAGGAAAGATACCGGTCAGTAGAGTGTATATCGGGGCGAACAAGTCTGGTACAATTACGGGTTGCAGCGCGAAGCCTTGTCTCAGGTCGAGTTTGGTTTGGGGCCTCGTAATCCGGTAGGAGAGATCTGTGAAGATCAGAGGACAAGCATTTACGTCCAAAATCCATTGGTTTGTTATTTAGATTAGTGAAGCAACGCAAATTAGCTGTCAGCTAGGATGTTGTTTAAATAAACCTATCTCTATCTCTCTCTCTCTCTCCTGTACAGTAGATGTAATTTGAATAGTAACACAAATGTGAAAAATGCAATTTTCGTCTGAACGAAAATGAAGATCTGAAGTATCTATTCAGGTATTTTCAGAGGCGCTTTATTACCTACTTTGGCTAACTCATAGTTGACTTTAGTCACAGCAAGTGCATGAAAAATGGCAAAGTCCATGGTCAACAAACATTCAGATAAGCTTATCTCTACTGTATATACATCAAGCTAATTTTTTATAACCATGCACAAATGCTGGGGGCAGCTGGGGCATGGTGTCAGAGGTAAAGATGTTGCTCATATGTGTTGCTTACTCCTTGCATTGGTACCAGTATGCCAGATCATGGAATTGTTACCTTAACTTACCTTAAATCGCACTTGCTAGTGACAAGGCTGTCTAGCCTGCTGACATTGCTGGTGCTGCCAACACATGCAAACACTTTTGTGTTATTTCGACTTAAAGATTTGTGTATAGCCTACTGGCAGGTATATTGCCATTGGTAAAATAATTACAGTCGAAGTAGGGTAGCCAAAAAAGGCACTGTTAGTGGTAGTGCAAATTTGCCAGTTTTATATAATTATGATGAATTGCTGCAATGTTTTCTTGTCTATTTTTTTTTTTTTACTATAAAAAAACTGCCTTCAAAATATTAAAATACACTACTCCATTCAGGAGTCAACTATCTATTTAAAAAGGCAAGCAGGACACATGTCTTAACTATTTATGTTATAATTAATATTACATGAAAATATAAAAAAACTAACTGGACTTCCTATAAAAAAAATGTTGATGCCAAGGAACAAAAGGCACACAGCTATGGGAATACGAATGGAGCGCCCCAGAAACAGTAGGCTTATCCAGGAAATAGACTCCATCATCAACTGCAAGCTACTCATCAGGATGCAACATCCTTGTTGCTTCCAAGTGCAGTTTAACGTAATTTGACAACTAAATCTATGGGTCTTGTCACTTGAAGATTAAGTTCGCACTTTCTCTTATCATCCATTTGCTGGGGCGTTCCATGCCCTCAACAACTCTATTTCGTAGAATCTTACTAAGGCACATGGCTCCAAACATGGAGGCCAGGTAGTGACATCACAAAATAGTTCCACCAAAGGGAATATTTTGGCACAAATCATAAAATACTGGCTGTTCATTGGCGTTGTATATTGTAAATTATTGTTTATCAAACGAAGACTTAAGATACTTAAAGGCAAGGTAGAGATTCCTACCCTTAACCAAAGCTAAAGGTAGGAAAATTATACTCTGGTGTTCAACGGCTCAGTATTTATTGCTTATTTGAACATTTGTCGACTTTAAACAGTGACATTTTCGTGCACTTGCTTTGAAGAAACACAACTACCAGTTAGCCAAAGTAGCTAATTAAAGGCCCCTGAGTAGGTATTTTGGATCTTCATTGTACCATTGACCAAAATTAAATGTTAAAACTTAAATAACTGTTCAAATAAGCATATCTCTACTGTACCTATTTATAGATAATTAAAAGGCTATTTCTAGTATTTTCTTCTCACTTAGAGACTGTTGTGTACTGGTACCACTCAGGGGGATAAGGGTTAACCATCAGTCATAGACACATCATCAATGCAACAAGCCATGACTACCTCTGGATGTCTGGTCTGTTCCAGTAGCTAAGCTACAGGAAAAATTATGTCAATCTCTAAATGGTATCCTACCTTGTAGATTAACAAACCAGCTACTGTCAAAACCAGGCTGGGAATTGGCATAGCAAATACCATCTTGACCAACTAAAAGTAATTAAAAATGGTTATTTGGTGGATTTCACAAGAATCATATATTCAAGCACTGCATAAAACGGATATGTCAGCTACAATGCATTTGCAGTGATATTTCAGCCCTTCTTGTAAGGAACAGACCTGCAATCGATTGCAGGTTCGTTCCTTCCCCAACTTTGTCCCTGCTGTTCGACAGCCTGACAAGTGCCCTTGCCAAGAACTTTGAATTTATGTTTCCCAGTCACAAGGAGTATTTATTCACAAGAATCCATTGTCCAATCAAGATCTAAAATAGGATACGGTTGTGAGAGGCGAAACTGACATTTCACTCCCTCACGAAAATAGTAATTTCAAGCTCCTGAAGGTGCTGTCAGGTTGTGATTAGTTTGTGTATCATTAATTTGCTTTGTGTATCAGGTTCGTTCCTTCTCATCTTCAGTCCAGACAGCACAGCTAGTCAAACCACCAACCCAGGTGTTTGGTATTGAAGGACGCTATGCCACAGCACTCTACTCTGCAGCTGTCAAGCAGAAAAAGCTGGATGCTGTAGAAAATGACCTCATCCATCTTCATGTAAGGCCATCTATTACTTTTGAAGTTCCTTTTGTGTATTTCCTTGTACCTTTGTATCGGAATATCATTAATCTGTTCCATACTCTGTTCCATAGATTTTGTGTACCCTATGTATTTATTGTCAAGCGCTCATTTACCTTTTTTTTTTTTTTATGTACTGTGCAAATGCCTTATTACAAGGCTGCATGTAATAAATTCATTCATTCATTCATACCTTAGAGTTTTTGTGAACGTGTGGCAGCTGCGATTCCCGTTGGTTCACCATTTTTCATCGCAGATCTGTCACTGTCGCATAAGTCTCAAGTTTTTCACAATTCTGATCGTAGCCTATATAATACAAGTAGCTTATCCGCAGACTCAAGCATTTTATGCATCCCTGTGTTGAATGGTACTAAGATACAACAAACATAAATGCCAGTCCGGTCCGAGTCTAGCACAGAGACCATTGTCTGCTTTTATGGCAGTTCAGTTGCGGCCACATAGCGACCGTACTGTCTGTCCTTCCGTCGGTCTGTCTGTCCCTCTTTGCATGATTCAGGCACATATAAGCTCTGACGAGGAAATTGAAGACTCGACCCAATTCTATAGGTAACCTTAATGTCTTGAATTCTATCATACATGTGAGGAGGGGGAAATCGAGACACTGGGGAGCGCGCAAGGTTGCACACTGGTCATCGTGTGAAACTTGGTGGTAAGAAGAGATGCCCTAGATATGTCGTTTGTGACTCCGAAGTGCATAGGGCCACTGTGGAGGGAGTGCGGGGGTGGTAGAAACTTTGTGCACACGCTGTGACCAAACTGGTGGAGCAAATGGGATGACAGTTGAATGGTACAAATACCCTGGGTCTGCGCTTTTGAGGTCCGGGCCGTATCCGATCTCGAAAGGCAGAGTCGGAGGCGGATATCGGGTATTTCCATGATAAATGATAGGAGTTGATGGTCTAGACCTTCTAGATGCACGTGTCCAAACCGTATATCTGGCCACGGTGGAGGGGGGGGGGGCGATCTGGAGAGGACCCCGGAAACTTCGAGACACCGGTAGGGACCAAACAGGTTGAACGGTTGGGATAAAACTTGAATGATAGTTTATCAAAACACAGGTTATTATCTGGCAACCCTGGGAAATCTCGGCTATCATTGAAAAGCGAAAAATACAAATACAGTGATTCACAAGGATATTGTAAATAGGGAGATTTCAGAGGTTAGTTGAGCACGTATGTCGTAACTGGGTCTGTGAAAATAGTGAGAATCAAAAGGGGTCCTAGAAGGAAATGATAACTGATAACCTTTGTGCGGATAGTTCCCGGGTAGATAGAATGTGCTGATTGTGCTGGAAAGATCGCCGTGAACATTTGGTATAGGATTGGGAAGGCCATTAGAATATTTTTCCTTCCTGGTATAGAATAAAATCGGGCATGTTCTTATATGTACTGTCGGGAAGGAAACAAGCTTGGCAAATACCTAAACAAAAATTCCGTGCCATTTTTATGACACTTGCCCTTCGGCCAAGTGCCATGTAGCGATTGCAATTTCTGTCCGTCTGTCGGTCCGTCCGGGTTTTGCTAGTTCGGGCACTTCCACATAAGCTAGGACGATGAAACTTGGCAGGCATATCAGGGACCCCGAATGATTAAGTTGGAAATAGTCACTTTCCCGATCCGAGCATCGTGGGGGGGGGGGGGAGTGGAGGCAAGGGGAATCCGGAATATTGAGGTATTTATAACTCTTGAACGGGTGATCGAATCTTAATGAAACTTGGTATTTGGAAATCATCTTGGTCTCAGACGATCCACATAAAATCCGGACCGGATCCGGTGACTTAGGTGGGAGGTGGAGGGGGGAATCGGAAATCCTGGGAAACGCTTAGAGTGGAGGGTCGGGACGAAAGTTGGTGGGAAGTACAAGCGCAAGTTCTAGATACATAGTTGACGTAACCGGACCGGATTCAGGCACTGGGGGGGGGGGGGGGTCGGAATTCGGTGATCCCACGAGTTTGGCAGTAGGATGGTGAAATTTGGTAGGCATATCAGGGACCCGAACAGACTACCTTGAGAATAGTCGTATACCTGATCCGACCATCGTGGGGGGACTGGAAGCATGGGGAATCCGGAATCGAGTGGCATGCATAACTTTTTAACGGGTGAACGGATTTGGCAAGTTGAAAGAGCTATCGTCTCAGATGTTCCGTCGATCGCAATTTCTGTCCGTCCGTCTGTCTGTTGGTCAGTCGGTCCGGTTTTTGCTAGTTCGGGCACTTCCTCATAAATTAGGACGATGAAACTTAGCAGGCATATCAGGGACCCGGACCAAACTGACTTGGAAATAGCCACTTCCCCAATTCGTCCATCGTGCGGGGAGTGGACGGAGGGGGATCCGGAATATTGAGGCATGCGTAACTTTTGAACGGGTGGTCGGGTCTAAATGAAATTTTCCGGAACCGGATCCGACAACTGTGGGGGGGGGGGGGGGGGTAGGAGTCGAGGAATGGGGATGAAACTTGGTGCGAAGAAAAAGCCCATGTCCTTGATACATCGTTGACATAACCGGATCGGATCCGGGCATTGTGGAGGGGGGGGGGGCTGGATCTCTGAATTTCGGTCATCACGGGTTAAGGTACTTCCAGATGTGCTAGAATGATGAAACTTGGCAGCTGTATCGGGGGGGGGGGGGTGAAGGGGGACACCGGAATATCCGTGAAACGCCTAGCGCCGACGGATCGGGATGGAATTTGGTGGGAAGAACAAGCATAAGCCGTAAATAGATTCTTGACAAAACCACATCATATCGGGGCTTTTTAGGGGGAGTCAGAGGGCCGGTTTCCGGGAATTCCGGTGATTGCAAGCTAGGGTACTTCTAGATGTGCTAAGGACAATGAAACTAGGCAGGCATATTAGCGACCCGACTATATTGACTTAAAGACCTGTTCCTGGATCCGGCCGTTTTGGGGGGAGATAAGGGAAGGGGAATCCAGAAATTACTGACTTGTGTAGTTTGCGAACCGGTGGTCTCATTCGAGTGAAACTTTATGGGTGATAAGAACTAATGAGCTAGATATGCAAAATATGTCTCCGAACCACCTGCGGCAATGGCTGGGGTAGCTGGAGGGGGGGGGGGGACCATGAACTTTGTGACATGGTCAAAAACCAAACGAATGGGCGGACTGGGATGCAAGTTGAACAATGCCGAGTTACTGCTGACTAGTTTGTTATTTGGCGTCCGGACCGGATCCGGCAACGGTAGCCCATAGGAGGAGGATCAGGCAGAGACCGGAAATTTGCAGAGACGTTCCGGTTCGAGTCAAGCTTGAAGGACGAAAAGAGAAGATGTCAGAGATGCGAAGTTTGTGTGTCCTAGCCGCATTCGACCACAGTGGGAGGAGTTAGAGGGGGGGGGGGGGTAGCGGAAATTTTGTAGCTCGCGTAGGGGTCGAACGGACGGAGTGATTTGAATAAGACTTGGGAAGAATAGAGACCATGTGTCCTAGATGGCATGTTTTAGGGTCCGGACCGGATCTGAACACGGGGCGGAGAGGGGGTACCAGAGTACCGGCAATTGTACGGCACTGCTAGAAATCAAACTAGTATGGTGAAACATTTGCCATAGGTTATCCGAGGCGATGCCGGAAATGCTCAGGCTCGCGTGAAATTAGATACCTCATTTCTAGTTCGATCCTAGGGGGCGGGGGGAGGGGGGTTGGAAGGGGGCTTGTGACGTTCTCATCTACTTTTTTGTACCACCTACTAGTAACAAGTGCCATATGAGCTCGTAGCTCTTGTTTTCTGTTTCTTAGTTTGTGACTGAACTGGCTGACTTTCGAGTAGAAAAAAATCAGTATAGATCGGTCCTTTATTCAAGTTGTATTTTTAGGGAGTTCTTCAGAAGAGTACTCGTATCAGCGAGTTCTTGAAAAATCCAACATTGAACCGTCAGATGAAGAAAGGTGCAATCGCTGCACTTTTGAAAGAGCAGAAGGCTGATGCCCTAACAGTCAACCTTCTTGGTAAGTGTCAGCTCAAAGCCAGAGATGGGCGAATCCGACTCCGGATTCGGATTCGAGTCCAGGATTCTTGCTTTTGGCCGGATTCGAATCTTCTGCTTGTCATGCCAGATTCGGTCTCGGATTCCGAACCCTTAATCTTACGAATCTGCTCAAATTTCTATTTTAGACTACATCCTTCCGATTACCGTTTTCACAGTGGGCTTGGGCAGTCCAACCTTTTGTTCTCCACCACTAACCATCCTCAGTGATCTATCACGTTATCAGTGCTTTTTGTCACCTCTGATTTTTAAACTATACCTTATGTATATGATTTGATTTTTTTTAAGGTTGGATTCGAATCCTCAGTATTAAATGGTGGATTCCTGTTCAGATTCGAATCCTTTCATGGTCGGATTCGCCCATCTCTGCTCAAAGCAGAGCCTTCTGTATATCTTGTTATCAATCTTTCTACGTAAAACACCCGTAAACAACCCGTAACAACCCAAAATTGACAGGCGGCGGTTTTGCCTGGTGATTTCCAAGAAATAACCAGTTACGATGTTTCGCTACGGTCTTCATGTAGTGCGCAATGCTGTGCGAGAGGGTATATATGATTTCGCAAACAACTAGCTATCCGAAGTCTACGTAAACAGCTATCCAAAGTCTGTATAAGGAAGATTTAAGCCGCTTTCACACTGACGCGTTAAGGCTTTCACACTGAGCTACGCAATCTCTGCGTCGCGCTTGCGGTGGCGCAAAGCATAGCTTACATAGACAAATAAAACGCAACGCAAGAACATTCTTGCGTTGCATCGACGCATACGCATCAGATTTGTCAGTGAAAGATTGAAGTTTTTGAAGACAAACTGGAGAAAACCTACTAATGATGAAGAAAACTTAGTAATGATGACAGAAACGAGAATTCAGCATAACAAACCGAGAATGGGAAACGTAAATACAGATCCCAGCGCGAAAGCTTGTCGCAGGTGTGAAAGATACGCTACGCCACCTGTACGCAGCGCAAGATACACGAATACGCATCGCATCGCAACGATGCGTCAGTGTGAAAGCGGCTTTAGACATATTTTAGATAATTCGTCGAAAAACGACGAAACTTCTTTGAAAAACCTATCATATCAGAACCGCGTGAAAACCGGAAAATTCCGACCCGGGTCTACCGTAACCCTTGCTCTTATTGTAGGGACCTATAAACTTTCCCCGATTTCTACAACCTACCAGCTGAGAACATCATTATCACCTTCAGTCAGAACGAACTTCGTGGCTATTGTTTCAAAATCTCCGCCCCTTGTTTCTCTAGTGATACGGAAGGTTGCGAATTGGAAACCGAACTGACGACGAACGGAACTTGACGGCGCTTCTTAAAAAATTAATTGACAACTTTTTAGTGGATCGAATGTTTGGCAAAGTAGTTTCTGGCAAATTTTTGTTCAGACTATTCAACTTTGGGGCTACCTCCTCTTTTATTCATGAAAGTCTGAGTAGGGTTGCCATGCTTCCTGCCCGGAGAAGCGCGTCGGAGCAACATACCAGATTGATAATCCTATCTTATCAGCTCTTACGTTAGCCCTGTGTCCCACAATCCATCATGGAATTTTCGGGAGTATCCTAAGAAAGAAGGCGAAACATCCATGTAGTGACGAATCTTCCTTTTCAGACCTGCTTACTGAGAACAATCGTTTGAAGATGGTTGATAACATCATTTCCTCATTCAGAGTCTTGATGGCCGCACACAGAGGAGAGGTTATCTGCGAAGTAACATCTGCCAAGGTAATGTGCGTTTTCAGTAGCCAATTTTTATAGAAATTAATAACCCAAGAGAGCCAATAATTAATCTGTGCTGCGATAGGAACTTGCCAGGTTTTCCGCGGCAGAGCCGGTGGATCTTGGACTCGGACTCGTCTCGGTCTCGTCGTTTACGGATAGGACTTGGACTCGTCTTGAAATCTGGCCGAGTAACGAGTCCAAGTAGCCTAAACTTCTCGGCCCGGCAAATTTAAAATAAAATGTAGTCCCCAGCGACCAATAAAGAGATTGGCATCCGAATTCGACTCGGTCTCATAAGCGTCGCATCTCCTGACCTCTCTTCTTCCATCCATCAAGCTTGGCCCTGTTCGGAGCATATCTGCCAATTTACGGTACCCCTTCATCCCTGTCACCATTGCCGAATCCGGTCCGGGCACCAAATATCATATCTAGGCCACATAAAAATTGGTACTGTCCTACTTTCTGGTGCGCTTACAGAATTTCTGGAAATCCCCTCCCAACTCGCCAAGTCGCTGCTGCAATTGGTTCGGACACATATTAGAAATCTAGGTTATCAATTCACCATCCAACAGTTTCGCTGAAATCGGACTACCCCGTTCGTAACTTAGACACAGTAATTTTGCGGATTCCCTTTCGTCAGTGACGAACTTTCAATGACACTGACACATCAATGACACTTTCGGTCGGAGGGAAAGTGTCATTAAAGTTTCATATCTTGTGACTGGCCACTATTCATTTAGGATGTACTGTGAACTGAAATCTTAAATAGTTGTTGAATATATCAGTATTTCCATAGCCAGTAGGTAACTCTCGCAAACCGTTTGGATGTTTCGAAAATTGAGCACCGGAACCTTCTGCCTGGAGGAAATTTAAAATACCCGTGCCAGTCACCCTGTCCATTCATTCTTTATCCCGTCGTGTATTTCGCAAATTTAATTTTTACATGAATATACCATTTAAAATTTTTACTCAAATGTTTAAAAATCACGTCCGTCTTTCCAAAAACTCATTTTCTTAGCAACATATTTTGCCGACAACCCTGTGATTTATGGTTGGCATTCAGATTTGGTTCGGTTGTTCAATGTGCGTACCAGAGAAAAATAAAATTAGGGAGTAGCGTCAAGACTTGACAAAGTTGACACACACTCAGATATCAGCGATACTAGCACCAGTAGCGATAGAGAATGTCCCTGCTGAAACTCATTCAGTCGTTGGCTCCGATAGGCAGCCAGCGCTGGCTCCGATAACTTCATATTGTGGACATTGCACAAAAATTATACAGCCTCCAGTGTTTCCTTGGTGTGTGCAGACCGCAGCTTTGCTTTCCTAGAAATGTCTAAACCCGCAAGTTAATATCGATTTAAATGCAGCAAGCGAACTGGATGGCGCTACATATATAGCCCGTAAAGCATGGAAAATATAGGTATTGGTGCTACTCCCTAGTGTTATTTTGCTCTGGTCCTTATAATTGACTCTGACTAGTTTCATCAAACTGTAAATGCGGGAAAATTTTGAAATATGCTCGTTCTCTCTGATGCCGAACTTTTAAGATCTTCTGTTTTCAAGTATTTTGGCCTTATCTTGATGAAATTCTCTCTTTTAAACAGCACTCCGATTCTTTGGCTAAGAACTTGATCCAAAACGAGGGTGTGCTCTTCTACCTCTAACATTTTCTTCTATAAAACATCCTTCCGTTGATTTATTTCGCCTAGCTCATATATAACGAATATAGTTCTATTTGAATAAAAAATTTATTGCTAGGAATCATGCCTTGAGACGCTTTTTCACGGACTGGGTCTCGTCTCGTCTCGAACGATTTCTGTCCAGGACTCGGACTCGTCTTGACTCGTGAGCATGAAATCGGTCTCGGACTTGTCTTGGACTCGGGCATGCTAGACTCGTCAACAGCTCTATTCCGCGGAGATGTTCGCGCTCTCAAACCAATGTAGCTGTCCCTGGACGGTGTATTTACAACCTACGACCAAGGAGTCGTAGTACCCCCCCCCCCCCCCCCGCCCCCACACCCCAAGAAACAACAACAACAAGAGGTAGACGCACATATGTCGCTTGCAAGGCTGGGTCAGAGAATAAAAGTAGGAATTTGCCAATTCTTGGGTATGTTCTGATAATTTGTAAGCAAAACTCTCGAGATAAGAATGATCATGGGCACTTGGAAATTCCGAGAATGTATCATTTGATACAAAGTATTTTGTTTTTGCGCATGACTGCGAGGAGGCGCACTTCAGGGGCACTAGAAATTCATCTGTAAGCAGAACCCCTGAGACGAAAATGATGATAGGGCTCATTGGAAATGTACTTTTTGCTCAGTACTATTTGTTTGTACTTTAAGGAATTCATTTGTAAGCAAAACCCTTGAGGCTATCATGGGCCCTTTAAGATAGTGAATATAGCCTATATCAAAAGTATTTTTTCACTTTGCGTTTAAGATGCGCACTTTAAAGGACACCTGAACATTGAAACCATACTTGAACACACCATGGAGAATGCATTTATAGACAAGGCCAAGGAGAGCACTCTTCTCCTGAGCGTGACGTTTTCAAAATAGGGATGTTCATTTCTGGAGGTTAGCACATGCAGACTCCAAAGACAAAAAGCGCAATTCATTCAAATCTTGTACAGCGCTGGCCGAATCGTATTGGAATTTCTTCTAGATATATGTTTGGGCTTAACTGGTTAAAAAATATTTCCAGAAGAAGTGTTGATTGGAGACATTTGTTCATTTCTAAAATTGTTCAGTACTTAAATAAGGACAGATGCAAAATGGAGAAAAATCATAGCTTGGAAACACTATTCCGTATTTCGATTGGGTTTTCTGCAGGTAATCTTAACGGAAGTACTACAGATAGGGATGATACTTGGTACGCTTCATTCAGGTGTACTTTAAGGGTGCTAAAATTAATTTTTAGGCAAAACCCTTGTGGCACTCATGCTCATAGACCCTCGGGTCTTCATTTCTAAGCAGAACCCCAGAGGCAAAAATGACCATGGGCCGATGTGATTATGAAAATGTATATTTTGCTTGAAAATATTTTTTGTCCTTTGCGGTTAAGGTGAGTACTTTAAGGGATGGTCGAATCAGGGAAGTGACAAATTCTAAGCCAATCTTGTCGAGTCTCTAATATTCCAGCCTAGCTTCATCGTCCTAGCACATCTAGAAGTACCTTAAATTCCGACCCCTCCCCCTAGCCCCCCCCCCCCCCCCCCCACACACACACACAGCGCCCGAATCCTATTCTGTCACTGATGTACCTATTTTTTGTGCTTGCTTTTCCCACCAAGTTTCTTCCCGATCGCTCTGCTCTAAGTGTGTCACCAGATTTCCGGTTCTCCCTCCCCCCCGCCATCAAATTTATCAGATCTGGTCCGGTCGTGAAATGGGTCACACGAGGTCTTTTCAAACATCAAGTATCATCGAGATCTGATCACCCGTTCGAAAGTTATATATACCACAAGATTTAGGATTCCACTCCCCCCACCACGGTCGGATCGGGGAACTGACTATTTCCGAGTTAATCTGCTCTGCCCTCTGTTATGCCTGCCAAGTTTCATCGTCCTCGCCCAGCTGGGAGTACCTTAACTCCGGATCACCGAAATTCCAGACCCCCCCTCCCCCTCCCCAACTACCCCCACCGTGCCCAAATCCGGTCCAGCTCTGTCAGTGATGTACCTAGGACTTTTGGTTGTTCTTCCCACCAAGTTTCATCCTGATTGCTCCACTCCAAGCGTGTCACAAGATTCCCCCCCCCCTCCGAATCTCCCCACATTCATCGGATCCGGACAGGACTTGAAATGGGACATCTGAGACACGAGTTACACATACTTCAAGATCTGTCCAGTCCCCCCACGGTGGTCGGATCGGGGAAGTGACTTTCCAAGTTAGTTTGTTCGGCTCCCTGAAATGCCTGCCAAGTTTCGTCGTCCTAGCACTTCTGGAAGTACCCTTACTCGAGAATAGTGGACCGACAGACAGACCTACCGAAAAATGATCGGCATATGTCGCTTGGTGCCATAAAAAGCAAATATGCTATAGGCGGGTTAAAAAAAAAACAAAAAAAAACAAGCTTTTCATATCAACCGTAGTTGTGAAACCTCGTTGTAGTTGAGAGTCCTGTTAAGAATGGCAGTTGTTGCTACATCAGCTCACGGAGTTTTTGAGGCCGTTTGAGAACCACGTGAAATCTGTGTGTGTACAATAATTAATTAGGTAGAATTAGCATCTCGGGTTGTCGATCTGATCTCGGGCTATAGCTCCGACGCCCTTCCCCCGCCAGCTGTACAGAGGCCGTTCATAACCTTCCCTGGAACTTTAAAGCTATAGGAAATCCCCCTGAAGTAAAGTGTAACCGGTTATTTCACATTGCGGATTTTCCGAGGAGAACGGGGCAGGGCTTTGTTGAACGGGTAATTACAGTTGTTCGCACTTGACGGCTTTTACGAATGAGGGACGATGCTGTAGATGTAAGCTGTAAGGTAAGACGACTTAAGAGCACAGCGGATAGTTGTGTCGGTGTCTGGGCCTGTCTGAGTAAATGCCAAAATAAAATAAAAAAAAAAATCAAAAAAAATCTAGGATATGTTTTAGATGATGATCTGTACGATGATTCAGCCATGTCAAGTCAATATCGTGGCCTTTGCCTGCGTGCAAACCATTTGATCCGTAATTTTAAATGTTGTATTCACCTATTGAAGATTTTTTTATTTAAAACATATTGCACGCAGTTGTACTGTCTTCCACTGTTTGATAATTACCTGGAATCGAAATTGAGTAAGCTGAAAGTTTGCTTCAATAGCGCGTTCCGACAGTTGTTTTCGTATAATCGACGTTACTCTGCTAGCCAGATGTTTTTAGATAATGAGATAGAGTCGTTCAGTATTATGAGGCGGAAAGCGCTGGTTAATTTTGTATCGCGCCTTCATCGGACTCGAAACCCACTCCTGCAGGCTGTTCACCAGAACGAGGACTGTCGTTCCGGGCAGTTTTATCGTCTGTGCCGCAGACTATGCTACTGCCCTGAACTGCCAGATGGTTAATGTGTATATAGGCTATATTGCCCAGTTCTTTTATTTATGTGACGTATAATGTCATGAATTAAAATATATTGATTGATTGATTGATAATTTTTATAAAACGTAAACGTCATTTGTGCTTTATATTTCCAGCCCCTTGACGATGCCGCGAGGAAAGAGTTGGAAGTCTCGCTCAAGGCCTTTATGAAGCCTGGCCAGAACGTCAAGCTAACTTTGAAGACCGACCCAGCCATCATTGGTGGTTTGATTGTCTGTATTGGAGATAGGTATGTCGATTTGAGCATCGGCACTAAAGTTAAGCGCTACACCGAAGCCCTCAAGTCAGCTGCTTGAGCTACTAGCACCCTGGACAGTTGTGTTTAAATTGTTGTAATTCCGAAAATAAACAGAGAACTCCAGTTCTGATTCTAGTCATCTTGGACGATTATTTGCGTTTTTTCAGATATCGCGGTAGGCTATCTGATACCACGGTAACTGGATCTGGATCTGCATTTTGTCGTTTTTGTAGTTACCATGTCATCTGATGCTACGATATTACTTTTCACAAACGACAACTGCAGAACTCGTGCTTTTAGAAGTTACCCCGAAAAGAAATAAGATCCGCTCACATCACGAAGTGCCAAACTTCTTTTCCGCCAATCTGACAAAAGCCTAGGCTCTTTTGTAGGTTATGATGAAACTGAGATGACTTTTTGAGATACTAGTTCCCCCACAGCGGGAACCGTGATTAGATACCACGGTAACTGCAAAAACGAATTAAGGCCGTGGTATCAGATACCATGGTTACGGCAAAAAACAAATTTTAGGCGTATTCTCCCCGTTCCCTAGGACTCCTCGGGGAATCAAAGGGAACGGCGAGAATAGAGGGAGTCACTCCACGCCGACTCCTCGTACAGAAACAGCGGGAACACGGGGAATGCTTCCAAATTTTCTTCTAAAAATAAATATGCAGTTCACGAAATTAGTCTGGATCCATTTTACTTTTGGGTTTGTTTATTCGAATACTTTTTAATTAATTTACATTGCACTAACACTAGCAAAAACTGATTCCCCTCAGAATCTGAAAGGGATTCCTTCAAAACAAAATGAATCCCTTCAATTCAGTCGAATCAGCAAATATTTCTGACGTATTTCTTGTACGGTTTCTGGGTCTGAATCCGCTGTTTCCAACGTTGTGATTAGTTCTCACTTTTGTAGAATTGGTGCATTTGCACCATGATGGTAGCACGTCTGAAGAGTTTCGCAACGTCGTTCGAAAGAATACGAGTCGAATTTTCTCTCGGATGTGCAAATTCGCCATATCAGCATGGTCGCGGATCGGGAAGTTCAGTAGCTTCCGAAGGTATTATTTCAGTATGGTGTTGACTGGCGTACCTCAAATTGTACTTGCTAGCGACAATGCTGTATAGCTTGTTCACATCGCCGGTGTTGACGATTTGGAAGTTGCCATGGATCCCTGTAGTTCTTTGCGAATCAGAGTAAACGTAAGTATGCGTCCTTGGACCCCTTTTGATTTTTCGCCTGAGGATCTAGATTTTTCACACTTTTTCAACTACTCAGATTTATTTTATTATATTTTGGGGGGGGATCAACTAAGAGCGTGTTCCATCCTCCTTACCGTAGTTACTATGCATGACGTCACGAATTCTGGCTTTTTGCCGTCAAGGCTGGACAGATTTTTCTATTTTCCAGCAGAATATCATGCCGCGGGCGAACCCGACCAATCAAGTTACCGAGATCAGTAGTTACTACGCTCCCGAGCGTAATAAGCGAATAGTTACTATTAGTTACTATTTCGAGAAGGATGGAACGGAAATAGTAACTAATAGTTACTATTTGTAGAAGGGACGCTGTTGTTGTTGTGTTGTTGAAAGTTGGCGGATTAGAGCTTAAACTGAAGGGACGCTCTAAATTTCGGGGAGTCTTTGTCCGAGACTCGAAAGGAAACAGATTGTACACGCTATCTAGCCTACAAAATATGAACTAAATGATAACTGGACGGAACGGCCGCGGCTAGCGTCATCTACGAAACCAGAAGTTCATGATGGTGAAGGCAAAACCATTCGTATCGAAGGAAAGAGCCGGGCAGAAATGGCTGAAATTATTGGTCAGCAGAAGCGCTCATGCCGGAGATATTGGGCAAACAGCTTTGGCAATAATAAAGAATTTTGTTTAGATTTTCGCCATATTGTTTTCAGTGGTGGCAAACTGAAGTCTGTGCAGTTGCTATGTAAAAAGGGAAGGTAAATAATTGAAAGAATATAATTTTACCTTTTTTTGGTCTGTAGTCCAGATTACTAGTTAGCTCTAAGGTCCTAAGGTCTAAGATAGGCTATTTTTGTAGTCTTTCTTTTGTTTTTTCTTTTGCTCCTAGAGCTGGAGAGATGTGTGCTTTTTTTTACTGTAGCCTGTCCTATTCCAGTGTTCTGTTTAACGTAGGCTATGCAGAGGACTGGAGCAGTCAACCACAAACCCCTGATTTTTGGATACCCTATGCCAAACGCCGGATATGTCTAGTGTTTGGCATACCCTATGCCTAATGCTGGATACACTATGCCAGGTGCTGGATACTGTAACCCAGTAAAATATTGATGATTTGAGTGAAGCTAAAAAATCAACCAATCAGAACTCCTTTCTATTGAGGTAGATCCAGGTAGGTCAGGGCAGGGTCAGGGTTAGGTTACCAACAGGTATCCAGCGTTTGGCATAGGGTATCCAGTGCAGTCAACCACAAAACCCTGATATACCCCACTGGGTATATCCAGCGTGTGGTATACCCTATGCCTAACGCTGGATACACTATGCCAAATGCTGGATACTGGAACCCAATAAAATATTGATGATTAGAGTGAAGCTAGAAATCAACCAATCAGAATTGAGCTATAGTGGGGTAGGTCAGGCGTAGGGTGCCAACACCTATCCAGCGTTTGGCATAGGGTATCCAGCATTAGGCATAGGCTATGCAAAATGCTAGATATATCCAGCGTTTGGCATAGGATATCCAAAAATCAGGGGTTTGTGGTTGACTGATCCAGTGCAGATCCAGTGTTAGGCATAGGCTATGTAAAATGCTAGATATACCCAGCGTTTGGCATAGGATATCCAAAAATCAGGGATTTGTGGTAGACTGATCCAGTGTTAGGCATAGGCTATGCTAAATGCTAGATATACCCAGCGTTTGGCATAGGATATCCAAAAATCAGGGATTTGTGGTAGACTGGACTGGAGGCAATAAACAGATAAATGGAGCAGGGCTGGAACAGTGCTGATAAATAATATTTATTGAGCATTTAAGGGCCAGGTCTGCCCCAAATGCTTCAGCCTCCTGTACTGCTTCTGTAGACTTAATTAATTAAACCAGGTTCTTTTAAATCTGATTTGTAGCCTAGTTGCTGTTCCTTTTTCCGTGTTGTTTTTCTTCTTTTGTCGTTAGGATACTCCACTCCCAGATAATCCAGACATATGTTGGGTATGGTTACAGAGGTGTTTTTATTTTGAAGAGTTTCTTAAATGTGAACAGTGCAGTTTTTGGCGAAATGGTAGAACCAAGATTCAAAATTCCTATTCAGGTAGATTTTAAAGGCCCTTATCAATTTACCTATTTTGTCTAATTGATAGCCTAGGCCTATTTCGCCACAGTAAGTGCATGAAAATGGCACAGTTGAAAGTGAACAAATGTTCAAAATAGATGTTACTTTAGCTGAAGGTGACTGCAAATCATATTTGATTGTGAAAAACGAATACGTCACCTATTCGAGCTATATTTCAGCCCTTCTTGGCAAGGCTCCTCTCCAGGCTCAAGCTGAAAAATGATAAATCAGCTACATTATAGAGTTATATTTTGGCCCGTCCTGCAAGAGTCCTCTTCAGGCTCAACCTGTAATAAAATGTAGCTAACATATAGCCTACGTTCTGCACCACCAAATATGTCCATGAAGCATAGGGGAGCTTGGGGTTGACCCAGACACCAGTTTTCCTTTTGTAACTAGGTTTGCGGATTTACACAGTTTTTGTTGTCAAACATGTAGATGTAATTTTTTTTCTGCATCATGTTTTCAAGTAGCCTAAAGATTTTTGTTCTGTTTTTCAGTAAATCCAAGCCAACCCCGTACCCATGTGGTTGATTTGGACAGGCCCCTGGGTGGTTTGGACAATATTTTCTATGTACTGTTTTTTACTCAACTTAGTTTAAATCTGTAAAGTAGTGGAAAAATTAATACTGCAGCTCAAAAGTAAACATAAAACTGAAGAAAAATGTTTCAAGACCAACAGATATTGTAGAAGCCTAGGTTGCGTTAAAATGAAAATCCTTTATTTCTTCCTTTATTGTTAGCAAGTTCTACTAGCCAATTTCTTTGGTTTGGCCATGTATTTTTAGCGGATTTTTTTTGGATTTGATAACTAATTCTTTTAACAAATTACACAATAACGAGTCTGATAATATCTTTTTGTATTTTTCTAACTCAGTTTCTGTTTTTTCTGGGGTATCAGTAAGCAAAGAGTCCCCAAATCAACCCCTTCAAAACTCTCTGTACCAACCCCACCCTGACTGAA
Organism: Branchinecta lynchi; assembly: GCA_023053575.1. Lineage (NCBI taxonomy): Eukaryota > Metazoa > Arthropoda > Branchiopoda > Anostraca > Branchinectidae > Branchinecta > Branchinecta lynchi. The sequence continues at coordinate 795,067 of JAKZAP010000005.1, forward strand.
ATAACAAAATGGCGTGCCAAAGAAAAAAACAAATGGTCATCTCGAAAATACTATCCAGGCTGTTAACCCCGATCACTAAGCTATAAATTACCATTTAATTGCCTTCCAGTTACCACTAACCTTTTGAATTCAGCTTTCTAAGCTACCATGAGCAAAAAATGTTACAACAAGAAAACCATTTTTTCAACTTCTTTTCGAAACCAGAAAAGCAAAGACCATGAAACTTTGATACAAAGGTTGATCATTAGGAGTCAGATGTTCTGAATTTTTTTCAGATTTTTAGTGACAACTTCTTGTTTCACAGGTGTCCAGACCAACCCCATGTCCGATTCAACCCTGAGCTCCCCTACCTCTACTGTACTAAAGTAGTACAAGTAGTACAGTAATAATACTATAATTGTTAGGACTTGGCCAGAAATTCTGGCCAAAACCCAGGCCACAAATTTATGGTACTATATCAGTATCCAACCTCAGACAATTTCAAATTTCCGGAACGGTCTGTCCTTTATAGAGATCTATCTGGCTTAAAAAGAACAAAAAAACATGAAATAATTATTACATGGAAACTTATACACTGGTTCACATCAGGTACACATGCTGGATGAGTAAACTCTTCCTCAGTTTCTCAAATTAATATTTTCATACAGAATCTCCTCATTCTCACCTGAGCTTGAATTCCTTGCCGCGATTTACAAAATGATGAAAAAGATATAGTTATCAAAGTCACTAACCAGAAATTGGTTTTTCTGTAGGTTGAGAACAAAGAAAAAGTAAATGCCTAATTTGGATACATTGGGACTCATAAATTTTGAAATAGCCCGGTTTGGTTCCCAACTGTCAGGCATGCACAGAAATCTCAGTTCGACATTCTTAGAGCTAGTTTCGAGGTTGCATAATTCGAGGTCAATGACCCCCTCGTAGTAGGCGGAGGTGTTACTAGCCAAATTGTTTGAATGGCGAAGTATTTGCAGAGTGACTGGTCATTTTTACCAACTCTTTTGACTGTTTTAATGAAAAAATACTGTTATTAGGAAAATTCAACTGCTTTTCAGCAAAATCGACTGTTTTTCAGAAGAATCGAAGGTTTTTGAGAAAAAATTGACTTTTATTAGCCTAAACCAGCATTTGGAATGACATAAAAAAATGAGTTGTTTGTGGGAGACAGACATGACATATACCTACTGTATAGTAGAGGTATGTTACTTCGAATGTCCCTAGCTTTTAATGTAGTCAAAAGATATGAAGAAATCAAAACTTTTTTGTTGATAAATTTTGGCTTACAGCAAAGAGTGCAAATGATCATTTGAGTAATCTTTTGCCATATTTTGGTTCAGTTGCTTTTCCGGTTTAACAGCAACTGTGAAGTACTGTATTTAAAGTAGGCTATAGTGTATCAACAGTTCCGCGTTACATTTCTTACTCTCCAAAGTCCCAACAGAAGTAAAAGAAGATTTTATGTTAGTAATTGTACTGCCAGTATGTTTTCATTATTTATCCAAGTAGAAAAGTAGGCTGAAACACTGGGCCCTTATGTCAAGTTATATTGAGGTATTACCATCATCAGCAAAACCAAGGTGGTCCAAAATTTAGAGAAGAGGCATACCTCTACTTTAGTTCATGTAGCCAATACGAAAGATGTGGGGGGCGGGGGCTTTTGAGCAAAGAAAATGCTGTTGTGCTGTTCTAGCCACACTCCTAAAGAACCAAACAAAACTTCTTGAAATGCCTGATTTTCGGAGAAGCTAGGGTACTAGAGGCTATGAGCGTGTTCCAACCTACTTATCACAGGTACTATGCGTGGCTTCTGGCCTCTTGGTGCCATGGGCTGTTCAGACCAACCATGTGACTGAAATCGTTGTTGCCACACTAACTACGCTTCCGAGCGTGGTTCATTCATTTATTCATTCATTTATTTTTGAAAAGAATAGGTCTTTGCCGTGGCCCAGTGTGCTTGCCGATTTTGTGTTGAGGTAGAAGAGAGTGTATGCCATCTGCTGACGGATTGTCGGGGGGTGAAGGAAATTAGAGATAGTTTTTTTGGTGGGGTACCCATACTATTTCCTGGTATTATGGAGTCGACGAATCGTCTGGTAATCCGCTCTGTATCTGAATCTTTTAAGTGTATACTGGAAGTTTAGATTGGAGGTTATTGGGTTAGTAGTAGAAGGGTAAAAAGGAGTAATCTTATTGTATTTAATATTGAAGGTCAATTTTGTTAGTTAAGTGCGAGAATGAATGCAGATGTATGGCCCTTTGTTAGCTTTAATAAATTATTAATTATTATTATAACACAAAGGCAAATAAGGCAAGAAACAAGACCCCTTGAAACTGTCTTGTTGGGGAGGGTTTTGGGAGTTTCGCTTACTCGAATTGAGTTCGGATAAGCAAATAGTTACTATTAGCTACTAATTCAAGAAGGTTGTAATGGCCAGTGTAGTAACTTTTCGAGAGGTTGGAACGGAAACAGTAACTAATAGTAACTATTGTTAGTTGGGCGGAACACGCTGTGTGCTGGGGCTATGCCAAGTTTAAGATAAACCAAGGTTTTGCACAATAGAGCAGCAGTAGAGGTATGCTTCTTTGGATGCTGTATCATGGGGCGGGTGTGCTAGAAGTCGAACAAGTAGTAGCTCCTAAGGCTATTGAGTGGTTAAATATTCATTCAGCCCAAGATGACTGCGGACCATGTGTGCAAAACGAATATGTCAGCTGAATTATATTAGGTAGCAAGGACCCTTGCCAAGAAGGGCCGAAATATAAGGTGTAGTCTCGCCGTTCGCCGAGGAGTCCTCGGGGAATCATGGGGAAAGGCGAGAGTAGAGGGAGTCACTCCACACGGACTCCGCGTACGGAAAACAGTGAGAAGATGGGGAATGCTTCCGAAATGGATTTTGTTTGAAAAAAAAATGCAGTTATAAAATTAGTCTGGATCCACTTTGTTTTTGTTTTCTTTATTGTGATTGTTTTTAATTAACTTTACATTGCACAACACAAGCAAAAATTGATTCCCCTACGAATCTGAAAGGGAGTCCTTGTTTGATCATGTTGATGATATTCGGAGCATTCCCCGTCCGTGGGGACTCGCGAGAATACGGGGAGTGAGTCCCTGGGATAAGCAAAAATGCCGGGACTCTTCAAAGGAGTCCTCAGGGAACGGCGAGAATATGCCTTGTAGCTCTAATAAAGTTCAGCATTTTCCATGTAACGAAGAATCGCTTCTTCCAAAGTTAAATATCAATCCCAAGTACCTTAATTAAAGGAAATAGTAATTTATTTGCTGTAATCAGCATGATTTTGACACAATAGAGCAGCAGTAGAGATATGCTTGTTTGGGTGTTTGATCATGGTGCAGAGAATTGTTGCTTCTTTTTTAATTTCACTTCTGTTGCAGAAAATCGAAGAGCAATGAATGTTGGATATGATGCTAAGCCAGGGACATCTAAGTATTCTGTCGCAAATGTTCCCTATGAAGACACGGTTGCAATACCTTTGCAAATACAAAGGCTTGAGAAGTTACTTGTCCTACACCCATATCTGAACTACTGTGAACAGCTTTTCAGAAGCTGTAAAGAGTGAGTATTTGAATTTTTTGCTTCATTTATGTTATTGTGAGTATAGATGAAAGAGAGACTTTTTCAACTCAACTCAATCGAATATTCGCAAAATTTGGAGGCCTCTCGAAATTTTGCAGAAAACTGAAATATTTCGCAAAACTGAAAAATAGAAAAACATGGCGAATTTTTGCAAGAAAAAGGAAATTTTCGCTGCAATTTCCGGTATATTTGCCCCCCCCCCCCCCCCCCCCCTACTACTCAGTCATATCAGGAGGGAACAAAGTCAAAGCTTCCAGTTTGGGCCAATTAGAGTGTTATTTGGAGACGAGTGATGGTCACGATGAAAAAAAGAAAGGGGTATTATTTGTGGTTGGAAGTTATATTTCCTTTGATTAGCGGGTTGGAAAAAACGGGATCGGCATGGACCGTGACTTCATATCTGAAACCGTAAATTCTTATTGGTCTTGGAAGTTAGATTCTTCTGTCGATTGGACTCGATGAACATTTGCGTTTAATCAGAAATAATCTACCCTAAATGCAGGCCCGTATCCAGGAATTTATTTCGGGGGGGGGGGGGGGGGGGGAGGGGGGATGCCTTTTGGGGGGGGGGGTTGCCTGGGGATGGGACAAAAAAGACGTAGATCAGAGGGAAAAGCCTATACAAATGACTATTTTTGTGTGTTTCGGGGGGTGCCAACCCCCTAACCCCCCCCCCCCCCCCCCCCCCCTCCGCCCCTGGATACGGCCTTGCCTAGATGCTTGGCCTAATCAGAAGGGTTTCTTACTTCTGAGGTTATACATGAATGTGATGCATGTGAAATTTTATGTATATTCTTTTTAAATCGAAAGTCCACTTTGACAGTCAATAAGGTAAGAAGCGGAAAGGTAATGAACAAGGGAAATATTTATACGCAAAACAGCGGACCACTCTCGATTTCAATAAAAGGGACTACTAGACTAGATCTGTTCGATATTCTTAATGGGGGACTGCGGGACTCGAAACTCACTCGTTCAGTGCATTTGGCAATGTCTTCAAATAGAAAATTCCATGTAAAAAATTATCTCTCGGCATTGTCAAAAGCTTGAAACTCACTTGAGCTGGCTTATCCGTTTTGCACCGCCAAATATAGTTTACGGCGATTGAAAAAAAAATAAATATATGCGAGTGGACAAAGTTTTCCCAAACAATTTTGTCATCTTGACATCAGTGCAAATCATCTCATGTGCATTTCTGACAACGTAAAAACCCTTTCTTATTCTGAAAATGTTGCATTTCTGACAACGTAAAAACCCTTTCTTATTCTGGACATGCTTCTGGTTGGTGATACGGGTGAGAGAGGACGATAAGAATTATTCCTCAATTGTTGTCTGACACATGCAGATTTGTAGAAACAAAACACTCTGGCTCATCATCTTATTTATCAGTTTTTTTTTTCAGCGAATATTCGTAATTTTCGCAAGATAAAAGTGATTTGTTGAAGTTTTACAATTATAGTTGTGAGTCACTAGCCAATCCAGTACAATGAACTTCTGGCTCCTGTGCTCCGACCCTTCGGAACCGTTTCGGCCTGGGGCAGGTTGCTCTTCGTGGGTCGGTTACACAGCGCCTATGTAATACGACAGCCTATGTAATATTTATGCTATGAGACGAGCAGAGAGCACGTTGTTGGTTTGTAGCCTACACTTTTCATAAAATCTGTTCAACCCTACTATACCTGCAGTAACTACAAGCTAGGTTCTTTTCAACCAATCAAATTTATTTCCAAATAGCTCAAAGCTAGAAGAGTAATAAAATATTTACGAATTACACAAAAACGAAACAATTTAACTAACACATTTAAAAGATATGACCAGAAATAAATGATGGGATGAATCTACGTAAAAATTGGGCAGAAGAATTAGCAGGACATGGAGAAAACTGGTTGCCAGTGTTTCTCTCGGACTGACATACGGACGATTGGAGGGGACGGGGGAATAGATCTGGGGACAACACACTATCTTTGCTCCAATTTTTTTTTAAAGAGTATTTCTGCTGTCAGTTAATTCAGAAATGTTCAGTTTTAAGATTTTTCAACCTGTATATCTCTTTATAGATGTTGGAACGACAATGGTAGTCTTTAGTTACTGTTGGTACGAGTGTATTTGACGATGCAAAACGGATAAGTCGGCTACATTTTATTAGAGCTATATTTCGAAATTTAGAAATATAGCTCTGGGCTGAAAAATAGCTCTGATAAAAATGTAGCTGACTTATCCGTTTTGCACCGAGATATGATTCGCAGTCAGCTTCGGCAGAAGGACCATGTATGTTGATAAGGGGTTAAGATAGCCATAGAGGTGTCACCTACAGATTATATTTTCTTGTTCTAGGCTGTCAGATCATAACTATGTCAAAGTTGAGCCTGAATCTGCTGCTTCACAGCCAAGCATTGTGGAGGCAAAAGCAGAAGAAAAAGCTCAGGAAGGTTGGTATTATCTGTCAGTTATATCCTTGAGCGTGTTCCACCCTACATACCGTAGTTACTACGCATGAAGTCACGAATTCTGGCTTTTTACGCGTCAAGACTGGAACGATTTTTGGGATCCCAAAACGTAAGTGGAGGGATACCTATGACATCGCAAAAGTTGTCCGTCTGTCCGTCCGTCCGTCTGTAAGCACGATAACTCTCGAAGGGAATGAGATATTTTGATGAAACTTGGTGTGAGGGTTCGTTGGGTCGTCGGACCAGTCAAGTTCGTAGATGGGCTTTGTAGCTCTACATTTAGGGGTGGGGGAGGGGATTCAAATTAAGGGACAAACAAAATGTTTTGAAACAGCTAATGTGATAGTCGATTATGGGGTAAGAAGACATGCTGAACACGATGGTGAAAACCATTTTGTCATCGGACAAGTAGTTCGCCCGGAATCCGGCCAAAACCGGAAAGTTTGTTGAAAGTAAAAGTTTTATTTGAAGTTGATTAGATGTTCGATTTAGGGGTAGGAAGACATGCTGAAGACGATGGTGAAAACTATTTCTCGACGGACAAGTATTTCGCCCGGAATTCGGCCCAAACCGGAAAGTTTGTTGAAAGTAAAAGTTTTATTTGAAGTTGATTAGATGTTCGATTTAGAGGTAGGAAGACATGCTGAAGACGATGGTGAAAACTATTTTCTCGACGGACAAGTATTTCGACCGGAATCCTGCCCAAACCGGAAAGTTTGTCAAAATTAAAAGTTTTATTTGGAGCTGATTAGATGTTCGATTTAGGGCAAGAAGACATGCTGAACACTTATGTGAAAACAAGTTTCTACCCGGACATGTATAGTTCGTCCGGAATCCGGCCAAAACCGGAAAACTGTTGGAAGTAAGTTTTATTTCTAGTTGATTAGATAAGCGATTTAGGGGTAAGAAGAGATGCTGAGTCCCTGTATGACAATCATATTTTACCCGGACATATAGTTCGACCGGAATCCGGCTGGAATCGGAAAATTTGTTATAAGCTAAATTTCTATTTGAAGTTGATTAGATGTTCATTACTGGGGAAAGAAGATACCCTGATTTCGTGTTTGAGCTTTCTTTTTTCGCCGGACAAGTAGTTCTGGAGTTCGGCCGGAACCGGAAAATTAGCAGAAGTGGCAGGAAGTTTTCGTCAAAACAGATATGATAGGGGTAAACACACATGCTGAATCCAAATCTGAACTTGGTTTTCTCAGGTGATTAGCTATTTTGCCTTAATCTGTTTCTGAATTTTAATTGTAAAAATGTTCAAGGAGTCTGGCGAAGACTGGATCTGGCTAAGACAAGACCCTTTTGTCTGGATCAGATATTGAATTTTTGGGATCCCATCGAAACCTTTGGTCTTGTTCTATTTTCCAGTAGAATATCATGCAACGGGCAATCCGACCAATCACGTTACAGAAATGCGTAGTTACCACGCTTACTGTGCTCCCAAGTATGGTACGCAAAGAGTTACTATTAGTTACTATTACGAGAAGGTTGGAACGGGCAGCGTAATAACTTTTTACGAGGTTGGAATGAAAATAGTAAGTAATAGTTACTATTGTTAGATTAGTGTAACACGCTCCTTCTCGCTTTTGATTGACCAGCTAATACAATAATATTGTCGCTTGAGGCACTACTGTATCCGTAGCAAGATGTGTGTTTGCGAGCGGCTGTTTTTGGGATCCCAAAACGTAAGTGGAGGGATACCTATGACATCGCAAAAGTTGTCCGTCTGTCCGTCCGTCTGTAAGCACGATAACTCTCGAAGGGAATGAGATATTTTGATGAAACTTGGTGTGAGGGTTCGTTGGGTCGTCGGACCAGTCAAGTTCGTAGATGGGCTTTGTAGCTCTACAGTTAGGGGTGGGGGAGGGGATTCAAATTAAGGGACAAACAAAATATTTTGAAACAGCTAATGTGATAGTCGATTATGGGGTAAGAAGACATGCTGAACACGATGGTGAAAACCATTTTGTCATCAGACAAGTAGTTCGCCCGGAATCCGACCAAAACCGGAAAGTTTGTTGAAAGTAAAAGTTTTATTTGAAGTTGATTAGATGTTCGATTTAGGGGTAGGAAGACATGCTGAAGACGATGGTGAAAATTATTTTCTCGACGGACAAGTATTTCGCCCGGAATCCGGCCCAAACCGGAAAGTTTGTTGAAAGTAAAAGTTTTATTTGAAATTGATTAGATGTTCGATTTAGGGGTAGGGAGACATGCTGAAGACGATGGTGAAAACTATTTTCTCGACGGACAAGTATTTCGCCCGGAATCCGGCCCAAACCGGAAAGTTTGTTGAAAGTAAAAGTTTTATTTGAAGTTGATTAAATGTTCGATTTAGAGGTAGGAAGACATGCTGAAGACGATGGTGAAAACTATTTTCTCGACGGACAAGTATTTCGACCGGAATCCGGCCCAAACCGGAAAGTTTGTCAAAATTAAAAGTTTTATTTGGAGTTGATTAGATGTTCGATTTAGGGCGAGAAGACATGCTGAACACTTAGGTGAAAACAAGTTTCTACCCGGACATGTAGTTCGTCCGGAATCCGGCCAAAACCGGAAAACTGTTGGAAGTCAAAGTTTTATTTCTAGTTGATTAGATAAGCGATTTAGGGGTAAGAAGAGATGCTGAGTCCCTGTATGACAATCGTATTTTACCCGGACATATAGTTCGACCGGAATCCGGCTGGAATCGGAAATTTTGTTATAAGCTAAATTTCTATTTGAAGTTGATTAGATGTTCATTACTGGGGAAAGAAGATACCCTGATTTCGTCTTTGAGCTTTCTTTTTTCGCCGGACAAGTAGTTCTGGAGTTCGGCCGGAACCGGGAAATTGGCAGAAGTGGCAGGAAGTTTTCGTCAAAACAGATATGACTTATAGGGGTAAACACACATGCTGAATCCAAATCTGAACTTGGTTTTCTCAGGTGATTAGCTATTTGGCCTTAATCTGTTTCTGAATTTTAATTGTAAAAATGTTCAAGGAGTCTGGCGAAGACTGGATCTGGCTAAGACAAGACCCAGTTGTCTGGATCAGATATTGAATTTTTGGGATCCCATCGAAACCTTTGGTCTTGTTTATTTCCGGAAAAGAAATAAATATAGAAGTTGAAAATATAGGTAAAGTTTTTATTTTTTATTTTTATAACAACGTTTATGTCCTGAATAGCTCGTATAATTACTCGCTAGCGTCGGATCGTCACACAGTTATTAACACGGCTAAAACCTAATAATCACTTCTCAGTAATTACAGTTCAGAATTAAAATTATTTACGGAATATGGTACAAATGACGAAAGATACCGGTCAGTAGAGTGGATATCGGGGTGAACAAGTGGTACAATTACGGGTTGCAGCGCGAAGCCTTGTTTCAGGTTGAGTCTGTTTTGGGATTCGTAATTTGGTAGGAGATATCTATGAAGATCAAAGGACAAGCATTTACGTCCAAAATCCATTGTCAACTTATGTCGTCTTTCGGACAGAGTGGAGAGACCAAGCCTGTCTAGACCAGCTTCATACGAAGTGTAGGTCGGGCCTAGCATCATCTCTCTTCTGAATCCCTTCAAGTCGTTCCGGTCCCTCTGACCATCATTAAGTCACGGTTGCCACACTGCACAAGAATATTCTACGCACGGACGGATATACGTACAATACAATGACCTCATAACTCTTGGTGAAAGACCAAACCTACGAATGATAGAATACGACTTAAGGAGTGGGACTGCCTTCTGGAGAATCATGTCAACGTGGGAATTCCACTTCCTTCCACTTCCAATCATTATCTAAAATAACGCCAGGAAGTTTTAAGCTATCTCTATATTCCAGACCCATGATTTCCATAACTGGAAGATCTCTCTTAAGGAAAGAAACTTTTAGTATAACTGACTGACAATTTAACATCAGCCAGGTCCTTCTTCATTATATCAAATATAGTTCAAAGTGTTAGCTCGGTCTGGATTGGAGGGATAGTTTGAAGTGTATAAAGACGACAGATTGTCAGCGAATTTGAAACGGTTAGAAACAGCTAGCAAAACTTTGTTAAAAACAATTAAAAATGTTAAAAGGTCCAAGCTTTGTCCCCTGGGGACTACCACAGAAAATGTCTAGAAAATCTGAAATATCACTTTTACTCAGCATTACGCACTGTTTACGTCCTGTTAAAAAACTAGCTAGCAATCGGACCAAAAACTAACGGGCTCCCATTTCTTTAGCTTCATTAATTGCCTCCTGGTGATCTAGACTATCAAAAGCTTTCACAATGTCGCTCAGCAATATTTCCGCGTATGCATTATCCCCTTCTAAATGCCTCATAACACCGTCAACTAGCCTAATCAAATAATGGGTGGTACTGCATCCAGGTCTAAATCCAAATTGTCTGGGTCAAGCTTTGCTTCAATATCTTCAAATAAATGCTCAAAAATTAAACTCTCAAAAACTTTAGACAGAACAGGCGTTTTTGAAATCGGTCGAAGATCACTAATAGATTTAACGTTTGTACATTTGGATATAGGTGTAATAAAAGCATTTTTAAAACAATCTGGAAAAATTTCATCCTAAAAACACTGATTAAAATGTGTTGCTCTTACAGTTACAGCCTAAGAAGAAGAACTATGTACTCTGCTGTTTCCTTTCTGACGGATTGAAATGAGAATGTTTATGTTTGCTAGTCTGTGAACCAGATTATTTTTTCTGTTGATAGAGCTCCACTAAGCAACATCAGTTTTGCAATACAGTTCAAATACAGGAAAAATTGAGTCTCCAATATGTACCAAATGCGGAGTAGATGAAGAGACAAATACTCACTTTGTTCAAGAGTGCACAGCATGGGCAAAGCTAAGTCTGGAAGCTTTCCACTCTCCGAAGGTTGATTTCCACGAGGTATGAGAAAAGCCAGAGTAAAGGAACTGTCCAGGTACCCTTTAGTTGACAAGGAGGCTTGACAGGTTTTAAAGTACGAACGCGAGACTAAGCGGTAGAGAACGTGTCCGAAAGCTTTTTGGTGCTGTAAATGCTGCATTAATGCTGCATTTTCTTTTCTTTTTTTGTCCGAAAGTTGTTACCTTTTTTTCTTCTCTGACACTTCCAGAATACCAAAATTTAAGTCAGGAAGAAGAAGAAAAAAGAAGTAGCTCTATAAAGCTGACAAAATCGATGAGCTACTGATATCCAACCTTCTTATCTTTCCTTTCTTAGTTGGCCATGATCGCCAGTTGTCTTAAATTTGGTATTTTTGCCGAATTGTCAGTTGTCTTTTTGAATTTGTTAGTTTTGCCGCCGAAAACACTGAGAGAATCGCCGTACTCCTCAGTTTCTTCATGAAAATTTAGCATTCTTGCTGTCGATGACTTTTACGCTGAATTAATGCTGCATTAATTGAGCGAAAATTTAAGTCCGAAAGCAAAATGCTGCATAAAATGCTGAATTAATTCAGCATTTTCGTTCGTTTCGGAGTTTTCGGACACGTTCAGAATGAGTGATGTTTCTTATCAATTGTTTTGATAAAGTGATGTTTTCATCAGTTGTATTATAGAATGATGTTTCACCATACATTTTGAATTGGGGGATTGAAACAATGGGCCTGAGTTTCGGCTAGACTGTCTGGCCTACCCCACAGCATAAGTAAATAAATGAAAATAAATAATACCGCTACTGCAGAGTTTTTTTTTCTGCTGGCTAAGCAACATCAGTTTTGCAATACCGTTAGTTGGACCCCCTTTTTGGACACACTGAGTCCATAGAAATACCAGTTCATCGTTTTAATACCTTCAGCTTAGTCAGTTTTTTTTTCTTCAGAAAAGTTCCGTCTGCTGGCAGAAGAAAAACCTAAAGTGTACAACTTCGAGAAAGTTGGAAAGAACAGGAAGTGGTTGCAAGATCTGCTTCTGTCAAACAGCTCAGACGAGGAGTCCGGTGTGGAAGATGACGAAGTCGAATATATGAAAGAATGCCAACATATGCGTAGCATCTGCAAGCAAAAGTACCGGTCGAAACCAGAGGTGAGATGGCATAAATTCATTTAGAAATTCGGTAGCGTGGAAACATGTGAACGTTATGGAAAACTTCTTGCCTTCCGCTTTTCTAATTAAATTTGTCCTCTCTGTCTGTTTAGCAGAATGGCAACACTCGAGAAAAAAGGATCATAATCATTAGCTTTGGTACACAATTATGTTATAGGTGACGAGAATCTAAACCGAGTCGCTGATCAAGCAGGTTTTTATCTCTTGCCCACACCCAGTCGATTTTCAGGCGATGTCCGATGAGATCCCTGACAGTTTCCGATTGATGCAGAGGATACAACAGTTGTTTTTGAATGACCGGCCCCTAGCCTCAAATCATCCAAATTTAGGTGTTAAAGGACCTGTCTTACTTATAATACTAACCCAATCTACAATCACTCCAATTTCGTACTGTACATTTTAACCCATCCAACAAACCACGCTGATTCTATGTTTTGCTACCCTCGATGTGTGTACGAGAAGTTTTTCCATCGGAAAAATCGGTTATATATAAATTGTTTCCCTGTTTTCGCTATAAGTCAACGGTTCTCGAAAAGGCTTAACAAATCATGGGCTATTTGTTGAAAGCACCGCTTAGTTTTAAAGTATTCAAGTACTGGAAGTTGATGAGTAAATAGTGCGAGGGGTCCTTTAAATTACCGTTGGAAATATAAGCAGTCTGACAGTAAAATCGCTTAACACTCGCTACTACTATTTGATGAAACTCTCTTACGACGTTATTGATGGCTTTATTGATGGCAGGCCTGTAATAGCTTTAATACTCCTAAAGCTTACGTAGGTTCTTTAGGACTTCCTGGTGAAAGAGGAGGGCATTGCAGCTTTGTACACAAGTAGTCAATGCAAAACGCTTGTCAGATTTGTTTGTCGATTCTGCCTTAAATTCGGCATAGTTCTCCTTCACATTAAAGGAGCTAAAGTTATGGACTTGCTCCAGTTCTACAAATTTGTTCTTTATTATTTTGAACAGAAGTTCTTTAAAGAATATGTGAACAGTTTCCACCAAAGTTGTTTTGTCAAATTTCTTCGAGGCTCAGTTCCGCGTTTTGCTCAGCGTGTCATCAGTGACTGACCACCAGAGCAAAATAACACTATGCAGTAGCGCTAAGACTTGATGAAATTGACACACACTCGAATAGCAGCGATACTAGCACCGCTAGCGATTGAGAACATCCCTACTGAAATTCATTTAGTAGTTCACCAACCCTGGCTCCGATAATTTAAATTCTGAACTTTGCAAAAAAAACTGCCTCCATTGTTTCCTTGGTGTGTGCATACCGCACCTTTGCTTTACTAGAAATTTCTGAACCCGCAAGTTTATCTTGCTTTAAATACCGCAAGCGTAGTTGGTAGCGCTACGAGTATGGCCCGTCTGCAAAGCATGGAAAGCATAGGTCTTGGCGCTACTCCTTAGTGTTATTTTGCTCTGCTCACTACTCAGAAAACAGGCTGGTTCTTTAAAGTGGTCGGTGAGTTAATCGTGAAAATGATGACTGTTACTTACCAGAGATGATATTGTGAAAACGATTACAGTTACTGGAAAAGTATCACGACTACTGCCTTACCTTAAATTGCACTTCCGAGCAAACTAAGATGTGAATCCTGATGCGATGCTCCTACGGGTGATGATTCTGGTAATTGGTTTCGTCTATTTCGTGGTACTGGATTCCGGCGCATCCCAGTACGTCTTCCAGGGTTTTGTTTCTCATTCAGTGTCCACAGACCGTTTAAAGGCATCTACGGTCTTGGATGTAACATACCTTTCTGACAGATTGTTCCAAAGTGAGATGACTCGGTTCAAGAAGTGACTCCGGTTCTTGTTTTCAAGAATGGCTTGTCTAGACGAGCTGAGGAAGAGTATCGTTGCTGAATAGGTTAAATGCCTGGATTACGTCTCCTCGTTTTCTTCGGTAGACGCGTGTCGAGAGACCAGCGGTACTGTTGCCAGTCTTCAGCAGACTAGCTGTACATTTCAATCTGTCATTGTGTTAACGACGTTTATGTTCTTTCAGTTCTTCTCACAGTTCAAGCACTACGGTGCAGGGCTGTTATCCGCCTACGACAGATATACGGAACCCAGTGAGGAGCGAGTTCCAGCGTTAGCCAGCTCCCCTATTAAGGAGCATGTTCCCATCTGCCCTCCCACTCCTACCCAGAAGCCTGAGAAGTCGTCTCGGAAACAGCACCTCCAACCAAGGCAGTTGGTAAGTTTTCTTGTGTCATGTAAGGGCATAGCTCTACAGTTGTGTATTTGGCATTTCGGCTAAGGGTGTGGGGCGGGGGGGGGGGGGGGGGAGGGGGGGGGGCTGCAAAGTCGTTAAGTCTTAGAAAACAGAAATTTCACGAGATTTTTCGTGTGGTTTTGCGGTATCCTCCACCGCTGCAAACCCCTTCGTACATGAGTGGTGCTTCGGAAAGTTTGACACATAGATCCGATGCACTCTGTATCCGGTGTACTGTATATCTGTGTATACTTTGTCCGTATATCCGGTGTACTAGCCGAGATACGGCTGACGACATCTGCGGTGCTTCATGCAACGGCCATTTTTGGCTTTTAAGAAGTTTATAACCCGGCTAGAGTTTGTTAAGCCCTCCTGATATACCAAGGACCCACGTCCTTATGAACGGTATATAAAAAAAAATATAAAGTTCGCAAACATCAGACGTCAATTAAATGTATCAAATGTGCTGTCTTGCCAAAGAAAAGAGAAACCTTGCTTACCCTCGGGTTTTAGCGCACTCTTACCAAAATTTTTCTTTCATATTTGACACAACAAAACGGATACGTCAGCTCCATTTTCTAGCTGACGAAGCACCCTTGCTATAAAGGGCCAACATATAAAGTGTAACATATATATAAAGTCTAATAAAGTGTAGCTGACGTATCCGTTTTGTTGTGTCGAACATGATTCGCAGTCAGCTCGGGCCAGTGATACAGAAATCCTCAAATTTTGGACATGGTGCTCCACGTTAGGGCACCATGCCCAGCAGTAGGGGCATGGTACCACCATAAAAATACGTGTTGAACTTAGAATCTGAAATGAAAATAGAGTTTTTGGGGGTACCATGCCCATACGTTGGAGCACCATGCCCAAAAATTGGGAATTTGTGTATGACTGGCTTGGGCTGAAGGAATATTTATTTTACTTTCATACTTGAGATTTCGAAAGGTGTGGGGGGGGGGGGGGTAGTGCTGTTTGTGCCTAGCTCTTTGCGGCAGCTGGGACTGTCATAGCTGCTCTTCGTGTTGCTTAACGGTAGGGTTTACCTTTTTATTTTACTGAGAGGCTATGACGGAATTATCTTGAATTTTGGAACATCACGCTTCATAAGCTGCAGCTTCAGATGAAAGGTAATACGTTTTTAAACCTAAATATACTTCAGAGGCAATGTCACCTGCTATTGCGTGTTCATGTCTGGCACAGCGCTCTTTAGCGACTTTTATCCAGAGCGGCTCTTCCGCCTGGCAGTTTTTCTCTTTTTCTATGTAAGTAAGTATGTAATTTATTTATAACCCGCCATTTTGAAAAAGCGGGGTCAATGAAAGAAAATAAATAAAACACGTAAAGATACAGGAAGAGACTTAATTTTCAATCTTTGGCCAGGAAGCCGTGGATAAGGCCTTGCGCTGGTTTAGCCCTGTTGTCCATGATCTTTGATAGTGACGAGGAAACATCCAAAAGAGTAACACTTGCATCTTGAATTTTCTACTTCTCCTTCAATGTATGGCTACGACATAATTTCGACAAGTGGAGCAGGAGGTGAGGGCTCAGATGAATGTGGTCAGGCCAACATCCTAAAACGAAGCTGTAGGTCCTAGTTAGGACCTCTAGTCTGAAATCGATACTTGTACAGTAGAGGTATGCTTATGTGAACACTTTTTTAACTGTTCCACTACCTTGGCTTTCTTACTTGCATATAAAAAAGTAAAATGGAAAAGAAAAATAACAAAACTTGATATCAGCAAACAGCCAATTATTTCAGGGTTCTGGCACAAACTTGAAGCAGAAATTCAATTAACTTTCTTTGATTTTGAATTTATTAAAAAGGTCCTTCCTCTTTTGAAGGCATGTGACGGTTCAAGGTTCAAGGGTTCAAGGTTTATTATTTACAACAAAACAAAATAACTAAATATCAGGAAGTTACCCGGCAGAGAGGGACTCAACAAATGCTCGGGCAACATACAAAGAAGAGAAGAAAATTCAACCAATAACAGATTAAGAGCGCGCCTATATCATAACAGCGTGAACAACAAGAAGAAAGAAAAACATGAAAAACAATAAGAGATTATAAAGCAACTTACCACGTCAGATCGAAGACTCAATAACCATCAAAATATAAAAAATATATAACCATGGGCAAAGAATCAGAGAATCAGGACTGAACAAACCAGAGGCCAAACCACCTTCTCCAACACTCCTCATTAATACAAATCCAACAATTTAGTTTTAAACCTTTTTTTTAGTAAAGGAAGAGAAAGGCGAACAATATCTTTATCTTCTAATAAATTATAAAGTTTAACTAAACAATTACGCAAACTAAATCTGGATCGTTCACATCTGATCAGAGGTTGACGAGGATCCGAACCAAAACGAGTAGCATAGTGGTGGTCATAAGCGGTGGGGAGCAGCTCGCAGGAATACAAAATCGAAGGCAGTCTATTTTTTTCGGACTGCCATCTTCTCCATTGAAGGTGCGTTCCTCGCGGCAAACTTTTCAGATTAAAAAAAGCCAGGTGTCAGCTGAGTCAGTTTCATAGATGAATTACCAGAATATTCAAAAAGCGACAAAAGCGTGAGTGATTATTACTAGTGTTTTTAGGAAAACACGCCTGGTTTGGGTTTTAGTTTTTTCTTCGGCGGTTGTTCACTGTTAGCAGACGTTCACATAAGCATACCTCTACAGTACGAGAATAGGCCTATAGGACATTGCGTTGTTTTAACTACTGCAATGTTTGTTTTCAGATGGACAAAGAGCCCCCTAAACCACAGATTGACGACAGATGGAAGAACAATAATCCTGTTGCAAAAGCATTGAATAGCTTTTCGCCTGGAGGCGTGGGCTTCAAGCCGGGCATATCATCTGTGCCGGAACCTGGGCCGAAGAAACGTGGAAGAAAACGGAAAGAATTGTCAGATGACGTGGAGTCCCTGGGAATACAAAGGTATGCCGTGATCCCACTAAATACCATGGTGAATAATCCAAAAATAAAAATCAACAGAGAACTTACATCGAGCGTGTTCCATCCTACTTACTGTAGTTACTACGCATGACGTCACGTATTCTGGCTTTTTGCCGTCAAGGCTGGAACGATTTTTCTATTTTCCAGCAGGATCTCACGCCAGGGGCGAATCCGACCAATCACGTTCCAGAGATGCGTAGTTACTACGCTTTACCACGCTCCCGAGCATGGTAAGCAAATAGTAACTATTAGTTACTATTCCGACAAGGTTGGAACGGTCAGCGTAGTAACTTTTCGTGAGGATGGAACGGAAATAGTAACTAATAGTAAGTATTGTTACAAGGGTGGAACACGCTCATCATCTTGTAAAACCTGGAATAACGGTGCCAGATTCTTGATAATTGCAAAAGGTCTACTACTGAGAGCGTGTTCCACCCTTCTAACAATAGTTACTATTAGTTACTATTTTCGTTCCACCCTCACGAAAAGTTACTACGCTGACCGTTCCAACCTTGTCGGAATAGTTACTATTAGGTACTATTTCCGTTCCATCCTCACGAAAAGTTACTACGCTGACCGTTCCAACCTTGTCGGAATAGTAACTAATAGTTACTATTTGCTTACCATGCTCGGGAGCGTGGTAAGCGTAGTAACTACGCATCTCTGGAACGTGATTGGTCGGATTCGCCCCTGGCGTGAGATCCGGCTGGAAAATAGAAAAATCGTTCCAGCCTTGACGGCAAAAAACCAGAATTCGTGACGTCATGCGTAGTAACTACGGTAAGTAGGATGGAACACGCTCTGAATAGCCGGATCTGCCAGTTTCCATCATGAGTTGATGTGTTTTTTAACTTCATTCTTAGTTCTCGGAGTTCTTGGCAGCGTGTCATGAAAAGTTTCATACTCTCCTCTAAAATTCCACACATAGGACAATAGTAAAGACCACCCTTAGCATGCTTCCATTCTAAATTCCTTCCTTCATAATTTTTGTTTTCATCCGACCGACAATTCATTTCGCATTGTAGAACATCACTTTGCCCGATGACAGGTGGTTCAAATGCTTCCTCTTTTATGTCAGATTTCTTTCTTTAATTGCCACTGTGGTAAAAAAATAAAATAAAACAGCCGCCTCACTTTCATTAGTTTTCTTTATTTTCAGCTTCCGCTGCCGTGGTAATTCGTTTCCCGCAGTGCTATGCGATCGTCACAAAGTGATGTCGTCATTTTGATTCATTGTTTTTATGGCACTTGCCTTCCGGTCGAATCACCGTTGTTGCTCAGATAGACAAAATGGCCAGCATGCCACCAGGTACCTAAGCTAGGACAAAAGATCCAGGATACTCTTCCATTACAGAGAAATATTCCTAGTTCAGCACAACAGCTGCGAAAAATGTTGTCTATCTGGATAGTCGGGTATTTTATCCCCGTGGGTATTTCTCGAACTATCTGACTCTCAGTCAAGAGCGCATCAAAAATCTCTTATTGACAAGCCACCTGTATGGCTAGTCATTACAGGAAATTTATGGGTCCCTGATTAGACATAGTATAGTGTGACACCAATAGACATCCCTGTTGATTCAGTCAAAGCGTTCCCAGATAAGCTTGTTAAACCCTTTACAAATATTTTCAATACTATTTCTTCAACTTCAGAGTTCCCAGCTATTTGGAAAGTTAACTATGTAACACCAATACCCAAAAAAGATGCAAAAATTAATTTTAACGGAGTGCACCCCATTTCCCTAACCCCAATCTTCAGTAAAGTGTATGAAAGTTTTGTTGCTGAATGGTTAAAAAAATAATTTTTTCTGCTTCTGGATCCAAAACAGTTTGGAAATCGACCTAAAACGTCAACCAGCCATTATATGGTATTAAAAACATTGATGAACCCTCCAAATGGATCAGTTTAATCGCAATTGATTTTAAAAAAGGTTTTGACCTTATAAACCTTTAATATTCTAATTGATAAACTGTTGAATGAATTTAATGTTAAAGTTCAGTGGGCACATCAAACTACCCCAATCCCACTCTGTAACAACCTAGGAACAAATATTACCCCCTAGATCAGCAACTTGTTCAACAGTTTCCTCTCTGTGATATTTCAAAGCGTAATTTTTTGGGCCAGTACATGCACAATTTACTATCTTGGACATATATAAAAGTGGTGTTTCTTATAATACCTTTGTAGATCTTTATTTTATGCTTAGATCAGCTTGTATAATTAAGATTTGGATAGGTTATTTGTTTTTGAATGATTTTTTTAGCTATGTTTTTTTTTATAAGCTTATTGCATATTCTGGTACATTTTATAAAGCAAGTTAATCAAGCTTCACAACACTATTCCACAAAGAAAAGCTTTTAATAGGCACTTTAAGCTATGGAACTTCTGATGAAACACTAGAACAATCAGGTAAACTGCATCTGCGGCTTGGGTTTGGTGACATCTCAAATATATCCTTTCCTATCAAGCATTGCTGGCTGTTTTTGAATTTCCTGCCACGATATCCCAGCTGCTAAGATTTGGATCGCCGAAATGCTAGAGAGGTGAAGACAAGGGATAACAAGAAAACGGCCGATTTTCGTAGCGCCTTCTAAAGGAAGTCGGAAATGTTTATTTGTGAAGCATTTAATACAAAGTAAAGCATTAGAAGTGTCCATTGTGCTTTAACCCCAATATTGTAAAAATTATTGTAGGATTTTTTAGTGATAGGTCCCAAATTCTAAAATATATTAATAATTTGTCGGACCCACAGGCGGTTTTCTGCGATGTGCCAGAGGGAACAATTTTAGGTCCGCTACTTTTTGTGGCACTTGAGCTTACTCAAGTGCCATATAGCGATTGTAATTTCTGTCCGTCAGTCGGTCTGTCGGTCCCGGTTTTGCTAGTTCGGGCACTTCCAGATAAGCTAGGACGATGAAACTTGGCAGGCATATCAGGAACTGGACCAGATTAAATTAGAAATGGTCGATTCCCCGATCCGACCATCTGGAGGGGAGTGGAGGGAGGGAGAATCCGGAAAAAATAGGAAAAATGAGATATTTTTAGCTTACGAACGGGTGATCGGATCTTAATGAAACTTGATATGTGGAAGGACTTCGTGTCTCAGACCCTCCATTTTAAATCCAGACCGGATCCGGTGACATTGGGGGGAGTTGGAGGGGGAAACCGGAAATCTTGGAAAACACTTAGAGTGGAGGGATCCGGATGAAACTTGGTGGAAAGTACAAGCAAAAGTCCTAGATACGTGACTGATATAACCGGAACGGATCCGCTCACTTTGGGGGAGTTGGGGGGGGGGGGAGAAGTCCGAATTTGTAGTGATCCCGCGAGTTCCGCGCTTCCTGATGTGCTGGGATGATGGAAATTGACAGGCATGTCTGGGACCCGACCGATTCGACCATCTGGGGGGGGGGGGGGAGGGAGGGTGAAGCCAAAATTTGAGGTATTTTTAGCTTGCGAACGGGTGATCGGATCTTGATGAAAGTTGATATTTAGGATGAACTCGTGTCTCAGACATCTCACTTTAAATCCGGGCCGGATCCGATGACACTGGGGGGAGTTGGAGGAGGGAGCCGGAAATTTTGAGAAACGCTTAGAGTGGAGGGATCGGGATGAAACTTGGTGGGAAAAACAAGCAAAGTCGTAGACACGTCATTGATATAACCGGACCGGATCAGGGCACTGTTGGGGTGGGGGTCCGGATTTCTAGCGATCCCGCGAGTTCGGCATACTTCCTGATGTCCTAGGGCGATGAAACTTGGCTGGTATGTCAGGGATCCGAACAGATTGACTTGAGAACAGCCGTTTCCCCGACCCGACCATCGTGGGGGAGTGGGTGGATGGGGAGTCCGGAATCTAGTGGCGTGCATAACTTTTGAACGGGTGATCGGATTTGAATGAAACTTGTCTGGTGAGCTATCGCCTCGGACGTTCAGTGTCACGTCCGGGTCGGGTCCGATACCTATGGGGATGGGGGGTGGGGGTGGAAAACTCAAGAAACTCTAAAAGCAGAGGGATTGGGACGAAACTTAAGGGATGGAACAAGCATTAGGCCTAGATGAAATTGACGGAGCCAGATGGTTTCGGGGCTCTGTGGGGGGAGTTGGAGGGGGTCTCCTGGAATTCCGGTAGTCGTGAGTTAGAATAGTTCCAGATGTAAAACGACAACGAAACTTTGCAGGCATATTAGCGACCCGAATTATCTTGACTTAAGAACCTGACACAACATACCCCCGGAAACTTCCGTTCCTAGATCCGAGCATTTTTTGGGGAGCAAGAGAAGAGAAATATGGAAATTGACTTCTATAAATTGCGAACGAGTGGTCTGATTCGAGTGAAACTTCATGGGTGATACGAATCGATGGCCTCGACATGTAAAACATGCGTTCGAACCATATGCGACCACGATTAGGGGAATTGGGGGTGGGGGGACTTTTGACATGCACAAAAACCAAACGGATGGACCGAATGAGATGCAAATTCGACAATGCCGAGTATATGCGGCCTACATTTGTTATTTGGCGTCTGGGCCGGATTCGGCCAAGGTAGGGGGGGTACTGGAAACTTGCAGATGGGCTATGCTCCAATTTCAGTAAAACTTGATGGACAGGAACAGGGAATTAAGAGATTGGGCCCGAACCGGCTCCGACATCGTTGGTGGGAGGGGGGGGGGGTACCGGAACTTTCCAAAAATGCTCAGATTCGAGTGAAACTTGATAGATGGTATAAGAGATGATGCTTTAGGTGGTCGATTTTTTTTTATTCCGAACCAGATCCGGCCACGGTAGGTGGAGATAGAGTGAGTACCGGAAATCCTGTAGCACGTCTAGGGATCAAACAAATGGATTTATTGGGATGAAAGTTTGAACAGTCATTTGCATTTGCTACAGACAATCTAGACGATGCCGGAACAGCTCAGAAATGAGTGAAACTAAATATCCTATTTCTATTTCCGAACCGCATTTTTGGATGGCGGGTGTATTTTGTGACGTTTTCATCTACTTTCTTGTACATCCTACTCGTACAAGTGCCATATGAGCTCGTAGCTCTTGTTCTTGTAATGATTAACAATACAGCTTCTGACAGACCAGATTGATGGAAATAGGTTGACGATCTTTCTCTTATTGAAATATGTGGAAAAGGACAAAATAGTGAAGCGGCCAATATAATTTCGCAGATACAGCCCGAAGCTTTAAATTCAGACATGGCAGAAGTCTGCAGTTCTTACAATTTCTTTCCTTAAAGAAGGGCAAATTTTTGAACCTCCTATTCCAGATACTTTGCGTGTAAGCCAAATAAAACTCCTCGGTCTAATTATATCTAACGATTTAAAATGGGAACTCCAAACGAAGGAAATGCTAAAGCGTGGACACACCGGCCTTCATATGCTGAATTTACTTATAAGAAATAGGTTCCCAGGACAAGATTTGCTCCGTTTTTATATTTCTTTTATACGTTCGGGGCTAGAATACCTGGTGAAAGCTTGGCACTTTGGCCTTACTAAAGGCCAGGCTTATGGATCGAAAAAATACAGAAACGTGCCCTACTAATTATGTCACAATCCCCCAAAATTCCTTACAATGAGCTCCTTCAGGAATTTAAACTTGTGTCCCTTCCGGTAAGAAAATGCTTGAGCACCCGATAAGTATAAACTTCCGCCACCGTTCAATACTGCTCGCGAACGACCTGCAAGAGCGGCCTCAGTGGTGATTCCCAAAACTCCAACACGTAAAATGTGACCACGTACGGTATGAAAAGACGTTTGTACCGTCTTTCGTTAAAATTTTTAATCTTATTTAGTGTTTACTTTTATATATGACGTGACATATTTATATATGAGTGTCTACATTGATGATTTCGACAAACTTGGATTTCACCGTGATAGTTCGAAAAGAATAAAAGCGATATCTATCTATCTACCTATGTTGGGTAGGCTATAATTAAAAATCAGATAGTCGGCAAAATTCAGGTACCGTAATCGGATAATTTGATAGACTGAGGATGCTTGGTGGTGGAGATAAAAGAGATGCCTAAGGCCAAAATTAACTGGGAAACGCAAACTGGAAGGTTTTAGACCAGAAATTTAAGCGGATTCTTAAGATTGAGGATTTGGAATCCGAGTCCGAATCCGAATCCAGTCTGGCAAGCAGAAACTTCAAATCTGGCCAAAAGGACGAATCCTGGATTTGAATGTGAATCCGGATTCGGATTCACCCATCTTTGCATCGACACCGCCTACTGTGCCTTACCTTTGGAGTAGTCTGATTGTTTTTGTAAGCGGACCCCTGTATACATTAACTGCGAATGTTTTTTTTTTGTCACGCCTACGAGAGTAAGAAAATAGTCACTGCCTGTAGCAAATGACACGTGTCACACAAGTGGTTGGGAAGGAGGAATCTTGTAAGAGTGCCTCGGCTCACCCCTGTAGAGTTCAGGGGGCAGGTTTTGTTGGATTCCTCGGATGTTGTATCTTTGTTTCAGGAGAAAAATATGGTGTCTCCAATGCATGAAAGAAGTTAAGAAAATGCAGAAATCTATCCTAGGAGCTAAAAAGGAAAACCTGATTGTCCTGAAGCGGCTGGCTGTCGGATGCGCAAGGATCGTCAGGCAGAAAGCTTTACAGGTACGTATCGCTTCCTCCAGATCTCGGGGGAAGGAACAGGTTGCTGGTTTCACGATATTCAGAGAGAAGTTTGGTTTAAGCAAAACAGAGCATTTTGAGGCACTCTTTACTTTTTTGAAGACCCTTCCCCATGTTCAAATGAAGTATTTCGGTTCGTTTGGATCACAGCAGGTGGCTCCGGCCATTGATGTTCTGTACTGTGTATGAGGATCTGACATTGGAGTTGTGGACTTCAGCCTTTAGTTAAAAATTACTTTCAGGTTTACTTGCAAGCGTTATGCGCAAGACTACGTGAAAATAACTTGAGAACCACCGGAAACTGGTGAAAGAAGATAATGGTGTCAACTAGCTACAACAAAATATAGTATTTCCTCCTTCTGGCCCCTCGTAATTCTATTTATCAGAGCCGAAAAGTCATGCGATGTAAACATTTATTTATTTATTGCCCTTGCAACTCAGGAGTACAAAATATAATGTATAACATTTCAGTGACGTATAAATACTATAAAAAATACACACAACTTCGACAACTAAATTATAATTGTTTACGTACTATATTATTCACTTGTTGAAAAATGAGTACATGTTGTGGGTTTGGAGAGCTACCGCAGCTTTTTTATAAAAGTTGGTCATCTTATTTTTCAAAATTAAAACTGGGTCCTTAACTTTAAAATTAGAAACCAACTGCGAATTACTGAAAAATTGTATCTGAAAATTCTGTCTGTGAATGAAAAATTCTATCGCGGGAACGTAAAAGTTGGACCCTTGGAAAAATTAGAAATTAGAAACCAACTGTGAATTACTGAAAAATTCCATCGGTCAAAAATTCTATCTCTGGATCACCTTCAGCGCCAGGGAATGTAAAATTTGGAGCATGCATTTTCCTCCTGTCAGAATCAAGGTTCGATCCTGCTTGTTGAAGACCTTTTCCTTTTTAGTCCGAGAAGTCAATGAAAGAAACAACATGGCGCTGCAAACGAATCTCAAAAGAAGTCCAGGCCTTCTGGAAAAAGAATGATAAAGTGGAGAAGACCCAGAGAAAGCAAGCAGAACAAGAAGCTCGCGAGCAGAGGCGGCAGGATCTGGAAATACTCGAGGCAAAACGACAGCAGAGGAAGCTGAATTTCCTGATCACCCAGACGGAGTTGTATGCCCACTTCATGTCGCGGAAGTTGGGTGGCGCTGATCCGAATGAGGAGTGGAAGATTCTGAACAATCTCGAGGAGGAAAAGAATGCGCGCCTGCAAGAAATTGATACCTACGACAGGTAATTTACTAAAGTTGTAATAAAAACACAATGAAAAAAGTTAAGTGCTCGGGGAGTTATTGAAAGCATTGACTGAAAGATTCATTACGGTTTCCGATCGAAGGGTCGTCAGTCGGTTCTGGCAAGGCCAACGGCTAACTTGTTTGGTAAACGCCAGCCACACATGTCCACGATGGCCATGTTTGTTGAAGCTGTAAAGTGTGTAAGCAGAGGTATTTCCGTAGTATCCTTGAAAATCTTGGAATATTCGATCAAGCCGCATTGGAAGGAAGTCGCAAAAGGCTTCATATGAAAGGCCCTTACTGTGGCATCGATGTGCTTGTCGAAGAAAGGTCTAGCGGAACAAAGACCACGAACTTATGGTCTGCCGCTGGACACGGGTTCTGCTAAGTTTGCACGAAGTGAAGATTAACTTGAATCTGCGTTCTCGGGACGATAGGGAAAGCAACACAAACCTAAAGTAGAATCGTGAAAACTACGGTAATGTAAGATACAGTACAGTGTAACGACGACGTGGATCCGCGCTAAGGGCGTTGGCCGGAAGTGGCTTCGCATCCTACGATAATTACTTCTGCGAGCAGTTCATTGGGGCAGGCGGTAGTTAGCAACCTCTGAGTAAATTCTTACTTGATTTTTCAGCCAAGCTGCAAAGCAACAACTACTCAAGTCTGTCAGCACGGCTTTCCGCTCACAACAGGTTCAGACCCGAAAGTTTGACACAGAGGTATCGGCAGATGTGCCCGAGTACGCGGCGACGATCAGTGAAGCGATCACACACAAGGAGGCTGAATACCCACAACCGGCAAACTTCCAGGGGAAACTGAAGTCGTATCAGCTGAAGGGAATGAATTGGATTGCTAGCATTTATAACCAGGGAATCAACGGTATTCTAGCTGACGAGATGGGTCTTGGAAAGACGGTCCAGTCGATATCGTTCTTGGCCCACGTTGCGGAGAAGTATGGTAAGTTCAGCGTTGAATTTTCTATCTTGGCCGTCTTGGCTGATTAGAGTTTATTACCCTTTCTGTGAGCGTGCGGTCATAACTGCAAATAGATCAGACGCCTTATAGTCATTTTAAAAAAGGCGTCTGTTTATTCCGCCCAAAGAAATGAGACAGGTGAAGATAAAAAGAAAGTTACGACTTCCGATTCAAATTTCATTGGTGAAGGCCTTCTCTCTTTTCCAGTAAGCCCTTTTCTACGCTCTTTGAACCCTTAGGCTGACAGCCGTAATCTGGGTGTCGTGTGCAAGGTTGTTGTTTTGTAATGTGTCCCTGTGTTGAGTCCCCGCTTTTGTTTTAGTATTGTCTGTTGTTTAATTTTGTTGACGGTTTAGATACTTTAGATAGCTGTTAGGTGTTACCCTCTCTAACTAACTTAAATGGGACGCCCATGTCGAAACTATGACTAAACAATCTTTCCCCTCGCTATCCCTCCTAAAACACATGGTTAAATTTTTATTCCCCCCCCCCTTCAGATTTGCTCCACTTTTGTACTCCGTTTATACGCACAATTCTCGAGTATGCTTGTCCGGTATGACATTTTGGCCTTACTAAAGATCTTCCAGACCGGATAGAATGTATCCAAAAAAGGTCTTTGCGCATTATTGGGTGGGAAGGAAAACTCCCCTATTTGTATCTTCTCAACAAGTTCGAGCTCACTACGCTTGAGGAAAGGAGGCTAACACTGTGCTATGGTTACGGAACACGAGCTTTTTCTGACCCAAGGTTCGGTGATGTCTTCCCACCCATTCACGATCCTCCCAGAAGTAGACCCTCCCGGGAAAAATCCCAGAAAGTCCCCAAATTAACACCAGTAATTTGCACTCACGAAAGATACAGGAAAAGCTTCGTTCCATCTTTCGTGACACTTTTTAATTCTCACGACTAAAAATGAATTTGTTTTGTTCCATTTGCATTTATATAGTTTGGTTGTGTTTAAATTGTATATGTATATATTGACATCTGCAAATCTGCTATAAATGTCCGTCGACAACGTTTTCGTTTATGATATGTTGACGATACATACAAATTTGGCATGATTGCTGTGAAAGTTATTTTCAAATTAAACTCTACTCTACTCTAGAAGCTGTTACTGCTGTTACTGCAAACCGTGCCCGGCAATATATTCTCCAAGTGGGCTTCGCCAAAATGCCACCTAATAGTTGGCCTTTCCTCTTTCATGCTGCCCTTTAATGTTACTCTTCCTACGTAATCCTTTCAGTTCCGTTATTTAAAGCTCGAATTCTCAGTTTCTACGATTTGGTAAAATTTTTGAGAGATTCGGTAAAAATTTGGCCTTCAGTTAAATAAATAAAATATAATCAAAAGTTCCCTTCTTTTATACAACAAATCTCTTTGGGCAAGTCAAGAGCTCAAATCTTTGAACCCTTGTTCTCGGAAAGTTTTTCCATTTCAAGCTGTATAGGAGCTAGTAAGAGATTAGGGCATGTCTACTGCTGGACTGAAATCATTCTGTTCTTAAAGGTATATGGGGCCCGTTTCTGATCATCTCTCCGACGTCGACTCTTCACAACTGGCAACAAGAATTTGCCAGATTTGTACCTGATTTTAAAGTTGTGCCATATTGGGGGAGTCCCCAGGTAGGTCTTTTCGGCTTTTTATGTCAAACCATATTACAATCCGGTGAAGGACGGTAGAGGTATGCTTATTTGAACACTTTGATTATGATGATGATGACGTTTTATTGATCCACCAAAATTGATAATAATAAGATAAGTGATTATATAAATACGCAAAAACAAACCAACATTAAAGCAAACTCTAATCTATCAGAACGACTAAAATAAACAACAACACATGAAAATGGCGAAGGCAGATAAAATACCGCAAACGATGACAAAAATTGAAAGAAAAAAGTTAAAAATTTAAAAATTCAAAATCTAAAACAAAAAAAATCAGTAAAAATAATTTAAAACTCATGGAGGAAAGATGACAAATTACGTCTAAACTTTTCATGCTTTTTCATCATAATTTCAAGAGGGTTTTGTTAAGCGTTCCACTGCCTTGGCTTTGTTACATGCATAAAAAAAAGTAAAATGGAAAAATAACAAACTTGACATCGGCTTACAGCCAACTATTTCAGGATTAGGTCTATCCTGGCACAAACTTTAAGTAGAAATGAATTAACTTCCTTTGATTTTGAATCTAATAAAAAGGTCCTTCCTCTTTTGAAGGCATCTGCAGGCTCGGAAGGCCATGTTCTCCTTGGAGGTGCGTTCCTCGTGGCAAACTTTTTCAAACTATAAAAAGCAAACCAGAGCCTTGTTTATGTTGCACTCTGCAGGTCCACTTCTCTGCCGCTTCTGGGCTAATTCCTTCTACATTCGTTTTTGCACTGCACTGCTTCCGAGAAAGATGGCAGTGCTTCTCGAGATTAGCGTACTTGCTTTCCGACCAAATCCGTGCTTCCCGGCAAGGTGCTGCATCAACCAAGAAGAAATTGTGCAGGAAGTGAATCCAGAAGCGAAGCGGCAGCACTATTGCAACAAAACGAGGCTCAGGTGTCGGTTGAGTCATTTTCAGCCGTGAATTAGCAAAATATTCAAAAAGTGAAAAAGCGCGAGTGGTTACTATATTATTCATACTAAAACATTCCTGGTTTGGGTTCTGGGTTGCAGCGTCTAGAGATAGGATTACGGTCTACCTAAAGAGAGCCAAAATCGGCTGGACTTAAAGCTTCTTGTAGCTAGCTCTCACTACAGGGTTAGGTTTTACAGGATGGTAATTAGTATTCTGTTGGCTTGGCTCTGACTAGTCCTATTTACGTCGCCATTTGGCGGGAGTCCTCCGGAAAGTGGCAAATTTAGTCCTCGGACCGATGACAAAATAGTTTTGACAAAGAGCGTGTTCCACCCTATTTACCGAATTTTTGCTTCGTGGCGTCAAGGCTGGAACGAATTTTCTATTTTCCAGCAGAATGTCATACCACGGGCGAATCCGACCAATCACGTTTCAAAGATGCGTAGTTATCACGCTTACTACGCTCCCGAGCATGGTAAGCAAATAGTTACCATAGTAGTTACTATTTCGAGAAGGTTGAAACGGTCAGCGTAGTAACTTTTTACGATGTTGGAACGAAAATAGTAACTAATAGGTACTGTTGTTAGAGGGGTGGAACATGCTCAAAGAAGTTGAAAAGAGGTGACAGGGTTTATGGAACCGTTAGAGATCAGTTAATGGTCCTGTCTGAAACCGAATCGTTTTTCACAAAATCGCGTGTCGCACAGCGGCTCTGACGGTTATGATGTTTCCCTGCGAGCGTGATAGATTGCCCGAATCTTATGTAATGAACCAGAACGCTCATTCACCCCAGCAACTGTTCCATTGTAAAAATGTTCAAACTCAACCACTTGAGTTCTTCGCGTTCTTACAAATGGACCACATTCTTATTCAGGTTGCTACACCTTGGACAATAGTGTGGACCAGTTCTACCAACCAACGTGTGTAGATATTTTCTTTTCTTACTATTCTACATCTGGATCGTGGGCCGAGGATAACATACGTAAGGAGGGAGCGTGCTGTAGACTCATGAGCGATATGCAGCAATTTGGACGAAAGTGTGATCCACTACTCGTCCAATGCCAAGATCACCCTGAACTAAAAATGGAGTTGCTGTGGGATGCGCCTTGGCTACCCTGGCTGCTCGGCAGCAGGTCTTATATGTTTAAAAAGAACCTGGCCACGTTAGTTCAGTTGGGACTTGGACGTAGGTCCCCTTTCCTTCGGGGTTATATAGAGCGTGTTCCAACCTTCTACCAGTAGTAACTATTAGTTACTGTTTTCGTTCCAACCTCGTCAGAAGTTACTACGTTGACCGTTCCAACCTTCTCGAAATAGTAACTACTTGCTTACAATGCTCGGGAGCTCTGCTGGAAAATAGAAAAATCGTTCTAGCCTTGACGGCAAAAAGCCAAATTTCGTGACGTCATGCGTAGCAACTACGGTAAGTAGGGTGGAACACGCTCATAGTTAATTTTTTTAGTGTTCAGCCATTTACCATGGCCCTTTGGTCTTTAAGAGTACAGATACATAGGCTAGGTGTATAGTGTGTATTGCATAAAGTTTATATTCTTTTACATACATATCCTACATAGTCGTATGAAAAAGAGATTTGAAAAAAGAAAAAGAAAATAAGAAATAGATTCGGTGAAGCTTTCGAGATAACATAAACCGGGCCGGAGATATCGCTATTATGGTCTTTGACATTATGGTTAAGCTAGGGTTGCCAAGATGTCTTTTTTCAAAACTCAGGTGTTTTCAGGAGCGGAAGATTTTGCGCCAGTTTTGGAACACGAAGAATTTGCACACGAAGGAATCGAGCTTTCATGTCGTGATAACATCCTACCAGATGATAGTGACAGACTATAAGTACTTCCAGAGGCTGAAGTGGCAGTATATGGTTCTGGACGAGGCGCAGGCTATCAAGTCCAGTTCAAGGTAAACGCCAAGCTAGAATTTTGATTTCTTTAAGACGACAGGAGCAGGTGGTCTGTCTGTTAGGTCCTGAATTCCCGACGGTTACATGTCAATACCAGGGTTGCAACGCGTAACACGAAAGTGCTACCTTTGACACTTTTTTTTATTAAAGGGTGCTTCTAATTTGTTCTACTTTAGTAGTATTTCTGTCCATTCTCGTTCCTAATCTCTTCCATTCTCGTTGTACACTTTATAACTGTATCCTATCTACTCTATTAGCATTTACACTGACTACCACGCTTGCCACTTTGGTTCTCTTTACGTGACGAAAGAGGCTCCTGGTCATTGTTTCGGAGAAGCTTATTGGTCCAGAGATTGGTTGTACAAATTTTGCCAAGAGTGTTATCCAACGCAAGGGATATGGAAAGAGGCTAAAACAGCCGAAGCTTTGTCTACAAGCACAGCTAATGGTGGGTTTACACACTACGTAAAATCCGAGCGTATTTTACGCACGTTTTGAGCTTGAAAATATTTCTAGCAATACGGACATATTAGAGAAATCGGTCTGCTTTGTATTTAAATACGTCCGTATTGCTAGAAATCTTTTCAAGCTCAAACGTTGCGTAGAATATGCTCGAATTTTACGCAGTGTGTAAATGGACCATAAGTCTTACAGTAGCCAGCTCCCTCAGAACATCTAACCAGAAACACCAAGTAGTACGAGCTGTCCTTTAGGGAAATATAGCACCGTTAAAGCACTTTCTAGCAGAACAAAAAGAACACATTTTTTCCGATTTTTAGTAGCGTGAACAGGTTCATCAGTGTAGCTACCCTTGTCATTACTGCGAAACCAAAAACCTGCGCCTACTGTTGAAGCTAGAACGAAAGTCATTACCTTGTAAGACCAAGGTGGCCGACATGTAAAGACACCTGAATTAATAAACGTATTGATCTGATGGAATGCCCTTATATATCCGTCAAACATACACTATAACCGACTTTATGGGATTTGCTTCTTCCCTTGAAAGATAACAGAAGTTTGGCAACGTTTAACACAAGGATGTGCATCTTGTGTTATGTGTTATCACGCTTCTGACTGTTTACTTGAGGTTTAACTGATCTAGTTACCCATCACTTATTCACTTAAAGAGGCTCGAAGACGCGATGAAAATGCGTTACTCGGTTGCTCCGCTATTCACGAATAATCGATTTTCATATAGTGGAATTTCCCTGTCGGATTTGAGGTACCTCTGCTTGTATTGAGATTCAGATTTTCCGCGTCATAGTAGAATTTTGCGTTGTGAGGAGGGGCGTAGATATTCGGAGCAGCATACTACAGCAGATAGAGGAAAAAAAAAAACCTTAACACAAGCAAAATAATGCAGTCTGGTTAGTTAAATGATACACAAATAAATTGGCTTTTCAGTTAAACTTTAAGAAAGTGTTATAATAATGTGTAAGGCCCATTGTAACTTAAAGCGTCAGTCCGCTACACTGAAATATGCTGACAAACACGCCGACTTCCGACAGTGAATTTCATGTACTGTTAAGCTTTGTTGACGCTTCGTATCGGCTTATGCCAGATTTAAACTTATTCTGTCCCTGTGTACTTCTGATGTGAAAGGCTTTAAGGCGTCAGGACATTTACTAGTGCACGTTTTTTTCCAGTGCCCGTTGGAAAACGCTCCTTGGTTTTAACTGTCGAAACCGCCTGCTTCTCTCCGGGACTCCCATTCAAAACAACATGGCTGAGTTGTGGGCGCTGCTTCATTTCATCATGCCAAGTCTCTTCGACTCGCATGATGAGTTCAACGAGTGGTTCTCGAAAGACATAGAGGGAATTGCGGAGAACAAGGGCTCGCGAAACATTGATGAAAGTGAGTTATAGTAGAGGCATATATGTGCTGTTAGTTGTTATTGACAAGGGACTCCCACCAGTAGGGTTTCCGGTGTGATCACAGTGGGCACTAACTATGCTTTAAATCTTATAAAATGATTCACGCATACAAATTTCTGACTTCCACGATGACAGTGCCATGGCTGCTAAAATACACCGTCTCTGTAGCTGGCAGATTGCTCTGGTGTTATCTGATGAAACTTCAGTTGTTTGTAGCATCGAAGAAAAGTTTTATTATCTATATATAAGTTGCAAAACCGCCAAAAATGTACAAATACAACAGACTTACTTGTAGCTGATTCCAGAGCTTACAAGGAATTCTCAGTTAAAACGCTACTATGAGTGTCTGCCAATAATACAAATAATCCGCAGTATCTAATAATAACGAATTGATAAGGAAAAAAAAACTTGGCTTATATTTGTTAAAGCACAACTCTTACTAAATGACCCTATAAAATGGATCAGAAAAAGCATTTTTCTAAAATGTCTTTACTTTCGCCTGAAAATAGCGATTCTCTTGTTAGCGCTTGTCCATTATACACGACTTCCTGCTCTCCGACGCGGCGGCTGGGTGCAAAAGATTTGAAAACTGAACGTGCCTTGGAAAAAGTGGGGAAAAGTAAGCAAATAAAAGAAGTGATAAACAGAACATTATCACATCCTTATATGTGAAAGAGTTTTCAGCGGACAATGAAGATTTCAGCAAACTTTTCGTTGGTTAGCATGAAAACTCGGCTAGGCCGAAAATTCCCTATAAATTCGTAGTTGCGAAACGAAACGATGGAGAAAGGTGGGGATTTTAGAAGCTTGCAATTCTAAACGAGAGCCAAGTATATTATTAAAGGCAGAATACCAAGAGGGGTCCTTTAAAGTTTGTAAATTGGAGTATGGCAGTCAGCAAAAGACGCTGTAAGATATGCGAAAATAAGTTGTCGAGAAATCTGCTGATTTTTGATGTAACTTTGTATTCGATTGTTGTAAGGTAACAACATGATTGATTGATCCACCCATTGAACTTTAAACTTATACTTGTTCTTCGATTTTTTGGTAGATTTTAGATTTAGATTTTGAGATTTAGATTTGGTAAATTAACAACAATCGACTATTAAATGTTTTGTAATTATGATGTACCTGACGAAAACGACAAGTCCGGCAATCCAATGCTGTGAAAGTCTCGTTTTACAATAAAGTATCAGTATAAGTATCAGTATCAGTATCTTGATAGATAGGCTGAATTAAACCTGAAGACGGTACTTATGAGAATGGAGGGAGCTTCCTGATAGCCTAACGCATGTTGCATTTCCAGAGCACCTCACGCGTCTGCACTTGATTCTGAAGCCGTTCATGTTGCGACGAATCAAGAAGGATGTTGAGAATGAACTGTCGGAGAAGATCGAGGTGATGATGTACTGTCCTCTCACGTTACGTCAGAAGGCTCTATACGACGGTGAGTGTTATTTTGTAGACATCTCAGTTATAAAAAAGGTTTGCCCCCATTGCGTGATTGTAGAGAATTACAGGGACTAAGGGAGGACATCTTTGGGATAGGGGGAACGGAAAAGAAATGGATTAATAAAATGATTTTAGCGAAGATTTTAAAGAAGTAAGAAATGTTGAAGTTCCTCAAGTTAGCTTTTAAACGCCGAAAAGATTTCTTTTGATGGAGAAGTTGTGTATATAGTGTTCATAAAGTGATGTTAAGGGTGTGTTTGTATGATACAATTTTTCTTGCATAATGGCCTGTTGGCTCTATGTGCAAATCAGACATTCATTCATTACTATTGTCGTGCCGACCATTATTCTGGCTTTCTGGCTTCCTGACTTCCCCCAACCCACTAACATTTTCGCCGTGTTAGGTAGGACACTTGAGCAGATTATGGGCAGCATGTCTGAAATTTTGAATCCGGAGCCCTAGCGGATCGATTGCTCTTCAGATTCATTCATTCATTTATTTATTTCCCTCAAAGAATATATAATGAGGAGTACTAAAATAAATTTAAAAAACACTGTTACAAATAACTTTCATAACAATAAATAACAATTGACGTACATTAAACAAAGCACTGTACTTACTTAACTATTAGCTTTTTAGCGAAAAACGGAAACAGATTCTTCAGAATCAGAATATTATTAGCTTTAGCTACAAAATTATCATGTGGCCATTGTTTGTAGAGGTCCAGGGATTCGGCATGGGCACCTACTAAAACTTAGAGGCACCCCAAGAGCTAACGGTGGTTCATCCGTGTTAGGGATAGGAGCGAATTATGGCGAATGTGTTGAACTGTCGCCGTAGAACGTCGTTTTTTTTTAATATATGATGACATCTTAAAAAAAAAGCGATGAGTGTCGCTTATAGCAAGTTGTTAAGTTTTCAAAGATAGGGGTTTATCTGCCTTTAATGGGGTTTAGAATTAGGGTGTGGAGCATGCTTCAGTTGCTCGTCGTTGTTTCTGTTGTTTTTTGCTTCATTTTGTGCCTGTTCTTTCCAGCCGTCAAAAAGAAGATTCGGATTGAAGATCTGCTCTATTCTGGGAACAGCTCATCAACTTCGTCAGTCGCGTCTAACCTCATGAACATCGTTATGCAATTAAGGAAGGTAAGCGACCTGTTTGACATTTAAAGAGTGTGTCACAACAATCAAATGGACACAATTTCTCTTATTTTTCGTATCGATATTATCAGTAGCAAGAAAACAGTTGGAAGCATCTATAAAGTTCAGCTAAAATTTTCTGTAATTTCCAACGTGGTCGTCAAGTACTTTCTTGAAAGTTTTGACGGATGAGCTGACAACGACTTGTGTCTTCAACAAGTCAAATCTTTTTATAACTACTCGCTGTCCATTCAGTTCACTGCTAACTGTTGGTTCTTGCCAAAATGTCGAGAACCGATCCGTGTGATCCCCTCGGCTCGGGGATTGGTTACGGGTCATAACATAAATGCTTTGGGCGTCGAACATAATCTTTAGTACAAGGACGCGCATCCATGTGTTAAAGTTCATGGGCACATCAAACTACCCCAATCCCACTCTGTAACAACCTAGGAACAATGCTTACCCCCTAGATCAGTAGCTTTTTCAACAGTTTCCTCACTGTGATATTTCAAAGCGTAATTTTTCGGGCCAGTACGTGCTCAATTTACTAGCTTGGACAAAGATAAAAGTGATGTTTCTTATAATACTTAGTAGATCTTTATTTTATGCATAAATTAGCTTGTATAATTCAGATTTCAATAGGTTATTTGTTTTTGAATGATTTGTGTAGCTATGTTATTTTTTATAAGCTTATTGCATATTCTGGTACATTTTATAAAGCAAGCTAATCAAGCTTCACAACACTATTCCACAAAGAAAAACTTTTAATAGGTACTTTAAGCCATGGAACTTCTGATGAAACACTAGAACAATCAGGTAATCTGCATCTGCGGCTTGACTTTGGTGACATCTCAAATGTATCCTTTTTATGGCACTTGCCCTTCGGCCAAGTGCCATATAGCGATCGCAATTTCTGTCCGTCCGTCGGTCTGTCGGTCTGTCGGTCTGTCCAGGTTTTGCTAGTTCGGGCACTTCCACATAAGCTAGGATGATAAAACTTGGCAGGCATATCAGGGACCCCAAATGATTAAGTTGGAAATAGTCACTTCCCCGATCCGAGCACCGTGGGGGGAGTGGAGGGAGGGGGAATCCGGAATCTTGAGGTATTTTTAACTTTTGAACGGGTGATCGGATCTCGATGAAACTTGATATTTGGAACGACCTCATGCCTCAGACGACCCACTTAAAATCCGGACCGGATCCGGTGACTTTTGGGGGGAGCTGGAGGGGGCAACCGGAAATCTTGGGAAACGCTATTAGTGGAGGGATCGAGATGAAACTTGGTGGGAAGACACCTAGCAAACACTAGATACATCGTTGACATAACCGAGCCGATTCGGGCACTGTGGGGGGGAGTGGAGGGAGGGGGAATCCGGAATCTTGAGGTATTTATAACTTTTGAACGGTGATCGGATCTCGATGGAACTTGATATTTGGAAAGACCTCATGCCTCAGACGACCTACTTAAAATCCGGACCGGATCCGGTGACTTTTGGGGGGAGCTGGAGGGGGCAACCGGAAATCTTGGGAAACGCTATGAGTGGAGGGATCGAGATGAAACTTGGTGGGAAGACACCTAGCAAACACTAGATACATCATTGACATAACCGAGCCGATTCGGGTACTGTGGGGGGAGTAGAGGGAGGGGGAATCCGGAATCTTGAGGTATTTATAACTTTTGAACGGGTGATCGGATCTCGATGGAACTTGATATTTGGAAAGACCTCATGCCTCAGACGACCTACTTAAAATCCTTACCGGATCCGGTGACTTTTGGGGGGAGCTGGAGGGGGCAACCGGAAATCTTGGGAAACGCTATGAGTGGAGGGATCGAGATGAAACTTGGTGGGAAGACACCTAGCAAACACTAGATACATCATTGACATAACCGAGCCGATTCGGGTAATGTGGGGGGAGTAGAGGGAGGGGGAATCCGGAATCTTGAGGTATTTATAACTTTTGAACGGGTGATCGGATCTCGATGGAACTTGATATTTGGAAAGACCTCATCCCTCAGACGACCCACTTAAAATCTGGACCGGATCCGGTGATTTTTGGGGGGAGCTGGAGGGGGCAACCGGAAATCTTGGTAAACGCTATGAGTGGAGGGATCGAGATGAAACTTGGTGGGAAGACACCTAGCAAACACTAGATACATCGTTGACATAACCGAGCCGATTCGGGCACTGTGGGGGAGTAGAGGGAGGGGGAATCCGGAATCTTGAGGTATTTATAACTTTTGAACGGGGGATCGGATCTCGATGGAACTTGATATTTGGAAAGACCTTATCCCTCAGACGACCCACTTAAAATCTGGACCGGATCCGGTGATTTTTGGGGGGAGCTGGAGGGGGCAACCGGAAATCTTGGGAAACGCTATGAGTGGAGGGATCGAGATGAAACTTGGTGGGAAGACACCTAGCAAACACTAGATACATCGTTGACATAACCGAGCCGATTCGGGCACTGTGGGGGGGAGTGGAGGGAGGGGGAATCCGGAATCTTGAGGTATTTATAACTTTTGAATGGGTGATCGGATCTCGATGGAACTTGATATTTGGAAAGACCTCATGCCTCAGACGACCTACTTAAAATCCGGACCGGATCCGGTGACTTTTGGGGGGAGCTGGAGGGGGCAACCGGAAATCTTGGGAAACGCTATGAGTGGAGGGATCGAGATGAAACTTGGTGGGAAGACACCTAGCAAACACTAGATACATCATTGACATAACCGAGCCGATTCGGGTACTGTGGGGGGAGTAGAGGGAGGGGGAATCCGGAATCTTGAGGTATTTATAACTTTTGAACGGGTGATCGGATATCGATGGAACTTGATATTTGGAAAGACCTCATGCCTCAGACGACCTACTTAAAATCCTTACCGGATCCGGTGACTTTTGGGGGGAGCTGGAGGGGGCAACCGGAAATCTTGGGAAACGCTATGAGTGGAGGGATCGAGATGAAACTTGGTGGGAAGACACCTAGCAAACACTAGATACATCATTGACATAACCGAGCCGATTCGGGTAATGTGGGGGGAGTAGAGGGAGGGGGAATCCGGAATCTTGAGGTATTTATAACTTTTGAACGGGTGATCGGATCTCGATGGAACTTGATATTTGGAAAGACCTCATCCCTCAGACGACCCACTTAAAATCTGGACCGGATCCGGTGACTTTTGGGGGGAGCTGGAGGGGGCAACCGGAAATCTTTGGAAACGCTATGAGTGGAGGGATCGAGATGAAACTTGGTGGGAAGACACCTAGCAAACACTAGATACATCATTGACATAACCGAGCCGATTCGGGCACTGTCGGGGGAGTGGAGGGAGGGGGAATCCGGAATCTTGAGGTATTTATAACTTTTGAACGGGTGACCGGATCTCGATGAAACTTGATATTTGGAAAGACCTCATGCCTCAGACGACCCACTTAAAATCCGGAACGGATCCGGTG
Source organism: Branchinecta lynchi (assembly GCA_023053575.1). Taxonomy (NCBI): domain Eukaryota; kingdom Metazoa; phylum Arthropoda; class Branchiopoda; order Anostraca; family Branchinectidae; genus Branchinecta; species Branchinecta lynchi. The sequence goes on from JAKZAP010000005.1 coordinate 833,570, forward strand.
ACTTTTGGGGGGAGGTGGAGGGGAGAACCGGTAATATTGGAAAACGCTATGAGTGGAGGGATCGAGATGAAACTTGGTGGGAAGACACCTAGCAAACACTAGATATATCATTGACATAACCGAGCCGTGCCTACTCGTAACAAGTGCCATATGAGCTCGTAGCTCTTGTTTATCAAGCATTGCTAGGAGTTTCTGAATTTCCTGCCACGATGTCCCAGCTCCTAAGATTTGGATCGCCGAAATGCCAGAGAGGTAAAGACAAGGGATAACAAGAAAACGGCCCATTTTCGTAGCGCCTTCTAAGGGAAGTCGGAAATGTTTATTTGTGAAGCGTTTAATACAAAGTAAAGCATTAGAAGTGTCCATTGTGCTTTAAGTGTTTCAAATTTCTGACAATAGACAAAGAGACAGTCTCTTCTGCATATTCTAAAGCGGTCAGTTGGGGGAAGCACTTTGTCCCCGTTTCAACCTTTCGGTTATTGGACTGTCGATATCGATTTTCTTTTACGTCGGGCCCGTGTCCAGTTCTAGAGATTTGTTTGCAAACCCGCTCTAACCCAGCCTCTTTTCTGGATCAACGTCCAGACCAGGTATATGTGTCTTAAGACGTCAGTGGACTTGATTGTCTTGTTCTTTTTCTCAGGTTTGTAACCATCCTGAGCTCTTCGAAAGGCGAGATGTTAAGTCCCCTTTCTATGCTAAGATTCCCGAGTATGAACTTCCCAAGTTGGTTTTCCGGGAAGGCCTGCTGGCTTCCTCATTGCCGTCGAAGCGCCATATTCTGGAAGGGAAGTTGACAGTGTGGAATTCAGAATGGATTGAGCGCAGTTTTACTACCGGAAAACAAGGTAAGACGATCCAAGGCCTGTATATAACGTTTGTTTATTAATCGAAAAGACTATACATGAAACTGTTACACCTCTAGAGCTATTATGGTACACAAACTAGACTAAACTTTCTTTCCTGAGTGTAAATGCTTTAATAACATATTTACATACTCTTACGATGCATTTGGGGTTCGTAGATTTCAGGATAACGGGAAGCGATACCAACGCACCCCAACAAATTGATGTGACCAAGTCTAAACTGCTGCGGTGTCACCAGTTGCTTTTGTACACCGTAAAGGAACATCACGGTGTCCGCCATTCTTTCTTGGCCAGGAAGAACCTTTGTCCATTGAGCTTTGACAGTTTTTTGGTTTTTTTCTTCATCTTTTTAATGCAGATGTTACTTGCTAGGTGACCCCTTTCTTGGGATCGGGTGGCTGTTATATTGTATACAGTTTTGTCGAGTATGACTAAGTTGTATTTTTTAATTTCATCTTCAAGCCATCGAGCCTGCTCTCTGCCATGAAGTTATGTAAAATTACTTGTTTTCATTATTTGAAATTAAATGAACCTGAACCTCAGTTAGTTCAGCGTCTGGACTATTTTGAAGTTGAAACAAAAAATGGCTAATGTGAGCTGATCGACGCTGTAGAGGTGCAGGAGTCGGGGTGTAGGAAAAGACGCAGTTAGTCGAGCCGCTTCTTATCTGAAATGTTGGTGAAGGTATTGGAATTTCATGTGATTGGTTTCAACAAATTTATTTTGACGGAGAGGATTGAAGATGGTACTTGATGGTACTAAATGAAACCAAAGTCCTTTAAAGTTTAACTGAAACGGGGCTTGATAGGACAATCTAGTTACCAATCACTTATTCACTTAAAGAAGCTTGAAAACCAGGCGAAAATGCGCTACTTTGTTGCTCCGCTATTCACGAATAATCGATTTTCAAATAGTGGAATTTCCTTTTCTGATTTGTATGCTCTGTGCGCTTGTATCTGTGTGTATGCTCGGCGAAAACGATTCACGAAAATAACTGTTCATGCAGTGAGCTACCTTGCCGAGGCTGATCACTGGCCACTGAAACGATAATTTTGTCTGTGTCATAGTAGAAATTTGTGTTGTGAGGACGCAGTATATTATGAACGTCATTCTAGAGCAAATAGTGAAAAATAAAAATCCCTTAACACAATCCAAAAAAATTGAGCGTATTCAGTTAAATGATACAAAAATAAGTTGGCTTTTCGGTTAAACTTTAAACGCTGAAATATTAAAAAAAAAAACAGTAGGTTATTATTTAAAGTAGGTCCAGTATTATATAGCACAATGAAGTCTTAGAGGACCCCTTGCACTATTTACTCCTCAACTTACAATATTTTAAAATATTTGAATACTTTAAAACTAGGCTGTGCTTTCAAGAAATAACCCAAGGTTTTGTTTGTTCCTTTTCCGAGACCCGTTGACTAATGGCGAAAACAGGGAAACAATTTACATAACCCGTTTTTCTGTTGGAAAAACTTCTCGCAGACAACCGTCCACAGCGTGATACACATCGAAGTTAGCGAAATACGGCAAGGGAGAAAATCAGCGTGGTTTTGTTACAGGAGTTAGAAAGTACTGTACGAAATTGGGGTCTAGAAAGTACCGTACGAAATTGGGGTCTCCGGGTTTAGCAATTTATGGAGTGATTATGGAATAGGTTGCGTAAGCATTATAGGTAAGACAGGTCCTTTAAGTCTGTAGTGCAGGTCCGGTAATGCGTTTTTTGTAACTACGCTAAAATCTTTCTAGTTGAGTGCAAGAGCGAGTTCTCCTTTTTGAGATTCAGTGGCTTGTCCGTTGGAGAGTTGGTCAAGATCATATTTGGAGGAGTATTAGCAAAGTAAGTTGAGAAAAAGATGAAACATCATTTTGTCCGTGTCATCAAGCGAGGGCCTGGGTTTGTTATCACAGAGTACAAGAAAGAGGGAAAACTCCCGATCACATTCTCATGCGGGGCTTGCTATCGGTTTTCCCCAAAAACCACCTCAGACAAAGGAAATTGGCAATAATCCTCTCAGGACGAATTGATTTTTCTGTGAAGCGGGCGTTTTTCTGGATGAGCTCGCGTTTGTCGCCATATCCTGCCGCGTTTCACTAGAGGCGTATTTTCGACGCCTTTTGTTTGTCCCCACGGACTGGGAATGCTCCGATTACCATCACCATCATCAAAAAGGACTCCATTTCAGACCCGGAGGGGAATCAGTTTTTGCTGGTGTTGATGTACTATAAAATTAATTGAAAACAATCAAAATAAACAAAACCAAAAATAAAGTGGATCCAGACCAATTTCGTCAACTGCATATTTTTTTCCCTTACAAAATCTGTTTTGGAAGCGTTCCCCGTGTTCTCGCTGTTTTCTGTATGCGGAGTCCACGTGGAGTGACTCCCTCTATTCTTGCCGTTCCTTTCGATTCCACGAGGAGTGCTCGGGGAACGGCGAGAGTACGCCTGTCTAGCTCTTGCAAATATTACTCTGCTTTTCAGCTAGACATGGGGGCTGTTCATCCGCCCGTCGTCCGTCTGGCTGTGGTCACGATAACTGACAAAAGGGTAGTTCAAATGATATTTAGTGTCTGAATGTTGAGGGTTGGGTGAGAGGCTTAGAAATACGGGACGTGGGTATTTGCCTTCCCGGCATCCCCGAGGATCTTGTTAGGAAGTGAGGTTACATGTATACCTAGTTGTGTTCTGGGGTTTCATTTCTCTTGCGGTTCTTTTCTTTTACTAATTATTATTTTTCTTCTTTTTGTCAGGTTGAAGCAGTACATAAAGTACCTCGAACAATCTCCTCTCATTTTCTACCAGAACACGTGGGATGATCAAATTCGACCGCTCCGGTCACGGTCCCTTCTCCTCGATCCAAACTTCAAGCTTTCGCCCCAAACTGTGATAACCAGTCCAGTGATGGAATCGTTGATTTTTACTTCAGTTGCATGTACAGTTCATAGTTTCGGTGATGTTTTGGTGAAACCTATGAGGGAAACGATCGAGCATCGTATGATGAGGACTAGAAAGCATCGAAAGAGCCTTCGGGTGAGGGGCTACTTAGAGGCGAGTAATGACCTGTTGCCTGATGTGACCCCGGTAGATCGGAAGCCAGAAATTCATAGTGGGTGCTGGCTGGAGCTGCCGAGCTTTCTGTACCAGCCCTGCCTGAAGGTGAGTACCGGTTCTGAAACAAAGTTGCGGGAATTTCCGTTACGACTTTCTTATTGGTACATTTTCGTTAAAAGGGAACATTGCAAACCATGTGTACTGCTATGTTTTACGGAAATATTACACTTGATTGCTCCTAACAGAATGTTGGTCGGCCTTAGCCCTTAAGGTGCCCCCTCCCCGCCCCCCCAACCTCTTTTGTACACCTGGCTGCGGAGCATCTTATCAGCTTATGGGAGCGGTACCTTTAAATCAATCAATCAAGTTTAATCCGAATAGCTAAAAGCTAGAAAAGGAATACAAATTTACAAAATACACAGACACACAAGAAACAAATTAACTAATACGCTTACAAGAAATTACCAGAAATAAATGATGGAATGAAACTACGTAAAAATTGGGTAGAAGAATTAGCGGGATATGGGGAAAACTTATTGCCAGTATTCCTCTCGGACCGACGCACGGAAGACGGGAGGGGAGGGGGGGAATAGATGGGTCATCTGGGGACAACTCGTTATCTTAGCTCCAGAATACTTCAGTTTGCCCGATTAGTATTCCGATTGATTTGGTTCAAGCTTTAAAATAAACCTAAAAATTAAATTTTTTTACACAAAAGTAATACAACACTCAAGGCCGTATCCAGGTGGGGGTAGGGGGTTGACCCCCCCCCCCGAAACATACAAAAATAATCATTTTTATAGGTTATTCCCTCTGATCTATGTCTTTTTGTACTTTTGTGACCGACCCTCAGGCATCCCCCCCACACCCAAAGGCACCCCCCCCCTCCCCGAAATAAATGCCTGGATACGGGCCTGACAACACTGACATCATTAAACACAAGGATGCGTATCCCTGTTTTAGTGCTATCTTTCTGTGTAGTTTCGTAAATCTGAATGCCTGTACTTAAGTTAGTGAAAGTAATGGATGGTTTGGCTCGCCAGTTGTGGGTTTGCAGTGTAGACTTCTCCAGGAAAGCTTATCATGGCTTACTTTTATTTAGGCTACGGCGAGTTTCTGCGGTGTGTACTGCAGCGACCGAAGTGCCAGCTGGTGGATGGAAAGTCATAACCGATGCAGCACAGCTGAAGCCCTCGACGTCGTTCTTAAAGGTGCCGTTCGGTCGCCTACGAGAATAAATGTCAGCTTTGCCCCTACACAGACCGGAGGCATTACATCGCTTATGCCTAAGCATGGATGGTCTAGTTTTGTCTCACCAGGTAACTATTTGTTCGTGCCTTAGATATGGGGACATTTTCGCGTGGATCGCTCTGGTCCCGTCGAGCTCGACGGACATTTTCGCGTGGATGCCGTCGATCGTATTGTCATTTTGGGTGTACGGATGAACAGGCTGACGGGCCATCCAGCTCGATGGATGCCTCCCGTTCAACGCCGCTCGGAGGGCACCGTTGAGCTGAACGGGAATATTGTGAGGACCTTCGCACTTATATGCTCCCATCCAGCTGAATGGGCATTTTCGCGTGGACCTCAGCCTCAGCCGTTCAACGCCCGATCGTTTTTCTCATTTTCGCGAGGGATCACCCCTTCAGCTCTACAGCCATCCACGCGAAAATGTCTCCTATCTCGGCTCTCAACAGCCTCCGGCATTAGGCATTCCTGCGGTTTTATTTTTTGTGAGTATGTGAAGGGGGGGGGGGGGTCAAACTCGAATGATTCGTGGAATACTCCAAAATACCCCTTGATACAAACTTGACTGTGTGGATACACTTCAAAAGAGGAGAAGAGACAATGTGACTCGTTTCTCTGCTGCCTGTCCGTGTTAGTTCTTGTCGCGACTGGTCCTTCGTATAGCATTTACTTAATTCGGTTTTTGAACGATGGCAAAATAATGGACCATAATTACCTTGGACCAAGATTACAACTCAGCCATCGTTATCATCATTAAAATTTTGTCGGGCTACTCTCTTAAAAGCCTGTATCTGCCTGATATATTTAATCTGCCTCCTAATCGTCCGATATGCGAGTTAGTAAGTCAGCGGCGATCTTTCGTGAATTATGTCGGTAGTTAAACTGCGTGAACACACGGTCAGATTTTCGCAGTCGGATCAAAATTTTCTCCTTTGTTGCTAAATTTTGACGTATTGCATGCAGGTTTCTCCATAGTGGCGCGAATTTTCGGAACTCCTAATGCAAAACCTTGTCGAACTGCGAGTGCACGTACAATTAAGCTAGTTTCTGACAGGATGCGAATTTGCATGACGAAAATCGTCATGCGACGTCGCCAGCTAACGATCGTACGACAGTTGACGAAGCGACCGGATTTTTGCAGCCAGTTTTCAAACTGTTTTGTATGGCACTTGCCAAGGTGCCATATAGCGATCGCAATTTCTGTCCGTCCGTCGGTTGGACTGTCCGGGTTTTGCTAGTTCGAACACTTCCACATAAGCTAGGACGATGAAACTTGGGTGGTATATCAGGTAACCGAAAAGATTAACTTGGAAACAGTCATTTCCCCGATCCGACCATCGCGGGGGGAGTGCAGGGAGGGAGAATCCGGAATCTTGAGGTACTTATAACTTTGTAACAGGTTATCGGATCTTATTGAAACTTGGTATTTCGAAAGACCTTGTGTCTCGGATGACCCACTTCAAATCCGAACCGGATCCGGTGACTTCGGGGGGGGGGGGGGGAAATCTTATTAAACCCTTAGAGTAGAGGGATCGGGATGAAATTTGTTGGGAAGGACAAGCACAAGTCCTAGATACTTCATTAACATAACCGGACCAGATTCGGGCACTGTGGGGGGAGGGGATTATGGTGAGCCAGCGAGTTCGGCACTTGCCGATGTACTAGGATGATGAAACTCGACAGAAACATGAGGGATCCGAATAGAGTTACTTGAGGATCGTCGTTTGCACGACCCGAACATCGTGGGGGGAGTGGAGAGATGGGGAATCCAGAATCTACTGCATATAGATTTTGAGCGGGCGATCGGATTTGAATGAAACTTGCTAAATGGAAAGAGCTATTGTCTTAGATGTTCCATGTCAAGTCCGGACCTGATCTGATACTTGTGGGGGAGGTTGGAAGGGCGCAACGGAATTTTTGTGAACCGCTTAGCGTCTGAGGGATCGAAATGAAATAACAAGCATAATTAAACATTAGATACGTGGTTGATAGAACTAGATCATATCGGGGCTGTTTGGGGGGAGTTGGATGGTTTTTCCCGGAATTCCGGTGATCGGGAGTTAGGATACTTTCAGATGGGATAAGGAGGATAAAACTTGGCAGGCATGTTAGTGATCCGTCCAAATAGATTAAGGACACGGCACAATGCCCTAGGAAGACTTCCGTTCCTAGATCAGACCATTTTTTGGGGAGTTGATGGAGGGGAAGTCCGGAAATTACTCACTTCCTAGGGTACCGGACAAATGGTCCGATTCAAATGAAACTTTATGGGTGATAAGCTGATAATCTAGATATGCAAAGCATGTGTCCGAACTCCATGTGGCCGTGGTTGGGGGGGGGGGGGGGGGGGAGGCGAAAACTTTGTAACATGCAAAAAGACCAAACAGATGGGCCGAATGGGATGCAAGTTGGACAGTACCAAGTGTATGCGGCCGAGATCTGTCATTTAGCGTCCGAACCGGGTCCGATCAAAGTAGGAGGGGGATGAAGCGGTAAGCGGGAATTTGAAGATAAACTCATTCCAGTTAAACTTGATGGACGAGAAGAGGACGGGGACACAGTTCACGCGCTAGGCGACTAGTCGGGCGGGCAGTGGGAAATTGCCAGAACAGTTCAAGTATATGATTAGACAAATCTAGAACAATTTTTCCGGCTTCGCATTAGCAAGTTGTTTCTTTCAGACAAAGACAGCTTGGTCGGGGACTCGGGGAAGATGCGAGCTTTGGATTCTCTACTCAAACGGTTGAAAGAAGGCGGCCATCGAGTTCTCATCTACAGCCAGATGACCCGTGTGATCGATCTGTTGGAGGTGAGCTTCCTTTCCGGTTACATTTCTAGTGGAGTTTACATAATCGCTTACTGGACAAAATGTATAGTCACCAGAGTCTGGTCGTCAGGTGTTTTGCAATATGTATTGCCTTAAAGTAGGTTTTTGCTTCTTCAGCCTTTGGCTAAGATCTGTCGAAATAGTTGAGGCTCTCGATCCCGTAAATACATCTCTATTTACTTGTGATTGTAAGGAACAGTACGGATGAAAGATAATTGTGAATATTTCCATGTACCACTTGCTTGCCCTATAAGCTATGTATTCTTTGTTTGCTTCCTCGATCGAAATCTTGCCGGACCGTTACTTGTACCGTGCCAGACTAGATAGATAACGGGCTTCTATGGAAATCTGTTAGCCTGCAATTTGAGTCTGTACCAGTTAGCCTAGTTAACCACAAACCCCCGATTTCTCTGTAGGCTATGCCAAATGTTGGACATACCCATAGTTTGAAATAGCATAATAATAATAACTGTATTTAAAAGCCCAGGGGCCATATACATCATACAACAATAGTACATTTTACAAAGGAAAACAACAACAATAATTTCCTACGGCTATGAAGCCTCACTACTAAGCTTGGTCGCTCTTAGCTTCAACGCTCCGTCCATAAACTCGCACACCTTTGTTATAACCCTTTCCGAAGTGCTATTCAGGATATCCGGTAGAAGCAAAACACTCCCCTTAAAATAAGATCCCCTTAACTCCGAAAGCTCCTGGCATCGATTGATAAAGTGGTCCATGTTTTCCTCTACCCCTGCTTTGCAAAGTTGGCAATTATACCTGACATCTGGACCAGTCCTATGCCTATCAAAAACTCTAAATCTACCAAACAGGGGGAGGGAATTAGCTCTAGCCTGGATCCACAACTTCAAAACTTTTTGAGGTAAATTCATTTTAAAATAAAACTCGGGCCCAAACACCTTCTTAAACTCACGGTAAAACTCCAAAGTTTCGGACTGACTTATTACAGCTCTCCATTTTTGAATCTCTTGGTCATCCAAAATCCTAGTGACTCGACGCAATAAATTCACCGTTACTATTCTTGATCTGTGTTAACAATATTTATTTATTTGTGATCCGCTTTTTGCATAACAGCGGAGTATGAGTAAAATAAACAAAATAAAATACACATATTAAAACACTAAACAAAACAATGTACATAAACATGACTACATTGTTTATAATCAACAAGTGCATCAAAGGGTTTAGTCTATAAACTTCCTCTTAACCGAAGATACGGGCTGCAGTGTATCCGGATCGGACGAGCAAGTACTGAGGGAAAACTTTTCGTGCGCTTTGAAGAACCTACTAAATTGGTTCAGTGTAAATAGGCTTAAGGATTAACTTCGACAAAACCAAGTTAATGGTAAAGGGCATGCTCGACCCAGCTATCCCTAGGTTGGACGAAGTCATAGCACTTGCGGATTGTATCCGTTATCTGGGGATACTCATTGAATCGAATTTGAATCATAGTAATACACTGAGAAACTAGGAAGAAAAGTGGGGAGTATGCATCATCTAAAATTTCTTCTTCCATTCAGCGCGCTTAAATCAGTTCATTATTCACTAGTCCATTCTTACCTAAACTACTGTCCTCTGATTTTCTCTAACGCCTTTAAGTAAGGAAAGATCAGGGCAACGTAAAACGTCATTGCTACAGAGAACCCTTTTTAGCTCGTCGAACGCATCCTGACACTCCCTGTCCCATTGCATAAATTACGCCTTTCCCCATATATGTGAGCTCAATCAGTAGTCTTCCGATAATAATAATAATAATAATTTATTGGAAAAAGCCTAATACGGCCATACAACAGATTCCTGAAGCGCCAACAACAATTTATAACACTAATAATGAAACACAAACTATTTTCTTCTTTTCATTGCATTCAAAACGAAAGAAACTACCTCACGGATTACACTTTTATTTGTCGACTTTAAGATACCAGGGAAGAGAACACCACCAGCCATCCCAACTAAACCCAATGAAGGAAGCTCTTGGCACTGTCCTAGAAGGTGGTCAATGGTATCTTGCCCAGTGCAACAAAGTGGGCAATTGTAGTTCTCCTCACCGACCTGTTTTCGCCTATCAAAAACTTTCTTTCTGTACCGTAATGGAAGAGAGTTAGTCCGGAGTTGGAACCATACCCTAAGTGCCTGCGCCGACAATCCTAATTTAAAATAATATTCAAATCAAAAAGTAGTTTTTATTTGTCTATAATAAAATAGTGTCTCTGATTTATCCAGTGCTGCCTGCCAGTTTTGAATTTCCTGATCCCGTAATACCTGCTCAAACTGTCGCAGCAACTGTGGCTGATCATCTGGTCCCAAACCATCGTTCCAAGCCAAAGATAAACCTGCTTTATCGAGCATGGCTTTCACTTGGAGTGGTCAAGACCGAGAACCCTTCGACTCCATTAATTCTGTATATGCAATTTTTAGTAACCTGTCTTCGGGTAACCGAACTAACTTAAGCCAAAATCTAAGAATTTGAACTAGCCTAAGATTCCTCATTGATTGAATCCCAAGTTCACCTGCTACTGCCTGGGTATGAGTTGTTGGATGTAATCCAATCAGTCTCTTGTAGTGAAGCAGCTGAATCGATTCCAATTGTACCGCAGCTTCGAATCCCCAACTTTCAGCTCCGTAGTGAATTGTAGGAAGGATTTTTTATTGGAAAATATGTTTATGCATTTTTAGGTCTTTTAGTCCCGAAACCACTGAATTTCTCAGTAAAGCCGAAGAAGTCATCCTCCCTCTTCGTTTCATTTCAAGGAGGTGATCCTTCCAACCCCCATTCTGGGATAAAGTAACCCCTAGGTATTTAAACTTAGCCGACTGTTGTATTCGGTGACCTCGGTAATAAAAATTCCACTCCTCACTTGGTTTTCTTCCCGTGAAAACAACTATTTCAGTCTTTTTTACATTTAAATTTAATCTCTTTCCTTCCAAATAATCTGAAAGGATGTTTAATAAAGTTTGGAGGTCCTCTGGAGACGAATCAGTAGTCTTCCGATATGCGCCCTCATATATCACCGGTACAGAATAAAGCACTTCGGATTTTGAAAATATGCTACATTCCCCTTTATCTTATCCCGGTAAATCCCCAACTAAAAGCTTGTATCTAATTTTAAATATTTCTCCGTTAGGACGTTTTGTTACGTTTCATACATTTTTGCCATGTAGCGATCGCAATCTCTGTCCGTGCGACGATCAGTCGGTCGGTCCGGGTTTTTCTAGTTTGGGCACTTCCACATACGCTAGGACGATGAAACTTGGCAGGCATATCAGGGTCCCTAAAAGATTAAGTTGGAACTAGTCACTTCCCCGGTGTGAGCATCGTGGGGGGAGTGGAGGGAGGGGAATTTTGAGGTGCTTATAACTTTTGAACCGGTGATCAAATCTTAATGAAACTTGATATTTGGAAAGACCTCGTGTCTCAAAATACCCACTTCAAATCCGAAACGAATCCGGCGAGTTTCGGGGGGAGCCGGAAATCCTGAGGAACGCTTGGAGTGGAGGGATCGGGATGAAACTTGGCACATGTCCTAGACACATCATTGACATAACTTGACCTGGTTCAGGCACTGTGGGGAGGGGGGGGGGGTGATTCTGGGGATCGAGTGAGTTCGGTGCTTCCTGATGTAATAAGATGATGATGGGATGAGGGATCCGAATAGACCAACATGAGAATAGTCGTTTGGACGATTCGAACATCGTGGGGGGAGTGGAGGGATAGGGAATCTGGAATCTAGTGGCATTTATAACTTTTGAACGGGCGATCGGATTTGAATGAAAGTTGGAAAGTGGAAAAAGCTGTTGTCTCAGATGTTCCGTGTCAAGTCCGGACCGGATCCAATACTGGGGGGTGGGGGGTGGAAGGGGACACGGGAATTTTTTAAAACGCTTAGTGTCGAGGGTTCGAGATGGAATTTGGTTGGAAGAACAAGCATTAGCATTAGATAACGTTCTTGACGGAACCAGATCATGTTCCGTTCGTGTTTTTGTCAATCGACCTTGTGTCCCCGGCTTGACCCTATTTATTTTGATTTTATACAGAAGTGTAAATTAAACCTTGAACCTTGAACCTTGAACCATGTCGGTACTCTTTGTGGGGAGTTGGAGTGATTTTCCGGAATTCCGGTGATCGCGAGATAGGATACTTCCAGATGTGCTAAGGACGATAAAACTAGGCAGGCATATTAGTGACCCGACCAAATAAACTTAAGACACAATGACCTAGGTAGACTTCCGTTCCTGGATCCCACCATTATTGGGGAGTAGAGGGAGGGGGAACCCGGAAATTCGTGAGTTCCGTAGGCTGCGGAAAAATGATCCGATTCAAGTGAAACTTTATGGGTGATAAAAACTGATGACCTGGATATGCAAAGCATGTGTACGAACTTATGCGATCAGACCATTTTTCGGGGAGTTGATGGAGGGGGAATCCGGAAATTACTGACTTCCGTAGGTTCCGGACAAATGGTCCGATTCAAATGAAACTTTATGGTTGATAAGCTGATGACCTAGATATGCAAAGCATGTGTCCGAATCTCATGTGGCCGTGGTTGGGGGGGGGGGGGGGGGGGGGGGGTCGAAAACTTTGTGACATGTACAAAAAACAAACGGATGGGCAGAATGGAATGCAACTTGGACAGCTCCAAGTTTATGCGGCCTAGATTTGTCATATGGCGTCCGAACCGAATCCAACCAAGGTAGGAGGAGGATGAAGTAGGAACCGGAAATATGCAGATATGCTCTGATTCGAGTTAAACTTGACGGACAGAGAGAAGAGATATTAGTATGTATCCGAGTCGTGTTCGGCCACAGCTGGGGGGAGTCCCGGAAATGTTGTGGCTCGCATAGGGGTTAAACGAGTAAAGTGATTTGAATGAAACTTGGAAATTCGAGACTATGTCTGGCTTCGATGACATATTTTAGGGTCTGGCACGGTGGGGAGGGGTATCGGAATTCCCGGAAAAATGTTCAGATTCACTTTGTCGCTTCTCACACCCCCTACTCGTAACAAGTGCCAAATGAGCTCGTAGCTCTTGTTGTTTATGGTCAGGTCTCTCCAGGGTATATTACCTAGTTATTTCACCTCCACTAAGTTATTCCCGGTGGTACTGTCTGCTTATGAAACCCGGTCGGCTTCGAAAATACGCCAGCCTATAATCATCACTAAGAGGTCTCCGTTTTCGAAGGAACAGAGTTATTGGAGTTTGAAACAAGTATGAAGACCTTTTTGAACAGGATCGATCAGTGTTCACTTTGAAAAATAAAATAAAAAGTCATCTGTTGGCGGAGTACAGATATTAAAATATGACACATTCCATTTTATGTTATCCCGTTAAATCCCCCAACCGTTAATTATTACTTGTGTATTTATCGTGTGGAGAGTTTGGTATTGCGTGTGTAAGTATACGAAATGGAACGAGTCTTTCTTTCCTTTGTCTACGCGTTACAGAGGAACGACTCATTTATATTATCTACATATAGTCAGTATTTAAAATGGGGCCGAGCTAACGAGCTCTTATCCCTGCCGGCCCCAGTGATCGATATATATTGTTATGGAGTGTTTTTAAATTAAAGAACCTGAGACATATGCCAAATGCCGGCTATCCTTTGTCGAATGTTGGGTACCCTAACCCTTTAAAATATTGATGATTTGAGGAAAGTTCAGAAATCGACTAGTCAGGATTCCTTTATCAACCAATCAGTCAACTTTATTATCATTTACCTAGATGATGTCGCCGAACCAGTCAAGGTCATGCGAAATACTTACAAAGATGTTAAAAGAACAGACAACCAATTAACTAATACACTTTACGAGAAATGAACTGAAATAAATGCTGGGATAAAGCTGTCTAAAGAATTGAGTTGAAGAACGGACAGGATAGTACTAAAACAGATTGCCAGTTCTCCTCTCGGACCGACGGACGGACGACAGGAGAGGAGGGGGGAACAGACGGATCAGGGGGGGGGGGGTGACAACATACCATCTTTGATCCAAAAGTTTTTGGAAGTGTATCGTCCCCTTGCCAAGAAGGGCCGAAAATAGCTCAATAAAATTCAGCTGAGGTATCCGTTTTGCACTATCTAATATTTTGTATACAGTTGTGTATGCCCATGATTAACTTGTACTATGTAATTTTATCTTCTGGCCATCGAGCCTGCTCTCTGCCATGAAGCTATGTAAAAGTACTTGTTTTCATTATTTGACATTAAACTAGACCTACGTTGCCAGGGCAACGTGAAGTGTTGCAGCAACCTTTGTTCGGCTTCGCCGACTAGAGTGTGGTTTTGTTTTTTCGCAAACGGTTAAATTCTGAAGTTGTCAACCTATCCAGGTTTTCGAAATGGTATGTTCCAATCCAAGAAGATGTCTTTCTGTGATCACAGGGCCATCCCTCGGCATTGAAAAAAAAAAAACTCAATATCGGAAGTAGGGGCTAAATTGACTTTGCAGACAGTTGAACTTTGTCCTTTTCAATCGTAGACATCGTAACTCGTGAAAATTTGGAACAATATCTTACATAAACTGATTGGTATTATAAAGCTACCCTTGTTTTCAGGATCAAAATACCGAAGATGCCACTCTACTAATTATTGCGAAACTGTGTCGTTTTTTTTTTACATTATCATTTTTATCCGTTGCGTTAACACTTAATTCTAGGCTACAGTGATAGACCATCACCATATACCATTCTAGCATCTCATAAAAATGACAATTCTTTAGCAACCGATTCTTGAACGATGACATGAAGCAATTTTTTCTTAAAATCGAAAATACGGTAAACAAAATAGGTACAAATACTAAGAGAAGTCAGAAACCCCTCACCGCCGAGGATGATTATGGTGTAACAGCCGATTGTTACAACTCCCTGACTTTTCTCACAGTTGAGTTCCGCCTATTCTTTGTTTGAGTTTCTACCCTTTTCTTATCTGAGTGTATACCCCACCACTGAAGTTGTCAATCCCTCGAAACCTTAATATGATCAAAGGCTAAACCTCAGCGTTAGCATTACAGCCGATTATTACTTACAAGTCCCTTGCATGTCTTACAATTGGGAACCAAATTGTTCTTACCATCGAATACACCAGAAACAAATAACAGGTACACCAACTAGCAAAAGCTGCAAACCACTCAGCGCCGAAGATGAGTATTAGCTAACAGTTGACTGTTGCTTACAAATTCCCTACATGTCTCACAACTGGTATAGCCTATTTTTGGTTTTACCTTACTACTGACGTTGTGAACCCCTTGAAACTTTCAAACTGGTGTATCTCATGAAGGAATTTTTGTACCAAAAAATGGATGACACACACTTTGATCAGCTCATCAACAGCTATCGATTGCCTTGGACAAAAACATTCTACCTGTCATTGTTCAAAAGTTGATTTTTTTTTGCCGTAGGCCAACTTTTTAACATTACAGCTTAGAAAGGAGCAAAGGATAAGGTCCAATTTCTTTAGCAGTGAAAGAACTTTTAAAGTTTATGAGGCACATCTGGTACCATTTCTTTACCGCAATCCCAAGTGCAAAAAAACGAATGATAAAGCTGAAATCGGGAACAGAAATGGGTAGAAACAATAGATGGCAGCACTTTCGGACCCGTGGGAAAAAGCCACTTTTTTGTTTCTGTAAATTTTTCTATTTATCACTCAAAGAAGATATCTTGGCTGTGGGGCCGGGTAACTGCCGCATATATTTAACACTTAAAGATTTTAGGCCATCTTCAATTTGAAACCGGTGCTTGCCTGCTTGCGTGCTACAACGGAGCTTTCCACTCGAAAGCAGAAACACGGTTTGATGAAACGAAAGGTTGGCTGCACAACTTCAGATAGTCCTCTCTCACATAGGCTATATAACTCCACTTCACTTTGCACACCGTACGCTCTGGCTCGAGGACAAGCAAAAACCATCCTTTTTGGCCCCAGGCAAGAGTTCTACGGAGCTTTCCAAAATGTAATGTCACATAGAGTCACTAGGATTTTGGATGACCAAGAGATTCAAAAATGGAGAGCTTTAATAAGTCAGTCCGAAACTTTGGAGTTTTACCGTGAGTTTAAGAAGGTGTTTGGGCCCGAGTTTTATTTTAAAATGAATCTACCTCAAAAAGTTTTGAAGTTGTGGATCCAGGCTAGAGCTAATGCCCTAATCTGTTTGGTAGATTTAGAGTTTTTGATAGGCATAGGAATGGTCCAGATGTCAGGTATAACTGCCAACTTTGCAAAGCAGGGGTAGAGGAAAACATGGACCACTTTATCAATCGATGCCAGGAGCTTTCGGAGTTAAGGAGATCTTATTTTAAGGGGAGTGTTTTGCTTCTTCCGGATATCCTGAATAGCACTTCGGAAAGGGTTATAACAAAGGTGTGCGACTTTATGGACGAAGCGTTGAAGCTAAGAGCGACAAAAAACCGAGGACAGAACCAAAGTGTTGCTCTCGCAACACAATGAACCTGCAAACCTGGCATAGCCTATGCGAAATCATGGATGTCTCGTATACTGGTACCAAGTTAGCAAGTCAATAGAATAATCGGCTCTGTCCGTCGCATGTTTTTTGAATAAAGTGAATTCAATTGAAATTGAATTGAATTGAATTGAATTAGAGTGGCATTTTCCTTTCGGGTATTCCTTTACGCACTGTATGGCTAAGTTGTGATTATCAGTTTCCTTACGCTGTAGGAATCTAGCCTGTAGATATCGGTTATGGTCAGATCTGCAAGTTTTGCCTCTTTTTAGGAATATCTCCGATACAGAAACCTCACTTATATACGTCTGGACGGCTCGTCTAGGATAGAGCAGCGTCGCGACATGGTAGCCGACTTCCAGTCTCGCTCGGACATCTTCGTCTTTCTCCTGAGCACCAGAGCGGGAGGGCTGGGGATCAATCTCACTGCCGCAGATACGGTAAGCAAACCAACATCTTCGTGTGTTGCCGAGATTCTTTTGTCTGGGGTCTGACTGAAACAAGACCAAAGGTGTCGATGGGATCCCAAAAATCTAAGATTTGATCCAGACCATTCGGTCTTGTCGTCGCCAGGCTAATCATCAGAGAAAACCGAGTTCAGATATTCTATCTACCTATCTATACCTCTATAAGCCATATCTATTTTGACGATATTGACCGAAACTTCCTGCTTTACTACTGCGAAATTTGCGGTTTCGCCCGAATTCCGAGCGAACTACTAGTCCAGCAAAAAAAGAAAAATTCAGAAACGAAGTCGGCGTATCTCCTTATCCCTATAAAGAAATCTAATCAACTAAATGCGGATACAACCGGATTCCGGACTAATTATATGTCCGGGTAAAAAATGATCATTATATACAGACTGATCGTCTCTTCTTACCCCTAAATATATCATCTAATCAACTTCAGATAAAGCTATTACTTTTAACATATTTTCCGGTTTTGGCCGGATTACAGGTGAAGTAGTTGTCTGGCGAGAAAATGGTTTTCACCATCGGGTTCAGCATGTCTTCTTACCCATAAATCAAACATTTAATCAACTTCAAATGAAACTGTTACTTTTAATCAACTTTCCGGTTTTTGCCGGATTCCGGACGAACTACTCGTCCAGCGAGAAAATGGCTTTCACTATCGTGATCAGCATGTCTCCTTAGCCTTAAATCAAACATTTAATCAACTTCAAATGAAACTTTTACGTTTAACAAACTTTCCGGTTTTTGCCGGATTCCGGACGAACTACTTGTCCGGCGAGAAAATGATTGTCACCATCGTGCTCAGCATGTCTTCTTACCCCATAATCGACTATCACATTAGATGTTTAAAAATATTTTGTTTGTCCCTTAAATTGAACCCCCTCCCCCACCCCCAAATATAGGGCTACAGAGCCCATCTACGAACTCGACCTTACCCTTGACCCAAACGATCCTCATACCAAGCTTCATCAAAATATCTCCTTCCCTTCGAGAGTTATCGTGCTTACAGACGGACGGACGGACGGACAACTTTTGCGATGTCATAGGTATCCCTCCACTTACGTTTTGGGATCCCAAAAATCACAAGAATTGTTTTTACCAGCGGCATTTTGTTTCTTAAAATCTTTACTTCCATATCTTTTTTATCTACTTAGGCATTTTTTGAAATTTTACTTTTGGTCATAAACTCAAAATAGTTAACTATGTTAATGAAGAGCAAATTCCATGAGTAGCTTGTTGTTGTTTTTTGCATAAGCACATGTGCGTACGGTCAGTGTCGGTCCATTAGGCCGAGAGTTTATTGGGTGATTTGGTCTTTGGGGGATGTGGACCCATTGTACAGTTCTTTTAAACAATATGTGCATGTGCTTGTTGTGTGAACCAAGTGCCCTCGACACTATTTACACATGTATCATCTGCGTCGTCTTTAAGGATGTTTTCGCGACAGTCAGGAAGGAACCTGCTTCGAGAACCAGTTTCCATTTGCGTCAGTGTTGGCAAAATTTGCGTTCTCTGATCACATTTTATCAATATGACAATTCCGCTGGGCAATACAGGTAAACTGCATCATCTCCGTTTCTGAGACATATTTCCTTCATGAAGATTCCATTGTTGCCTGGAATAGAGCTGCCAAGCAATACCAAAGCCACCAGCCTAGCGCAGTGAAATACCAAAGCCACCAGCCTAGCGCAGTGAAATACCAAAGCCACGATGCGTAGCGAATGAATAAAAAAAGAAGCATATATACATTAAACAAAGTGGATGGCGACGTTGCTTCTTAACTGAGCTAGCTGAACTGTGTACTACAGATTAGCCTTACCCAAACTAATAACTTTCCACTTAGCCTTCCACTGGGCTTCTGGAAATATGTTCCCAAAAGCTGATCCAGATGGCGACAATGGCTGCGGAAATACTCAACTTTTAGTGGAGCGCGGAGACGAAAGGAAAGCTTTTCAGCTCGCGACCCTCCCCCCACTAAAATGCTAAGTCACAACTTAAAGCACGAGTTACACTTGTCGAGCTCGCTCTGCGTACGGATACCCCAAGGACCCTGGCATTCCAGAAACACTCCCGTATACTCTTATTTATTGTCGGTAAAATCGAAAGAAAATAACACAGCGGATTATAGAGACTCTCCTGCTCGACTAAGCCGTGTTGAATGCCCTCTTCAGATTATTTAAATAGTTCATTTAAAACTAGTGGGATTTTAAAGTACTCCAGAAGGTCCTTAGCTTTCATCACGCTGAATACTCGTTTTTTTTTTTACCTCCCTTTCATAGGGATTAGTCATTCAAAGTTTTGCATAGTCACCTAAACTAACCCCTGCTCATCCTGATATCAATTTCACGGGTAAAATTGTCTAAAACCACTTGAAATAAAAAGCTCATTCCCTCGAACCGTTTATTGATCAAACGAAGAAGAGTAATGATAGAATAGGGGGAGTGGGTTATTAGAAGACTGTCAAAAAGCGCTGGAAATCTATTGTTGGTTAGGGAAGTGGTCCGATGCTCGATCCGGTTCTGCCGGAAATGCGGGGGGAGACAGTTTTTTTATTAGAGATTTTTGTAATTAGGCGTGTGAAGCACGAGGAAATGATACTACAGAACTGAAGATTGTTTGTCGTTAGAAGAGAGGGAAACAGTGAACGATTAGAGCTGTTAGATAATGTACTCCTGCAGGAAACGGGACTGTTTAATTAATTACACATGATTTGTTTCTATTCCTTTGCATTCAAGACTTTGAAAACATTTCCGAACTCCAGATATCAATACAACCTGCGCATTAACTTTGCGCGAACCTCTTCCTTTTTCGTCTTTGCTTTCTGCTCTGCCGAAAATTATGCAGTTCCGCACGATCTGACTGCGAGTGGCTTCAAGAGCAAACCCCCAACTGATTCCATTTTATTAACGTAAAAAAAAAGATCGGGGATTTAGAACTGGTCTGTATAGTCGGAAGATCTGGGTGCCTTTCGTAGAATCACTTTTCTATTTTCACTCGTGGTAATGTGTTCATCGCAGTTTTAAGAGTCTCTTCGGTGGAAAGCTATCTACGGAAATATTTTCGATATGTCTTACAAGCACGTGGCCGGGATCACTTGGAGACAGTGGAAATGTTAGTGATGAGTGATAATTTCTCAGCATGGGGGTGAACAATCATTGCGTGTGCTTGCCTGATCCCATAAGGCCGGAGATGCACCACCTGACGCCTTTATCGGACCATCGCCGGGGAGGATCGGGTTCGCTTCCGATGGGTCCCTCCCTGCCTTCAGAAAATGGCAGTCTGGAAAACTTTGGGTGCACTACTTATTTGTCCCACTAGTTTCTTGTCAAATTTGAAGGTTGATCCGTAAAGTCAGTCTGGGCTGGGTTTGGAGCTACTAGCCTTCATGAACCCAACCGATGGGAACCCACAACGTGTGGGGGGGGTCGTCCATCTGTGTTTTTGTGTTCTGGAACTCGCCGTCTGGAGAGATTCTTGTCGAGTTAATGGTTAATCTTGGAAGTCAGTCTAGAGTGGGTTTCAGTTAAGCTACGTGCACGTAGAGTACGATAAGATTTCGCATCCTAAAACACCCGCCGAAAGTTGTGTATTTATGGGAAACCCTGCATTCAGGATTTCGGAGCGGCGTCATCCGAAATATTGCAACAGCCTTGCGTTACTTTCATGTCGTCCGAAGCATTCTAACAGAAGGAAAATATTGACCAAATAAACAGTAGACGAAATTAAATGAATCTGAATTTTCCATTTGTGTCAGAAGAAATCTGGACCTCTTGAGCAGGTTCAGGTTATTCATTGATATACTTACTTCTACAAAAATTGTACACACATCCGGCAGAGCGCAAAGCACGAAAAGGCCGGACCGGATATTAAGTTCTTAACTGATCGTTCCCAAGATCGACTGTTGAGAGGCAAAAGACAAAAACCAAGGTAGTCCAGACTTTTTACTATTTAACGAACTGGACTTTGGGACCGTGTTCCGGATTGTGAATTGATTTTAAAGGACCTATAGGTATTACTGATTCACCCTGTGTCCTTGGTTGTCCTTCCATTTTCATTTCCGAGATGTCGACCTTTGTATAAAAATTGTATCGACTACCACACAAAAGTGAGTTTTGCATTATCCGTGTTGGCGCTTTTTGAGCTGGGTCAGGCCCCCGCACATTTCTTCTGAAGACTTGGTCGGCCAGAAACACCGATTATGCAAATTTTCCAGGTGCCTCTCAAGGCCATTGGGACTTGGTTCCACTAACAACAGCCGTGGCGGTTTTGCACTTTCTAGGAAAACGGCAATATAGGCGTTTTTCCGCGACAATCCCGTATTATAGTCAGAGAAACAGCGAATCGACCGTCCCAGAGTGGGGAAACGACGATCCGACGAACTTGCTCCGTTGGAAGATTCTCAAATTGACATTTCGGATTGTCAGATTGTCACAGTCATAACCGAGATTATCAGAGAAAACATCATTTGGGAGAATCCGGATTGTGAATTGTCAATCTTGATTTTTCGGGAAAACGCCTTATATTTTGCCCAATCGCGGTTCATCTGGACCAGATCAAGGTGGAGATAACGTACAGGTGAAGCAAGGGGGGAAGCTGCAGATCATAAAACGTTAATTTGACAGATGAATCATATAAGGATAGTATTTGTTTTCGGGGTGTTGTCCCCGTTCCATGCAAGAGGGGGATGGACTTTTTGAGTTGCGTTTTAGAACGGAAGCTCATTTCGGATTTGGGCGCGCCCCGAGTGGCTTATTATCTGCTGGTTTGTTATGTTTTAGAAGCTGAATACTTAATAATAATATTTCAGCCTTTTCTTTCGAAAATCATGTTTGTGTCCAGGAAAGAGGGGCAAGTGGAATAAAGTAGCTATAGTAACGACTGAAGACGGATTTTTCGAAATTTGTTGGACATCTTATGTCTTGTACAGGAAATGAGGTGAAAGAGAGCAATCTCTGTTTCAAGCCGATAGGGGGGTGGGCGGATTTCAGGATAAACTCACACACTGGTAAACAACGTTCGTCTCAGACATTGTAAACTTTTGTTTACAAATTGCCGGGGTATTTTTGAACCTGTTTGTCCTATGAACATTTTTTGAAAGTATTATTCCATTAATATTGTTCGTATCGTATGGAAGATGAAGTTATGTTCTTACTTGACGTCCTTCTGTCCATCCTTGAGCGCTGAGGGGAAGGCTCGAGTTTAACTTGGTCTTTGGTCTGTCTGCTTCACGGAAGAACAGTTTTTTACGGAGGAGAGCTTTTGAAAGTGGATTCAAATGGGGAGGTGTCTAGGCTTTCGCTTTTATGGGTTCTGATGGTTTTGAACGGGCATCTTTTGAGCGCTTTTTGATGTCACATTTTTTATAGGTTTCCTTTGAAAAGTGACCTTCTTTGCAGTTAAGGCTTCCATCTCTGCACTTGGCAAAACTCAGAGTTAAAAGCCCTTCTTTCATATGCAAAAACTCATTTTGATGGAGAGAAAGCTCTCATCTGAAATACCCTTGTTTTTGGGATCGAAATACGTAAGTGGAGGGATAGGCTACCTATGATTTCGTGTGTTAGCACGATAACTCTCGAAGGTGTTGAGATCGTTTGTTCAAACTTGGTGTGAGGATGCTTTGGGTCAAGGTAAAGGTCAAGTTCGTAGATGGGCTGGGATCTGTAGCCCAATGTCTATGGGTGGGGGAGGGGTTTCCCTTAAGTTCGTTTTTCCAACTTGAGTGGCTTTGAGCCTGAAGAGGATCATTACCAAGAAGAGCCGAAATATAGCTCAAATAAAATTCAGCTGACTTATCCGTTTTGCACTATCAAATATGATTCGCAGTCAGTCACCTAGGGCTATATTTAAGGTGTTTCAAGGGGCAAACAGATATTTTTAAGAATTGGATTAGATAGACGACGGGTAAGGGGTAACTCGTTATTTCGCCGGACAAATAGTCCGCTCAGAAACCGGCCAAAACCGGAAAAATTGTAAACCATAAAAGTTGTACGTGAAGTTGATTAGAGGTTTTACTGAATTCGTTTTCTACTTCATTTTTGTTTTGTTTAAGGCTAGTAGGCTACTTAGATTTGGATAAAGTCGATGTTGTTTTTGGGATCCCAAAACGTAAGTGGAGGGATACCTATGACATCGTAAAAGTTGTCCGTCTGTTTTGACGAAACTTGGTGTGAGGACTCTTTGGGTCAAGGATAAGGTCAAGTTCGTAGATGGGCTCTTTAGCCCTAAATTTAGTGGTGGGGAAGGGGGTTCAAATTAAGGGGTAAACAAAATATTTTTAAACAGCTAATGTGATAGTCGATTATGCGGAAAGAAGACATGCTGAACACGAATATGTAAAATATTTTCTCGTCCGACAAGTAGTTCGCCCGGAATCCGGCAAAAGTTGGAAAGTTGGTTAAAAGTAAAAGTTTCATTTGAAGTTGATTAAATTTTCGATTTAGGGGTAAAAAGACATGCTGAACACGATGATGAAAACCATTTTCTCGTCGGACGAGTAGTTTGTCCAGAATCCGGCAAAAACCGGAAAGCTGTTTAAAAGTAAAGTCTGATTTTAAGTTGATTGAATTTTCAATTTAGGGGTAAGCATACATGCTGAACACTTATGTGAAAAGCGTTTTCTACCCGGACAACTAATTCGCCCGGAATCCGACCAAAACCGGAAAATTTGTTAAAAGTAATAGGTTTTATTTGAAGTTGCTTAGTGATTTAGGGGTAAGAAGAGACGCAGAGCTGTATATGACAATAATTTTTTAACTGGACATATAATTCGTCCGGAATCCGGTTGTAACCGTTATTTTTTTTAGAAGCTAAAGTTTTATTTGAAATTGATTAGATGTTCTTGATAGGGACAAGGAGATACCGTACGCTGACTTCGATTCTGGATTTTCTTTTTTTGCTGGACAAGTAGTTCACTCGGAATTCGGCCGAAACCGAAAATTTGGCGGAAGTAAAGCAGGAAGTTTTGGTCAGTATCGTCGAAATGAGTCAGTATCGTCGAAAACTTAGCTTCCATGTGAAAGGTCCTCGGTTCGATTTCTGTCAGCTCCGCTCCGCTTTTGGTGTGTGTTGAGGATTTGGTTTTTGAAGACCGTGTGGTAGTTCTTAATTGATTGATCAAGTGGTTTATAGGATCAATAAGGTGTTACCTTTGCATCTTGAACAGATCTGTCTCTGTGACCTTGTTCAATACGACCGAAAGAATCTGGT
This sequence comes from Branchinecta lynchi, assembly GCA_023053575.1. Lineage (NCBI taxonomy): Eukaryota > Metazoa > Arthropoda > Branchiopoda > Anostraca > Branchinectidae > Branchinecta > Branchinecta lynchi. Next base: position 857,717 of record JAKZAP010000005.1, read on the forward strand.
GAAAACTTGAAAATTGATATGCATTCTGTTGTGTTTTCATCGGGTTTCTGGAGTTTCGATTCAGTGGTAAGAATCCGTTTTCCAACAAGTCGCTGGGTCGTCCGGGTTCCCCGGAATCGGTTGATAATAGAAAATTTGTCAGTTTTAAAAAATATCTTTGCCCGGCTGTTTATTTTGGTGTCGACAAAGGAAGAGTACTTCAGGTGACTTCTAAGATCGCGTTTTAATGAAAACCGATTTTTTTTTTTTAAAGAACAGAATCCTCCGATAAGTTTTATAAAGGTGATGTATTTGTGCCGAAGTATATACAGATAAAGAACATGTTGGATCAGAATATCCTCCAAGTTTTCGACGAGCCATGGTATTCCCGTAGTAATCTAGACTAGACTGGAAATTAAAGACACAATGCAATTAGCTAGCAGATCTGATTCAGCAGTTGGTTAGTGATTAATAATATGTTTACAGGATCTAGTGAAGACTGGAAGTCTAAAAGACCTGATAATGTGGACGAAGAAGTCTGATAAATATTCCCTTTTTTCGATCCCGTCGATACCTTTGGTCTTGTTCCAGATGTGTCCGCAGAGGGTCAGGCTTTTGCCTTTAAGAGTCCTGAACGTTTTTACGCTCATGCTGTCGGGTTGATCTGGCCAGCGTGGTGGAGAGTGGGTATGGCATGCAGCCTCTGTGTTCGACCGTTTCATTTTATTCACTATCAGTCGTCGTCTGCGGGGTTTGGCAACCCGTTTTATGATTCGCGTTCATGAAGACGTGACATATTGTTCCCTTGCGTGGCAAAAAAACCTTGCATGTCTTAATTGAATGAGATTTAGCACGCAGCATCTATTTTACACGGTTCCTAGATTGATAGCACTTGGATTGCTACGATATCAGTCATTTTGACACTGAACAAGACAGGATGGATTCTAAAATATGGTTTCTAGGCTGAACCGTGGGATGATGACCACCTAAGGTACTCGGTAGCTAAATCCACAAAAAAATGTCTGAAGCGCCAGTTTGAGTGGCTTTTTTTTTGCGGATGTCTGCAATGGTTTCGTCCGTGTGCATGTAGTGGTTGGCAAACATCTTCCCGATTTGCTGAGTATGACTGTGAGAATCGGGAAGGATTTTCCCGTAGAGACATGCTGAACGGGTGTAGTCTACTTTTCTCGTTCTTACGAATTCGCTGAAAGAAAATGCACACCGGCAATTGCCGGGAAATCTTAGAGGCTGTTTGATTCGACCTCTCACTGACTGCAATAAGCCAAATCTAGGGACCGTTGGCAGGACTCGAGCTCTGAAAGGGTTCTCCCCTTGTCGGCACCCCAGCAAAGTTATAAAGTTGGTCTCCTAGGAATTCTTGTCGCTCTTGCTGATGACCGGAGGTACAAGGTAGCCAAAAGGATTTTAGCGTTGTAGTTTCTGAGTTTCAAGATAACAGTGCTTCGCCACTGCCCTCCTGATTTTCCAAGTGGGGTTCTTGACATTTTCTACAGTTTATGGCTCATTGTCGTTAGAATTGTGTTTTAACCAGGTTTTAACTGGTAGCTGCGACGAAGTGTATTTTTCGGCCTTCCTCTTCTTGGTGTTCCCTCTGGTTGCCACTCCAGCACCGTTCCGGTGCCTCTTTAGGTTCAAACTAGAAAATGTATTAAAGAAAATAATTGATTTCAATATTATTAGCTGATTTTATTCGAGCGATATTTCCGCCCTTCTTGGCAAGGGTCCTCTTTAGGCTCAAGCGAGAAAATCTAATTCACAAAAATTTATTATAAAATAGTGCCGGTAAGGCGGATTGAATGACATGGAGTGGGGAATCTCAGGAATGAGAACTTGTAGAATATTTAGGGGCGTAGGGCGAATATACGTTGTAGGTGAGACGGATCCTTGAAGTAACGTCAGAAGAAGCGTACCCCTGCACACTGCATTCAGTATGTTTACATACGACACTCTTATCGACTGCTCGACAGTGTTTCACGTAAATATGGAAATAATACGATTGGCTTCTTAGCAATGACAAATAAACCAGATATACTTTTTAACCGAATTTGCAAGTCTAGGACTCTAGTACCTTTGAGTCCGTACACAGTACTTGACATTTGAAAACAACCACGTTGCCCTGGGAACTCAGATATCCCAAAAGCTTTCTTTCGACGGAGCATGTGGTTTGTTTAATTGGCTGCCATATGCTTTTGAGTTCGTGATTGTTTGGTTCGTTGGGGAAAGGGGAGCGGAGCACTCGCGGTGTGCCGTTTTGTCACAAAATATACAATGCCACTTCCTGTTTTTCGGTGTAAAGCGGAATCATCATCAAATTTTCATCAACTACTTCGATTACGGGTGAGATTACTGACGGCGGCAAGCGCGAAATTGCTGTTGGGGTATTCATATTTTAGTAGTCTTCTGCGCCTTCCGTCAAGAGACGAAATTCTCCTCTTCAGCTGTCACTAGGCTCATTTCTCCTTAAAGCACAATGGACACTTCTAATGCTTTACTTTGTATTAAATGCTTCACAACTAAACATTTCCGACTTCCTTTAGAAGGCGCCACGAAAATCGGCCGTTTTCTTGTTATTCCATGTCTTTACCTCTCTGGCATTTTGGCGATCCAAATCTTAGGAGCTGGGATATCGTGGCAGGAAATTCAGAAACTCCCCGCAATGCTTGATGTAAAAGGATATATTTGAGATGTCACCAAGTCAAGCTGCAGATGCAATTTACCTGATTGTTCTAGTGTTTCATCAGAAGTTCCATGGCTTAAATTGCCTACTAAAACTTTTTCTTTGTGGAATAGAGTTGTGAAGCTTGATTAGCTTGCTTTATAAAATGTACCAGAATATGCAATAAGCTTATAGAAAATAACATAGCTATAAAAATCATTCAAAAACAAATAACCTATTGAAATCTGAATTATATAAGCTGATTTATGCATAAAATAAAGATCTACTAGGTATTATAAGAAATATCACTTTTATCTTTGTCCAAGCTAGCTAGCATGTACTGGCCCAGAAAATTACGCTTTGAAATATCACAGAGAGGAAACTGTTGAGAAAGCTGCTGATCTAGGGGGAAAGCATTGTTCCTAGGTTGTTACAGAGTGGGATTGGGGTAGTCTGATGTGCCCATTGAACTTTAAGTTCTGCCTAATTGCAACAATCCGTAAATAAAGTAAAATAAAGAAGATCCCTTACCTAGTAAGCCAAAGGCTATTCCAAGCAGTTTTTGGGATCCCAAAACGTAAGTGGAGGGATACCTATGACATCGCGAAAGTTGTCCGTCGATCCGTCCGTCTGTTAGAACGATAACTCTTGAAGGGGTTGAGATATTTCGATCAGACTTGGCATGAGAAATCTCTAGGTCAAAGTACAGGTCAAGTTCCAAGATGGGATATGTAGCTCTATATTTAGGGGTGGGGAGGGGTTTGAAATTAAGCGGAACAAAAAATAGTTTTTTAAAGCTAATGAAATAGTCGAATTAGGGGTAAGGAGACATGCTGAATCCGAATATGAAATTTATTTTCTCGCCGGACAAATAGTTCAACCGGAATCCGGCGAAAACCGGAAAATTTGTGGAAAGTAAAAGTTTAATATGAACTTGATTGGAGGATCGATTTAGGGGCAAGGAAACGTGCCGAGTCCGAATATGAAATTATTTTCTCGCCGGACAACTATTTCGGCCGGAATCTGGCCAAAACCGGAGAATTAGTTTAAAGTAAAAGTTTTATTTAAATTTGATAAGATGTTCGGTTTGCGGGATAGTAGACATACTGAATTCGCATATGACAATCATTTTATCACCGGACGTATAGATCGCTCGGAATCCGGCTGAAACCGGAAAATTTATTAAAAGTAAAAGTTTAATCTGAAGTTGATTAGAGGTTGGATGTAGGGATAAAGAGACATGCTGAATTCGTTTTTGAGCTTTATTTTCGCATAAGTAGTTCCGGAATTCCGCCAAAACCGGAAAACTGGCAGAAGTAAGGCAGGAAGTTTCGATCTGCTTCGTCAAAATAGATATGACTTAAATGGGTAAACACCCATGCTGAATCCATATCCGAACTTGGTGTTCTCATATGATTAGCTATTTGGCCTTAATCTGTTTCTAAATTTTGATAGTGAAACTGTTCAACGAGTCTGGCGAAGACAAGACCCAATTGTCTGGACAAATTTGAACTTTTGGGATCCCATCGAAACCTTTGGTCTTGTTTTTCAAGGTCAGATCTTGTCTGACATGTTCGAAACGCGGCTACAACCTCCGTGAATCAAGAAAAATAAAGAACATACGTAGAGCAGTGACCTAGTAAGCCAAAGGCCATGTGGCCAAACCCGGCTCTAAGCTGAAGCAGTTTTTTCAGGTTCGAATCTTTGAAATGTGTCTATCATTTTCAAGACGCGGCTGCCTGCAATGCTGTTCGTGCTTCTTGTGGAAACAAGACCAAAGGTTTTGATGGGATACCAAAAATTTAACATTTGATTCAAACAATTGGGTCATATCTTCGCCGTTCAGTCTTCGTCAGATTCCTTGAAGATTTTTACTGTTAAAATTCAAAGCTCAAAAATGGATTCAGCATGTCTTCTTGCCGCGATAACGAATCTCCAATAAATTTCAGAAACAACTTTTGAGCTTCAATCAAATTTCCAGTTTCAGACGAATTCGTGATGAACCAGGTGTCCAGCACGAAAACTAAGTTCCGATATGGATTCAGCGGACCTCCTTACCCCCTCAATGAATATCGTATTAGCATGTTTTTACAGTAAATTCGAAACCACTCTTCTGCCTCTAAAGATAGACTAAAGGACCCATTTACGAACTTGACCTGTACTTTACCAGTAAATCCTCATTGAAGAACAGCCTCGCTTTACCAACATATTTCCTCGTCTGAACATTACATATCAACCCCTTCGACCTTCAATTACTCTAGGTCTCTCCGACGTCAATAGCATAGACAAATTAATGTCGTCATCCACGCGCGCAGAGCTATACCGGTTGGAGAGTAAAGGGTAGGGATTGCTATAGCCGAAATTGGTCGACAAATTTTGGCCGGATTCCGGGTGAACCCCTTGTCCTGCAAGAAAATCACTGCCATATTCGGATTCAGCATGTCTTTTTTACCCCTAAATCAACTATTTCAGTAGCTTTTAAAAAATATTTTGTTTGCCCCTTAATTTGAAACCCCTCCCTCGCCCTAAATATTGGGCTACAGAGCCCATCTACGGACTCGGCCTTTCCCTTGACACAAAGAATCCTCCCACCAAGTTTCATCAAAATATCTCATTCCCTTCGAGAGTTATCGTGCTTATCGTGCTTACAGACGGACGGACAACTTTTGCGATTTCGTAGGTATCCCTCCACTTACGTTTTGGGATCGCAAAAAAACTCAGAGCGCGCTTGGGTGGCGTTCTCAGTTGTGGTCGTGTACATCTGTTGCTAATTCGGATCTCAGCCGTTTTGCACAGTCGAGATGATTGGCCGAGCGCCTCTAACCCCTCGGATCCCCGATTCCTTACAACCCGTGAACCAAAAAAATTCCTTCAGTACTCTGGTTATGAAGATTATGCATCTCTGAGCAGAGGAATGCAGTTTCTGCTTCTGTACAATTCTGTGCTTCCTTTCAAGTTTCTTTTGTTAATCTTCGTTATTGACCACATAACATGTGCATATCCGCGTCTTGGGGGTACATTTCCCACCTTGAAGTAGCTGCCGACATGAATATTTATCTACAGGCCCCTCTGGTTTTCACACAGTAAAGACTTTGCGGATAGAGTTATAAATGATTCGAAACAGTTATAAACGTCGCCGTCAATGAGCGAATAATTTGAGCTCTTTCCAGTCAATTTCGTGTAATTTTTATGTCTCATATCCGGTGTTTCTTACGTCCAGTTCCGCGGTGCAAGACGTGGGAAAGCCCGGTTTTGACCGAAGCTTCGATGATGACAGGTCTTACTCGCTAGTCGTGTTGTTCTTGGCCTAGACGGGTGGTTTTGAAGGACTGATAGTCACGCGGATTGGCTTGAACTGTCATGGGTCAAGGACAAGGGGTTGGATAAGGCTGGGACCGATTGGGAAGTTCTTTAGCCTAGTTTGTTCATTTGCTCATATTTTTATGTTCTTTTGACAGTATCGTGGTTGCTAAGGCTTACTAGTTAAGGTTTATTTGTATGAACACCAGTTTTCGCAACAACAAAAAGCTACACAGAGAGTGAAGAAAAGAATAGAATATACTACCAAAATGCGCCCGAGGGCCATGGCCACAAAAACTGTACAATTATACTAAATTATAGAAATTACAAACACTCCTGCTTATTCAAAAAATCTTGTTCTGTGCTCTATCGCAAGCCTAAAGAAACGTTTTTTTTTTAACTGTAAGAAAACATGCATCCTTTATCATCCTTGTCATCCATTCTTCATTATATTGTCTCTCACCAAATACCTCCCTTCTCCATACATTCAGTTCCACACACCAGATGAACTACACTTTCATCCTCATCACCGCTCATAGGACAAAAGTAAGGACCAGTTCTCTCTTCTGCTTTACCAATAAATTAGAGGTCACTAGTCAAGATTTGAGATCACCTTTTTGTTCAAGATCGTTTGTTTTGTACAACTGATTGCACTGTCGGAACTTGCATAAAATAGCACAATGTTGCGCAATTTCAACAGGTACAGTTGAGCAGTGGTTCCCAACCAGTGGTACGCGCGAGACCCTTGCAAGGGGTACTCGGAGGTACCAAAATTTGTTTAATCTGTATTTTCAAAATATCACCTCACTCATTTTTGATTGTCGAAAGCCAATTTTACCAGCAGAGGCATCCCTGGCCAAAAAGTTTTTGGAGGAAGATATTTTCCCGAGTGGCTGGTAATTTGTACCTACTGTCTTTTGAAAAAAATAAGAGTTTTTACGAAAAATTGTGGCGCGCCGACCAGTTTCTCTTAACCGAGTGGCCGACCACTTAGGGGGAGGGGTGTCCCCAGCCCATGCGTGAAATTCCCCTAGTAAATTCATGAAATAATATTGATTCCAGAACAGCTTGCCTACTGCTGTAAAATCTATTCCTGTGTCAAATAATGTTGTTAAAAAAGAAGCGAAGGCATTGCAAGTAATATTGTCATTCAGGTCTATAACAAAATTAACGAAAATGTCTGCGATGCAGCTTGATGAAAGTACGAATATGCGGAATGTGTCAGATGAAGCTCAGATGATGGTATTTGTCCGTTACCTCCAGTACCGAGGACAGCATGATACAAATTATTCGTGTGCTTGTTATTTATCAGTTTGCAGTGACAGGGTACAACTTAGGACTGGATTCAAAATCCATGATGTCAAGCTCCGGTAAAAATGTGATGACTGTAAACAATGTTGCCGTTAATGACATCGAGCCATTTGACAAAATTTTTGCTACAACGCAGCCTCAAATGTCTTATTGATTTTGTATATATTTCTACACGTGTATGTCTTTTCTTTATGACATAAATATCGCCTTTTTCACATTCTGAAAATGGGGGTACGCAACCTTTCCGAACCTTGTTTAGGGGTACGCGGTGCAGAAAAGGTTGGGAACCACTGCAGTAGAGGTATGGTTATTTGAACGTTTGTTGACTTCGGACTTCTTTTCTGACCAAAGTCAACTATGAGTTAGCCAAAGAAGTTAATTAAGGGACTCTGAAAACACCTGAATAGGTATTTTGGATCTTCATTCTACCATTTAGCCGGAAACTGCAGTGTTCACATTTAAGTAACTGTTCAAATAAACATACCTCTACTGTATGAGGTAACACACTGTTTGTTGTTAATACAGAAAAATTGTTAAATGAGTCTTGACGTGTTATCTTTCTGCAGACCCTAGCATTAAACAGGTTTTGGTACGTCACTTTGGTTTAAAAAGCAACACTTAGAAGGCCATAACGGAAATATTTTGTAACTTCAACAGATATTGCGTTCTCTCATATATACATTCCGCGTCCTTATGTAAAGTTTATGAAACTTTTGACAATGTGGCTTTTGAATTTAAATGTGTTTATATCAACCTGTGACGTTTCCCTGAAGTGGTTACCAGGAGCGTGTTCCATCGTACTTACCGTAGTTACTACGCATGACGTCATGAATTCTGGCTTCTTTGCTCATTTTTCTATTTCCAGCAAAATATCGTGCCCGGGCCGCACACATATCCGTAGTTACCACGCTTACTACGCCACCGAGCGTGGGAAGCAAATACTTACTATTAGTTACTATTTCGAGAAGGTTGGAACGGTCAGTGCAAGGCCGTATCTAGGGGGGGCTAGGGGTTTGACCCCCCCCCCCCCCCCCCCGAAATAAATTCCTGGATACGGGCCTGGGTCAGCGTAGTAACTTTACACGAAACTGGAACGAAAATATTAACCAATAGTTACTATTGTTAGAAGGGTGGAACACGCTCCAGCTTTTTGTGATCCGAAAACGTAAGTGGAGGGATACCTATGACATCGCAAAAATGTCCGTCTGTCTGTGAGCACGATAATTCTCGAATGGAATGAGATATTTTGATGAAGCTTGGTGTGAGGATTCATTGGATCAAGAGTAAGGTCAAGTTCGTAGATGGGCTATGTAGCTCTGCATAAGGGGTGGGGGAGGGGGTCCAAATTAAGGGACAAACACAAATATTTTTAAACAGCTAATGTGATAATCGATTATGGGGTAAGAAGGCATGCTGAGCACGATAGTGAAAACCGTTTTCTCGCCAGACAAGTAGTCCGTCCGGAATCCGGCAAAAACCGGAAAAATGGTTAAAAGTAAAAGATTTAATTGAAGTTGATTAAGTGGTCGATTTGGAGGTAAGAAAACATTCTGAACATGCTGGTGAAAACCATTTTCTCGCCGAACAAGTAGTTCGTCCGGAATCCGGTGAAAACCGGAAAGTTGGTTAAAAGTAAAAGTTTCATTTGAAGTTGATTAAATGTCCGATTGAGGGGTAAAAAAAAACATGCTGAACACGATGGTGAAAACCATTTTCTCGTCGGACAACTAGTTCGCCCGAAATCCGGCCAAAACGGAAAAAAAAATTTAAAGCAAAAGTTCGATTAGATGACAGATTAAGGGGTAAGAAGAGAGGCTGAGTCTGTATATGACAATCATTTTTTATCCAGACATATAATTAGTCCGGAATCCGGTTGTAACCGGTATTTTTTTTTCCAGATTTTATTTTTTTAGTCAAAATTTTATTCAAAGTTGATTAGATGTTCTTTATAGGGATAAGGAGATACGCTGGATTTGTTTCTGAATTTTCTTTTTTTTGCTGGACGGGCGAAACCGGAAACTTGGCAGAAGTAAAGCAGGAAGTCTCGGTCAGTATCGTCAAAATAGATATGGCCTATAGAGGTATATCTGAACTTGGTTTTCTCTTATGATTAGCCTGGCAAAGACTGGATCTGGCGAAGACAAGACCCGATTGTCTGAATCAGATATTATATTTTTGGGATCCCATCGACACCTTTGGTCTTGTTGGACTTTTCGGCGAAAAGCTGAATATACAGGTTTGGAAGGTCCTACTTAATTAGAAGCTTGGAGTGAGCTGTCGTCAATATAGGGTATACCGAGGGTGAACACAGAGCTTTGTCCTAGACAGACATCGGGGCGACTCACGAGGTATAATAACCATCTATTTCCCCAACAGGTCATATAAGTAACTCACCCAGCGTTGGTTGGTAACACGGTTTAACAACTACGAGCTGACTGCGAATTAAATACAAATTACGCAAAGCGAATAAGTCAGCTAAGATTTTCTTCGCGACATCTGCCCTTCTTGGCAAAAGACTTCGTCCAGCTGTACCTGGAAGAAACGCCCCTCAGATAAAAAAACATCTCGAAAATAGCATTACAAGATTCGAAATTTAGAATTAATTTATATTTTACTTTATTAAACTAAAATCCCATACTCGCAAATGGCTTGGAGGAACAAAAATTCAAGAATGCGGAAAGTCGGAATAGAGTTACAAGCTGTTTTGTCGCGCAGATGCTTTATCTTATCAGTTGGACGTCGGCGGCTGTCGGAATAATATAACCAATAATTTTTACACATAGCAGGTGATCGTAAAGAGCATTGCTGCCCAGATAGGTGGAATCATTCGGTGTCAAAAATCCTTTGCTGGCGCATAGCGATGCCTGTTTTTCGCGTGTCCATTGTCCCCCGTTTGAAGGTGGATCAGGTTTTTGTCAGGCAGCTGCTATGGCGGACAGATGGATGTTCTGATTCTGTGTTTTCAGGTTTACTGTTTGTGCACATGCCAATGGTGCCCTTTATTTTTTGGCGGGAGTCCATCTCGTCGAATCCTATCCAGGTGATCGGGACGGCTGGCAAGTGGGATCCCCCCGCGATATTTAAATGAGGGAAGAACTGGGCTGGTTGATGCCGGCCGGGACGACTAGACAAGAGACTGTCCGAATGTTCTTTGTAATTGGTGGTGCTAGTTAGTTGGCTAACGATGCTTTTACCCGCCACCATCTGGTTCAACACCGATCTGTCGCTGACATGGTGGAAATGGGGTGAAAAACGTAAACACAGATTTTTGTTTAATAAGTCGTCTCACAAATTGGTTAAAAGGAAATAACTGCCTTCTAACATACACAATAGAGTGACACGTCCACTACTGGAAAAGGGGGGGGGGGGAAGTTGAAGGAACGGTGTATTCTTTGAAACAGACTCTGCTAAGCTAGGCATAATGTTGAAGATGTTGTCCTGACCAAAGGTTTGGATCGGATGTAACGCTCTTATTATCGCTCCATACTAAGGGGCAAGATTGACAGCTGAAGTAACGATGAGACGGTTCAATGGACGCTGGGAGGAACTTGCCCTCCCCCCCCTGGTTTGCAAACGCTCATACAAGCCATGCTGCTGCAGCTGGGACAAGATTAAAAGTTGACAATACGAATCCGTTCTTAGTAAAGAATATTGTTTTTTCACGCTGGCTGTTTTATGCTTACTTTATGCAGCTGTCTGTTTTTCTCAGTTTCAGATTCCCTTCATTTTTAGGTTATTTTCTACGACAGCGACTGGAATCCGACGGTGGATGAGCAGGCCATGGACCGTGCTCACAGGCTTGGGCAGACAAAACAAGTTACGGTCTACCGACTCATATGCAAAGGAACTGTGGAGGAAAGGATCCTCCAGAGAGCTAGAGAGAAATCAGAGGTGAGTCTTTCTTTTCTGCTTGAGCCTCTTCTATCTGCTATGAAACTTCTGACAGTGTCGTACCCGGGAGTTCCTAACCCGTAGAGAATGGGACTAACCACTTTGTGTTATAAAGCGATTGCATCGTTTGAGATTCACTTGTGGCTTTTCCTCAACCTCCCACTTGCCCTGCCTCCCTTGACATTTGTACCGTAAGTGTGGGATACGCGTTGCGTGTCTCTTGTCTAGATGGTTGTGGTTAATCCCGTCGCGTGGGAATACTTCTACTTAGCTCACCTCTGCTTGAATTGTACCTATCATCCAGTTTGATTGACCTGTCGGCTCTCTTCTATATCCCCTTCGTGATCGATGATCGAGATACGGTAGTCCTAAGTAGTCACGGTGGCGTATACAGTGACAGCCCTCGCCTTGTGGGGCTTCGCAAATCGAGCTGTGGGAGCTGGGATCCTTGGTAGTGGATGAATGTTACCCTGCGGTCTTTGTTGGTTTCTCCGCGTCCCCCAATATTATATCCTGCAAGAGCTTTCCTTCAGTCCACACTGTAAAAAGTTTCTCCGAATAAGGATGCAGTAGTTGCTACTGGGATTAATCTCATCGCTTCTTTTTGCAGTTGTTGTGATGAGAAGGTCTTTTGTCTATGTCTGTATCTGTTTTATTTTTCTTTTCTTTTTTTCTCTTTATATTTACTCCCTGTTTACACCATGTGTGTATTCGGGTAATAAATTGATTGATTGATTATCTCTATTGGGATAAATGAATCCGAATTAGGGATGATCTTATCTCAATAAAGACAAGATTAATCCTAGTAGCAATTACTGTAAGATTTTTTTTTACAATGCAAGCTGATTGTGATTGTGTAAAACGGTTGTGGTGGCTTAGATTTATTTCAGCGATGTTTTGACCCCTCTTGGCAGTGTTCTCCTATATTTTTTTGTGACAAATCCTACATACTATATATATTTTAGCTTTAGGTCACTCCCAGGCCTGGGTGGGAGGGAATCCGGGGTCTTGTGAATCGCGTAAGTGATTTTCAGGCTCCTTTTTCGAGCTAGAGCCTGAAAATACCCCCCCCCCTCCCCGTCCCCTTCGTTTAGCGACATCTTATACCAACTTATATCGTGGGGTAGGATCCTAAAGTTGGTTTTGTTCCTTTTTTGTTTTATTTTAATTAGTTGTGTGAATCTAATCGAACTAGTTCCACGTCGCCTGTTTGGTATCCGTCTTTCCTCTCGTTCCCCTCTGCCCAGATTTTCTTTAAAATTCTGGACGGGTTTCCCGTCTCTTATTTTACCAGATTCTGGGTCAAACCGGGTTTGATGTTTTCTGGTGAAAAAATGACCAGATTTTCCTCAGAAATAGTTTCACAGAAAAAGCAGATGAAAGAATGACCAGTCCTGGTGTTGATGTTCACACCAGATATTTTTTTTAAGCCGGATTAGGAAATATGGTCTCTCAGAAACGATCGTAATCCTGTTTTTTTTTTTTTTAGGTTCTTGTAACGTTTAATAATTTTGCATTGTGAACTGCCGTTAACATTTCGGGAAGGACAGAGCTAACTGTTTGACCAAGCAAGGATCTGCGGGGAAAGCGGGCTGTGTGGCGCTTATACGTACGACCCCGTGGACTGCATGCCCGGGGTCGCACGGAAGTAGTGTGGAATCGACTCTCTGGTAGACCTTTTCATCTTTTGATTCAAACTTTGCCAGCTATCTGGGTGGGCGGAACACACAAGAACCGATTCTTTCAACAAACAGACCTTTGAAAGATATCAATTTTTCGGTGCAAGCCGGATCCACAGGTGTTGTCGATTGGGCGGATGTGTCATGGGTTTAGGCCCGATCTTGATCGAGTCCGGAAGGCGGTGGTGGCATAGAAAAATACATGAACTAATAAGTAAACGTAATAAAGTAACCATGCTCCTCAAGGAGCATATCAGTGCTGTTCGAAGATTAACCTATTCTAAGATTTGGGCCGAAGAGAATGACGGCATAGGAAAGCCGCGAGCTGAAAATTAAAAATAATAAGCTTTGAGCTGATCAGATACTGCTCAAGCAGCGTTTGAAGCGAGGAACTCTGGCTTTCATGGCCGTACTCTTTCAGCGCTAAGGGGTTTTTAAAGCAAGTGTCGAAGGAGTTTGAAAATTCGGGTATCGTAGCGAGATTCATTTTCTAGCGCTTTTTTTCGGGTTTTACCACTAATTGTTATTTATCTTGTGTTATTTCGCGTTATTCCCTTTACTCCGCTACCACAATCTGTATTTGGCGGGTTATAAATAAAATATATAATTTATTAATACCTCTTTTTATCTAGTAAGTCCCGCCGAACTTTGACTTTGCTCTCCATGAAAAAAGGAAAGCAAAGTCATCTTCCAAATTGAACTCCTATTTGGCCATCAGTTTCGGGACCATGTCGTTTCACTCTGACAGTGTTCTTAGGAACTGAGAGTGTCAGTCAGCAGATCATGCTGTCGGGTTAGCAGTTGGCCTAATCTTCTTGGAGAACGTCACTTTTTGTTCCGCTCGTTTTAGTGTCACACAGCTGGGGTGTCAGTTAAATTGTTTAGAATAGGAACAATTTTGCTGATCTTCGTGAGGTAGGAAAAAGATGTTTGTCTATTCCGTATTTAGAGAACTAGAAGGATAAATTTACGATAGTGTTGCTTAATGAGCTATTGAAGTAAGGATACGGGTTTATCAATTAGTGGATGATATGCCGGTGGCGAATATCGTAACTCGGACGCTTGTGTCTCCCTTCCTCAAAGTCTGTAGCTTAAAGGACAGGTCGTACTTATGATAAGAATTTGCTCTAGTATTTCCATCCATTCTCGTTCCCGAGAATCTTCACCTCAAAGTGTATCCTACCTCCTCTATTAGGAATACGCTGATTGTCACGCTTGCCACGTTTTGTTCTCTTTACGTGACGTATCATGAGCCCGATGATTTGTTTCTTGGAGCTTATTCGTTCGGTAAGCGGTTATGCAAATTTGGCCAAGAAGATTGTTATCCAAGGCAAGGGACGAGGCTTAAAACAGCCGAAGAAGTGTGGAATTTTCTGTAAGCATAGTTTAGTTGTAAAGTAGTCAACTATTTCAGAATATCTGAGCAGAAACAAGATATAGTGCGAGTCGTCCTTCAAAGTTTAACTGAAAAGCCAGCTTATTTTTACACCTTGGATTAAAATACACTGAATTATTTTGACTCCGTTAATGGCTTTTTTGGGATCCCAAAACGTAAGTGGAGGGATACCTATGACATCGCAAAAGTTGTCCGTCTGTAAGTACGATAACTCTCGAAGGGAATGAGATATTTTGATGAAACTTGGTGTGAGGATTCGTTGTGTCGTCGGACCAGTCAAGTTCGTAGATGCGCTTTGTAGCCCTACATTTAGGGGTGGGGGAGGGGGTTCAAATTAAGGGGCAAACAAAATATTTTGAAACAGCTAATCTGATAGTCGATTATTAGGTAAGAAGATATGCTAAACACGATGGTGAAAATCATTTTCTCGCTGGACAACTAGTTCGCCCGGAATCCGGCCCAAACCGGAAAATTTGTTAAAAGCAAAAGTTCGATTAGATGACAGATTAAGGGGTAAGAATAGAGGCTGAGTCGATATATGACAATGGTTTTTTACCCGGACATATAAGATTTTTGGGATCCCATCGACACCTTTGGTCTTGTTCTCTTTCATCTTGGGCTTTTGTGGTGACGTTCAGAATATGCATTAATGGTCCGAAAAGACAAAGTCTGTCCAGATGCGGAGAATCCTAATTTCAACAAAAGCATTTGTTTCAATGGCAAAAGAAGCAAATCTCAGGAAATGTTTCATTACAGATTGTAAGGTCACTTCTGAAGAAAGCACACTATTGTGTATGACCCAAGAAATATATTTTCCGGTAATTGTTTACCGTTGTAGTTGCTATATATTTCAAGCATAGAGGTACACGTACATAAAGGGGCCACAAAACCGTAAGAAAAAAAAATCGGTGAAAATTGATCATACCAGTAGTGGAGCAACGAAGTAACGTATTTTCGTCGAGTCTTCAAGCATATTTAAGTGAATAAGTAATGGGTAACTAGACTGTCGTATTTCAGCCTATTCTGTTAAACTTTAAAGGAGAAAATTAGGAAGCATTCTCTCGTTTGCAATGCCTAGATCGACCAATTCCAAAAGGCTTGTTCGAACCTGAACCCGGTGCGACCGTCGGATCATCTAATGGCGCGATTCAGGAAGCTTGCTGCTCGTCATTGTCAAAGCAAAGTCCGAGGGACGGAGCCTGGTTCGTTGAGGGACTTGGGACTCTCCCGTCCGGGCTCTGACCTGACTTTTGACTTGGTCAAATTTGGCGTGCCAGAGAGGTTTTCCCAACAACCCCACAGTCAAAGAGAAAGAAAACCATTTAGCTGGAATGTGTGCAAAAAGTTCACGTGTGCCAGTAAATACTGGGAGACCTAGCAAATTAATTAATCAGCCATTGGGAAGATGACGATGTAAAGGTACGAAATTGATTTATGTAATGATATTTATGTAATAGTATGAAATTGATTTATTGTATGATGTCCGGGTTGACTCAGTACGAATTTTCGGTTGAGTTCAAAACTTGCGGTGCTGTTTCTTGCTGCTGTATCTGAGTTCGTTATGCGACTTAGCCGTTTTTGGGATACCTATGACATCGCAAAAGTTGTCCGTCTGTTAGCACGATAACGCTCGAAGGGAATGAGATATTCTGGTGAAACTTGGTGTGAGGATTCTTTGGGTCAAGGGTAAGGTCAAGTTCTTAGACAGGCTCTGTAGCCCTATTTAGGGGTGAGGGTTCAAATTAAGGGACAAATAAAATGTTTTTAAAACAGCTAATGTGATAGTTGATTGTGGGGTAAAAAGGCAAGCTGAGTGCGATGGTGAAAACCATTTTCTCGCCGGACTAGTAGTTCGTCCGGAATCCGGCAAAAAACGGAAAGTTGGTTAAAAGTAAAAGTTTTATTTGAAGTTGATTAAAAGTTCGGTTTGTGAGTAAGAAAACATGCTGAAAACGATTGTGAAAACCGTTTTCTTGCCGGACAACTAGTTCGCCCGGAATCCGACCAAAACCGGAAATTTTTTTAAAAGCAAACGTTTTATCTGAAGCTCATTAGATGACAGATTTAGGGGTAAGAAGAGAGGCTGAGTCTGTGTATGTCAATCATATTTTACCCGGACATACCAGACTCGGAATCCGGTTGTAACCGGAATTTGTTTTCCTGTCAAAGTTTTATTTAAAGTTGATTAGATGTTCTTTATAAGGTTATTATTATATTATTAGTTTGCTCGGAATTCGGGCAAAAGCGGAAACTGGGCAGAAGTAAAGCAGGAAGTTTCAGTCAGTATCGTCAAGATAGATATGGCTTATAGTGGTATATCTGGACTTGATTTTCTCTGATGATTAGCCTGGCGAAGACTGGATCTGGAACTGGATCAAATATTAGATTTTTGGGATCCCATCGACACCTTTCGTCTTGTTTCTTATGTTCACTTCCTGATCTGACTGTTTGCGAAGAACCGACTCAAAAAGGAGGGTGGTTTTCATCGTTGATCTGGTATTTCCCAATTATGGAGCCATGAATGCTACAAATTCATTCAATTTGGCGAATACACTTAGCTCCCAAGTGATTGACACTAAGATGTTTAGACTTGAAGGTGGCAGGAATAGAAGCCCGATGGCGGAAGAATCGACTGGTCCGCAACCATTATTGTTGCTCTCTGCGCGCCTGCTGTGTCTATTGTCAGCCGTAATAACTTAAACTCGACGGCCCGGACCTCGGAAGTGAGGAGTACCAGTGGTCCTGCTGAGGGGTAGTGAAGCTGGCGCGGGCAAAGAGGACATGAGAGACCTAATGGCCAGTCATTGTTGTTGCAAATCAGGAATGATCTCGTCTGTCACATAATGACGTGAGCAGCCGAAAAAAGGACATGTACAAATTAAGTTGTCAGGGTGACCTAATGGGTATTTAAGAAAAGTGGGTATTTTTATGGAGTTGCGAGTCACGGTCCTTTCCATTTACTTAAGACGGGATTATGTTTATGTTACCCAACATGCGGGTCCGGCTTGTTGCTACCTGATAGGTCTGTCAAAGAGATGCTGACGTTTCTCGCCGCTTTTTTTCTTCTGAGTGGTCTTGTAGGAAGTAGCAGTTCCGTCGCGTTTCAAGTATGTAACTGGTAGGTCTGGTAACCTAAAAGTAGGTCTGGTTTGGCCACCTTGTCAGTGGTCGTGGTTTAATTTGCGGTGGTTGTGCCGCAAGCTACCTGCTGGCATTCAGTCAGATAACAAACAAACAAAAGCCTTGAAGATGGAATCCAGAAGTATAAGCTCTTCATTTTAAATAAAAGCTACTAGGCAAGTAGGCAAATACGAATTCCGCGTCACTCCAGTATCGATTCCAACGATTTTGCTTATGACAACAAGTTTTTTTTTGGATTTGTCTATTTATTCAAAAGAATGGGTCGAGTTGTCAATTTGCTTCTTCTGGATAGTCACTTCGTTTCGTTTTTATTCTGTACCAGATCGATAGCCTACTGGCGAGGAGTCAGTTTTTTCCCCGTGATTGCAGTATAGCAACCGTGTTTCGGTTTTCAAACGTCAGATGGTAGTCGGGAAATGGTGTTCTGTTTTATTTGTATGACCGATTCAGCCGAAGCCAGATTAAACCGGAATGCCGGAGTATATTAATGAGACTTAATGACAATATAAAAGTCAAACCGAGATCAAAGCGATGCCGATATTTTTGTTGCAATCCTAGCGATGACGCTGTAATATAATTTATTCCGGGTCACATCTGTTAAGTGTATTAGTTAATTTGTTTCGTCTCTGTGTATTTCGTAAATATTTATTCCTCTTTTAGCTTCAGTCTATTTGGAAAAATAAACTTGATTGATTGATATAAGTATTCTTTCAGCCCAAGATGACTGCGAATCATATTTCATGACACTAAGGGGACAAGTCAGCTTAAATTTAAATTCTTTTTATAAGGCTGGTGGATCGGAAGGGGGTTCCCCCCCCCCCTCCTATTCTTTATCAACATCTGTTCTGATCTAAGATAAATCTAAAATAGTACCTACTTGGTCGCAATTGGACTCGTCAAAATAGGTCTTTTCGAAGCAATTTTTACGGCAAAATGACGTGTGCCAAATTGTCAAAGTTTGCAGCTTTCAGTTCTGTTGAAGAACCACCCAGTGCCCTCTCCTAAATAGACCTGCGCATTCGCCAGCGACAAGCAGGATGTCGTGGTCAGCGGTTCCTTCTCCCCTAAAATTCTGCGCGATCGTATCGTAAAAGAGTTTGGTGATTATTTTTACACCGGAACATCACCGAGTTCTCACAAGTTATCATGGGGCGACGATGGTTGGCGATAAGTCATGAGGGATTGACACAAGAAAGGGCCGGGCCCAACGCCCTCCGTTTCTATTCTCCGGACTTCTTTATTTTGGCGATTGCGAGGCTCACGCCAACGTTTCCCCTTTGTCCAGCTGTTGATGCCACCATTCAATATTCCTGAATGGGACAATGGTCGATTCTGCCATTTTTGTAGTGAGGGATATCGCTGGCGTGTATGAATGTATACCCCGGCTGCAGCAAATGCGCGGGATTTTGATGCTATTAGCCGACTGGGAGTCAAGCAAAACTCCGTTTACAGTTTATTTGCTTTTAATATTCGTTCCCAGTTGCAAACTCAATAATAAATAGTTTTGTGTCTGATGCTTGGCAGACTTGACGCAAGACGCAGTTGCAGTCATGACTGAATTTCGCCGGACATGTCACTTGTAGAGTTTACTCTTCTGTCGAAAGCATTACAACACACCAGTACCCGTTTGCCATTGGTTGTTTTGGTTCTAGGCTTCATCCTAATTTACTGATATTCTGCATTTCTTTTGCAGAAGAAGAGGCCTATCGATTTTCAGTCAGCAGTGCTTGCATAGTTTGTAAATCCTTAATAGAATCCATCTTTGTGCATTCTTTGTTCGGCCATCCAGATTCCATTCTTTCTTTATCCCATACGCGCCATTATTCTTCATTTATCCCTTAATTGGTTCATTGTGTTTGTTGTGCACACACATCAGACCCAGCGCGCCTCCTGCTTTTAAATATCCCTCCTCACGTCTTAGCAATTCCTCGAAATCCAATGCCATGTTTTGTGTTTTGCATCTTGTACAAAAACGTTTGGATACGCCTTCTCTGTCATTCAGACATCTTTTGAGTAACTTTTTCCGGGGAGGCTAGGGACTGTAATGGATATGAAGCGCCGTTCAGACTCCCGAATGTTTTTTAGCAGGAAGTACCAATCGATTGGTGATTGAGGGCTGAGGTTTAGGAAGTGGATGGAAGTTTTGGCTTCCGTATGGGCCACAAAGGAAACCGAGTTCGCTAGGTCATAAGCTGTTTACGATTTGTTAGGATTCCCTTGTGCATTTTTCAGTGTCTGTATTAGTTGCGATGTGTTGAAGACTGCTGTAGAAGTCGCGAACGGAGGAAGTCTTATTAGTCGGAGAATTGTTTGTCAGTGATGTTAACGTTGCTGAAACTAGGCTCTGAACATTGAAATTTGTCAAGGAAGAAGGGGAATAATTACACCAGAAAAAAAAAAAAAAAATAGAACTGGGGTCCTGTCCCTGGTTTTCTTTGCCAGCTTGCGGCTGCATATGCGGGTCGAGACTTTGGTTTTGCCAGTTCAGAGTCTATTCTGTGCTGTCTTGTGACTGTAGTTCGTGATTCCATCTGACCAGGATCAGGCGCCTTACGATCCAGTTGACAAATGTGTCCCTAGTAATTGGACGAAGAAGATTTATCTGTGTAGTGGAAGGCTCTCGTGAGAACTAAGCCAAAAAATACTTACGGTGGTCCTTTAGGTAGGGTAGTTTTTACGCAGAACTGTTCTTGCATTGTGGAATTTCCTGGTCTGTGTGCATCTTGCTTAATTTTTGTGTAGGCTCTGTTGATTTCGTAATCAGATTTCTTGGCGGACATACGACTTAAAGCCATGCTTCACCAGATTTGCTTCCGGATCCCAGATATTCTAAACCAAAAACGTCTGGAAGTCCGTGCGTTGGACACCCCAGATATCTGGAAGGGTGTCATAGAGGTAACACGTTTAGAAGACAAAGTGAATGTGCAAAGCATTTGGGGTAGTGGAAAAAGAAGTGAC
This sequence comes from Branchinecta lynchi, assembly GCA_023053575.1. NCBI lineage: Eukaryota > Metazoa > Arthropoda > Branchiopoda > Anostraca > Branchinectidae > Branchinecta > Branchinecta lynchi. Next base: position 878,049 of record JAKZAP010000005.1, read on the forward strand.
TGAGAGGCAAGAGACGAGTGAAAGCGACATCTAGGAGACTTTGATAATAGCAAATCACCATTTTCCTGGTATCCTGAAGAGTTAGCTTGACTGTATTGGAAGCCTGGAATGTGAAGCCTTGCTTTTAGACCTCGACCATCATCCGTCTCCTGCAGATCATCCTTGTCCTGAGAGACGACCAAATGTATGACTTTCCCCTTCCAGTCTCGCTTACATTTCCCGACCTCAGTATCTAACAAACAGACCTTTAGATGGATTCCGGATGAGAACCCTCATAGTGGACCGCTATTATTTGCCTTGATGAGGTGAGTTAAATGGTTCATTATCTTCTCTTCACCATTTGTCTACAGATACTTGTACTTGAACATATTTATTTGCTTCGTTTCTACCGGTTGCCATAAATCTGTGATGATGGAGAAGCAGCCTCCTTCCGGTGTCACCCTTTTGCTGTGGCATATGTCTCTTAAATAGGCACCTAATTGTTGATCGAGCTGCTAAAAAAAAAATCCATTCAGTTTGAATCTAGAATAAAACCAGGGGTTGTTGACTTGTCGGCGCGAGGTGTTCCTCTGTCCAGGGTAATGGGGTACTTGCGATACCACTCGTCCTCCACACTGAGCCATACTTTACTCGATGTTTTCAATTTCATACGACGGGTTCCATCCGTTCTAACGATTTTTGACCAATTCGTACTTGTAGCACTCCTGTCACTCTTTCTGATCCCTCTTGAATCCTGTGGCATGTGTCTTGTCGTGGAGGTTCGCTGGAGCACTCGTCCGGCTATTCGTGTTGAGGTGAACGAATATTAGGTTAACAAAAAAAACTGTTGCTTAACTTTCTGAAGTTAAAGAACAAGTTCTAATGAGTCTTTCAGGGTATAGGAAACAGTATGTTCCACTGACATCCCCGTTCAACTTGAACCTCAGCTTCAATTCATTCTAACTTCCTTAGCTTTTGTGCCGTGCAAAGTTCTCGATCATTTTCCCGATCATCTTTTCGAGAGCGAACCCGAGCGAATTATGCTATTCGGTTCACTTCACACTTTTTTTTGGCTAAGGTCGCAAGTCGTAATGCTGCGGACAGTTGATGAGGGTTTTGCCGGCGGAGTATCGTCAGTTTCCGGCCGGGAAAGTGGGAAGCTTCGTTTTTTGATGGTGCAGAAAATCCGGTTGGATCGTCGTTGCAAATACGTGATCCGGATCGTCGTAAACAAGTCAGTAATATGGTGCAACACAGCTAAACGAATTTAAGTGTAGTGCGGAGAACTGGTTTATTTAATAACAGGGATATGAACAGTGTCGCTAGAATTTCGATACTATGCCGAATTAGTATCATCAGAGTAATAATATTTGGTGCTCTGAGATTTTAGTTTTATCAGTCGGTCGCGGAAAAAATAAAATCTTTGTAATTTAGACGTAAAAGTTTTTCTTTGAGAGATGAATCTCAATTGAAACTTTCGTCAACTTTCGCAATTGTTTTGGTGATGTATTATCAGCTATTTGGTGCAGTATTTTCGGTCAAGTTCAAATTTTCTTTTAATGTTCAAATTTGCAATTCGGGAATTACCAGTTGGCGCAGGGATGCATTGAATTACTGAGAATACTACAGTTCTTTTCCAAGATTATCAGTCCTTGTTGATATTAAACGAAAGTCCGATCAGCTTCGATCAGTCCAAAAGCCCGAAAGCTCAAATAAAAATGTACCACGTTTTGTAGTAACGAACATAGACTTGTACAGCCTGTGGTGGATGCAGAAACACCTCCTCTTAAATTGAAGCGCAGATTTATAGGAACTAAAAGAAATCACAATAAGGACATCTGTCGTTTTGACTGACAAGTTGAGATGCGGTCGGGTGGAGGTGTTTTGTTCGACTTCCTAAAAATGAACCCGATACCCAAAATGATCACGTTTTATTGGTCGGGAATGACTCAGAACTTCTGTTCAATACATCGAGCAACTGTGGTTTCTGTTGAACGGTTTTGAATTGAAGTGCATTCCTGAGCTGAAATGGCCAGCTCATACTTAAAGATCAAGTGCATATGGATCGCTACGTCAAATTTGTACCAAAGACTCATTATTGAGGAATCAATTCCTGAATACTATCCATGTTCGCTGAAGCATCGATTTGTATCCGAGAAAAAGCTCATGCGTCAGAAAAACAAGTTATTGGAAATTTTTCCGCGTTTTTGCTAGAAGCCAACATTCCTGAAGAAAGGCCTAAGACAACCAATGCTGTGGGTAACTTTGTGCAGCTTTAGAATTATTTCATAATATTGGAACATAAACAGACAGTGCGAGTTGTACTTTTGTATTTATTTGTGACCCGATTTTTGGATAACAGCGGAGTGTGAGTAAAATACACATTAAAACACTAAACAAAACAATGTAAATGAACATGACTACATTCTTTTTATATAGTTTGAAAACACACTTTAAGGACGTTTATCTGGGAAGTGATTACCAAATAGGCAGAAGAACCTCAGGCTAGCCAGTCAACTTGGGTTCAACCCATACTTATTTTTAATTTTGTTGTCGTGAATAGTTTTTTCGAAGCCGAAGTCTCGACCTCGGGATATCCGGCCGTGGCTTCTTAGCATATCGGAAACTTTATACTTGCCAGTTCCGCAGTATCAGCTAATCGCTCAAGCAGGTGCCTTTTCCGGTAGAGTGGGTTGTAAATTGACGAATATTTCGTGGTTACTCGAAAAGAAAGCGTTTTATTTCTGACTCTGAGGTTTCCTGTCCTTAATGAGGTTCAGTGGGCGAAAACCTATGTCGCTGCTACTCCCATACTTGTTGACATTTATGATAGTGATCAACCTGTGAGAAACATAGACCTCTTATTTCTTACGATAGAGCAGGGAATCGAGCCGCAGAAAGGTGTCCAGCGTTGATATTATCGTACTAAGGAAGAGAACAAACTCCTGATATCTGCCCATTAAATCATTAAATTTTCTCCCTAAACCAAAATTGTCTAATATTCTTGTTGAAAAATAGATACAGATTCTCCGACAACAACAACAGATTTGTTCGTAACACAATGCTAGACTGACAACTTTTGTGTGTATTAAAATTTGTCGTTGATCAACACAGAAATCACAGGCTACAGAACGAAATGAAGAAAAGACAAAAGTTTACTAAGGACTAAATGCACAAGTAATCTGAACCAGCGATTAATCGATACCGAATATAAAGGTGTAGGCTTTCTGATCTTTGGCCCCTTTACCAGTTGGTTTTAACTTATAAAACCGGTGCTTCACCACTTTGGTGCTGTAGCATTGCGGTAGTGCGCGTGCCTTTTTTTCGGCTTTAATTCATCGTCCTTTGGCTGTCAGGGTTGTAGCTCTATGGTGAGAAAGATTTTAGAACTTAAAACTTTGACGGTAAGGACCGACAATGCTATTCATTTTTTCGAGCGGCAAAGCCTTATCGTAAGACGATCAGGGATGTTAATGTGTCGTCTACGAGTTGAAAGAGGCGGGTTTTGCGACATTTTTAAATAACAGACCAGAATTCCTCTTCGAATAGAGATTAGTATCTCATCCCTGAATGGTAGGAATTTTTTTGTTATGTATATTCAAACCCGGTTGTTGATTTACGAACACTCATGAAAGACGGCACAAATTATCAAAAAATAGCGAAGAATAGTATACTAGACCGCCATATTTAATTGAGGGGGGAAGCTGAGGCTGAAAGGTTATCTGGACACACACCGCAGTCGCAGGTGGTCGATCGAAATTTCGTGCCCATGTGTTACTACGTTTTAAGATTGGAATTCGTATATTTTCTCTGATTACACTTCCTAATGCCGTGAATCTTTTACAATGCTTATCATCAAAGATTACAATAAATAAATATAAATCCTGCATAGCATCTTTTCGATATTTCTCACTACCTTTTGTCAGGATTGTAACAATTATAAGTGGCCAGGATTTCTCCCCCACTCGTTAACCCTAGGACAAACAATAGTTGAACAAAGACTGTTTGACATTGACCACACTCTCGTTTTTAAAACAGCATATTTTCCCAGAAAAACGTCATTAATTTGTGGGAATTAACAAGGTCAGAAGTGCGTCTTTGACTGGACAAGCCCCGTTAATAGGGTCAACGCCCACTTGTAAAAACATAGTTCTTTGCAAGAATGTGGTTACAAAGGGTAAAAAGTGTGATCCATCCGGAAATTTGCATCCGTGATTCAACGTGTAACTTGATCACTTCCGTCTTATAGTAAGTTCTGTTTCTTTTTCTCAGATCCAAAGGATGGTGATCTCAGGCGGTCAGTTCAAACCGGACTCGGCGGCATTAAAACCGAAGGAGGTTGTATCGCTACTCCTTGAAGACGATGAACTGGAGCGGAAATGTAAGTGTTCATGCTTCACTTGGGGATTCCATTTGGGTTCTGAGGGGTTTTCTCTTATACTAAAGCTTGCATAGTGGCTGTTTCAAAACTGTCGTTTACGATGACTGCCAACGTCTTTCCTTCAGGCCAGGATTTGTGTGGGGGGGGGGGATGCTCGATCTTAGGAAATGGCCCTTAGAGCGGTCCACTAATTATGATCCATCCATACTGAAAGTGGTGAACCGAAAGACAAAATGCTCCCTATTCGGGATTTGAACCCACGACCTTTGGCTTTCTAGGCTACTGCTCCACCACTAAGCTTCAGATGGGCTTTTGAACTGTTCGCAAACCGTTACAGTAGTCAGATAGAAGCTGGCGATAGAAACAGTGATCCCCAGTGATTCAGAGTTCATGTTTATTTGTCCCGGAAGAAGTTCCTTCCATAATATTCTATCTTTACGTAATATTTAGGATCCATTGGTTAGATGAGAACCAGCCTCAAGATGAGCCGTTTATTCCCATTTCCCTCCTGGTATTCGTGAGTCGGCCTGAGAAGAAGTAGAAGCCGTTTTGCCGCATCCTGCAAATTATTTTAGTCGGTTTTAACCAGGATTTACACCGTGGCGTTTTTCCTGCATTTGTACTCGGTCTCTTAATGTTGATCGTACCTATGATCTCGCCTGCCTTTCCTAGCTGTAAGTTTTATCTGACTGGTTTTCCCCAAAAAAGCGTCCACTTTTCCTCGAGAATTCATATTACACGGCTTTCAAGACAGCCGTCACTGATCCTTTATTGTCGTTTAAACGTATTAAGTGAAGCGTAATCCGTTGTCGTGTCTTATCTCGTCGTCAGGATTTGCCAGACCGGGAAATCCATCTAGCTAGAAACGACTTCCATCGTCGTCGAGGAAAAAAGTTTTCAAACTTCACAATATGTTTGTCGAGCGGAAAGATCTGTCGTCAATGTGTCACGTAAGTTAGCTTACTCAAACGGCTGGGTACTAGTCAGTGATTTTTGTAAATTTTTTTTAGACCGGCAGAGACGGATAGATGAAGAAGGAAAGGAAGGGAAGAAGAGAAAGGGGACGAAAAATGATACTGCAGCGGTAAGTAAGCCAGAGGATTACGGCCTTGTTGTCTACTAAAATTCTTTTTTTATTTTTTTAGAGTTTGCGTGAGGGGGGGGGGTATTATAGGCCCTTCGGCCAAGTGCCATATAGCGATCGCAATTTCTGTCCGTCCGTCGGTCTGTCCAGGTTTTTCTAGTTTGGTCCACACAAGCTAGGACGATGAAACTTCGCAGGCATCAGGGACCCGACCAGATCAACCTACAAATAATCACTTCCCTAATCCGACTTTCCCGGATCCGGGAGTCCGGAAATTATAAAGCAAAAGTGGAGCAAAATGTAGCAAAAAGAGCGCTGCCCAAATGCGGGATCGAACCATGGACCTCTGAGTCGCGAATCGACCGCTCTACCACTGCGCCAAGACTCCATGTATGAGAGAGCGAATGCGGGACTATATAGAAAGTGAATAAACCGAACAAATCTCATGAAACGATTCCACATAAGCTAGGACAATGGAACTTGTCAGGGATATTTGATGTATTAGGGAGCAAATGCGGGAGTATATATTGTTAAAGATTGAATCGGGGACCCGACCTGATTAACCTGGACATAGTCAAGATACATAAATAATAGTTCGGGCACTTCCACACAAGCTAGGACGATGAAACTTCGCAGGCATATCAGGGACCCGACCAGACTAAGTTGGAAATAGTCACTTGCCCGATCCGACCATCGTGGGGGGAGGGGAGGTGGCGGAATACGGAAAATATGGACATTCATAACTTTCGAACGGGTGATCGGATCTTAATGAAGCTTGATATCTGGAAAGATCTCGTGTCTCAGATGTCTCGTTTTAAGTCCGGACCGGATCCGATGAATCTGGGGGGGGGGGGGAGGGTCGCAGGGGGGGGGGGGGGATCGGAAGAACAAGGCACAAGTCTTACATACATCACTGACAGAACTGGACCGAATTTGGACACTGTGTGGGGGGAGTTGGAGGGGGGTTCCGGAATTCTGGCGATCCGTAGTTAATGTACTTCTAGGTGGGCTAGGACGATAAAACTTGGCAGGCGTATGAGGGACCCGACCAAACTAACTTGGAAATAGTCACTTGCCCGATCCGACCATCGTGGGGGGAGGGGGAGGTGGCGGAATCCGGAAAATTGCGACATGAATAACTTTTGAACGGGTTATTGGATCTTAATGAAACTTGATATCTGGAAAGATCTCTTGTCTCAGGTGTGTCATTTCAAGTCCGGACCGGATCCGACGAATCTGGGGGGGGGGGCGGAGGGGAGAACCGGAAATCGTGTGAAACTCTGAGAGTGGAGTGATCGGGATGTAGCAAGTTTATGCGACCTAGAATGTTATTGGCGTCCGAACCGGTTCCTACCAAGGTAGGAGGAGAATTTGCAGATATGCTCCGATTTGAGTTAAACTTAACGTGGACGGGAAGAGAAGATTTTAGAGATGCGAAGTCTTATGTGTCCGAGATTCGGCCACAATGGGGGGAGGGTGTTGAAGAAGGGGGAGTCTCGGAAATGTTGTGGCTTGAATGAAACTCGGAAAATAGATATGTCGTATGCCTTAGATGACATATCTTAGGGTCGGGACCGGATCCGAGCACGATGGGGAGGGGTATCGGACTTCCCGGGAAAATCTCAGATTAACTTTCTTGTTTCTCACACCACCAACTCGTAACAAGTGACATATGAGCTCGTAGCTCTTGTTTCAGTTATCGTGGTATCTGATATTCTGATATCACGACCGTGGTAATTGATCGTGGTATCTGAAAGTCATCTCACTTTCATTATCACCAAAAATAGAGCCTAGGATTTTGTAAAATTGTGGGAAAGAAGTTTGGCTCTTAGTGATGTGACTGGATATCAGTTTTTCATTTGGGGTGACTTCGAAAAGCGCAATTTTGGCAATTGTAGTTTTAAAGAGAAGCCGGAGCATCAGATACCACGAAAACGTGTAGTGTAGTGTAGACTGACTATTATTTTACTTTTTTCGCACAGAATGGCTCCGTTAGCAGTTAAGGAACTGTTTAAAGAAGCATACTTCTTCTGTAATTCCGAATTTCTTTTTATTTACAAATAGAAACGTGGGAGTAAATAGGGTTGTAAGTGTTTGACTATTAACTATTATTTTACTTTTTTCGTACAGAATGGCTCCGTTAGCAGTTAAGGAACTGTTTAAAGAAGCATACTTCTTCTGTAATTCCGAATTTCTTTTTATTTACAAATAGAAACGTGGGAGTAAATAGGGTTGTAAGTGTTTTCTGTTTATACATGTATTATCTACCAAAATTGTACAATGTACAATAGGCAGAGGCGTCACTAGCCAAAATGTTTGTGGGGGGGACGAGGCATTTACCGACTGGCTGGTAATTTTTATGGACTGTTTCTGCAGCAAAAACGACTGTTTTCAATAACAAAAAATTACAGTTTTGAAAAAAATCAGTGGTTTTTATGGCACTTGCCCTTCGGCCAAGTGCCATATAGCGATCGCAATTTCTGTCGGTCTGTCCAGGTTTTGCTAGTTCGGCCACTTCCACATAAGTTAGGACGATAAAACTTGGCAGGCGTATCAAGGACCCCAAATGATTAAGTTGGAAATAGTCACTTCCCCGATCCGAGCAACGTGGGGGGAGTGGAGGGAGGGGGCAACCGGAATCTTGAGGTATTTATAACTTTTGAACGGGTGATCGGATCTCGATGGAACTTGATATTTGGAAAGACCTCATGCCTCAGACGACCTACTTAAAATCCGGACCGGATCCGGTGACTTTTGGGGGGTCCTGGAGGTGGCAACCGGAAATCTTGGGAAACGCTATGAGTGGAGGGATCGAGATGAAACTTGGTGGGAAGACACCTAGCAAACACTGGACACATCATTGACATAACCGAACCGATTCGGGTACTGTGGGGGGAGTGGAGGGAGGGGTAATCCGTAATCTTGAGGTATTTATAACTTTTGAACGTGTGATCGGATCTCGATGGAACTTGATATTTGGAAAAACCTCATACCTCAGACGACCCACTTAAAATCTGGACCGGATCTGGTGACTTTGGGGGGGAGCTGCAGGGGGCAACCGGAAATCTTGGGAAACGCTATGAGTGGAGGGATCGAGATGAAACTTGGTGGGAAGACACCTAGCAAACACTAGATACATCATTGACATAGCCGAGCCGATTCGGGCACTGTGGGGGAGTGGAGGGAGGGGGAATCCGGAATCTTGAGGTATTTATAACTTTTGAACGGGTGATCGGATCTCGATGGAACTTGATATTTGGAAAGACATCATACCTCAGACGACCCACTTAAAATCTGGACCGGATCCGGTGACTTTTTGGGGGAGCTGCAGGGAGCAACCGGAAATCTTGGGAAACGCTATGAGTGGAGGTATCGAGATGAAACTTGGTGTGAAGACACCTAGCAAACACTAGATACATCATTGACATAACCGAGCCGATTCGGGCACTGTGGGGGGAGTGGAGGAGGGGGAATCCGGAATCTTGAGGTATTTATAACTTTTGAACGGGTGATCGGATCTCGATGGAACTTGATATTTGGAAAGACCTCATGCCTCAGACGACCCACTTAAAATCCGGACCGGATCCGGTGACTTTTGGGGGGAGCTGGAGGAGGCAACCGGAAATCTTGGGAAACGCTATGAGTGGAGGGGTCGAGATGAAACTTGGTGGGAAGACACCTAGCAAACACTAGATACATCATTGACATGACCGAGCCGATTCGGGCACTGTCGGGGGATTGGAGCGAGGGGGAATCCGGAATCTTGAGGTATTTATAACTTTTGAACGGGTGACCGGATCTCGATGAAACTTGATATTTGGAACGACCTCATGCCTCAGACGATCCACTTAAAATCCGGACCGGATCCGGTGACTTTTGGGGGGAGCTGGAGGGGGCAACCGGAAATCTTGGGAAACGCTATGAGTGGAGGGATCGAGATGAAACTTGGTGTGAAGACACCTAGCAAACACTAGATACATCATTGACATAACCGAGCCAATTCGGGCACTGTGGGGGGAGTGGAGGGAGGGGGAATCCGGAATCTTGAGGTATTTATAACTTTTGAACGGGTGATCGGATCTCGATGGAACTTGATATTTGGAAAGGCCTCATGCCTCAGACGACCCACTTAAAATCCGGACCGGATCCGGTGACTTTTGGGGGAGCTGGAGGGGGCAACCGGAAATCTTGGGAAACGCTATGAGTGGAGGGATAGGGATGAAACTTGGTGGGAAGACACCTAGCAAACACTAGATACATCATTGACATAGCCGAGCCGATTCGGGCACTGTGGGGGAGTGGAGGGAGGGGGAATCCGGAATCTTGAGGTATTTATAACTTTTGAACGGGTGATCGGATCTCGATGGAACTTGATATTTGGAAAGACATCATACCTCAGACGACCCACTTAAAATCTGGACCGGATCCGGTGACTTTTTGGGGGAGCTGCAGGGAGCAACCGGAAATCTTGGGAAACGCTATGAGTGGAGGTATCGAGATGAAACTTGGTGTGAAGACACCTAGCAAACACTAGATACATCATTGACATAACCGAGCCGATTCGGGCACTGTGGGGGGAGTGGAGGAGGGGGAATCCGGAATCTTGAGGTATTTATAACTTTTGAACGGGTGATCGGATCTCGATGGAACTTGATATTTGGAAAGACCTCATGCCTCAGACGACCCACTTAAAATCCGGACCGGATCCGGTGACTTTTGGGGGGAGCTGGAGGAGGCAACCGGAAATCTTGGGAAACGCTATGAGTGGAGGGGTCGAGATGAAACTTGGTGGGAAGACACCTAGCAAACACTAGATACATCATTGACATGACCGAGCCGATTCGGGCACTGTCGGGGGATTGGAGCGAGGGGGAATCCGGAATCTTGAGGTATTTATAAATTTTGAACGGGTGACCGGATCTCGATGAAACTTGATATTTGGAACGACCTCATGCCTCAGACGATCCACTTAAAATCCGGACCGGATCCGGTGACTTTTGGGGGGAGCTGGAGGGGGCAACCGGAAATCTTGGGAAACGCTATGAGTGGAGGGATCGAGATGAAACTTGGTGTGAAGACACCTAGCAAACACTAGATACATCATTGACATAACCGAGCCAATTCGGGCACTGTGGGGGGAGTGGAGGGAGGGGGTATCCGGAATCTTGAGGTATTTATAACTTTTGAACGGGTGATCGGATCTCGATGGAACTTGATATTTGGAAAGGCCTCATGCCTCAGACGACCCACTTAAAATCCGGACCGGATCCGGTGACTTTTGGGGGAGCTGGAGGGGGCAACCGGAAATCTTGGGAAACGCTATGAGTGGAGGGATAGGGATGAAACTTGGTGGGAAGACACCTAGCAAACACTAGATACATCATTGACATGACCGAGCCGATTCGGGCACTGTCGGGGAAGTGGAGGGAGGGGGAATCCGGAATCTTGAGGTATTTATAACTTTTGAACTGGTGACCGGATCTGGATGAAACTTGATATTTGGAAAGACCTCATGCCTCAGACGATCCACTTAAAATCCGGACCGGATCCGGTGACTTTTGGGAGGAGCTGGAGGGGGCAACCGGAAATCTTGGGAAACACTATGAGTGGAGGGATCGAGATGAAACTTGGTGTGAAGACACCTAGCAAACACTAGATACATCATTGACATAACCGAGCCAATTCGGGCACTGTGGGGGGAGTGGAGGGAGGGGGAATCTGGAATCTTGAGGTATTTATAACTTTTGAACGGGTGATCGGATCTCGATGGAACTTGATATTTGGAAAGGCCTCATGCCTCAGACGAACCACTTAAAATCCGGACCGGATCCGGTGACTTTTGGGGGAGCTGGAGGGGGCAACCGGAAATCTTGGGAAACGCTATGAGTGGAGGGATAGGGATGAAACTTGGTGGGAAGACACCTAGCAAACACTAGATACATCATTGACATGACCGAGCCGATTCGGGCACTGTCGGGGAAGTGGAGGGAGGGGGAATCCGGAATCTTGAGGTATTTATAACTTTTGAACGGGTGACCGGATGTCGATGAAACTTGATATTTGGAAAGACCTCATGCCTCAGACGACCCACTTAAAATCCGGACCGGATCCGGTGACTTTTGGGGGGAGCTGGAGGGGAGAATCGGAAATATTGGAAAACGCTATGAGTGGAGGGATCGAGATGAAACTTGGTGGGAAGACACCTAGCAAACACTAGATATATCATTGACATAACCGAGCCGTGCCTACTCGTAACAAGTGCCATATGAGCTCGTAGCTCTTGTTTAGAAAAAGCCATTGATTTTCAGAAAAGGCCATCTTTTTTCAAAAAAAACCGACTATTTTTACGAAAAATCGACCAATTATCAGAAAAACCGACTGTTTTCATGAAAAAAATCTACTGTTTTGACGAAAAATCGTGGCGCTTCTCGCAGACTCGGTAGTTTCTACCGACTGGCCGACAGCATTGGGGGGGGGGGTCCCCCCCCCAGTCGTGACGCCCCTGACAATAGGAAGCAGAGCACAAGACAAAATTTTGTCAGTGTATTCAGATCGTGTTTTGGATTCTTATCGACGCCACGAAGGAAAGTTTTGACGTTGAATTCTGGGATTTTGCCTTAGCACTATCGCTTGCTAATTTTTTTCTTTTTGTAACCCATTTCCGTCTTATTAGGAGCCATGAGATTTGAGATTCTGATTTAATGCATTTTGTTACTGCAGAATTGCGAAACTGGGGACCCGCGCAGCTTCTACTCTTATCTTGCGCAGAAACTGTTTGTTGGCTTTCCCAGATGACCTTGGCAAATGCGGCACGCTCTTTTTGTGATGGACTGGAGTATAACCTTTGACCCTTAAGCAAGAGCTTGTGTTATGTGTAAAGGGGCAGGGAACTGGAAATACTCTTGATTGCTAACTCTCCCTGCCGATGAAGAATCGCCGTGTACCTAGCAAAGAGCCTCACCACAACTGTCCTCAACAAACGATGTTGATTGGTTTACATAGGATTAAGGTATATTTTAAAGTATTCGTTCGGGTGACGTTTCCCGTTCTTCGAAGTTCACTGGCGGGTTTCGGACTTGGTCAGGAGGGTTTTCGCGAGATCTCGGAAACAGTTTCCGACGAGCGAAGCGCATCGCGAAAACTGTGGAAAGCGATTCCTGGAAGAACTTTCCACTTTCCCGCTGGACTGATCGTGAAAACGCATGGAAAGCTGATCCTGCCGGGAAAAGTTTCCGACGAACGAAGCGCATTGCAAAAACTGTGGGAAAGCGATTCCTGGAATAACTTTCCACTTTCCCGCTGGACTGATCGCGAAAACGCATGGAAAGCTGATCCCGCCGGGAAAATGTTGAATTACAAACTGTTTCGGAAAATATGGATCACGTAACGGTTCTTTGATTGTCATGTATTCCATCGAAGTCACCTCAGTAATGCTTGCTATTTTTTTTGTATTTTGTCAGGGACACTTGCACTGCTACCGATACATTCAACTTTCCGCAGAGCTTTCCACTAACCTCGTGGAATCACTTTCCGGGAAAGCTGTCTTCGGTTTCCAAAACGCGAAAACCGGTTGGAAAGTTCGGCACTTTTCCGAAGTAGCGCGAAAATCATTGGAAAGTAATTCCGACTTTGCTTTCCAGCTCGCGAAAACCCTGCTAATTCTCCTACAGAGTATTGTTCCGAACGCTACATGGGCCTAAAGAGAACTCACGAAAACTTGTCTTGGGCTGAGATGGCCATTTCGCATTTGTTGCGCTGCCAAGCAGGAGGTGACCTGAATTTTTGTAAGGTTTTCTTGGTAAATGTGTAAATTATTCGGAAGACTGAATGACCATAAGGTAGAACGTCTATACTGATGCTTTCTTATAATTATTAAATTTTGTTACCAAAAGCGTATTACTTTAAATTATCACAGAAGGGATGGACGTTATCGTCGTGCAGTTGCTGCAAGCCCTCTGTAACTTTTTTTTAGGATATAAACCAAGTTCAAGTTGTGTTTGGTTGAAGTAGAAGTAATGCATATAGAGAAGTGTCAAATGGCAGTCATTCAAGTATACTCGGGAAACTTAATGTAATGCCACATTAATATAACATAATTAATAACAATAACCATTAGCTTTGTTGATCCAAACCAACTGAATTGTTAGTTAATGCTGCAGGCCAAAAAACAACATTTTACAAAGTTTGGTCAATTTAAGTACTGAATTCGTTTTGTTTGTCAGAGCATTCAAAGAAATGCTTCTAAACTTTGAGGACCCAGAAGGCTAAAATGAAACTACGTCTGAGGCGTGTACGTTTGAACCGGCCAAGCTAGTAGGGTTCACTCTTGTTGGTAAAGGTTTCCGCTTTCATGTCGTTAGGAAATGTTCGTCTTCCGTGCTAAAAGCTCATGAACCACCAGCTTTATCTATCCATCTGAGAACAATTCGCGTGACAGCCTCGTCTCCCTCAGAAGAGGTTAACCACACACGACAGGAAATGCGCTTTAATTTCTTGAAATACCAAAAAGGTTGATCATGTCAAGATCTGACAGGAGGAAAGGCGATATCCAGGCTGAAATAGCTTCCTTTCTACTCTTAATTATACATCACCATTGTTTCACACAGAAATGCCAATCAACATGTGTGGTTTCGGTTCCCAGGGGACTGCTATAAAGATGACCTCTTAGGAATAATATGCGGTGGCACGATTTCTTTCTTATTGGTAACATTAGGAGGTCATATTCCGGAAACTCTTGGACCGATCTTGTCGGAGTTTTGGGTTGTTAACGCGCACTCCTTGTGACAGCTGGCTCAATCGTGAGAACATCAAAATTAACTCATTATGGAGGAAAACTAACCAGGATTCTGTTGTCAAATTGGGTTGAAAAAAAAACGACTTAAAGCTTAATTAAGAAACTTTCAGACTAGAGTAGCCTATCATTTGCTTCTTGGGGATCGGTAGGGCTTTTCTCAAGCTACACGTCTTGTAATAGTTGTAGCGCAGGCAGAAACAGCCTGTATGTGTGCGCGCGTGTGTTTTATTTACTCAAAATCCCCAAAGGAGCATTCCTGTATAGAAACTGGGACCTATGCTTTAAGTCCAGGGTCGTATCCTGGGATATGTATCGGGGGAGGGGTTGTCCCGCGGGTCGGACCAAATCCGTACCTAATAGTAGGACAAAAATATGGATCAGAGGCTAAAGCCTAAAAAAACGGTTCTCTTTACATGTTTCTCGTGGGGGTGCGAACCTGGCGACGATTTTTCCACTATCCTTCAGTTTATAAAGTGACACCTTTTCTTGTATATTCATTAACCTATGGGTCTATTGTTACTATCTTGTGTCTTGGATGGTGATAATGAGGCGAGGGAGGGGGAAAGAGACTATTCCGCTTGGGCTCTGAATCGGTGCAAGACCAATTGCGATTGACGACGGACCATTACTGTATACGGGGTTTGGGTATACTTAGGAAGGCAAAATTCCATGCTGCTAACTAGGCAGCGAAATGGAATCGATTGCTAAATGATGATTACATAAATGCTACCGAATCGCATGTTTGGATGTAGGCAAACCTCGTAATCGCTTCGCTTAGTGTCAGGGGGTCAGTCAATTCCCTGTTTGTACAAGACGTTCCGGTGGTTCTAAATGGAAACTAATTTCTATAAAGTGCTTAGGCCCGCCGGCTACGTGATCAGATTCTCGTTAACTGTAAGCAAAGGAAGTCATTTAGTAATAAGTCCAAGATACTGCATATCAACCAAAGAGCGTGCCCATTCAGGGGTCCGTTAACCCCTTGAAGGTGGACGCCTCTTCCTTTGAGGAATATTACTGTAGGTCATACAAGCATCAAAGGTGACTGCACTTACCGGATTTCCTGTCTTCTTGATTTGAGTCGAACACTTAAAATAGCTCTGTAGTAAATAAGCCTAAGTAATGGATAGAAATACCTAACAATGGCGGATAAATTGGCTGTCGCTTTTGATTTGCTGTTATTCCTTCATTCCCCGATTTGTATGCTTTTTGCAAAACCTTCCCTATTTTAAAAGAGCCATCCCATTCCCTATACGTTCCTCTGATGGAAAAAAAAAATCTTTCTCGATGGAAATCTTCGGCATGGCATGCGTAAATTAGTCCGTATCCCTCCAGGTTTTCCAAACCTTCTGCTCTCAGTTACAAATGGATTGGTGTATATTCCCGTGTTAGGAACAGGGAACCCCTTAAAATGAATCTATGAGTTTGTACACTACAATAAGCGCTTGATTAGGGGTTGATTTCCGGTCAATTTGAATGATACTATGGGGTGCACGTGGCACCCTGCATTGTTCAGGAAAATATCTTAAGGGCCTTCGGGGGGGGGGGGATAAGATGCAAAGGTCACCTGTTCGGTAAACTGATCAGTATCCCGTAAGATGTAATAATAGCCGAGCGGAAAGGGTTTGTGTGCTGGACAACTCCGACCAAGGAATTAAAGCACAAGTTGAAGTACATACAGTTTAAATCCTAATAGTCTAACTTAAGTATGCCACTCCTTTGAAACTGTGCTGGGTTTCGATAACAAACTGTTGTTTCTCACTATATACTACAAACTCAACCAACTACTTCTCTACTAACTACTAACTCAAATATTAGAGGCTGTTGCACTTGCATAATCGGCATTTCAGCCCAGTTGTCTCCTGGGAAGCAAGAAGCGGGATCGTGATCGCCTCGAGAAAATTCTAACACGGAAGACTAAAAAACGCGTAGCGCCGTTAGAGTGGATAAAACTATTATAGGAAGTTCGAAAATTCTTGAAGTGGCAATGGACGGATCGCTTAAGGACTTGGGATGGAGCAGTAAGCAGTATCTGACAGCGGCCAAAGCTCTTTAATGTTTCGGATTTAACTGAGAACACCTTCAAGGATAGGATTACCCCAATCGTTACTTTTTATATCGTTTGTTCTTAGTATTTTATATGTAATTCGACCACTTTCTAGTATATGTTGATAATCTGCGATAATCTGATATGTTGATAATCTGCCTTCTGCGCTCCTTCTATACTATTTCGTTCTGGTGTCGCTCATGTTCTGCGAAAGAAGGAGATAAAAAAGATGAGATCATGTTATTTTAAATATGCAAAGCACCTGCTCCACTTGTCGAAATTATGCCATAACCATACTTTGATGGAGAAGTTCAAAATTCAAGATGCAAGTGTTACCCTTTTTGATAATACCCTTTTGGATGTTTCTTCGTCGCTATCAAAAATCATTGACAACAGAACCCAACCAGCGCACGACCTTCTACACTGCTTCCTGGCCGACGATTGAAATTAAGTGTCTTTTTGTGTATGTTTATGTGTCTTATTTACTTTCTTCATTTACTCCGCTTTCTGAAAACGGTGGGTTATAAGTAAATTACTTACTTACTTACTTACTTATTGTGGGTAGTTTTAATGGATGTTTGACGTTAGCACCTGCTATTCGGCTAGTCCGTAATTGGTGTTTAAATAAAACTGAATTGAATTGAATATTATAGATCTCACGATTTTAGTTCATACAATCAGTCCTATTTTTAAATACAAGTTGCGGATATTTTGACTTTGACTTTGAGTTGCTTTATTTACTACTTAATTGCAAAATAAACTATATAAACACACAACCGCCCGGGGAAGGCTCAAACAGCCTGATGAGGGACGGCTGCAACCCTCTGATTCTCAACCTATAACAAATTTCATTAAAAAAAAAAAAAAAAAAAGGACAAGAACACTCTCACTCAATTAACCTTTAATACCAGAATCTAAAAAAAGAAAACATGAAAAAAAAAGAAAAAAACTTAACTCCCCTCTCCCAATAAATGTTTTTTTCAGTTTTACTTTAAATGACCCAATGTGTTCACTGTTCAGCCTCCCGAATGCCAACTGGGATATCATTCCAAATAGGTGGAGCTAGATACCTAATTGCTGCACATGTGGTTTCCACTTCACTATAGCCTGCAGCAATCAAGAAGCATATAGCCTACTTTATTTTTTTGCCTTTTACGACTTTTCTTATATCTTTGTCAAAAAGATCACGCCACTGAGCCGGGGTGGTACCGAGGACAGGGTAGTCCCGCAAACGTCCGCCAGGAAACGTCGGACATAAGTCGGTAGATGATGTTCACAAAAAGGACATGAAATCTGCCAGCTTTCTGTGATGTTTTGAATCACTTTGTTTTTTGCTTCTTTTTTTTAGAAAGTGTCCCTGTCAGAAGTTTTTTTACTTTATTTTTTCTTCGATTCTAGGCTGGCCCGCCTGACCTGAAAAGGGTTAAAGTGGAGCCAGAATTGAAGCCAAAAACTAAGGAGGAAATTGGGTTCTACAGTCTTGGGAAACACATTCAGTCTGCACCAGGGAGTCCAGCCAGAAGCGAGGTAAAAAACTTAGTCTACCTAAAAAGCCAGTGTCATAACTTGTAACTCCCAATACCCGCCCCTTCTACAGAAATCAGCTTCTGTGTGGCTCGTTTGGCAACGCTGTTGGTGTTGCCTTCCCCTGAATAATGCTTCAGGTCTAGCTGGCTGTATGATTTTAACGCATTTATAGCCTTTAAAGGACCCCTTGTACTATTTACTCTTCAGCTTACAGTATTTTAAAATTTTTGAATACTTTAAGACGGCTGTGTTTTCAACAAATGTCCCACGGTTTTGGCTGTTTTAAGCCTTTTCCGAGACCTGTTGACTTACAGCGAAAACAGGGAAACAATTCACATAACCGGTTTTTCTGATGGAAAATCTTCTCGCAGACAACCTTCGACAGCGTGATACACATCGAAGGTAGCAACACACGGCAGGTGAGAAAATCAGCGTGGTTTTGTTAGAGGGGTTAGAATGTACCGTACTAAATTGGGGTCTCTGAGTTTAGAGATATATCGAGTAATTATGGAAGTAGGTTGCGTTAATATTATAGTTATGACAGGTCCTTTGAAGATGCTATTGTTTGTTGGTTATTCACGCGATATTTCTGAACACGAAGACTTAAGATTCTGACGTCCATTGGGAAGATACGAAGTGACGGAGAGACTTGATTCTTTGTTTCGCAAGGCTTTATAAAAAGTAATAATTCACATGACAGTAGACTATTCACTAAAAGAACAGCATTCACTTGGAGGTCCAGTTTAACATGTGTATTATTTTTGAAGGCTGATACAGCACAAATCTATAAATTCCACATCAGGTTTCAGTCAGTTTCAATAGTTGCGTTTTTGCAGATACCATAGTACCTGATACCACGGTTGCTCTGCAAAAACGGCAATTGCCGAAATTACGTTTTTCGAAGTCATCACTAAGTTCCAAACTTCTTTCTCACCAATTTGACGAAATCCTAGTCTATATTGTTGAATGATGAAGTGAGATGACTTTTTTAAATACCACGATGACTGCAAAAAAACCATTTGACCGTGGTATCTGTAAAAACGCAACTAATGATGATCGCTTTTGCGTTCCTTTTCTTGATATTTCGAATAATGGGGATTCTTTTGATTTGTGTTCCCTTCGTTTATTTTTGTTTCTTCTTAGCTGTCCGTCACCAGCTCTACCTTTCTGCAAGTCGATGACGATAGCAATGATGTATCATTGACTGCAGAAGACACGCCGTCTCGCCCCCTGTCACCTCTAATTAAGCCGTCCCCAGTCTCAAAGACTTACAGCTCCAGTAAGTATTAGTTTTGATGTTTGGATAGTTTATACAGAATGTATGAATTTTCAAACTTCTTCCTTTGCCCAGTTTCACACATTTTTTTGTCGCTGAGGGGGTAGAGACGAAAGCCCGTTTACAACTTTTATATTATTATTATTAAATCAAAGGCGTCATTTCGCGGAAACCTAGCGGAGGTAAAGGCATAATTCCAGATCATCAGCTAGGTCCGACAAGGTCAAAGTTTAGTGAAAGACCTTGTTAAGTCCTCTTTACGCGACTGCCTGTCACAATGATGTCAATCGCTTATTGGGATCCCAAAACGTAATTGAAGGGATACCTATGACATCGCAAATGTTTTCCGTCTGTCCGTCTATCTTTGAGCACGATCACTCTCGAAGGAATGAGATATTTTTATGAAACTTGGTGTGAGGGTTTTTTGGGTCAAGGGTAAGGTCAACTTCGTAGATAGGCTCTTTAGCCCTAGATTTAGGTGTGGGGGAGGGGGTTCAAATTAAGGGGCAAACAAAATATTTTTTAACAGCTAATATGACAGTCGACTATGAGGTAAGAAGACATGCTGAACACGATAGTGAAAAAGTTTTCTCGCCGGACAAGTTGCTCGTCCGGAATCTGGCAAAAACCGTAAAGTTGGTTAAAAGTAAAAGTTTCATTTTTTCAAAGTTTTCATTTCATTTGATTTCGATTTAGGGGTAAGAAGATATGCTGAGCAGTTATGTGAAAAGTATTTTCTACCCGGACAACTAAATCGCCCAAAATCCGGCCAAAACCGAAAAATTTGTTAAAAGCAAATTTTATTGAAGTTGATTAGATGACAGACTTACGGCAGGGGTAAGAAGAGACGCCGAGTCTGTATATGACAATAAAGTTGATTAGATGTTCTTTATAGAGATGATTTCAGATCATGGTATTGCAAGCCACGGAAATTCAAAAACTCGCGGCCATGTACGAAAACCAATCATTTTGTAGAGCTGAGTGAAATAAACCGTCTCTGTCGTTGGCAGATTGCCCTAGTGTTTTCTGATTAAACTTTCTGCTGTCTGTATTACCGAAGAAAAGTTTAGTTTTCTGGATGTGAAGTTACAACACTGGCAAATGTAAAAATATAACCGACCTACTTGCATCTGATTCCAGAGCTTACAAGGAATTCTCAGTTAACACCGTTAATATGAATATTTTTCAACAATACAAATAATCCGGAGTTTATAATAACAACGAATAGATAAGAAAAATGAAACTCCGCTTCTATTTGTCCAAGCTAGTTAGTTGAAGTATGGCAGTCAGCAAAAAACGGCGTAACGATATATTAGCGAAAATAAGTTGTGGGGGAATCTGCTGATTTCTGATGTAACATCGTATTCTAGGGGGTGGTAATGTGGCATCATGATTGATCCGCCCATTGAACTTTAAAGTTAAATAGTTCGGGTGGAGATCGCTCCGCGCCCATGTCGGGGAACACATCAAATTCAGAGATCTAGTGCTCTCTGTCCGAGGTGTTTTGAGTGTATGAAATTTAGTAACCCATTTCTAAGACACATACCTCACAAAATAAGTCTAATTTAAATATTTATTTATTGTATAGTATAGTCAGTTAGAGTTTCACAGTTTTTCTGGAGATTGGGGTCTCGAGAGACGGCCTGTTCCGATCAGCTGGTCCGGATCCAAGTAATTCTCCATCGTAGAGTAGGTCGGATGGGCTTCTACCGTTGAGTTCCACACCGTTACTACAGTGTCCATTAGCTCCGTCCAAAAGTAGGTTCTGTATTTTGTTCCCGGGGCTAGATGGCTCATTCCGACCTAAATCATCGTTGCTCGGAGAACTGCCATCAGAGTCTGTGGTAAACATGTTGTCATCTGAAAATAAAAGAAATTAGCAAAAGGTTTCCGATCGCATAGTGGTTCTTGGAGAAACCGGGGCACGAACCTAAGCCACTAAAGGAGGACGTATATTTTGGCTTTAGCCTGTTTTCTTAATTTCTTGAATGTTAACATGGGTAATTAATTTTAACAACTAGTTTACTTCCGTTAAAACCCATCCGGTAACCCTCATTACGCAAGTAATACGTGATTTGAGAATTCGTTTAAGATGCAGAGTATGAAACTAGGAAATATCATTCGACACATATAATTATTGTTTTTAGTAAGTTGGAACGAACATTGAGCCCTTCTTTGAATAGTAATGTGAGATCATTAAGCGTAATTTGTTAAGATTACAGCCAGGACATATCCAGTTTCTTGTTGCACTTTATTTCATTTGTTCTGCACCGCTAAGCCCGAGTCATGACTGCTGTCTGCTGACCTCGCCGTTCAGGCCACCCGCTGGTTTTATGCAACCAGCTCGCCATGTCTCACCTTGCCATTCATGCCAAGAAAATTGCACGTTCTTTGAAAAGAAATGGATAGAAGGAAAATATTAAATAACTTGATTTACCCGAGTCTGATCCCGGGAGAAATTTCGGGCTTGGAATAAACTGTAAATGTTCTGACAAGCCTAGAAGGCATGTCCCGGCTCAGGAAGAAAACCTTGATAGAGTAAAGAATGAGCTAAAGAAATAAGTCAAAATCGTTCCAAGTGACAGGCACGAGCTTACCGCTTTGCTGGTACTAATGTATATATAAATGAATCAATAGCCTAGTTATGACTAATAACTACCCGGGGTCTAATCCACAGTAGCGTTATCGAAACGACAAGACTACCACCCGGAGGCTCTTCTTTTGTAAGCTTTTTAGAACAAATGCAATTCGATTAAATAAAGATAGTGGGATCTGAACATATTTATGTTCTTTTAAAATGTCATCAGTAAAACTTCCAAAGAACCAGTAAAGACTATGCCAAAACCCTTTTTTGATGAGGGGTAAGAGGCTGTAAAAGCTTTAGATAAGATAAGATAAGATTTTATTTACATTAAGAGACAAAGGCCATGGCAAATACATGAACAAATAAGCAAAAAAAAATAATACCTTCTACAGCCACCTATCCCTATCGGCTAGGGTTACCCTGAGTAACTATATAAAATACTTATGAAACAACTATTTCCCATGACCCTGCACATCCGTTCTTCATCCACCCTTCTTTCATTTACTCCAAAAGTTTTAACCTTCATTCAAATTTTCGCATTCACATAACAAATGTTAAAATGTTAAAAGCTTTATAAGTAGTGAACTGGAATACAAAATTGCTCATCAGTGTCATATTCCTTATTTCAGGTGCATTTGTCACGGTTAAAAGTCCCTTATGTAAACTGTATCTTAACTTAAAAGCCCGCTTCTTTTCTGGGGAGCCCAACGGCAATTGAAGCCGACCCCGCAGAGGGGGCACTTTTGTATTTCATTTCACTACCAATATTGTTTCCACACAAGGTCCTTCCCCATCATATGAAATCTTTAGTTTTCTCCGGAAGACTCTGCTAAGCCCTCCTCCTAGCCTTCCAGATTCAATTCAGAATTAATTCAGGTTTATTTGGCACTGTGAAAGTTCCTTGTTCGTCCTTCGCGTGAAAAAAAAATACAAAAAAGCTAACTTGATCCGCCAGAAATTCAAACTATAAAATCTAAGCTAGAATCTCACAGTAGCCGGATTAAAAAAAAAATCTGTCGTCATCAATCCGGCTTATAATCAACATGATTATTGTTCAGTTTATATTCGAAAAAAATCAAACTACCGTCTCCATTACGCCCCGCTGTTTTCGTGTCTCGTGAGGGGCAAATCTTTCTAAATTTGACGTGGGCTCATGAGCTATCTGTCAGTATTATGTCAAATTGTCTGAAGGATATGACTAGGAGTTGGTTAGAGAGGTGATATTGTGGCTGGCAGCTGGAAGCAAAGGAATTTTAGGGTATTTATTTATTCAACTTTATTTCACTTTCGCCATATACTACACTACAAACACAAAAAACACTAATTAATCAACACTTGACAGATGTCGCCAAATAGGTAGACAGTAGAATAGCGGGTGTGAAGCCATCGCCACAAGGCAATTCTTCGACTGTCAGAAGGGTGCAGAAACCAACTCCGGGCTGATTTGTTTTCTTTTATTTTACGAATTCTTTTATTCTGAATATTAGTTACGTTTTTGGTCTGAATTCTCCGGTCTCGCTTCTGAATTCCCGATTCTCGTACAAATTACCATTTTTGTTCCTCTGGCTTCTCCGTTCTCACTTTTGATAAAAACACTAATTTGGCTGCTCGTCCGCAACCCGGCACTGTATACGTGTTTTCGCATATTGAACACCCGTACTCTGTTGACCAATCAGGGAGAAGAACGGAGAGAGGAGAATCGAGAATTCACCATCGGAGCAACTTATCGACTCAGCAGAATCGCGTGGCTTTCCCGTTCTCGATTCTGAAACGAAAAACGCAACTGAAAACGCAAGAAAAGGAGAATTCGTCTTAATCTGAATTGTCCAGAAACGCGAAATATGAGAATTGCCAGAAGAATCGCAAGGAGAATTCTGCTCAAAAACGCAACTATTGTGAGTGGTTGTTGTAGAACTAGAAACCGAATTTAACTGGGATCTTTTGCCAATGAGTGTGTCCACCCTTTTTACCGTAGTTACTACGCATGACGCCACGGATTTGGGCTTCTTGGTGTCAGTGTGTGACGAACTTGTGCCATGGTCTAATCGGGCCAATCACGTCAGAGAGATCGTTGTTACCACGTTCACTACGCTCCCAGGCGTTGTAAGCAAATAGTTACTGTTAGTTACTATTTCAAGAAGGTTGGAACGGTCAACGTAGTAACTTTTCACGAGTTTGGTAACGAAAATGGTAACTTTTAGTTACTGTTGTTAAGAGGGTGAAACACGCACAATATCTAATGTATGTTCTTTAAAGTTTAATTGAAAGTTCTTTAAAGCTGAACTGAACGACTTGAAAGCAATTTCAGTAAGTATCGGCCCTTGTCCAGGGATCTGATTGCATTATTCTGTCCTACAAATCGGGAAGATTTTAGGGGATTTTCACCTGGGCTAATAGTATTTATAGTATTTTTTGGGCATTCTACTCTTTCTGCAGAGCTCTCTGATGGCCTGGAAAATGTCCAAAAGAGAGCAGTGAGAATCATTATGGGTGATCATAATATTTCGTATGAAGAGTCTCTCATTAAACTTGATGTTCCTAAATTAACTGAGTTCAGAAATACTCTTTCAAACAAATTTGGGGCTAAGATAATGGGTTGTCCCCAGATTGGCCAATCTGTTCCCCCCCTCCCCTCCTGTCTTCCGTGCGTCGGTCCGAGAGGAATACTGGCAATCAGTTTTCGCCATATCCTGCTGATTCCTCTGCCCAATTTTTACGTAGTTTCATCCCATCATTTCTTTATGGTCATATATTGTAAGTGTATTATTTAATTTGTTTCGTGTCTGTGTATTTCTTAAATTGTATTCCTCTTCCATTTTAGCTATTTGGATTAAACTTCGATTGATTGATTGTATAAAAGTAATATACCTACAACCTAATGATACAAAAAATACGTAATAACGACTAACACGATGACAAAAAAACTTTCTTACAAAACAGACACGTCAGTAATGTGTTCGTTGAAGAACTGAGGCTGGTAGGGCGAGACTGGTTTGTGGGGGTCAAGAAGGTTATTACAAGTCCGAACAAGGGTAGGTCTACTGATGTCCTTCAGTCAGAGCTGACAGTGAATCATATTTGACTGCGCTAATAGGGCAAGTCAGCTGTGATTTATTCAAGCATATTTCGGCCCTTCTTGGCAAGGTGCCTTCTTGGCAATTCTATATTTCTCGGATTTTATGACAGGTTCGGTTTTCCATCTCGAGCCTGAAGAGGACCCTTGCCAAGAGGGTGTAAATGACCCTGTAATAAGTTTTAGCCGACTTATCACATTAACGTAGTCGAATATTGTTAATATTTCCTTACGAACCAGCGCAGATCTTCGTGATTTTTTGGATTCTTTGTTTTTGATGAATGTGCGTTATTCAGTTCAAACTTATAATGAGACTGGGAGCTGCTACTTGCTCCTGACGGCATTCAAATTTTTGAGCTGTAATTTAAGTGTTTTGCACCGTGAACCCGTTCCTGTTCGCGGCGTATCGGTGAAATAATGAGCCCATCACAGGTGTAATTAAAGAAATAGTTGTCTGCTGGTGTTCCTCCTTTAATCCGAGGTTAATTACTAGCTTTTCCGTGAATTCCGTGTTTGCTGAGATTTTGCGCCCGTATTCGCGTGAAAAAGAGTGCAAAAAAAAATCATTCCGCGTGCTTTCTAGAGCCGACTGTGTGGGATTGAGCAATTCCTGATTGTTGGTCTTGACAATCCAGCTTCTGGGTGGGCATTGTGTTGATCTGTCTCGTCGTTTAAATCGCCGTTTTTCCGTCAAAGGAAGTAATAAAATATGTTTTTTACAGCACGTCTGACCGCCCATTCATCTTGTCCAATCCTTAATTTTTAAAATTAGAAATAAGTACATCTAGTGACATATTTTCATTAGTTTTCGAGTAGCTAGAGCACGAATAGAATAGCTGAGGTTCTTGCTTCCTAAGAGACGGTCGTTTTCGGGTTCGTAGAGTAAATTTAGCTCAATGCTCCATCGGGGATGTTTTTCTTGGGACCAGAGGTTCTTTGGGATCTTCTTAAAGGACACGAACCATACTTGTGGAGGACACCATGGAGAATGCATTTACAGACATGGCCACGGAGAGCATTCTTCTCCTGAGTGTGACGTTTTCATGTTCGTTTCTGGAGGTTTCCACATGCAGACTCCAAGACAAAAAGCGCAATTCATTCAAATCTTGTACAGCGATGGCAGGATCGTATTGGAATTTCTTCTAGATATACGTTTTGGCTTAACTGGTTAAAAAATATTCCAGAAGAAGGGTTGATTGGAGACAGTTGTTCATTTCTAGAATTGTTCGGTACTGAAATAAGGACAGATGTAAAATGGAGCAAAAATCATAGCTTGGAAACACTATTTCGTATTTGGATTTGAGTTTTCTTCACGCAATCTTAAGGGAAGTCATACAGATAGGGATGATACTTAGTACTCTTCATTTAGGTGTCCTTTAAACGATTTTTTTTTTTTTTTTTAAGGTAATTTGGAATTCGATGTTTCCCCCCTATTGCCTGGGCTATCCCTAAGGTCAAGGCCATTCAAGGTCCGGGGAACTGGGAGAAGAGGTCGCCCTGCGGCAAGACGAGGACGGGGGCAGTCGCGAGGGGCTCTCGCTGTCAGGCCGGAGCCGCTGGATTCTGATGAAGAAGAAAGTAAGTCACGCCGGCTAGTAGTCGCCCATCCTTATATTATGGGACTATTATATGTTTAGCATATTTGCTCGCAAGTCTACCACAAGCATGATTTCCGATGATCTTCCTCCCTTTATAAGTTTCCTTGTTTCCGCCAGATGGCTCGTACTTGCGCCAAAAAGTAGAACGTGCTGTGAGCGCTATATGACCAACAGAATCAGAATAAATTCGTTATGAATGAATGAATGTATTCCCAAAAAAGCGGTTTCAAAAACAGGAGCTATTCCTTCTTCTGTAAAAGGACAGTGTTTGTCCTGAAGAAATCTGGTTAGAGTTCCACCTGTTCGCGCCTAAGATTGTTATCGTGTGCTAAACACCCTGTTTTACCTTAGGGCCAGGTCTCTTTTTCTTAAAGCATAACTGAAACCCGATACCATTTAATTATTTTCCTTGTCAATAACGGTCGCTATCAACAAGTTTCGCTTTCCGTTCACAGTTATGTTCTTGCTTTTGTTTCTTATGCCCTCCCCCCCCCCCTCCAGATGTTTGTGTTTTCAGACCAATTTATTGGTGACGTTGTTTTACCTTAGGGGAGATCATGGGCAAGGTCTCCTTTTCTTAAAGCACAACTGAAACCTGATATCATTTAATTATTTTCCTTGTCAATAACGGTCGCTATCAACAAGTTGTGCTTTCCTTTCACAATTATGTTCTTGATTTTGTTTCTTATGCCCCCCTCCAGATGTTTGTGTTTTCAGACCAATTTATTGGTGACGTTGTTTTACCTTAGGGGAGATCATGGGCAAGGTCTCCTTTTCTTAAAGCACAACTGAAACCTGATACCATCTAATTATTTTCCTTGTCAATAATGGTCGCTATCAACAAGTTTCTCTTTCCGTTCACAGTTATGTTCTTGCTTTTGTTTCTTATGCCCTCCCCCCCCCCCCCCTCCAGATGTTTGTGTTTTCAGACCAATTTATTGGTGACGTTGTTTTACCTTAGGGGAGATCATGGGCAAGGTCTCCTTTTCTTAAAGCACAACTGAAACCTGATACCATCTAATTATTTTCCTTGTCAATAATGGTCGCTATCAACAAGTTTCTCTTTCCGTTCACAGTTATGTTCTTGCTTTTGTTTCTTATGCACCCCCACCCCCACCCCCCCTCCATATGTTTGTGTTTTCAGACCAATTTCTTGGCGGGGCTAATTGAGATTGCGGGTAAAATGTAGTGTGCCGTCACGAAAATATACATTGCCAGACTTCATGCATAGAACTGATCTGTTTATTCTTTCCAGGGATTTGAAATGAAAAATTTTAATCTCAAAACGGCGTTGTAGGGAAAGATGTCCCTCTCGTTCAAATACTCGGTCTAGCTCACGGAGCCTTTCTAGTTCACGGTGTCCCTATGTACCAGTTCACCATTAATCGATAAGAACTTGGCGGGGTTTAACACAAACGCGGTTTTTCAGTGGGCAGTGATGAGATGGTGAGGCTTGCTGAGTGCCTGAACAAAAAAAAATCATAAATCATTTTCGTAATGCATACAACAAAAATACAGGCGCATAGAGGTACCACAAATCACACGGAAACTCCACGATTTGAAAATCGATTATTTGTGAATAGCGGAACAACGAAGTAACGCATTTTCAGCAGGTCTTCAAGCTAATTTTAGTGAATAAGTGATGGGGAACTAGATTGTCCTATCCCAGCCCTTTCCGGTTAAACTTTAAGGTCCTAAGCAACGTCGTGAAATACGAAAAATGTATGTGTGACCAACGTTTCATTTTCAGTTCTTCGTATTCGGTCAGAACCCAGCCGGCGTGGACCTGGCCGGCCGCGAACCAAACCACCTGCACCAGCCAACCTGGTTCCCAGGACCAGAGGCCGACCGAGAGGAAGCACAGCCAAGGTACCGCCTGGTACAGTTTCCACTTCACAGCCTAGGCCTAATCATACCTTTCCGCCGCCTGTGTTAAATCACAGCGATAGTTTCTCTAGGTTATCAGACGATGAGGATGAGTTTTAGCTTGTGATCTGAATTCTGTTTAATATATACGAATTTTTGAGACTTTTCTGCATACCGCGAAATCTTAGGCATTTCCTGTCAAGATAGTAGGAGGTGGTTTTACGGTGGAAATATTATGCAAAAAGATTGTGAAGCATTAAGTCTTTAAACGAAACGAACGTCAAGGTTGTTATCTATCACCTAACAAAAAAGTGATTATTTCACTTTTTTATTTATTTATTTGTGACAAGCTTTTTGGATAACAGCGGAGTATGAGTAAGTAAGATACACAAAGTAAAACACTAAACAAAAAAATGTAAATAACCATTGTCCCTGATCGTCGCACAAACGGTTCACAAATTGAAACCCAACGGTTCAGTTTCCCGCTGGCGTTTTTGCGGGTATTTTATTCCTACTAGGTGTGATCCGCTTCTTCGATGAAAACATCCGAGGACGGGCGACTTCCAGTCATCCACCTCAGGAATCTCGTTGACTGTCCTCTGGTATTTCAGGTCAGTTGTTTTGCTTCTTTTTTCTTAGCTGCATGGGCTCTTTGTTCAGGTTCTTCATTCACAGCGCACTTAGTAACAAAGCAGAATAACGCTAGGCAGTAGTGGCAAGACTTGACAAAAGTTACACCCTCAAATAGCAGCGACACTAGCATTAATAGCGATCAGTAGTGCACTGCACCAGCGCTGGTTCCAATAACTGCATACAGCAAAAAAAAGATACAATTTCTCCTGTTACCTCGATGTGTGCAAATCGCGTCTTAGCTCTATTAGAAATTTTCTAAGTGCACAAGTTTGTCTCGCTTTAAATGTACCAAGCTTAATGGGCGGCGCTACGAGTAAGGCCTGTCTTCGATGCGTTGAAAGCATACGTCTTGACGATAATCCCCAGTGTTATTTTGCTCTGTTGGCAACGATTGAAATAAATAACTGGTTGGCGGCAGTGATACAAGCTCTTTAGCTCGGTCGCATGTTATGCAATCACAATAATAAAATAAATGAGTCGGTCCTCAAATACAAACAAAATAAAAAGACTCGTTCTGGGCCGTAAACTTCATTACACTAATCTTGCCTTAGGCTAGGATTTTATTAATAATTTTACAAACAAATCAGAATTAGTGATTCGTCGTTTTTTGTGCGACTGGCATACGCTTTTAAGCAACATGAGTTTTCTTTATATTTGTCAATAAAAGTGTACCTTGCCTTAACTTCTCCGCACGATAAAAAAAATAATGTTGAGTGGTGCTATACGGATTATTGAGCTGAAACTTCGTTTCTGCGATATTTCGGTGCTTCTTGGTAAGGATCCTCTTCAGGACGTAGATGTTGTGTTTCCAGAATGACCGAAATATAGGAGATACAAAGTGTAAGCGGGCTAATGCGTTTTGCACCACCGTAGCCAGCTTGTCTGAAGGAATACTTGTGCGTGGGTCCTATTGGGCAAATCGTACGCTCCGCCTGTCCAGAATTGCCCCCATCTTTCTCAAAACAAGCTAGACAGCGATTGGCCTATAAGTGACACCGTAAAAAGGTTACTGCTGGTATTTCGGTTTGATTTGTTTTAGCTGCGTGGGTTCAGTTTGGTAAACTGTCTGTTCAAACTTTCCCGGGATCTAAGCCCTTCTTACATTTTTGACAACAAGTTGACATCTCAACT
This sequence comes from Branchinecta lynchi, assembly GCA_023053575.1. NCBI lineage: Eukaryota > Metazoa > Arthropoda > Branchiopoda > Anostraca > Branchinectidae > Branchinecta > Branchinecta lynchi. The sequence goes on from JAKZAP010000005.1 coordinate 908,019, forward strand.
CCCTCCGACGTCTTATTACCCTTTTGTATTTCTAAGTATGCTCTACAAGGGATAATCCCTAGGTACTTCACTTTTCGGTGGAAGCTACCCGGATTTTTACCGTGATTAACTTCGACGTTCTCATCAGTCGCGGTACTTATTACTCATTTCACCAAGGGATTAAGCTGACACTTTGAAGAGTAAGGCCTCTCAGGCTCAGGTATGGCGGATGTCTCAATTCGCCGCCAGTCCCCCTTCTGCCACCTAACCTAGGTTGGTCGCAAATCCCCTGAGAAATTCATCATTGGATTAAAGTTGTCAGTTTACTCAGGGCGCTTCTACATCCTTATTTGGCTGTTGTTGTTTCCCACCCACCGCATCGTTGTGGAATGTATTAATTTCATGTCAGTTACTTAGATTGGGTTAAGATAGGTGGTGAAAATAGTAGCGAGGAAGGGAGCCCTGTTTGTCTGATAAAGCAACCCTTAAATGAAGTACTGCTTGTCTGGTGATGTAGGACTTTAGGTTTAACTGGAAAGGCCGCTTGCTTTTACATCTTATATTTATATACACTGAAATATTTTAATCCATCTAACGGATTTTGTATTTTTCTCTCGGGGCTCTAGTAATACTGTTCACGGTGCGCGCTGCTTGCACGACAGCCTAAAGTTACCCAGACGCGGAGAATTTGAATTCAGAGAAAGGCCTGCATTTCCATGGATAAAGATTCTAAGCTCGGAAAAGTTTTGCTTGTCGAAAGTAGACCAGTAAGGAATCTGACATTTTTACTTTGTTTTTCGGCAATGGCTTACATTTGTAGTTGGTAAATATTTCAAGTGTAGAGGGAAACTCACATAGAGGTACCACAAATATGAAAGATAAGTTCATTCGACGAAATCGATTATCTGGATAACGGACAAACGAAGTTACGCATTTTTATCGGGTTTTCAGGCCTATTAATTGAATACGAGATGTGTAACTAAACTGTAATCTGGGCCCTGTTCGTTTAAACATTAAATCCTTTGATGACCCAACTTTGTTTATTTCAGTCTAAAATACTGTCCAAATGGCGAATAGGGTGTTAGTTTCTAGCATTTGCAGTGTCTAGGTCATCCTTATGGGAAGTCACTAGTTCAGACCAGGACTCGGTACGACCATGGGATCATGGACACTGCTTGGGATTGTCAAAGTAGCTCTCAATAGACCAATTAAAGGGAAAGAAAAATATATAGGTGCCAGATAAACAAAAAGTAAAAAAAGCTAAATATCTGGCAGTGTTTATTTCTTTTCTACAAAAAAAATGCGTCAAACATTAAAGAAAGAAGAAATGGCGCCATTTCAAAGAAGAAATGGCGTGTCCGCAAAGGTCATTTAAAACTAATAGAGGGGCGAATTGCTATAAAAAGTAGAAACTAATTTCTGAAAAGAGTCGATTTACTTTCCAGTGATTATTCGTATGGTTCCTCGTAACGGTCTCCTTTCCGCCATTTTCCCCCACGTCAATTAAAGCCTTGAAGAACTGATGGAATAAATGAACTTAAAACATTGTCACTACCGAGGGGTTACGCACCATCGAGCAAACGGTAACGGAAGGGGAAGGGGATGCGACGATTCACAACCCAGTATGATATCGGAGCCTCTTTTATGTTGCACGCTGCATCTACGTTTCTCGGCCGCTTCCGGGCTGATTCTTCCTACATTCGTTTTTGCACTGCAGTGCTTCCAAAGAAGATGGCAGCGCTTCTCGAGAATCGCGGACTTGCTTACCGACCAAGTCCGTGCTTCCCTGCAAGGTGCTGCATCAACTAAGATGAAATCACGCGGGCAGTGAATCCAAGAATGCATCTTGTGCAGAGGCAAAGAAGTGCTGCAGCAGCGAAGCGGCAGCACTGTTGCAACAAAAACGGGGCTCGGGTGTTCACATTGTAATCGAGTGCGCAACGCGTCTTTATTCTCAGACATTTTAAATTACTGCCAAAATACAGAAAAAATGGCGTTTCCGTAAGCTTCAGCTTGTGGGTCTTGTGTGTTGGACACAGTCCTGTTTCCATGACACTCAGAAATCGTAGCACACAGATATGTCGCGGAAAGACTCCATAAGGATTAAGATTCTTATTTATTATTTTTGTAAGTGGCGAGCGGAGACGTTGGGGTTGATGAAACTAAGATACTGCGAAGACACCCGTCAGTTATCGTAATACACCGTTATAAGTCGTGAATTGAAAGACACAAAAGGTCCTCAATCGGGATTGGAACCCGGGACCCTCGCCTACAGGCGACCGCTTTACCAATTGAGCTACCGAGGGCTCGTGAACATAGTTTACAAACCAGTACAATAGTCAGATAGAAGCCGTCCAGAGGAACAGTGATCCCGCCCGAAGGCAAATTCACATAACCTTTCACAAGTGTGTCTTGGTTTGTCTACGAGCTCTTACAGTTCTAGATTTCTAAATTCAGTTAAAAAATATGCGCTTGTTTTATTTGTCACGTTACAGGTCCCTTGTATAAATCGCCATTGACGTAATATCTGTAAAAGAGAACAGTCGTTGAATGAACAAGTCTTTGTTTCCCGCCTGTAGCAGGAATTTCTTTCCGTCTCAGAAGCAAAGACTTCTTCATTACCCATTTACCGTTTGGCTGATTAAACACGTCATCATTGGGTATACTGGGCACTGGGGGCCACGACTGATCAGTGTGTTGTCCTCCTTGCCGCTTAAATAAGCCCTAATCCCCAAACTATTTTGATAGGTCGATTAAAAGATTTTTCTTCTGCGACATAGTGCTGTCGTGCCGTTGTCAGTAGTCAAATCTTGAAAGGTGATCAATCGGCGACTCAATTATCATGTCCGATCATAAGACATGTTGCTTATGGATGGTGTTTTCGTTTGAGCAGGCGGCGCGAGTATGACCCAATGTCACGCTCACGTCGTGACCCTGTAACTCCAGCTGGGATTTCTGTTCCGTCACTCGGTTTTAGAGTAACCTGAGTCGACTTCAACGCGTTTCCGTAGAAATGATAAATAGCTTATGAGCCATAGACGGATAATTAGGCAACTCTTTTGCCCTCAGACGGAGCCTGTCTGGAGCAAGAAGAGAACTCCTTGGGGTAATTTTTGGGGCGTTGTATCAGAAAATATTGTTGGATCTTTTCTAAGATGGATAGTGCGACAGTTATCCGGTTGGTACCGGAAATTTCAGACTGGAACCTACTTCCTCGGTGAATTTCAAAATCGAGTCGATTTAGAGTATAACAGTACACTAAAATAAATTGTACTGTTAGCAACCGGGTCCTGGTGGATAATTCGCGCGAAACTCTTTACAAACCGGACAAAATAACGAATTGCCTTGGAAAACTGACAGGACTGAAACAGTATTCTGAGTGAAGACATGCTGATAGTTTTCAGCTAGAATGAAAAAGTTGTAGGCCTATGGTAAGACTCATTAGACTAATCATTCGCTCAAAGGTCCAGATATACTAGCCTATCACAGTTCATATTGACAGGTCCGAGAAGCCATACAACATATGTTCCCGTTCGAGCCTCCCCCCCCCCCCCCTCAAAGTCTTTGTCATTGTTTTGAAGCAGGGGGGCTAAAGAGGTCTTCATCTTTTTAATTTTGCCACGAGTATTAAAGGCATGTCACGTTGAAGCGATGTGTCAGTGTAACGATTTCTTGTAATGAATTTGGAACTCTAGGTCTGGCTAGATAGTAATAGACCGGGTTGGGATCCGTAATCTACCACCCCCAAATTCTGCTAAAATGGCAAGCGTTGATAGGAGTGGAGGTTCCTGAAAGTCACAGTTGATGTCACTAAACGAGTATGTCAGCTAACCTTACCTTAATTCGCTCTTCAGAACGAATTAAGATCAACCTTGATCTGTTGAGTCTCCCCGTTGTTGATGATTTCATGAGTTGCTAGGCATTGGATGCATCCCAGTATTCCCTGTAGTAATTTCATGGCACACATTCCACTCCTTATCTAACGACTTTTTGAAAGCTTCCTCCTTGAGTGGAAGTACTTACAGAAGTACTCACTCGGCGATATTTTGGTCATTCTCGGAAGACTTCTCGTCACGATGTAGCTAACAAAGGTATGGATAGAAGAGAGTTCTTGTCAAGAAGAGCCGAAATATCGCTGGAATACATCAGCTGACATACCAGTTTAGCGTCATTAACCATGACTGTCTGTCTGCTTGGGCTGAAGGAATACTTATGTTGTAAGTTTAGCCAGGGAATGTCTTATCTCGTTCAACATGTTCGAACTGTAGCCTAGGTTAACAAGAACTGAACAAGTGCGAATCGGCTCTGCACTCTCGGAAACAGAGGCGTCACTAGCCAAAATCTTTGTGGGGGGGGGCAAGGCATTTACCGACTGGCTGGTAATTTTACCGACTGTTTTTGCAGAAAAACGACAGTTTGGAAAAAAAATCGACTGATTTTCAGAAAAACCGACCGTTTTGACAAAAAAATGGACTGTTTTTCACGACTGGCGGGGGGGGGCGTCCCCCCCCCCCCCCAGTCGTGACGCCCCTGCTCGGAACCACATTACTTCTGTTTGCAGCACCAAGTCACCTTATTTGATTGAATGGTCGATGTTCAGGTACTCGTAGGCCGGTGGTCCGCCAGGGACGTGTCGAATTAAGGTAAATCCCATGCTATTCCTGTACCATTAATTAGAGACCAGTCGATAAGTGTGAAAGCTAACTAGTTTGTCGGCGTCTGAAAGACAAGACAGTCAATACAGACAAGTCGAAATGATTCAGTGTCCTTTCTCGCCTGGATCATCTAATTCGTCCGGATTTGATTATAGGGTTTGGATGGTAGGAATGTGTCGGTCTCTCGTAAATAGACTTTTCTCGGATTTTCGTTTCCTAGGAATAGGCAGTTACATAGATCCCATGTATTAAGAATAGCCGAAACCCCCAAACCGAGGAGTTCTAAACTCCCATCCTCTCGGTGTGCATACTCGGTCGTGGCGTTGTCCTCTCGAATTTCACAGTTCAGGAGTGGATATATTCACAGCCTGGTTAAACACTCATCTCACGACCAGCCTTGAGAACGTCGAAAATTTGTAGTTTTGACAGTTAGGCCTCCGGAGGTTGCCCAAAGAGCCTTTTCAGTGTCAACCATGTTCAACGTTTTACGTTAGTAAAATTCACATTAGCACAACTAAGAAGTCCGCAGTATTTCAAGGACAAGTTGTAGTTGGCACTATTCCAGTTCCGGGGGACAAAATGTTAAAAACAAGCAAAAATAGATGGTCAAAGCTGGGAGAAACTTAAAGGATCCGTCTTATATATATTACTGATTGAACTGACTCACTCTACATCCCTAATTGTTTCGTCCACTTCATTTCCGAAGTTTCAAATTTCCCGTGTCTACGGTACGCTGATTTTGCGCTTGACGTTTGGCTCTTTTCGTGGCGGATCAGGCTTCCGTTCACTGCTTCCAAGGATCCCCAAGCTTTCTGGTGTTTCTCGTCAAAGCCAAGGCGGCTGAAAACGAAAGGGGCGGGTATTTAATTTTTCTGAAACTCTGCGGAGTTTCATCTTGGAACTGAAACTGTATCTGCTGCACTTTGTATTTAAAGTACCAAATGTTAGGCGGGTCAGCGGATGCTGGATGTTCCCTCGGTATTTAGCGGTTTCTGCGACAGCAGTTTTGATCGTTTGGGTCTGAACGTTCGGGATGTTTTCCAGTCGTTGATCCCCTCTGTCGTTACTGGGGGATTTAATTTCCAGTCCATAAACTTCCTTCATCCATCTTGGGGGCCAGGTACTCCATCTCAGGCTGTTAGCACGGTGGTCCATGCATATTCTATCGTTAACGTAAGCCTTTCGGATTGTCCACTGAGAGCGGTAGGTTTTACGGTAGCGATTAACCATGCCAAATAGACCCTGATATGAGACTTTTGAGATTCTAATCTCCAGTCCATGTGCCGTGAGCACGCTCAATCAGAGCGATTGTTATGAATATCTGGGTGGCTAAATGGGTATGTGACGAGGAACAGTAAAACAGTTACGGCTCGCCAGCCTCCTAACAGATTATGTATTATTGTGCCACTGCATACCAGGCATAGCTTCCGATTATAAACCCTGCTATTCATAAGCGCTTGAATAGAACCATTTCAAAGGGGATCTTCAACTTGGTCATGATACAGATAGACCCAGGTTCAACAACTGTCAATAGACGATTTTATGAATTGACGTTTAAAAAACTGTGCTTGCGGGTCAGAATATTATCCAGCCATTATGGCTGTGCGTTACCTAAAAAATCATCTTTTCGCGATGCCTTTGGGGTCTTATTAAAATGATCCAACATGTAGCAGCACTATCTTGGGAATGTGGAGAAGCTAGAGCTATTTGAGAAAGTTAGAGGGGTATCTTCCTTTCATCCGTGACTTTACAGAACGAACCTTAGCTAATGCACATGCCACCTATCCTTGCAAGTGCCATATTAGCTTACAGCTCTTGTTCCTCGCTTTACCAGTGCAAACACTGGCCACTTCTAGTGGAGTAACAGCAAAGTCGGTGACGAACTTGTGTAACTTCTGTTAACACTCTACGCACTCTTATCAATCGCCAGGTATATTGAGGAATGAGCCGTCCGACACTCCGATGATTTTGGTGACGATGCCCCTGTGCTACCTTATTTTCTGATTTTTTTTTGTAATCCGCGTAGCATCCTTAGTAATTTCTTTTTTTTTGGGGTGGGGGCGGGGCGTCTCCTCCTTACTCAGTGACGTTCATTTTGTCATCAGTCTTTTTTAACGGCACCTATAGTATTTCCATTAAATAATAAGACTTTAAATCATTATTCTACAAATATATCTTTCAAATTTTAATCTCCATTCCATTTCAGCTCCATTTTGAACTATCAGTTTTTCACACCACTTTCAGTTAACAAGTTTAAATTTTCTTTCATCATGTGTTTCTTATAATTTTTATTTTTGTACAATGTTTTCCATGTCGCAACTAAACACAACCACACATAAAAAATTCCAACATTAATTAAATTACTACAAATGAAAAACAGCTCTAAAAATACAAGAAAGAAAAACAAATTCTATATTAGGTGAAATCTTCTGCTTGATTTTAGTTGCTTTGGTAACAACTAGGAGACGCCTGTAACTGTTCAGCTGTTCGCGGATAATCCCCAGAAGCTTGACATAAACATCAAAGATCTTACTTCGCAGGATTATACACCTTTCTCATGCCTAGATTTCTTTTCCCTTTCTTCCACCGTTCCGAAAATCTCCCGAAAATATGCCATAACTGTACTTGAAAAGTAAGTGTGAGAAGCGGAAAGATGGAACTTTATAAGAAAGGTGGAAGAATTTAAATATGTTTAGTTAAAACATATATTATATGCGTTTATTTATCAGTTATCAGTATTATGATTTATCTATATCAGTATTTACTTTTCCGTTTGACACGAAAATCAGAAAGTGCATACAGATTCGAGTATTTCCGAAAATCAGGGACTACATTGGTTCCAGTCTGGATTTCAATGGAGCTTAGTATCAAGGGAAAGATTTTCTTAGGTAGCCTACTGGGTTGATAAATATATAGTGGTGTACGGCTTAACAACTATAAACTAACCTTTATCTAGGCTGACATCTGAGAACAAGTTGGTAGATCAGGGTTGTCATAGCCTGCCATTGCCCTTGGCCATTTCTCCGCGCTCCATCTAGGAAGAAGATTTTTTAGACCCGATTAGTCCCTTTTCTTTTCTTTTTTTTTTAAATATTTATTTTAAGATCTCGTGCATTTACTACATTATTGAAAGCTCAGCGTGTTTTGTTTTCCTTTTTTTTGTCTATACTGCACTATTTTCCTCTTCTTAAGTGCGTAAATAAAATTTCATCATCATCATCATCATAGTTAGTTAATTTATGTAACAGATTATGTAACAGTACTGAAAAATTAAAACACAAACTTAAAGCACGGTACAAACTAAGGTGAACTTTCCTGTCATTGCGAATATAATAAGCGGTTTGTACGATAAAAACTGATTGCATTTATAAAAAAAAAATCAGATAGGCTTGGATTTGATAACAACTAGCGAATATGAAGTTATTGATTGGTGTGTTGAATCTTTGTTTAATTTATTATAACTGATTGGCAGTTTGCACGGATCGAGGAAAACCCCGCTTTCTCATTCTGGTCTGGCTTCGCTATGACATCAGGACACCAAAATGATGGTACCGTGACGTTACGGAATTACCCAAACCTCCTGAAATTGCGGCTAGATTAATTATGGTCTTTTGCAATACATGATGATGCAAGTAAATAGCTTTAATGAAGCTTGAAAACGGCTTCTATTATATTTATCTTGTTTTCTAGTGTAATTTGTTTCATTTCTGCGTAATGATAGGCAAAACTCGAGGTAACAAATTGACTCCCTGCCAGCGCCAATCTCCGACCGTACGGCAAAAGATTTCGTCAAATTTCTTTTCGTCAGTTCAATCGGGGACAGGCTTGTAATAATTCTTGGGAATATTTTGCGACCCCCAAATTTATAGCCGGCTCTTTCGACGAATGACCCGTCCGGATACTCCGACAGTTTTGCTTAAATTGCTGTCAGGATACCCCACGTAGGATCTTATGAGAACAATAGCGGAGTAAAGTAAACCCAAGTTGTCAGCTACTGAATAAAACAAAAACCTGATGCCCAAACTCTTTGGCTACCCTCTACCCTGGTCGTTAGCCACAGCGATATGAATCCACCGAGGCGGACTTCTATTTTGATGAAAGGGAGAGAGTTGGGATAGACCCGACAGACACCACACCTGGCCCTCTTCCAACCAGTGAATTTGGCGTCCGCTCAATAACAGTTTCTTGTTAACAAAAATGATGATATGGACTAGTCTTCATTCCAAAAAGTGTAGGCTAACAAAAAAAACACGACCTAGGCCTTTTTAACGATAAATAGTTGCAACTAAGGTATTCTGATTAACAGTCCCAGACCGTAACCAGAAATATTATTCCGGGACCGGTAGTTTCGGAGACAACCCAACAACACACTTTTTTTTTGTAAAGGGGTAAATAGTTGAAACCACTTTCTCCAAACTGATCTTCTTATCTGAGGAGGTCTACTCAGCCCCAAGACGATGTATGGTACAGAATCACCGGTGCTATAACTCTAAATGTGGTCGCTATTCACTCGTATCGGTGTATCGTGTCGATCACACTGCTCTACGTAACAGTCTCAAGGCCGTATCCAGAGGGGGGGGGGGGGGGGTAGGGGGTTGACCCCCCCCCCCCCCCCGAAACATCCACGAATAATCAATTTTGTAGGCTTTTCCCTATGATCTGTGTGTTTTTTGTACTTTTTTGTCCGACCAGCAGGCACCCCCCCCCCCCCCCCAATATAAATTCCTGGATACGGGCTGAACAGCCTACTGCTATTTCCGAAGAAATCACAAAATCTGACAAAAATCCTTTGGCGGGGAGGGGTCAACCTCCTGATTAGAATCCTGGCTATCCCACACTTCGAAAAGCATCCTTATCCCAGATCAGTATTTCTAAAAGTCTTTCTATAACGGTCTTTGTGACCATGGCGGGAAATTCTATCAGTCTTATTCTTATGCAGAAATTTTGTGACATGAAGTGGAGTAAGTGTAAGTATGCCACCTGGACCCTTATTCCAGTGATACCTGCATTCTCGCAAATCAGAAAGCGAGGGACTTGTAGCACGTCATGCAGTTAATTGGTTCGTTGTGAGGGGTGGAAGAACGTTGTAGTCACAGCTATAGTCCGTCCCTACTTTTCAGGGAACACGAGAGTCGGGTCTGGGACGGTGTGTTGAGTAGGTTTTTTCCAGGTATTCAACTTTTCCGCCTAAAATGTATCCGTGCGGCATTTTCCTCTTGTGCAAATTGATCGTGAAACACGATGGGAAAATATGCGTTATGTCTAAAAAGACTTAAAACGGAAAAACATCAGCAAGGATGTTTCTATTTCGGCCAAACTTGGCTTCATGGTGTATCTGGATGAAACGACTTGCAATCCTAATTGTTTTGAATCATTTTGTATAAACAGTTTCCAGTCAGTTTAGGCTGAAGGAGTATTCGTGAAAAAATTCATGCTCTATTTATGGTCAAGTACTGTGCACGGTTCCTTTCCTTGTCTTCTAATCTTTGTAGGGATCACTTAACAATGCTGTACATCTCTATCCGTCCTTGTCAAAAACGCTCTGAGATGCATTCCAATTTAGAGATAAAATCTAAAACGTGCCCATGCCTCCATCCCGACCGGTTTTCAAATATAATTAGTGCAATACTGTTTTTCTGCTAATGAGCTGTACAGGGAAAAAGGACAACGCCTTACAATATTCTAAATTTCTGGATGATAGATGCGGCCTGAGCACTCAAGATCCATTTCGTGATTAACCTCAAGTCCGCTTCTGCGGTGTATCCATAGACTGTACGTATGACCTCCTAGATTGTATGGGACTGTCCAGTGCTTGGAACAATGGCTTAGGGCCGAAATCGGAATCATAATCTCTGTTAAAGTTCAATGGGCACATCAAACTACCCCAATCCAACTCTGTAACAACCTAGGAACAATGTTTACCCCCTAGCTCAGCAGCTTTTTCAACAGTTTCCTCTCTGTGATATTTCAAAGCGTAATTTTGTGGGCCAGTACATGCTCAGTTTACTAGCTTGGACAAAGATAAAAGTGATGTTTCTTATAACGCTTAGCAGATCTTTATTTTATGCGTAAATCAGCTTGTATAAAGCAGATTTGAATAGGCTATTTGTTTTTGAATGATTTTTGTAGCTATGTTATTTTTTATAAACTTATTGCATATTCTGGTACATTAAGTCAATCAAGCTTCACAACACTATTACACAAAGAAAAGCTTTTAATAGGCACTTTAAAACTTGGAACTTCTGATAAAACACTAGAACGATCAGATAAACTGCATCTGCGGCTTGACTTTGGTGACATCTCAAATATATCCTTTTCTATCAAGCATTGCTGGGAGTTTTTAAATTTCCTGCCACGATATCCCAGCTCCTAAGATTTGAATCGCCGAAATGCCAGAGAGGAGACAACAGACAAGGGATAACAAGAAAACGGCCGATTTTCGTAGCGCCTTCTAAAGGAAGTCGTAATGTTTATTTGTGAAGCAATTAATACAAAATAAAGCATTAGAAGTGTTCATTGTGCTTAAAAAGAAGTGTTAAGAATATTAGGAGACCAAGACGTAAATGGGCAGGTATTGTTAGCGAATGGGAGATACTAGCGAATTACAAAATGGTTAAAGAGAGTTTTGGACCAGACTTTTACATGAAGCTGAACCTCCCAAAAACTTATCTCACGCTGTAGATCCAGTTACGAGGCAACCGTCTGCCAGTACACAGGAAAAGTAAGTTTGATAAGAAACAAGACCTAAGGTTTCGATGGGATCCCAAGAATCAAATATTTGATCCAGACAACTGGGTCTTGTCTTCGCCAGGCTAATCATTAGAAAAAAACAAGTTCATTTTGACGATACTGACCGAAACTTCCTGCTTTACTTCTGCCAAATTTCCGGTTTTGGACGAATTCCAAGCGAACTACTTGTCCAGCAAAAAAAGAAAATTCAGAATCGAATTCCGGTATCTTCTTATCCCTAGAAAGAACATATAATCAATTTCAAATAAAACTTTAGCTTCTAAAAAAAAACGGTTACAACCGGATTCCGGACGAATTATATGTCCGGTAATAAAATGATTGCCATATACAGACTCAGCGTCTCTAGTTACCCCTCAGGTAACTATTACAATCAGCTTCTAATAAAACTTCTTACTTTAAAAAAAAAAGTCGGTTTTGGCCGGATTCCGGACGAATTAGTTGTCCGGGTATAAAATGATTTTCACATAAATGTTTAGCATTTCTACTGACCCCCAATTCGAACATTTAATCAACTTCAAATCAAACTTTTATTTTTAACCAACTTTCCGGTTTTTGCCGGATTCCGGACAAACTATTCTTCCGACAAGAAAATGGTTTTCATCATCATGTTCAGCATGTCAACTATTACAATCAGCTTCTAATAAAACTTATTACTTTAAAAAAAAGTCGGTTTTGGCCGGATTCCGGGCGAATTAGTTGTCCGGGTATAAAATGATTTTCACATAAATGTTTAGCATGTCTACTGACCCCCAATTCGAACATTTAATAAACTTCAAATGAAACTTTTACTTTTAACAAACTTTCCGGTTTTTGCCGGATTCCGAGCAAACTACTTGTCGGACGAGAAAATGTTTTGCATATTCGTGTTCAGCATGTCTTCTTACCTCATAATCGACTATCAGATTAGCTGTTTAAAAATGTTTTGTTTGCCCCTTAATTTCAACCCCCACCCCTAAATGTAGGGCTACAGAGCCCATCTACGAACTTGATCTTACCCTTGACCCAAAGAGTCCTCACACCAAGTTTCATCAAATATCTCATTCGCTTCGAGAAGTATCGTGCTAACAGACGGACAACTTTTACGATGTCATAGGTATCCCTCCACTTACGATTTGGGATCCCAAAAAGAGTTTCCCTAACATCCCCTGTCCCCTTTGCGGCAAGGGAGACGAGGACCTAGCCCACTTGGTTTCACGGTGTCGCGAGGGAACCTTTTTTTTTTAAGGGAACCTTGCTGGGGGATAGGGAGATACTGTTTCGTGATGTGATGAAGAGCACATCTCCAGGTGCTATTAGTTCAGTATGTAGAATTGTACTGAATAGTATTAAAATAAAAGTTGATCGGGCGAGTGCAGTTTAGTTTATGTGGTGTTGTATCAGTATTTATGACGAAGTTTTATATTTAGTTGTTTGCATATGGCGCTAAGGCTTTAAATACATTATTATTATTATTATTATGTGAATAAGTCTTATCATCATACTCCTTATTCAAGAAAATAGAACCTTTGTCGCTATTAGCCTATTACGAATACCCCTGTTGGCCATACGCTCTTCTTTCTAGGACCCTGAACGAAAGTGAGTAATACGAAATCGCTAATCTATTCATCCGCCCGTCTGTCTGCGACTAGAGATAGAACCCCCCCCCCCCCCCGAAGGGATTGAACCATTTAAATTGGCATGGAGTCCTTGGATAGATTTTGTGTGCCAAGAGGCTTAGATTTGTCTAAATTTGTCCGATCATTTTGGCTGAAGTCAGGTAAAACCCGGAATTTGAGTACGGAAGAGAACTAGCCAGGAAAAAAGACGAAAGAGTTGACAAATGGGTAACAGAGCGTAATAAAGTATGATGTGCTACTATAGTTTCCGGCTTGGGTGGGCTCGATTGGATGTATTTTTTTTCCGGAATCTGGAGAAAACCGGAAACTCGCTATAGAGCTAAGAATTTCTTGAACTTCTCGTTGAACCTTTGTTTGCTTACATTTCAGGTTCAGGTTCAGGTTCATTTATTCTTTTCACTAATTGTAACACATGCATTATCAAATAATCCCGGAAGAGAGCAAAGCACGAGTGGCACGGGAGTGAACATTGTGATGAAATTTTAAAATTCGGTAAAACTCTGCGTTTCACGATTTAATTGCTGGATGGGAAGATATAGGATACATTCAACATACAATTTATTTTGCTTTATACTACTTTCTTTTCTCATTATTTCAAAATAACGGTAACCTAAAAGCCTGTCGCGATAATTCAATCGGAGCCCTGCAAAACCGCCAGGAAAAACTGTGAGAAATTACAATTATTTACGCGGTCATTGTCTTTTAACCTTTGGTCTTTTTGGGATCCCAAAACGTAAGTGGAGGGATACCTATGACATCGCAAAAGTGGTCCGTCCGTCCGTCCGTCCGTCTGTAAGCACAATAACTCTCGAAGGGAATGAGATACTTTGATGAAAATTGGTGTGAGGATTCGCTGGGTCGTCGGACAAGTCAGGTTCGTAGATGGGCTTTGTAGCCCTACATTTAGGGGTGGGGGAGGGGGTTCAAATTAAGGGGCAAACAAAATATTTTGAAACATCTAATGTGATAGTCGATTATGGAGTAAGAAGACATGCTGAACACGATGTTGAAAACCATCTTGTCATCAGATAAGTAGTTCGCCCGGAATCCGGCCAAAACCGGAAAGTTTGTTAAAAGTAAAAGTTTTATTTGAAGTTGATTGGATGTTCGATTTAGAGGTAGGAAGACATGCTGAACACGATGATGAAAACCATTTTCTCGAAGGACAAGTAGTTCGCCTGAAATTTTGGCCCAGACCGGAAAGTTTGTTAAAATTAAAAGTTTTATTTGGGATTGATTAGATGTTCGATTTCGGGGAAGAAGACATGCTGAACACTTTTGAAAACAATTTTCTGAATCCTTGTATGACAATCATTTTTTACCCGGACATATAGTTCGACCGGAATCCGGCTGGAGTCGGAAAGTTTGTTATAAGTTAAATTTGTCTTTGAAGTTGATTAGATGTTCATTGTTGGGGAAAGAAGATACTCTGAGTTCGTTTTTTAGCTTTCTTTTTTCGCCGGACAATGGAACCGGGAAATTGGCAGAAGTGGCAGAAAGTTTTCGTCAAAACAGATATGACTTATGGGGTAAAACACATGTTGAATCCATATTTGAATTTGGTTTTCTCAGATGATTAGCTATTTGGCCTTAATCTGTTTCTGAATTTTAATAAGAAAATGTTCAAGGAGTCTGGTGTAGACTGGATCTGGCGAAGACAAGACCCAGTTGTCTGGATCAGATATTGAATTTTTGGGATCCCATCGAAAACTTTAGTCTTGTTCATACTGAACTCACATAGGCTTCATGGGATTTCGAGTCCTGTTCAGCGGAATCCCTCTCTGCTCAGAAGTTTTCAACACAAATTACCGCCACAAAACAAAAGTGACTTATGGAAATCAGGGTCCAACTCAACGGCATCAGCAGTTGCGTGATCGTTTAGCCTTCTTTCAACCCAAGAGCCGTTGGGGCAGTAGTACCGCCAGTCACCGAATCAACTGTAGGACAGGCTGTGGTTGAAGATATCGTTGGAACAGGACATTATCGTTGACAGTACCGGAAGGGTTGACATGTCGCAGGATAGTGTGATTTGTCACTCTATTTTGTTTTATCACTCTTGTCCTACGTAAGACATAGAGTTCACGCTGTTTCACAACGTCTAGATGTAAGTAAGTAATTAAATATGTCATTTTCAAAATGTGTCATTTGAAAATGAGCCATTTTGGAAGCAGTGGTTCCGGCGAAAAGTGACCAATTTACGTTTTTCCTGGAAATAAAATTTAATTCTGAATACACATATGGCAATTGGCAACCCTGTGTGCTGGTGTGCAATTGTGCATTAATGATGACTTCCCAAACCATTTCGTTCTTCTGAAGATTCTGACTGCGGCTCCACCACCAGTTTCAGTCCGGGGGATGTGAACTTTTTGAATGGATTTGCTGTCAGGCGGGATCACTAGTTGCGCATTTGCAGATACCGATACAGCAGTAACTGGATCTGCATTTTGTCGCGTTTGCAGTTACCATGGCATCTGATACCACGGTAGTTTCTTTTTGAAGTAATACCAAAAGAAATACTGATATTCACTCGCATCACAAGTGCCAAACATCTTTCCTCCCAATTTGAAAAAAAACCTAGGCTCTTTTGTTGGTGATGATGGAAGTGAGATGAATTTTTCAGATACCACGATCAGTTAACCGTGATTTGTGAATATCAGATACCACGGTAACTGCAAAAGTGCCGTTTGATACCTTGGTAGCTGCATCAACGTAACTACTGTTCCTATGACCCGCTTCTATCTAACTATTGGAGTGGTTTGCGAGCTATGTTCACAAGTCACTCTGTAGCTCATTGGTAGAGCAGTGGCCGAGAAAGCCGAAGGTCCTGGGTTCAATCCAGCTGAGGAGCGCTTTTGTCTTTCAGTACACTGCTTATAAAAGTTTTTCCGTCACAAATGTGAGCTGCGTGGATTGTGGACTCAGCCTTCAGTGCCAAAATCTGGTTTGTCGTGCTTTTTTTTTCTCTCACACCATCCAATAAGAGTAGCGAGAAGGTCGCCCCCGTCTGTGAATTACCGCCGCATATTTCTTGTGAATTACTCCCGCCCTTTCAGTTTCTTCGTTGATTCAAGTACCAAAATCTGTATAATTAGTCAGCTATTGTTACACTTCAGTAATGGCGAGGCCCGTTCTCGGCAGCAGCATCTTACCGTTTCGCTTCACATTTCTGCATCCCGATTTGTGTCTGAGGAAGTTTAATTATCCCCTTTATTGAAACAGGGCTAGTTTATAGCACGGCTAAAAAAATGTTGTGAGTCATTATAGAGATGCTGATTAATAGGCAAGAGTAGCTGGATTAATGGTAGTAGAACCGTTGATTGGGTTAGCCGGTTGGGCAGGATAATTGGAGCGCCAAGTCCACTGTGTGGGAGTGGGCGGCGGTAGTGAGTGTGAAATATTGGAATCGAGTTACGATGGTTGTGGGCTTGTATGCACAGATCTCTAAAACATTTCCTATTCGTACCAATTAGTCTGCGTGGTTGATCTTCAGGGAATGTCTGCGGGGTGTTGGTGCTCTGGGGACAACTGTCGGTCTTGGTCGGAGCAATTTTTATACCCCTGATACAAAAACATACACCTGATTTTAAGTAAGTAAGTAAGTAATTTATTTATGACCCGCAATTTCGGAAAGGCGGAATAAATGAAGAAAGTAAACAAAACACATACAAATACAAAAAAAGACACTTAATTTTTAATCTTCGGTCAGGAAACAGTGGACGACGTCGTGTGCTGGTTGGGCCCTGTCGTCCATGATTTTTGAAAGCGATGAAATTTTGCGGCACAAGCTTTCAGACATGTCTTTAAAACTTTCGGGCCATAGTGCAGAGGTGTAGATTTTTTTGGGGGGGAGGGGACAAGGTATTCACCGACTGGCTGGTCATTTGTACCGACTGTTTTTTGCAGAGAAACGACTGTTTTCAAGAAAAGGGTACTGTTTCGAAAAAAATTGACTGATTTTCAGAAAAACCTGATCAGCTGCTTTTACAAAAATCGCGGAGCTTCGTGCCGATTCGGGTATTTTTTTTACCGACTCGCCGACAACTTTGGGGGAGTGTCCCCCTACCCCAAACGTGACGCGCCTGCCAAAGTGTCTAATTTCTCCAGCCAGATTTAGTGTTCGTAGTATGCTTTCAATCAACGAATGAATGATTTGTTACGCACTGCCGTGCGCGTAAGTGCAGTAGAAGCTTAAAAACAAAACAAAAAAAACAAAGAAGTTTAATCACAAATAAGAACTGAGCTGACGTCGAGGCTGACGTCAAGTAGGAAACGGCAAATCGGTAGAGATAATTTCGAGGACAGATTTTCCATTGTTAAAGGATACCCTCGCACTATTTACTCTTCAACTTACAGTATTTTAAAATATTTGAATACTTTAGCACTAGGCTGTGCTTTCAACAAATAACCCACGGTTTTGACTGTTTTAAGCGTTTTCCGAGACCCGTTGGCTTAAAGCGAAAACAGGGAAACAATTTACATAACCGGTTTTTCTGATGGGAAAACTTCTCGCTGATAACCGTTGACAGCGTGATTCACATCGAAGGTAAGAAAACACGGCAAATGAGAAAATCAGCGTGGTTTTGCTAGATGAGTTAGAATGTACCTTACGAAATTGGGGTTTCCGAATTTGGAAATATATGAAGTGAATATGGAAGTAGGTTGCATTAGTATTATAGGTAAGACTGGTCCTTTAAGATTCTGTTCCATTTTGTTTTTAATTTTTTCCCTTGTTTTGTTCCTCTTGATGGATCGAAAAAATAGATGAATAAAAATTTGTGTCCCTCAAGCAGTTGAAAGCATTTTTATTATATTACTTTCAAAATCATACAAATTTGGTACAGGGTTTCGTTTTGGAATATTTTCGAACCTATTTCACCTTGAGCTCAGTTTAGCATCTTACCATCTTAAACTGGAGCAAAAGTTGAATGCAGGAAGGATTGAAAGGTCTAGCTTGGATCAATACGTTAAGTAATCAGTTATCTGGAACTTCTGACCTCAGGTACAGACGTAGTAGTCATTGATTCATCAACTGGATATTCACCGTGTAAATTGTCACTCAGTAAATTGTCTCATCACTATCTAAAAAAAGAAAACAGGTAGACCTAATGCGTTTTTTGACTTTTAAGTACCAATAATTTTGAGTTTATGCGTCGTAAAACCTTTAAAGGACTACCTGTGTACCCAAAGATACCAGAGCAGGGTAGCATTTGAGCTGATGATAGCTATAGAAATACCAGGAGCCATCGGAATCGCTTACCCGTCCCTGCTTGAAAAGAGACCGGTAGCGTGGCGAATGAATTGCGACGAAGGTAGTTCTGGGGAACTGTGAGAAGATTCCTTGATTGCCTCAAATAACGTCATTTAGTATGCTTTTAGTTGAGCCCGTGCGATGCAAAAATTAAACTGCCGACAGAACGTCGTAAAGGCCCAGATTTACGAGCTTCACGAGCGCGACGGTTATTCTATGATGGTTCGCGAGCCGGATTTCTTTTTTGTCTTCGGGAGGGTCGGGCTCAGTGGAGATAGTCTAAGGGTCCTCGCTTGGCAAGGTTTCTTTCTTTTCAAAGATTTAATTTCCGGTATGCGGTTTGGACCCAGTAAGCTGCAAGTAGTGTTAGCAAATTCTACGATTATTTGCGTTGAGATCAAGAACGTTTGCGCTAGTTTAATCGCGCGGAAATGCGTCTAAGTAAATAAGTATATTATAAGTATATATAGGTAAAAAAAACTTATTTCGTACCCCATCTACAATGAGTTTCTCCCCTCCCCCATACAACAATGTAAGGGAAAGGCAAGAGCGAGCAGTCTCTACGACGGTCCCAATGTTCCAACCAGTAGCGGCCAAACACAGCCGTTACCAAAATAGTTTTATACCAAAGATTGTTGAAATTTTAAATAGCCTTTGAACATTGTACGTGCTTTTAAATGTATATGTTATACTTGCATGACAGTACTCACCAATTTGGGTTTTGTAACCGTGAAAGAGTAAACGAATAAATTACTATTCTATTATATTTATACTATTCTATATTCTGTTTTACAACAAAAGATCGTGGAGTAAAAAGGCGATTCAAAGAAAAAGACGTACAAAAAGTCTGATCCAAACAGTCAGAAAAGCATTAGAAGGTAATGCAACGACAGGTATAGCGAATAATCGCTAGAATTCTAACGGAAATAATCGTGCGATTCATCTAGACGTGTCTGACTTCCAAAATGACTTTTACCTCTCCGAATGCCAAAACTTGTGTACGTTGGTATGCTGGTTCTGTGCAAATAAATTAGCCTATGCGTAAATAAATAGTGAATAAAATAAAAGGCTGGGATGCTTTTCTTTGCTGGTTTTGACAGGTCTGCAAGGTGTGCACTTCCATGACACTCCTTGTGGAAAATATCAGTAGGTCGCATACTACTTGTAGCAATATGTTGGCGGTAAATACTTTTCCTACCAGACTGCCTTCAGTAATATTAGCAATTGTCATTTTTTAACAAATTTATAAAAAAAAATTTAACCTTAAAGGACCCGACTTACTTGGATTGACCCATTCTCATTTCCGAGATTGCCTAATTCCTATGCGATTTTTATTCCTCTCAACAATTTGCCATGTCCTGCTCTTTCGCGGCGGACTCAGGCTACCGCCCATTGGTCAGATCTACTGGAAGTCCGTGTTTCTCATCGAAGACATGGGAGCTAAGGGAGGTTAACACTCTTTGCGGGTTTGCAATCTTTTGGAATCCCGGAAAAACCCTGGTCAGGTATGTTAGAACATTGGAATAGAAAGTGCATGTACTGAAACCTGTGCTTTAATGATAAAGCCCTGGTTAGGCATTTCCCGCAAAGGTAACAGTAAATAGGCCATTGGTGCTCTGATTGTGGTTTGCGTGTGGCCTAGTTTTGGAAACCCATAGATACGTTCATGGCACTATTTTTTTTCGAGTTGAAAGTTTCCTAGGTAGCCTACGTTATCAAGGGTAGCCTACGGCATATCCGAATTTCCGTCCTCGCATCTTTTGGATTTCAAAATGGCACATTTTCCAGCTTGAGCGGCTTGAACCTGACGAGGAGCCATGCCAAGAAGGGCCGAAATATAGCTCTAATAAAATATAACCGTTTTCCATGGTCAAATATGATTTTACCTTGGGATCTCAAGGGTAAGACATATCCGAATTTCCGTTCTCGTATCGTTTGGATTTCAAAAAGATTCATTTTCCATCTTGAGCGACTTGAGCCTGAAGAGGACCCTTGCCAATAAGGGCCGAAATATAACTCTAACAAAATGTAGCTGACGTATCCGTTTTGAATGAATGAATGATGTATTTAATTCAGCCAAAAAAGCCATAATCTAACAAAAAATAAATAATAAATAAGGAAAAATAACACATCAACAAAGCAACCGCTAACTACTTATTACTCGGCCAAAGCAAAACAATCAGCTAAAAGTGCCTTCCACACTCCAAGATTATAGAAGATAGGTTTTGCGACCAACTGTACAAGATCATTATCACTCTTATTGAGGCGAATAAATAGAGATACACAAGCTTTCCGCCGGAGCTCTTTCAATGTAAAACAACGTTTTCCCACTAGAACTTCACTAACACTACATCTACGTGGCAGGCGAAGCAGTTTTGCACTGTCAAATATGATTCACAGTCAGCTTGGGCTGAAGTATCTTATTGATCACAGTTACGAAAATTGGGAGCGTTCCCCATCCATTGGGATTTACGAGTACTGGAGGACATTTTCACCCGAGCTATAACCTACTTGCTACAGTACGCGGTCGTTATCAGGTGAATATCCGTAATCCTACTTTCAAAGTCGAACTTCTTGTAATTACTCTACAAAGACGTCACAGCCTTTTAGTTAGTGGAACATGACTACCCATGTTGTGCGTATCTGATTTTGTCAGGATTGTAAAACCATAAGCTAGCAATAAGGACAGTTCGGTTGTAAGAGCTCCTGCAATAAGGCCAAGTGCCGGCGTGAGAATATCTTTTCAGTAATGTCCTCTGATTGCAGAGAAATAGCGGGGGTACGCCTCCACCAGATTGTCTTTCCGTCATAAAATACATAATTTAGAGAGCCCGATGAGTGCTAGGTAATTTCTAAGTCAAGTTGTTGTCATAGAAGAAGAGGCCGCCGAAGTGAACGATTATGGCTCTGGAAACAGGTTTTGGAACTGGGAGGAACGACCAGCGGAATATTTGGCATGTCGGTAAAAACACCTCCGGGAACGTTTTTTTTCAAGCGCCAAAACGTCCATTTTTTTTTCTTTTTTTTTTTATTCCCGCGTAGCTTCTTTTTCATTAGTTCTTGCTTTAGATTGAACTAAAACAAGTGGCTACGTCTCTGCCTCCAACTCAGTGAGTCTTTAACGTCCAGTCTTTAAACGTTTGCCGAAAAGAGCTAAAGTATGGAAATGGAGCTAAGAATCACTTGTTCTCTTATAAAGGCTTGGCAACCCGACGAATATGCGTCAGTCCATTGCTCTCGTATTGCCTCTAGCCATTTTTATTTCTGGAAATATCTTTCAGAATGATCTTTTCACGATGAAATGGCTCAGAATTTTCGAAAATACAGTTACTTGCCACGTAAAATTAGTGATTTTCTTTTTAGCACTTGTTGCATCTATTCAGCATTCCCACTCTCCGCCGCGCCGGCTGGACGCAAAACATTTGAAAACTGAACTAGCCGTGGTTTAAAAGTGGGAAAACGAAGAAGTTGAATATAGAAGATAACACGATGGCTAACCATGTCTCCCAAAATAAAAAAACAACACTTTGAAGCTTCCTGGAAGCTTCTCGTGCCCTAATGTGCGAAAGAGTTGTCGGCGTCCCTGAAGCTTTTGGCAAAGTTTGTGCTACTCCTGAGACTACCATTCCGAACAAGACCAAAGGTGTCGATTGGATCCCAAAAAATCTAAGGTAATTTAAATATTCTTTGAGCCCAAGCTGACTTTGAAACATTTATGCAAACAATGTTTACAATGAAGAATCATAGAATCATGAAGAATCATAGCTGACGTATCCGTTGTAAACATTGTTTGAACTAAGGTAATTTCTAGGTAATTGGGTCTTGTCTTCGCCAGGCTAATCATCAGAGAAAACCGAGTTCAGATATTCTATCTACCTATCTATCTATACTTCTATAAGCCATATCTATTTTGACGATACTGACCGAAACTTCCTGCTTTACTACTGCCAAATTTGCGGTTTCGCCCTTATTCCGAGCGAACTACTAGTCCAGCAAAAAAAAGAAAATTCAGAACATCTAATCAAGTTTAAATAAAATTTTGACTTGAAAAAAAAATGCGGGTACAACCGGATTCCTGACTAATTATATGTCCGGGAAAAAAATGATCATCATATACAGACTCAGCGTCTCTTCTTACCCCTAAATCTATCATCTAATCAACTTCAGAAAAAGCTTTTGCTTTTAACATATTTTCCGGCTTTGGCCGGATTACAGGCGAACTAGTTGTCCGACGAGAAAATGGTTTTCACCATCGGGTTCAACAGGTCTTCTTACCCCTAGATCAAACATTTAATCAACTTCAAATGAAATTGTTACTTCGAACCAACTTTCCGGTTTTGGCAGGATTCCGGACGAACTACTTATCCGGCGAGAAAATGATTTTCACCATCGTGCTCAACGAGTTTTCTTACCCCATAATCGACTATCACATTAGCTGTTTAAAAATATTTTGTTTGTCCCTTAATTTGGACCCCCTCCCCCACCCAAATATAGGGCTACAGAGCCCATCTACGAATTCGACCTTACCCTTGACCCAGACAATCCTCATAACAAGTTTCATTAAAGTATCTCATTCCCTTCGAGAGTTATCGTGCTTACAGACGGACGGACGGACAACTTTTGCGATGTCATAGGTATCCCTCCACTTACGTTTTGGGATCCCAAAAAGGCGTAGTTACAAAATGAAACAATGGCAAAAAGTGTGGATTTTAGAAGCATATAATTACATAAGGGAGCTAAAGATAATATACATGACAGAATAAGAAAGAGGGGTCCTTTAAGGTTTATGTGCCTCGAGTTTTGGAGTCTTCATGCCTTCCAGATATCTTTTTTTTTAGTGTATGTAAAGTGATTTGTTTATAGCAGCCACAGTTGGCTATATTTGAAATGAATTATAACTTAAATATTTAGGACCAACAACAGCACCAATGTCAGTAAACAAGCTTGCTCGTCTGCCAGTTCTGGGTCTCTTGGGGACCTAATTTTCATTCAGGCAAATAGCAGCGTCTTGGATTTTCTATCGTTCGCGATTATTCAGAATGAAAGTTCATGTCCTAGACGAAATTGAAAGTGGGCTCAATTGAATTTGGTCTTGTCGGGGATCCAACTTTATTCTCAACCTCACTACGAGAGTCTATTGAGAAAAATAAAAACCCTCAAAGGGTCAAAATAATTAATTGTATTCAAATTCAAGGTACAAAGAAATCTGGTTTTCAGTCAAACTTTAACAAGAGCTAGAAGCTCATATGGCACTTGCAAGGCTTGGTCAGCGGATGAAAGTAGGAATTTGCCAAGTCGTGGGTTTGTTGTGATGAAACCCTTGAGATAAGCATGATTATGGGCCCTTGGAAAGCACGCAGCTTGTTCACGCAGTGAGCTACCTTCCGTAAGCTGATCACTGGCCGCTGGAATGCCGCGTATGTATTCAGATTCAATTCAGAACGTCATTCCAAAGCAAATAGTGAAAAAAAAACTTGAGACAATCCAAAAAATGCAGTGTATTCAGTTAAATGATACAAAAGCAAGTTGGCTTTTCAGATAAACTTTTAGGGATGGATGGATCTGGGAAGTGACAATTTCTAAGCCAATGTTGTCGAGTCTCTAATGCTCCTGCCAAGTTTCATTGTCCTAGCACATTTGGAAGCACCTTAACTCGCGATCACCAGAATTCCAGACCCCCACCCCTCAAACTCTCCCGACAGTGCCCGAATCTGGTCACAGTTCTGTCACTAATGTATCTAGGACACTAGCTTGTTTTTCCCAGCAAGTTTCATCCCCCGTCGGGTCCTTGATATGCCTGCCATGTTTCATTGTCCTAGCCCACTTGAAAGTAGCTCAACTCCGGATAACCAGAATTCCGGACCCCCCCCCCCTCCAACTCCCTCCTCGGTGCGCGAATCCGGCCCAGTTCTGTCAATGGTGCGCCTAAGGCTTGCGCTTGTTCTTCCCACCAAATTTCATCTCGATCGCTCGACTCTAACCGTGACACAAGATTTGCAGTTCCCTCTCCACCTCCCCCCCCCACTCCCACTCTCACATAGCTGTCGAATCTGGTCCGGACTTCAAATGAAACATCAGAGATATGTCATTTATTCAGGTATTAAGTTTCATTCCAATCCGATCACCCGTTCGAAAGTTATACACCACTCAACATTCAGGATTCCCCCGCCCTCCACCCCCCCCCAGATGGTTGGATCGGAAAACTGACTATTTCCAGGTTGATTTGGTCGGGTCCCTGAATCGCCTGCCAAGTTTCATCATCCTAGCGCATCTGAAGTATCTTAACTCGAAAAAGTGTGACAACAAGCTTAAACCATATACCAACCCCTTCGACCATCGATTACACTAGCTCTCTCCGCCGACGCTCAGAGATGTAAGCAGAGATGACGTCATGCACATGCAGAGTTATACTAGTGTGAAGAAAGGGGTAGGGGTTTGACAGAAACTACTAAATTCTCAGGATTCCCTCGCCCCCTCCTCCCCCCCCCAGATCGTCGGATTGGGAAACTGACTATTTCCAGGTTAGTTTGATTGGGTCCCTGATATGCCTGCCAAGTTTCATAGTCCTAGCACATCTGGAAGTACCCTAACTCGCAAACACCGGACTGACCGACCGACCGACAGACCGACGGAAAAGTGATCGGTATATGGCACTTGACCAACTAGGTAATATGGCAGATTTCGTACTGTCGGTGCCTCGCCAGACTTCATTGGTACAACGTCAATGTGCAGTATCCTGTGTGGCGATGACTCACCCATTCTGCGAATAATCTGCCAATAGAAAGCAACAGGATCAATCATAGCGGAAACGAGATCAGAACGTAATCGGCACTTGCAAAATCAATAAGTCGTTTATTCTCGCGTTTATTGTTCTATAGAGAAGGGGCCCCCAACGAACGTTTCTGTGGCGATATTTTTGAAAAATGAAACTGTACACAACGCCTCCGCGGGATTGCCTACTCCCAGGCATCTGATATACACCCTTTCCCCGAACCGATAGACACCAGCGGTGACGGCCGTAGATTAGGCGAGTTCCGCTTCAAAACATGCTAACTTAATGTTCCAACACGTGGCAACCGGTGAGAGCACCGTGGCAACCGGTGACAGCACTATGGCAACCGGTGCCAGCACCGCGGCACCTGGCGATTGCTGTTCACTAAAATCGAGAGTGGACAGCCCCTGGAAAGCCTCGTCAGTGAAGAGTTTCGAAATCTTTCCGATCTGAAAGTGATCACAACGCCACGCCATCCGTGAGTATATATAATAAAATCGTGACGTCAGATCAAGTAACCTTCCTCTGCCTGGCTTATTCGACAATAAAATTGACAATGAAGTGAAGAGGCGGCGACTGGCGAAATCTTACGAATCAGCTGATA
This sequence comes from Branchinecta lynchi, assembly GCA_023053575.1. Taxonomy (NCBI): domain Eukaryota; kingdom Metazoa; phylum Arthropoda; class Branchiopoda; order Anostraca; family Branchinectidae; genus Branchinecta; species Branchinecta lynchi. The sequence goes on from JAKZAP010000005.1 coordinate 933,643, forward strand.
ACGCCAAACCAGTTGACACACCACGCCAATGGAGAAATCATTCTTCAGTAAGTATTGATAAATCTTATGGACGACCGACCTTTGAGCATTTCTGCCGTGCCTCGCTCAGTTCCTCGACCACGGAACAAAGTACGTCACCGGAATCCCGAGGGGTTGCTCACTCCGCGCCACCGGTGTACACCTCAGCGCGGTACTGGCACGGCACGCGCCACTTGGTGTATATCGTTTTTGGGAGTGACTAACCCCTTGTGGAATCCCTGCAGAAGTGAGCCTACAAGATTTATGCTACGCATACTCTTCTGATGACGAAAACTTTCTAAAAGGCGCCACCGACTCACTGAGTAGTTCAGGATTGTCTACTGTTACCTCTCTATCGGGCCGAGGTGCCTGAGCCAGCGCCCATGCAAGGCCCTCGATGTCTGAAGTCATTGGCCCCTTACTTCATACACATTAAAGGAAAGGTTTAAGAGCAGTAGTTTATCTGCCATTTTGTATTGTTTATATTTTGCTCGTGTGTTATTTTGAATTACTCAAAATATTTGGAACGAACTTACACCTATTCGAAATAAAGACATCGGGAAAGTAGGTAATCTTCCAGCAAGCAAATAATCACAAAGACTCGCCAACCGGGAAAATACGTGAAATCATGACGTCAAAAACAAGTAACCTTCATAACCTTTTTGGGATCCGAAAACGTAAGTGGAGAGATACCTCTGACATCGCAAAAGTTGTCCGTCTGTCCGTCCGCCTGTCTGTCTGTCAGCACGATAACTCTAGAAGGGAATGAGTTATTTTGATGAAACTTGGTGTGAGGATTCTTTGGGTCAAGGGAAAGGTCTAGTTCGTAGACGGGCTCCTTAGCCCTACATTTAGGGGTGGTGGTTCAACTTAAGGGACAAACAAAATATTTGTAAACAGCTGATGGGATAGTAGATCAAGGGGTAAGAAGACACGCTGAAGACTAATGTGAAAATCATTTTCTACCCGGACAAGTAGTTCGTCCGGAATCCGGACAAAACCGGAAAATTTGTTAAAAACTAAAGTTTTACTTGAAATTTATTAGATGTCCGCTATAGGGGTATGAGGAGTTTTTTTTTATTTCAAAGTAAATGCGGCACAACATTTCATGCGCGAGCAAATTGATTGGCACTTGTCGTTAGCCTACAACTAAAACATATATACAATTGTCATACAATAAATAAAACTGAACCCGTACATGATAATCATTTTCTACCCGGAATATAGTTCGCCAGGAACCCGGCTGAAACAGAAAAATTTGTTACAAGTTAAAGTTTATATGAAGTTGATTAGATGTTCGATAGAAGGGTAAGTAGATACGCTGAATTCGTTTTTGAGCTTTATTTTTTGCCGGACAAGTAGTTCGCCCAGAATTCCGCCGAAACCAGAAGTTTGGCAGAAGTAAGGCAGGAAGCTTCGATCAGTTTCGTCAGAACAGATATGACTTATAGGGTGTACATCCACATGCTGAATCCACACCTGAACTTGGTTTTCTCAGACGATTAGCTATCAGCTTAATCTGTAAATTTTAATAGCAAATATATTCAAAGAGTCTGGCGAAGACTAGACCTGGCGAAGACAGGACCCAATTGTCTGGATCATATATCAAATTTTGGCATAACATCGAAACCTTTGGCCTTGTCGGCAAAATGTTTTCTTCCCGGCGTTAAACTTACCACAACTTCCCTCCAACCGCCATCCATGCGAATATTTCAAATCGTAACGTCGGAACAGGTAACCTAACTCGCCTGTTCTTATTTTTCGTTCGATCGTGTCGGCAATGCCTCATCTCCAAACTGAAGAGGACAACAAGAGCCCTTGAATTGAGCCACCCGCTGTTTGTGTCGTAGATATTATGACTATCCAACACTTTGACGAACAAGAAGTCATAATCGAGCTGTCACTAAAGGGGGGCAAAGATCAGCCATTTCCGTCGACTGCCGCTTTTCAGTCTCGATTCCCGTTACTTCTGTTGCCTGCCCTTTTGTTCGGCTTCAGAAGTTATTGTTGCCAAAGATGCTGAAGTTATTTGAGTCGAGGGAATTCCAAGGTTTCTGTAGGTGCGTCAGAGTTTGAAATCCTGCAACTAGAAGGCGTACTCTCGCCGCTCCCCGAGGAAAAGGGGAACGGCGAGAATAGAGGGAGTCACTCCACGCGGACTCCCGAGTACGGAAGACAGCGAGTACATGGGGAATGCTTCCAAAACGGATTTTCTTCGAAAAAAAAATAGGCAGTTGATGAAAGTAGTCTGGATCCACTTTATTTTTGGTTTCCTTTATTCTGACTATTTTTAATTTATTTTCCATTGCACAACACAAGCAAAAATTGATTCCCCTGCGAATCTGAAAGGGAGTCCTTTTTCATGATGGTGATGATAATCGGACTATTCCCCGTCCCTGGGGGCTCGCGAGAATACGGGGTGCTCTAAGAAGTCTGTTCCGCTGGTTAGTGCATTTAAACTGAGGTCGTTGGCTTCGGAACTGCAGTATAAGTCTGATAACATTGTTTAACCAACTTAATTCTTTCTAGATTCGGCGAAAGCATTAGATCTCATTTCGATTTCACGGAGTTCCAAGTTTCAGAATTTGCTCCTACATTCGTCATTCCGGTGGATTAATTTGTTTTCTTTGTCAATTCCTTCATGCATACTGACGGGACATCGTCCGTAAATTCCAGTGAAATCGTGAAGTCACCCCATTACTACGTTCTTCTGATCACTATCACGACGAATGAAACAATAGCTAACTCTCCCGACACTAAGGTGGTCTCGTGAGATACATGGTTGTCTTTATTTCGTCCCTGATCGGAATGGACTGATACGGAGGAAAGAATTATTTGGCTGATCAGATCGTCACGAGCTGTCAGCAAGAGGGTTAAGAGCCTTTTACAGCTTTCTTCCCTTGAAAAAGGTCTTCGTCAAAGCCCGTGTGAGACTACCGGTTAATTCCTATTCTATTCTGTGGATCTTTGTCAGATAAAAAGGGAGGAGGGGTGTACATCGCAGATCCACAGCCAGGATCCCAGACGCGGACGCCCAAGACTACAGTTTCACTTCCTAGTTCTGCTGACAGCTGGGGTCGCCGTCAAAAACGGTTTTAAAGTGGAGCGTTGTGGGGCATAGCAGGCAGGGTCCCCAGCTGCTTGAAACTGTACAAGCAGTCTTCCAGAAGATGCTAAGGTAGTTCTCCGATCTGCCGCAAGTAAAGTGAAGCCTCGCATTCGGGACTTCCTCTTATACTTGTGAAGTCGAAGAAGTCGTTTCCAGAGCTGGCAAAGACGTACTTACTAATCCAGTTCGTAGTAAGACATTCGTCAACGAAATTTCCAAGTCATATGAAGTCGGCACAAATAAAGTATATTCTAAAAGTTCTAGTACACTACTGTAGCCGCACAGATGTAAAAAGTTAGAACGATTCAACGGTAAAAGAAGCAACGGCTAAAGGAGGGTGACGTCAACCCCTCTAACCTTGTAACACACGAGTTGATAAAACTGTGGGCAGATCATTCTGGCTGAAGTTGTTCGTTGCAGAGACGTTTCTCTGCGAGAATTCAGTACTTTAATTTATTGCAAGCTGACACAATGGTCACTTTGTGCCTGCTGATGCAGTGGGTATGCGAATTAAAAAGTCAATCACGAGCCTGCGTACTGAACAGAGCGTCCTTCGATCGTTGTGAATAGCCTCTCTTCCAAAACTCCCCCCTCTTCATGAACCAAGCTGGGGGTCTTTGGATACCTCAGTAATCTTATAACCTCTGTCTCTAGCTCGAACAAGTGATTGTCCCAGATGTGGGGCACTTCAACTCGCATGAACTCGGCCAACTTCAACAGGTAGTCGGTGTTTTCTCCGTTGACTCCCTTTGCGTCGATGATCTAAAATAAGAAGACGAATCAATTTCTTCTGGTCCAAGCTTCTCCAACAAAAAGACACGGTTTTCAAACAGAGCCTTTTGCTAAAACTGAAGTGTGTCCAGCCACAAGATGACTTCAGTTCCGAGGGATTTTTTTAAGTCAACTTTGACAAGGCATCTTTTTGAAGGAAAAATGGTGTTCTAGGGCAGTTTGTCACAAACAAGATCTGGTATCAAGACAGGCTAAGGTAGGCCAAAGGCTTAGCACTCTAAGCCAATAAAATATTACTGTCTCATTTTCTAGCCGAAGCGTTTGGTACGTACTTGGTTTGGCTCCCGCTTGACATGGGCTCTACCAAACACTTGGCGTAGCCTATCCAAAGATCAGGCATCGGTGTGGACCGGTAGGTTAGCCGTGTCAGCCGCTTCAAAATGGCAGGCATCAACACTGCTTTGTGGAGGTATATACACACAGGAGGCCAAGCTGCTTACCTGTTCTGCCATTTCTTCGGTTGTTGCTGTTCCAAGCCAGTGTTCACTGGCCTCTGTTGCAATATATAATATCGAGTCAAACGATCGAGATCCATCTTGGGGGTGGAACGCTGTTACAGCCGTTATATAGCCTCCAAGAATACATTCCCGGACTTGGAGGTAGTTCAGTGCGTTGTCGCCAGTTATTCTGAATGCAACTCCCCATGTGTGAGACTGGAAAATAATTCGATAATTAGCAATAGAAACACGGTGAGATCTGAGTCAAATGCACTCGAAGCAAGACCGAAGGGGTTCGAACTGCTATACTTGATGTGCCCCTGCACGAAGCGGCAAGGATGGCAAGACGAAAGACATCAACAGGAACCTGTGGTAAGCACTGGAACCGAAAACCGAACCGGAAAAGCTCTTGCTGGAAAAAAAGATCATGAATGTTTCGAACAGCTAACTAAGTATTATGCTTCCGTTTCCCCACAATTGGACACAATACTCAAATAAACGAAGGGCAACGGCAATGATGAAAGCGCAGATTATACTCCAGGCGGTCTGAGCCTCGTTTTTGTCGCACGCTGCACGTCCACTTCTCGGCAGCTTCTGCTAAATGGCTTTTCTGCACTGCAGTGCTTCCGAGGAAGACGGCAGCGTTTCTCCAGAATCGTCGACTTGTTCACCGACCAAGTCAGTGCTTCCCTGCAAGGTGCTGATTCAACCGAGAAGAAATCTTGCAGGCAGTCAATCCAAAAACACATCTTGCGCAGAAGCAAAGAAGTGCTGCAGCAGCGATGCGGCAGCACTCTTGCAACACAAACGAGGCTCCGGACTTTTCCTGATCGGAGTTTCATACAAATGTGACGTCAAACTATTTAACGTCTGTACATCAGAAATTGTAATTTGCAAATACTGTTGAATATGTATTCGAATCTATAGCCTACATATACAGTCGAGCTGTAAGCGAACTGCTGGATGCTTTCACGTTTATAAAACGGTCCTAGGGTCAATCAAATCATATGCTAACTCTTCAATCCCATGACGTCACACTTGTATGGAATTTCCATCAGGTTTAGACTACACCTTCTAGGCTGAGAAGCCAGCCACAATAGACTTTGTACCCAGAGTCACTGGGGGCTTCCCCGACATCAAAACGAAAGTGGTGGTAGAGGTTGAATAGGACAGGTGACTCCCTTATTCCTCCTAATGAAATAGAGTAGGCTATACTTACATCTTTGCAGTTGATCAAAGTTGCTACTCGTCCAGGCTAGAAGAAAAGATAATCATTAGACATCCACATCATTGCACTGCCCAACCGTCTAATAGTTGTGTTGAAACATTCGTGTAATATTGTGTAACTAGATCTGCGTTTTTTAGAAATCTGCAATGTTCTATTGCTAGCATATGATCCTGGGTTCAAGGTTTTAATCACACTTGTGTATAAAATGATAATAAATAGAGGGTCAAGCCGGGCACGCGGTGCCTAGGAAATACTGGTGCTAGGAGCATCAACAGCTACTAAACGAATCAAATCCAATATTTACCTTATCAACAGTACCGCGCTGCACTGTGTTTCCCTGCCAGAATCGTCGTTTGAATCCTTTGATATATCCCACAACTTTCTCTTCGTATTCGAATCCGGGTGACCAGCACAGCGATCCGTAGCCAAACACCCACAAATCCTTGTGCATTTTTCGACGTCCTTTCACTACCGAAAGTCGAATATCACCCTTCTTCTCACACGGCGCGTCTACAAATACATGCGACGAGCTACAGTCGTTCGAAGAAACATTGGATTTATTTTCTGATGCAATGCTCAAGCGACTTACAACTGCGGGAACGGCCTTTCTCTAGTAAACACAGCGTCATGAGCCACGTGATTTGAGAATGGGTGTCGGACCTTTCTGTTATCCCGGTCAAGATCAGAAGTGCTAAATGAGGTCACTTTACATCATGTGAACTATGTTATGACCAGGAGCTTGGAGGAGAATGAAACTCTCCAGTGTGTCGTACCGCTGAGAACTGATATTCTGAGGCTTTAGAAGTTGAACAGGCAATATGGCAGGTTGAATAGTCGAATGGCGAAAAACGCATATTTAAAGTTTTCCCCCCATCACCGCAAATCCAAAAACTTGACGAGAAGTAAGAGTGAAACTACCATGGTCGGGCGCAGAGTCCAAAGTGCTCTTTATATAGACTACTTACGAAGACGGCAGTGAGACAAAGCCTACGATTGCTTCATCTCGTGCGTCAAATGTATGTACGTATATATCTATACCCATCTACAAGAGCTACAAAAGCATGAGACGGAGTATAGGGAAAATAAAGAAAATAAAGAAAAAATAACAGAAAAGAAGAACCAAATAAGATCCCGACTAGTTACGAAGCAAACGAAAATCAAGATTTACCAATAAAAAATAAAAAATAATGCCTCTCCAAGGACGGTGAGAGAGCTGATGTGATGGTGAATGTTGATGCTGCTGTCGCAACTAATTAAATACCATCCTGACCAGAGGCGTTACTAGCCAGAATGTTTTTTGTTTTTTTTTAGGGGGGGGCAAGGTATTTATCGACGTGGCTGGTAATTTTTACCGAATGTTAGCCGAAAAAACTACCACTTTTTAGAGAAAACGACTATTTTTACGAAAAGTGTTCAAGAAAAATCGACTGTTTCCAAGAAAAATCGACTGTTTTGAAGAAAAACCGCTGATCTTCGCACCGACTCGGCTATTTTTTACTGACTGGCCAACAAAATTGGAGGGGTGGTGTCCCCCCCCCCCCCACACACGTGACGCCCCTAATCTTGACTAGGTCCTGGCTGAAACTGATCCAGAAAAAGGTGATTTTAAAGTCTTTGATTCATCTGGGTCGACAAGGTGGGAGACACCATCATTTTCGATGGGTCGGATTTTAACGAACACACTGTTACCTTTGTTTTTCCCAAAATCCTCACGGTAGCCAACGTTATCCACAAATTACTTGAACACAATTCACTCCTGAACGTCATCCGACATTGCTAATTAACTATTCATTGATCTCCTGGCGCTGGTCAAAAGATTACTAAAACCTTCGAGGAGATCGAGTGGCGTTTAAGAGGATAAAACAACTAAATATATCACCAATATGAACGCTTAGATATGTCGGAAGAAGAAATCATCGGCCAGGTTGACATTTCGTTGGTCTCGGAAGCTGAGTATTATTTAGCTCAGTTTCAGAATCTCCAAGAAATCACCGTAGCGAATTTAGTATAAGTTGCGGCGTTTGTTGTGATCTAGTTTACATCCTTAATCCTTTGTGACCCAGCGGTCGGTTCGAGTCGTGGCTTCATCTTGGGTCTTGGGCGGGGGGGGGGGGGGGGGTCTAGAGGTTGCAGGTGCTAGAATGCTTATGATATAGCTCCTTGAAACGGCGGCCCTCACTTGCATTTGCGAAACCGTATTATTCTGAAACTTTTGAGTGTGTCACGGTAAACAATAGCGTGGCAACGTTGGAAGTGAGCAGCAGCTCTGTGTCTGAGTACCTCTGCAGTTTGCCAACAGTTAGCAGTCACTGGCATTCTTGCGTGTCATTTCCAGCCGTGATATCTCATACAAATGAAACCATTCGGTGACGATTTCAAAAATTTCAGGTTCTTCTATCTTCTTTCTAAATGACTAGCCGTCTGTGTCAGCTCAGAAAAAAAAGAACAATAAAATATATAGAAAACTCACCTGTTGCAATTCGGAAAGGTCCTTGGTCCAAAATATTCTCATCATGCGTGACTGTCGCCATTCAAAGTAGTTGCTTTCTTGGGCCATTTCGCTTGGAGTGGAAAAAGAATGCTGTATTTAGATTAATGTTTTCACTGTATTGAAGCTGTTCACTCAAAACTGGGTTGACAGCGCGATCTTCTTTACCAAGGTATCGATAACGAAATAGCTGCGTTCGTTGCACTCCGGGCTGTCTCTGGTGTTTTGTCACCGGTGTCCGGTTCTTCTGTTGTAACGCGTTTTCTGGTTCACCGGTGGGCAGTCACCGGTGAGTGCAAAAACGGCCTAAATTCTGGGTTTGGCCTAAAACCTGTCAAATACGAAAAGTTGCTAGCTTCTCGATAAAGACGGGCACCCGAGCAGGTTCTGGTTAGTTCGCAACGGTGGGATAAAACCCGACACCGATTAGTTCAAAAACGGGTTATAAGACTGGTGAGTAGTCACCGGTGGATACAAAAACGCCTTATAAAAATAGCTGGGAACCACCGGTGAGAACTCCCGCATCAAAGAACGCAGCTAATGAAGCGATGCAATTAAGGCAGGTGACACGAACCTCTGCAATTTAGTTGCAAATGTTGTCGCCACAACCTATGGCCAACTACCTACCACAACCTGTTGCGATTTGCTACGCACAATAGGGGTATGCTCATTTGATCGCTATCTTGGTTTTCTTTCTTGCTGATAAGCCAAATGGAGAAAAAAAAATACGAACTCTTTATCAGCTAACAGCAAACTTTTTCGGCTTTCTTCTGAATTATACTTTTAATTTTTTTTGGTTTTTTTTCTTCCACTAGGGTATGCTGTTTCGTTCGAACGCCATCTGTTTCTTGAAATTACGCGTCGCTTAGCAAAAGATGCATAATTCGGGGGGCTCCCACTCTGGATTTGAGTGTACCACAAGCTCCCGGTGTCGCCGTGCCCGGCTGTTGCCGCTTGTTCGAACATTAAAATAAGCATGCTTAGAAACGTTTGAAGAATGAATTGACTAATTTAGGTTACGGACGGCACCGGTAAAGTTGCTGGGTATGGGTTTTAGATTTTTCTTCGGCAACCCTTCCTTATTAGGCAAATTGCAAAGAAGCATACCCCTACTGTACCCTCTACTCCCCGTACTCAAGGCATAATCTAACCTTATTCATGTACTGCTGTATAATTTGTGTAAGTTCGTGTACCTTTTCATGTATTCTTTTGTTGAAGAACTACCTTGTATGCATTTTTTTTATTTTCTTTCTAAATCCAGTCCGACGTAATTACTACTTAATTACTTTGCTACTAGGCTATATAATATTTGTTTTGGGGTAAGAGGGCTTCGGGATCTGATTTGTTATCGCAACCCATTTTGTCTCAATTTTAAAATCCGTGTCTTCATGTTGGCAGGATAAATATATAATACAGAACCGATTTCTTTTTGGTAATCTCGCTTGCTGGAGCCAGTCCTTTGGGATCAGACTATTTCAGTTTCCAATTTGTATATCATCACTTGGAAAATCATTTGTCATCCCTCTTAGAACGGAACCGCCGAGATTGATGAACTTTTAATGTCTTACAACCTTCAGCCCTAATGATTTTCAAACCCCTTCACAGACAGCAACATCAAAAATGGTCTTAAAAATATCCTATTTCACTGTACTGACTGACTTCAAATGTCAAACAGTGTTTGTGCAAATTTCCGTTAACGGAACCTTTGTGTGATGCTGAACAGACTTATTCATTAGCGATTACCTAGTAATGGAAGCTTTCATTCAGTATAGTTTACACAAAGCAAACAAAGGCTTGCAAGAGGCTCTTACAGCTAATCTGCCGCATGTTTTGCATATTCTTTGATGGGAGCCAACATGACATAAAGAAAACTTCCGCTAAATTCCATTTACATCGTCTGTTCAAGATACTGCTGAACATAGAAATCCAAGGCATTAAAATTGTTTGACGGTGAAAAACGGACACGTCAGCTACGTTTTATTTGAGCTATGTTTTGGCCCTTCTTGGAAGGGTCCTCTTCAGACTCAAGCCGCTTATAAGATTCTTATTCTTTCAGTATCGTTTTAAAAATTGAGTTTTGACTCGAGATCATGCCCATGGCGTGGCCCTCGCAGAAACGCACAGTTGTGTCTCTAGTCCCACTAGCTTATTAATCAATCAATCAATCAATCAATCAAGTTTAATCCGAATAGCTAAAAGCTAGAAAAGGAATACAAATTTACAAAATACACAGACACACAAGAAACAAATTAACTAGTACACTTACAAGAAATTACCAGAAATAAATGATGGAATGAAACTACGTAAAAATTGGGTAGAAGAATTAGCGGGATATGGGGAAAACTTATTGCCAGTATTCCTCTCGGACCGACGCACGGAAGACGGGAGGGGAGGGGGGAATAGATGGGTCATCTGGGGACAACACGTTATCTTATCTCCAAAGTTGTTTGAAAGAGTATTAGTATTAGTAATAACAGTAGCTTAGTTTATTCTCTATTCAAATAATGTATACAACGGATACGTCAGCTATGATGCTTCATCTATAAATATCTTATTCGGACAAATTTGCCCGAATAAGATATTTATAGTCGGTAGAAGCTTCAGTTATTTATTACAGGTTTGTTTCCTTCTCCGAAGCTGACCCTGAATATCGATAGCCTGACGAGGACCCTTGGTGGTGAAGCATCGTAGCTGACGTATCCGTTGTATACGTTATTTGAATATGTGTTTCAAAGTCAGCTTGGGCTCAAGGAATATTTAGTTTATTCTGTGAAATAACTTTGGAATCATGAACGTCTTTAATTCGTTTTGCACTACGGTGGCTAGAGAAGTTGATCTAAATTAAATGTGTGTAGTTTTATTTCTGGCAATCAGCACGATAAGATGCGCAACTTAAAGGACCCCTCTTGCTTATTCTGCCTTTTATGTTGCCCCCGGCTCCCTTATGGAATTATAAGCTTCTGGAATCCCCGCATTTTTGCTGACTATTTTTTTTTCTTCTTCGCTATCAAAAATCATTGACAGCAGAACCCAACCAGCGCACGACCTTCTACACTGCTTCCTGGCCGACGATTGAAATTTAAGTGTCTTTTTGTGTATTTTTATGTGTTTTATTTACTTTCTTCATTTACTCCGCTGTCTGAAAACGGCGGGTTAAATAAATTACTTACTTACTTATTTCACAATTGTTGCGTTTTGTACTTGTCACCTTTTAGCGCTATTTCGGCCTAGCCGAATCTTGCCATTCATGTAGCCGAAAGCTGCAAGGTTCACTGACAACTATTTGGCACATTAAGACATGAGAAGGGGGGACGTCCCCCCAAAGTTCGGTAAAAAAAATAACCCGAGTCGTCACAAAGCGCAGCGAGTTTTCGTAAAAACAGTTAATTTTTTGCATCAAACATTCGCTTTTTCTGAAAATCGGTCTATTTTTCATAAGCGAATGTTCTGTTTGTTGTTTTGTTTAAGGAATGCTGAAATTAAAATGAATTGAATTGAATTGAAAACAGTATTTTTTTCTGAAAACAGCCGGTAAAATTACCGGCCAGTCCAGAGCCAGTCGGTAAATACCTTGCCCCACCCCCCAACAAAAAACATTCTCCCTAGTAACGCCTCTGCCATAGGTCCATGTACTGTTTTGGACTTCTCTTGTTTTGCTTGGTTTTCCCACTTTCTAACCACGGCGCGTTCAGTTTTCAAATATTTTGCGTCCATCCGCCGCGTCGGAGAGCGGGAAGGCCGGAGAGAGTCGACAAGTACTAACAAGGAAAAATCTCATTTTGGAAAGTAATGGTATCTTCGAGAAACGATAGTTCTGAGCCATTTCATAGTGAAAAGATCATTAAGGGTTGTGCTTTTTTTTTTGCTTTTTTTTTTAAATGCCGCGTAGTATCATTAAAAACCGATCATAAAAAAACAAACAAAAACGGAATATTTATTTTAATAGCAGACAAATCCGGAAAAAACAAAGTCCGAAACTACCAACCACCAAAACAAAACCAAAAAATGCATCTGCCGCGTTAAGGGTGTCCTTCCAGTCTAGGAAACCCGTATTGCGGTGTCTCAGTTTACAAAACAAAAACGAAACGAACTTTCCAAACCACAGACTTGGCTTTTTTTCCGAAAAAAAGCCCAAAAAACAAACTCTTAAAAAAGAGTTGTGCTTTAAAGCGAACAGTAACATAGTTTTGTCAAGGAGTCTTAAGACAGGTGAGACAATTATGTCTCTGGGAGTCTGTGTTCAGTTCATCTTCTTCTTAGCTTCCCGTTCCACCAATACTTCCTCTTAGGGGTTGTCATCTCTCGATTTTGGTGTACAGCAATTGCCCAGTGCCGCGATGCCCGGCCGATGCCGGCACCCATTGTCACGTGTTAGAATGATAAAACCAGCATGTTTCGAGTTGAATCGCCTAGTTTATGTATGGCCGGGAAAGGGTGTGCAGCAAGTGCCGAGGAGTGGATAACCCTTCGTCTTCATCTTAACCTTTTCGAAAAAAGAAGTAACATCTCCGGAGTAAAGTAGCTACGAAGTAGACTTATTCTAAATTGATTGTTTTTATTTCTGACATGAAGAAACATTTTTGAAAAAGCCTGCAAAAGCAGTTATAAGCCTTTTCTCACTGCTCACAAACTGAGTTAGGTGTGCCTTCTAAAAAAAAAGAATCAATACAATGTCTTTTCTGCTAAAATAGAGGCTTTGAAAAAAAAAATGTTTTTAAACTACGCTTAATTCGGGATATCAACCTCTTTTCTGCTTGTCAAGAGAAGAAAATCGTAACGAGAAGGCCGAAATAATGTATTTTACTTTAAAGTACAGTAGAAGTGGAAGCACTGCTGATCCACCGGTGCTGCCAAGTCCCGAACCACTAATCTTACTCGGTATCAGGATGAATGTCCTCTGATAGCTGGTATCAACTATGCACGGGCCAGCTAATTAGGAGATCAGATCCGCAGTTATCCATAGGCACTTCAAACAAAGCAGTTAGATCAACTTCAAAGGACGACGGATAATTTGAAATCCCGTATTTCCACTCCTAGATGGCCCGCGTCGCAGCCTGACTGTATAATGTCATTTACTCTGTCATTTGGATACTTTTATTGCCCTAGACGGACGTAAAAATGGTTGACAACAGGTAAAAATCATGCTGTTCATACCTGACTGAAGCCTAAAAAGCTGTATGAAGACTTGCCGAACATGCCATAAACCAATTTACCGTCTGACAACTATAGTGAAACATTAGTGACTGACTATAACGCACGAGGCGGGATAATTGGATCGAATCTTCAATGCCATAAACCCGAAAGTGAACCAACGGTCGCGAGTGCCCCATCTCAGCCTACTTAGGCATCGAAGATCATCCTGTTTGGAAAGATCATTTTTTTCTGCTCAATGGATTTTAAATTCGTACAATTTTCTTCCAATTTTGGCTTTTCGAGTTTGGTAACTCTTTCGGAACCCTAATTACGCTGCAGTCATAAGCTTTTTGCATGGCTGACTTCGACTCCTTGGCTGGCGGTGACCACGAGGTAGAACCGCATCTGGCCAAGAAAGCCTGGTTCGAGCTTACGGACGTCATGGTTATTAACCACAACCAAGTACAAAGTTGTATAAGATATTGTAGTTAAAGATGAGAAATTGTAAATAGTTGTTTGTTTATTGTGTATTACGTATTTCAGTATGTAATTGTAAGACGACACCAGAGGAGATATGTATTTTTACGACGAAAACAGACGAGTTAAACTTTTAATGGTTTATGTCGTTCTAGATTGACGAGTGAAAGAGCGACTCGAAAATACCCAAAGAAGAGACGAAGATACAGTGAGGAACGCTTACCCAGATTCAGACGACGTTTGGAGAAACACCCCTGCCCTTTTAAAGTATTGACGTAGCCTACAGGCAAAAGTCTATTGAATTGAACCAATATACTGGTTCAAAAGTATTGAAGGATATTTAAAAGTAGGCTGTAAACAAACCCAGTGGCACAAGCGTGTTTGGGCTGAAGCCCACGTAAAGTTAACCTTCAAACAATAACAACAACAACAACAACTTATGGAAGATACTTTTTTCAGTAGTTGTGAGGATCAGTACAAAGTATAGAATTCAAGAAAGTTTTCAGCAATTTGTATCACAGTAGCCCACCTGGAAAATAGCGGATTGCTATTTCAACCAGTAGGCTGTAGCCTACTGACCATAACTGCATGCCAAACCGACGAGACTCAGTTCGTGTTTTGGCCCATCAGAATATTACGTCATGCTACATCAAAATCTATGATATTATTTTCAATCTGATTTATTAAAGTTTAACTGAAAAGCCAACTTAGTTTTGTGTCATTTAATTGAATACACTGAATTATTTGGATTCTGCAAAGTGATTTTTTTTATTTTTTTTCACTATATGCTCTAGTTATGACGTTCAAAGTCACGAGGATGCGCGATTTCAACAGATAATGCGTAATAGAAAACACTTCAGATGTTATCTGTTGTGTTTCAAAATGTTATGCATAATAAGCATTACCATCAGGAAGAACGAAAAACAGCCAAAAAGTATCTGCTGAGTTTTCTTACGTCATGACGATAAGGAAGAAAGTCAGTAGATACTTTTTTGGCTCTTCCTAACAAAGCTTGTTATGCACAACATTTCATGCATAACGTTTTCAACACGGATAAAGTCCGAAGTGTTATCTGTTACGCATTATCTGTTGAAACCGCGCATCCTCGTGTTATCTGTTATGAAACTTCTGACAATGTACTCTAACGTGAAGAGAGTACATAAAAATCATAGGAAACTGGAAGACTTAATTTTATCTTTGGGCATGATCAGAAACAGTCGATAGTTCGATGCATGGGGTATGTCTAACCTAGGATAGTCGTGAGAAGAAAGGATTACCAGAAGGAAAGCATCTTTTCAACGAGACGGCAATAAACCAATAAAGTTCATTGATGATCGCTCACTCGACAGAAAACTAAAGCATCATTCAACGAAGACGGAAAGAAAACAACGTAACTCCTAATACATATTATAATCCAGATCAATAGAGCTTCTATGAATCGCCCCTTATCCCTTAACTCTGAGTATGTATCCTAGTTTTTAAAAATGATCATGGTCACGAAGGACTTTATTACGGACTGAACACGAGTAAAACGGAAGGAAGAAAAAAAAAAGATGGACTAAGCTTTCGATAACGAGGTCGATGCGCAAAATGGAAAAAATAAAGCAAAGAAGAAAAAGGATTAGTCGGGTCCCTAAATGGCAACTAGACAAAATTGTCAAGAGCAGAGTCGTGAAGGTCTTGGGCAGTGGATGACATAGTTGAATCGAATCAATCTATCTCATTAATAGACTTGTATTTTCAGAGAGCGTCCTTTCATGCTATTAACTTCCATGTCTTTGTCCCAAGATGGGACGCAGAGGAAGGGACAAAACCGTCTTCAAATCTTGTTTAGGGTAGCGACCACCTGGAGCTCTGGGCTTGAAAATATCACCATTTTTTACCATCCTGACGTTGTATCATTGCGCTGTTAGGACCGCGTCGACTTTGACAAGCCCATTAGCTCCTGAAACTTTGCTGGGAGTCCAGTAATGTATCTGAAGGAAATGACTTTGCAGGTCGTCCTAATCGACAGCTATTGATAAGTGTCAGCAGGTAGCGCATCTTCTAACATGACTATATCAACATGAACAGGAAGCGTTGTAATTTGCAGATAGCCGTCGGAATGATTAATATTGTACCGACGCGACTGACTACATCAAGAATTGCACGAAGAACGTCGTCGTGTGCAGGGGCGTCACTAGCATTTTACCTTTGGGGAGGGGGGACGTCCGGTTTGTGCCGACGGACTCAAAAATGTGCCGACAAAAAAAGCCGTTGCCGCTTCGCGTCAACGGCGTACATTTCCCGCCAGCACATAATAGACCCGGGATAAAACTATAATTTCGTATTTTAAAGTTCACATATTTGGCTTTTCATTTGAGCTTTCACTAAAAAGCGAAGCTTCCAACAACTGTACCAAGACAAGTTAAACCAAGCGCCGCAGGCAAATTTTTTTAAATCTGCCGTTTTTCCGGAAAAGTTTTGCTATACCTACCATACAAATTTTGGCTTATAACGTGTTTCAGACCCCCTCGAATTTCAATCCTAAATGCTTTTAACGTGGTTCGAACCCCACGAATTTCAATCCTAAAACGCCAACTAAATAAAACACCGTCCTTCCAAATTTTGTGTAAACTAACTGTAGTATAAATTATTATTCCTTTGGTATAATTTCGTATATTAAAGCTCACATATTCTGTTTTTCATTTTAGCTTTCGCTAAAAAGCGAAGCTTCCAACAACTGTACCAAGTTATATTAAACCAATCGCCGCAGTCGAAATTTTTTAAATCTGCCTTTTTTCCGGTAAAATTTGGCCATAGTACCATACAATTTCAGGCTTTAACGTGTTTCAAACCCAAAGAATTTCTATCGTAAAACGAAAAATAAATGATCCACCGTTCTTCCAAATAGAGAATACTACAAAATGCGCCGCAGGCGAAATTTTGTGTAAAACTGACTGTAAAGAATCAGTTGAAATTGTTCCTGGATGTAAATTCATATATTTAAATTCACATATTCGGCTTTTCGTTTCAGCTTTCGCTAAAAAGCGAAGCTTCCAACGACTGTACCCAGAACAGAACGAACTAAGCAACGACGGCGAAATTTTTTTAAATCTGTATTTTTTCCGGAAAAATTTGCGCCCGAAAAATGTTTGCAGAATGTTCAAAAGCATTCAGAATTCGATTTCATATGACGCCTGACAAAACCAACGAGCATTTGATTTTTTTTGTGTTTTGCTCGACTAGACTGTACACAACTTGATTTCTTACGTGTAAAAAATAACCCCTTGTGCCGATGAGACTTGAACTTCCCGGGTGCACCCGACAAAGCTTGCAAAATTTGATTTCTTCGTATAAGTAAAACCCGATGTGCCGACGAGTCGACCGAGTCCCGACAAAAGCATAACAAAATTATTTCTTCTGACCCCATGCGGCAGGAGCCTTAAGTCAAGTAAGTCAAGTCAAGGATTCCTTATGTATGAAAAGAACCCGGTGTGCCGACGAGAATACCGAGGCACGACAAAAAGCATGCAGAATTAGATTTCTTCAGTATTTTGCCAAACAAATGTTTGCAGGATTTCATTTCTTGCGTATAAAAGAACCCCATGTGCCGAGCCCCCCCCCCCCCCTTAGCGACGCCCCTGGTCGTATGTTCAGACTGGTGCTAGGGACAGCTCATATTTAATGAAGGAGCACAATCTAGAGAAACGTAATTGGCTTTTGACTCTCACTTTTCAAGTGCGAGGATTCCGGTACAGAGAAGCTGACGGAATCCAAAGTTTTTGGTTCGACGCTAACTTCTTATTCATTATTCTCTTGTCCTTGGATTGGGCTATTTTTGACACTTATATCTAACCCTAGTAATTGATCCAGTAAGACATAATCTTCTTCTAATGCTCTTTAGCCAATCGAAATATTTCACTCGTACATTCTTTTTCACTGAAACAGGTTAACAACTGTAATCAATCAAAATAGAAATTTCTTTAAAAAGAAAAATACTTTTATAACTTTTATGAACGTTGTTGCTGGACAAGTTGTGTATACAGCAATTCTTTAACTAAATATGATCGCATAAATATCAGTATCTGTAAATTCCTTTCCAATTCATTCTTAAAGATTAACTGAAAAGGGCTCACCACTGCCCACTGAAAAGCCGCGTTTGTGTTGAGATTAAAATTTCCCGCGTCATAGTAGAATTCACGCTGTGGGGACGGCCGGGGATATTCTGAACCTCATAACTAGAGCAGATAGTGGAAAATAAATAAAAAATCCCTTAGCAGAATCCAAATCATTCTGTCTATTTAGTTAAATGACACAAAAATAAGTTGGCTTTTCAGCTAAACTTTAAGACATTTCTCATAAATGATGATTTGAGGGAAATTCTCACCAAATAGCTAGATGGCATTATTTGCGGAGCTAACATTGGCTGTTACTTCCCAACTCCATGTCAACAGGCTCTACTGAGACTGCAAATCTGTTTCTGCGGTTGATTTCAGCCCCCCCCCCCCAACACACACACACACACGCTAACCTTGGCTGATAGGAGCTAATCCGGAAAAAACGACTTCGAGGGTGCTGATCTCGGACGTATCCTCAAAAATAAAACCAGGATTTGTTTCTCGGTCGAAGCTAGAAATCCGGTGACAGGAAAATTTCTCAGGGGCATAGTTGTGATTGCAATATGACTAAACGTCTTTTGCAAAAAGGCTAGGCACACAGTTTTGTGGGGGCACGCTGGAACGAAGATGGTCTATGATAACGTTCGATTGTAGCACTCCCTCCCTCTGTTCGTGTGTTAGTGCATTTGTACTATTTTTTCTGGGTTTCTTTTCTTTATTTACTCCACTTTCTTTCCTTTGTGGATGTTTGAGCCAGAAACAATTTTGTCGTCTGACAACCCGATATTTTTGACAACCCGGATTTTGTTTCTTTTCCAACAGTACATTCAGGACCGGCAACAATATAATCTCACATCCAATTCAAGTTTCTCACGTGCATCATTTCAAAGTCCGGTGGGGGGGGGGGTACCTCACTGTATGCGTGATTTCTTAGTACTAGGGCTTAGGTGTTACTAGTTACTAGACGTTACTAGTCAAAATGTGTCTGGCGGGGGCAAGGTATTTACCGACTGGCTGGTAATTTTTACCGACTGTTTTTGCAGATAGAAACGACTATTATTTGAGAAAAAAGACTTTAAGAAAAACTACTATTTTTAAGAAAAGATCGACTGCTTTTACGAGAAACCAGAAGACTGTTGTTTTTACGACAAATTGTGGCGCTTCACGCCGACTCTGCTATTCACACAGACTCGGCTACTTTTTACCGACTGCCCGACAACACTCGGGGGGGGGGGGCGTCCCCCCACTACCCCCTAGTCGTGACGCCCCTGCCTGCAGCAACCCTGAACTGAAAACACAAAATCTAAATGCAAATATAGAGGCAATTTTATACTGTCACTTACGTTAGGGAGTTCGTTCATTTTACTGCAGGACGTCATACACTGTAAAAAAAAAAATCTTGTAGTATTTGCTACTGGAATTAATCTTATCTTTATTGAGATAAAATTACACCTAATTTGGATTAATCTTATCCCAATAGAGATAAGATTAATACCAGTAGCAAATACGGCATCCTTATTCGGAGGAACTTTTTTCAGTGTATGTGCTGAGGCTCCAAACGTAGACGCACTCGGATGAAAACAAAAATAAGGAACATTCCATCAGAACCGTATCCAGCCCCCCCCCCCCCCCCTGGATGCGGCCTTGCATTCCATGCAACATATAATCAAAGGATGGGAGGCTGACTGCATCATTGTCTTTTGAACACTTCAAATATGGATACTGACCGAGTCACATTAATATTTTCATGTAGGTTATTTTAACGTTGGTACACCTCGACATCTCGTAAGGCTTTCACACGACAGTTTATGCCCTTCACATGATGTAATTGCCACCAGGATTGATGATATATCGCATGTAATATCCAGCTCTTCTTAACATGAATAGAGCCATAATAACAAATGGTGTTGTTGATTATGCAGCTACTGGCATACCTTCTAGAGGTGCTTTATGCTACGAGTTATCCCTTCTGTCGGTATGTCTTGCGTGGATGATGTATAATTAATTTTGGTGACATTGCCCGACTATCAACCCTTTTAGCCCGTCTCCAAATTCAGGACAGTAACCAGGGCCATGAGTTAGTCATATCTGACAAAGTATGACGCATGACAGAGCCGGAGTTAAATTTTCCAAGAAGCGTGGATGTCTATCAACTATGCCGCTTTTAATTTCTTTTCCGTTCATACCGCCGGCGAAATTCGGTAAACCTTGTCAATTTGGTCTTCTGCTTTCACCTTCACCAAAAGTTTTGACAAAAGGATTTGTTTGTGTCAAAAATTTGCGTGTGTTCCAAGTCTAGACACTTTTCACTGTTAGCGATAATTCTCGTCGTTGATATTGAATGTGTTTTATTACCCATCACTAGCAGTACCTTGGCTGCGTTCGACTGTTGGTACAGCTGACGTGGTCTTGGACAAAAAAAAGATCGAAAAGTACACAATCAGCACTCTGACAATGCGAAACGCAAGGGTGTGCAATTTCAACGAACACTTCGAGTCTTATCTGTAAGTGTTATAGAATATATTACTTAAAACCCTTTAAAGTTTAACTGCATTTTTTGGCTCGTGTCAAGGGATTTTTTTTTTTTCACTAGTTGCTTTTATAGTATGATGTTCAGGATATCTACGGCCGTTTTCACAACGCAAAATTCTACTATGACGCGGAAAATTTGAATCTCAATACAAATGCGGCTTTTCAGTTACCAGTGACCAGCTCGCGGTAGCTCACTGCGTGAACACTTATTTGTCGTAAATCGCTTGTGTCAAGCATACAATACAGGTACAGACGCACAGAAGTACCACAATTCCGACAGGGAAATTCCACTATATTAAAATCTATTATTCGCGAATAGTGGAGCAACGCAGTAACGCATTTTTATCGGTCTTCGAACATCTAAAAGCGAAGAAGTGATGGGTAACTAGACTGTCCTATCTCCACCCTTCTCTGTTAGACTTTAAAGGACCTGTCTTACCTATATACTAATGCAACCCACTTACATAAACACTCCATATATTTCTAAACCTGGAGACCTCAATTTCGTACGGTACATTCTAGCACCTCTAACAAAACTACGCTGATTTTCTCACTTGCCGTGTTTTGCTACCTTTGATGTGTATCACGCTGTCGACGGGAGTCTGCGAGAAATTTTTCCATCAGAAATTTTCGCTACAAGTCAACGGGTCCCGGAAAAGGCTTAAAACAGCCAAAACCGTGAGTTATTTGCTGAAAGCACAGCCTAGTTTTAAAGTATTCAAATATTTTGAAATACTGTAGCTGAAGAGTAAATAGTGCGAGGGGTCCTTTAAGTATTATTTTTCTCGTCAAAAGTAACACTGTAGACTATGTTTGGTGTTACGTTTTACGGAAGCATACCACTTTAACCCCCCAGCGCAAGTTTATCTGTAACACTAGCATGCAGTATCCAAAGGCTTCTTATGTTGAAAGGCTAAATTAAAGAAAAGCAGTAGGCTAAATGTTATCAAGCTCCCGATAGTGTAGTTTCTTTTCTCCGGTTCAAACCCTGTTCTGTAAGTGCAGAGTATTGTTTTATTAATGTTTGTGTATTAGTTGGAATATGAATATAAAGAGACTTGAACCTTGATAAGCAAAATATTTATTAAATGTATTTTTAAAACGTACAAGTTACTGGTCTTTCTTCACTACAGACTTAAAATAGCCCTGGACAATATCATGGGTTAACCACTGAATTAGTGAACGAGGTGAGCAAATGGATGGTGCGAATGAAGAATACAATCGCTGATTCAAGTTATTGTGTTAAAAAGTAGAAAGTCTTTTGCACAAAGAACCTTATCTTTCTTCACTTCAAAAGAAAAAAGTACAAAAAAGCTCTTTTGCTAATGATGCTGTGACGCACGATTCAAAGTAAATTTCGGACCGTCAGTTTATTCAAGTAAGTTGTCATTTGAATTGCTAAGGAATGCGTAAAAGCCGCTTTGATGAGAGGAACGTCGTCTCTCTGCTGTCTGGTAGTTCGTAAAAAGTGTTTTTTAAATGAGACATTTTCCGAAGATCTCCGGCCAGTGACCAAAACCCCCCTTGAAGCAGTTGCTTGATACAGTGAAAGGTGAAGGAGAAACCATCACAAGTAGATGCGAAGAATTAATCTGAACATAAGTGTACACTTTTTTCCTAAAAATCCTTACGTCAGCCAACATTATTCAGAAATAACTTTTCTCGAACAGATATGTAATATCTTCTATGTCCCACAGGTGACCAAGACTTTCGTCAAGGTTGATACGATATCATATCAACCTCCAGAGAGTTTACTATGAAGCCGTATCAACCTTTGCAGAGGAGCACTGGGTGGTTTGCCTGAACTACAGAAAGGTAGAAGCTGGCCTCTAACAAACAAATGAAAGACGTTTAACCCCAGAAAGTAAAAAAAAAATCTTTATTGAAAAGATTCTAAAGTGAAAATTATATCAAAGCGATTTTTACAGCGCTCAATAATGTGCTTCCGAATCGCGCCAGTAGATCATCTAAAGTCCCGTACCGAGTCCTGGGTTAAACTTGCTATTTGAAAGGACTTATATAATAAGCATTCTAGCCCTTATAACGTCTAGAGCCACCACCCAAGATGAAGCCACGACTCGATCCAACCGCTGGGTCATCTAGCGGCGCGGGTCGGAAGCACCCGACATGGGGAGGCCGGGATCATAGTTTGACTATGGATGGAACAAAAATGTTTTATTGTAGCAGGCATATGGAAAATGTGTAGAAAAATCAAACTAATTATTTGCATTATTGTTTTCTTTAAGAATTTTGTTTTCTGTTTTTTTTTCTTGTTATTTCCCGTAAGTCCAAAGAATTAAGGATGTAAACTAGATCACAATAAACAAACGCCTTAAATTATACTAAATTCGTTATAATGATTTCTTGAAGATTCTTAAACTGAGCTAAATAATATTCAGCTTCCGAGACCAAAAAATGTCAAACTGGCAGATTCTTCGTCCGACATATCTAAACGTCCACACGGGGATATACTTAGTTGTTTTATTCCTCTTACACGCCGCTCGATGTTCTCGAAGGTTTTAGTAATCTTTTGACCACCGCCGGGAAATTAATGAAAAGTTAATTAGTAATTGCGGACTTGCTTTCAGGAGTGAATTGTGTTCAAGTAATTTGTGGATAACGTTGGCTACCGTGAGAATTTTGGGTAAAAAAAAAAGTAACAGGGTGTTCGTAAAAATCAAACCCATCGAAAAATTATGCTGTCCCCCACCTTTTCGGCCCACAAGAATCAAAGACTTGAACGTGGTGATCTAACTCTGCAAATGAGAGACTACTTCCAAGTCAACAATGAAACGTTTCTTCTAAGTGAAAACCCTAAGAATTCTCCCGTCAATCTTTGTCCCTCGAGAGGACTTGGTAACCGTACAGACAACAACACAACTTATGAGAAACTTCTGCTAGAATCCTCTGCATCTAGGTATCATTTGTATTCGATTAGACGATCATCCTAGCCCGTAAGGCCTGGTGAGCAAGCCAGGGTGAAGGACGAGGTAGAGGGGCGGGTTCGCAAGCTCTCCGTTTCCAAACAACCAGTTTGGGCTCGCACGTAACCATAATGGCTCCAGAGCACCAAGCTACATCCGACTTTAGAGTCCCTCGGCATTTCACTCTAAGGAACCAAGGCTTAAAGTTTAACTGAAAAGCCAACTTATCTTTAACTGAATACACTGCATTTTCTGGATTGTGTTAAGGGATTTTTATGGTACTTGCAGCTCCGCTCAAGTGCCGTATACCGGTCACTTTTCGGTCTGTCGGTCTGTCTGTCAGGCCACTCATCTCGATTTAGGGTACTTCCAGATGTGCTAGGGCGATGAAACTTGGCAGGCGTATTACGGACCCTACCAAACTAACTTAGAAATAGTCACTTCCCTGATTCAAACACCATGGGGGGAGTGGGGGGAGGGGGAATCCGGAATATTGACGTATTTTTAACTTTTGAACGGGGAATCAGATCTTAATGAAACTTGATATTTGGAAAGACCTCTTGTCTTAGATGTCACACCGTGAGTCCGGAATGGATCCGGTGACTTTGGGGGGGAGTTGGAGGGGGGAGGGGAACCGGAAATCGTGTGTTATATTCAGAGTGGATGGAACGGGATGAAATTTGTTGGGAAGAACAAGCACAAGCCCTAGATACATAGTTGAGAAGACCGGACTGGATCCGAGCACTGTGGGGGGAGTTGGAGGGAATCCGTAATATTGACGTATTTACAGCTTTTGAACGGGGAATTGGATCTTGATGAAACTTGATATTTGGAAAGACCTCGTGTCTCAGATGTCCCATTTCAAGTGACAGTGTCCGATCGATGTGGGGGAGCAGAAATGTTGTGACGCGCTTGGAATATAACGATTGGGATAAGACTTGGTGGGAAGAACAAGCGTTAGCCCTAGATACATCAGTGATATAACCGGACCGGATTCGGTCACTCTTGGCGAGTTGGAGGGGGGTCTTGAATTCCGGTGATCGCAGTTTAAGGTAGGGTACTTCAAGATGTGCTAAGACGATGAAACTTGGCTTGAACACTAAAGACTTGACAAGATTGGCTTAGAAATTGTCACTCCGACATCCTACCATCCCTTAAAGTACTCATCTTAACCGCAAAGTACAAAAAATACTTTTAAGCAAAACCTACATTCTTATGATCCCATTGAGCCCATGGTCGTTTTTGCCTTAAGGGTTTTGATTATTATGATTACAGAAAGAAAAAAAATTACCAAACGCTACAATCTCGTGATTTCTAAGGGTCCATCGTCGTTCTTATTTACCAAGTCTTGCAAGTGCCATATGAGCTTCCAGCTCTTGTTTTATTTTTCTCTATTTGCTCTTGTATGACGTTCCGAATATCTACGGTCGTCCTCACAACCGAAACTACTATGACGCAGAAAAATTTACTCTCAAGACATACGCGGCGTTTCAGTGTCCAGTGATCAGCTTACGGAAGGTAGCTCACTGCGCGAACACTTAAGTTGCGTTTTTTTGGATGTAGTTTGGATGTAATTTGTCTATTCCATTTCCTATAGTTTCGAACCTGAAACTACAGAGCTCAAACTACAAACTACCTCGCCGACGTAGTTTGGTGTAGTTTGACTTTTCGGAAACAAGAACTCGATAAAACGCAAGTACGACATAAGAAGAGTCAAACTACAAACTTTGACGAAACAAAAGTCAATCCAAAAAAACACAACTTTATTTTTCGTAAATCGTTTTCGTCGAGCATACAACACAGATGCAAGCGCAGAGAGCAGTGCAAATCAGACAAGGAAATTCCACTATTTGAAAATCGATTATTCGTGAATAGGGCAGCAACGAAGTAACGCAATTTCGCCGGGTTTTCAAGCTTCTTTAAGTGAAGAAGTGATGCGTAACTGACTGTCCTATCTAAGACCTTTTCAGTTAAACTTTAAGGAATCCCTGTATTTCAGATGTACTCTTTCGGGGATTCTTCAGTCTTCTAACGTGCTAATTAAAAGGGCTACTCGCTTGTTCATGATCGCTCAGACCGTGTGAAAACTAACAAGCGCAAAAAAATCCCGTGAAACAATACCTGCAGTTCCAAGTACTTAGCAGCCATTTGTCTTTCTCGTCTGCGAGCGGTGCTCACCATAGTTTGCATTCTTTTGTCGAACGCGCAACCGTCAAGTAACCCAAACTGCTGGCTCATTCTTGAATCTGTCGAACCTTTCAATCACTTCGTCAAGATCTCCTCCCACTATTCTTCAAAAATCCTTCCAAGATGATTCTAGAGCTGTGGGAAACGGCGGCAACCAGCGACCGACAGAGGTGCGGACAAGCAAACCATTCTTCCCCAGAACAATCTCCGAATCTAATGAGAGGCCTTCCGGTAAATTTCGGCGTTTAACACATCCGATCACTTCAATAAAGTCAATTATTTGACATAAAGAAGTCGGCAAAAGTGGAAAGGACCCGATGGCCCTAAACTAAAAGTCCACGCGTAAAGCACAATGCTTGTGACAATGGGGTGCTGCACTTGAAATATGCGGCAGGTTTTTCACTGATAAAACCGCAACGCTGAATGGTATAACATACAGCTATGTCCCCTGCGCATTCCTTGATCACCACATCAGATAGTGAAGGTATTGGAATTGACTAGACATTATATCATGACAACAGCCGAAAGTTTCGGTAGTTTACCTCCTTCAAAATAAAACTTATCGGATGAGATCTCTGGATTGACGACAGACGTTATGACAGAGAGCGAGCTGAACGATAATCTACCTTTCATCATGCTATTATTTGCTGGGTCCGAATTTATATTCTTGAAGGAAGAATAAAACAGACAACAGAGGATGACAATATCTATTGCGACTATAAGTGTTAGTATGTGATTAGATTAACTAAGGCATGTTATTGACGGACTCCACTCGATACAGGACAACAAGTGAAGTAAAGAGAAGGAAAAGAGAGCACAGAAATAAACATAAAGAGGAGGGAAAATAGAACTGTACTAGAAAGTTAAGATTACTTTGGTCTAGTATTTACTTTGGTCTAGTACTCGAGGAAAAATTTCGTTGAGCAGATCCTGAGTTTGTAACAATTGTTGCTCTGGAAAAGACAAGTTTTCGGCCCAGTGCCGTTTCCTGCTGTTTTTGTTTCTTTCTTCCAATCAAAAGAGACTTCAAATATGAAATAAAAACAACAAAGAATGCTGCTTTCAAGCATTGATGTCGTAGCAGACGGGAAAGCAAGCAATTGAGAGTATTCGGTTTAGAGATCAAGTTAATTGTTAAAATGGTCCTTTTCGTATGAAATCCTCGTCCGAAGCAGGCTGTTTGTTTCTGGGCTATGAAACTGAAGAATCCTACGTACCTTAATAGTTGAAAGTTTGAGGAAGTTATTCGCGATTTCGCTTTTGGACTTTTCGGTTCAATGTATCAATCGCCTCAGCAGACAATCTCTGTCGAATATATAGGCTACTGCAGGAATTGTTTCAGTTCAAACTACCAAACTCCTTTCCAGATCCGATCCAAGTACACCGTCAGAAGTTTCATAACAGATTGCGCATAACACTTTCAACAATAACACCTTTTCACTTAGAAATAAAGTGTTATGACCAATTAAGTTTATACTATTTCCTGCCTAGATCTCCAACAACACCTTCAATAGGTAAAAATATTACACTGTCAGAAGTACATAACGACAACAGAAGGATGCGCGGTTTCAACAGATAACACTTTTCGATGCTATCTGTTCAGTAAGTAAGTAAGTAAGTAATTTATTTATAACCCGCCGTTTTCATTTCCCGTTAGTATTTTTACCAATTGAAGGTGTTGTTGGAGATCTAGGCACAAAATAGTGTAAACTTAATTGGTCACAACACTTTATTTCTAAGTGAAAAGGTGTTATACTTGAAAGTGTTATACGCTATCTATTATGAAACTTCTGACAGTGTGCCTTAATAAAATAATCCAACTGAAAAAGCTTGTGATATACCAACATCATAGGCCCAGAGGCCAAAATGTTTCGGGGGGGGGGGGAAGGTTTTTACCGACTGGCTGGTCATTTTTACCGACTGTTTGTGCAGGAAAAACTACTGTTTTCAAGAAAAAACCACAGTTCTGACGACAGTTCAGAAAAAACCGACTGCTTTAACAGTTTTGATGAAAAATCAACTGATTTTCAGAAAAATCGACTGTTTTCATGAAAAAATCAACCGTTCTTACGAAAAATCGCGGCACTTCGCGCTGATTCGGTTATTTTTTACCGACTGGCCGACAACATTGGGGGAGGGGGGGAGAGGGTTTCCCCTGCACAGGCCTATCGAATGAGGAAATCCAGACTTAATTGCCGTCCCACATCTGAGAGTCTCTGTCAACCTCTTACGCGACTTCCTATAACCTAAACAACCAAACTGTTTTTGGTTGTTTCTGGATCTAACTAAAAAACGTTGACGATGATGATTTTAATTATGACCTGTCAATATAAAAACAAAACACGAAGACAGAGTAAATAATAAGACATGAAAGAGAATTAACTTACGAAATACAAAACATAACTTTTACCCTAAAACTAAACTAAGAGGGTTTTCGAGTTTTTCATCCAAGGGGGAGGCGTAATCTATGTTTAGTAAAAGGATAGAATATTGAGGATTTGTTTTTTGTCCGATCTGGGAAAAGTCTCCAAGAAGTTGCAGTATACAGGACGTGACGTAGGGCGATTGAATTGTAAATAGCTGCGAGGACGGGACGTTGACAACGTAGCTTATTAGGTACTACGGATGCGAATGCACCTTCAATTCTTTTGCGTATATGCTTTATACGTAGTGCACGGGTTTCTTTGATGGACTTACCGACGGGTAACCCCTGGTATATTTGATCATACCAACATCTTAGTCCTACTGACTTCGGAAGAAAACGAGACGTGTTGCCATTAGAGATCGGAAAGTCCCTGTCAACACATAGGGTCCTTCGTGACTCACTGTAGCCCAAACTACAAAACTAAAGTTAAAGGACCTGTCTTACCTATAATACTAACGCAACCTACTTCCATAATCACTCATATATATCTAAACCCGGAGACCCTAATTACGTACGGTACATTCTAGCCCCTCTAACAATACCACGCTGGTTTTCTCACTTGCCGTATCTTGCTCCTTCGATGCACATCACGCTGAGACGGTTGTCTGCGAGAAGTTTTTCCATCAGAAAAACGGTTATATAAATTGTTTCCCTGTTCACGCTATAAGTCGACGGGTCACAGAAAATGTTTAAAGTTTAACTGAACAGGCAACTTATTTTTACATCTTAGATTCAAATACATTGAATTATTACAACACCTATTGGGGATTTTCATTCTGTCCACAGTAGTCTTCAGTAGGGACGTTGGGAATGTGGACGCTTTCCCATGGTGAATCCGTCCACAATTCGCCCGCGAAAATCACGAAACTATCACTATCACTAGCTAGCACTAGTTTTTGGCACTGCAGACTGCACTCGTTTGCTGCTGGTATTGTTGCCAAATGTTTCAGGCACCATAGAGATATCACAAAAACGGGAAGAGCGGCAAGCACAATGGGATAATCGATTATTTGGAAATATCAGAAAAACAAACTAACGCTTTTTCATCGGGTTTTCAAGATTATTTAAGCGAACAAGTGATGGGTAACTAGACTGTCGTATCCTAGCCCTTTTCGGTTAAACTTTAAAACAGCCAAAACCATGGGTTATTTGTTGAAAGCACAGCCTAGTTTTAAAGTATTGATATATATTAAAATACTGCAAGTTGAAGAGTCAATAGTGCCAGGGATTTAAGCTCTCTAACTGAAGAAGTCCAGACGTGTTGCTGTCCCCGTATCCAGACAGTCCTACAGGTAGCAGTTAAGTTCAATGACAAGTAAGGTGAGCCTTGACAGATACATATTTCGGCTTAATATGACGAATGACATCTTTGAAAATACGTAAGCGAACAACATCTTTCAATCTCTGCCACTTAACAGAAGTAATAGTAGACGCTATTATTATCATACTTTCATTGAAAGGGTTTCGATTATGCTCGTGTTGCTATTATTCCCAAGCTGACACAGTTCAGGGTCGCAACCGTGGTGTCATATTAAAGTACGAAATGGCTCCTTCTGTTGTGCAAACAGGGAGGATTCTGAAAAGATGGATTTAGTGAATTTGATATTTTACTAAACGCGTGCGTTCCGTGAGTGTCCACTTACTTGGCCTGTGCCACCTGGCGAATAAGTGGACTCACCGTCCAGCTTCGTGGTGGTCGGGATCTTCGGTATAGGGGCTTCCACAGTCGTGTTGGAAAAGTGGACACACGAACACATACGAGAATTTGAATCGACTTCCATAGCCACTGAAATGCAAGAATATACAAAAACCTGGAAGACTGAACTAGTTACAAGGTTTTCAACATAACCGGCATTATATTTTTTTTTATTTTGGGATCCCAAAACGTAAGTGGAGGGATACCTATGAAATCGCAAAAGTTGTCCGTCTGTCCGCACGATAACTCTCGAAGGGATTGAGCTATTTTGATGAAACGTGGTGGGAGGATCCTTTGGGTCAAAGTACAGGTCATGTTCGAAGATGGGCTTTGTAGCCCTATATTTCAGGGTGGGGGAGGGGTTTCAAATTAAGGGGCACAAAAAATATTTTTTGAAAGCTATTGAGATAGTTGATTTAGGTAAGGAGACATGCTGAATTCGAATATGAAATTTATTTTCTCGCCGGACAAATAGTTCACTCGGAATCTGGCGAAAACCGGAAATTTTTTGAAAAGTAAAAGTTTATTGTGAAGTTGAATAGAAGTTCGAGGCAAGGAGACATGTTGAGTCCGAATATGAAATGTATTTTCTCGCCGGACAATTAGTTCGGCTGGAATTCGGTCAAACCGGAGAATTTGTTAAAAGTAAAAGTTTTTGTATAAATTTGATAACATGTTCGATTTGCGGGTAAGAAGACATGCTGAATTCGCATATGACAATCATTTTATCACCGGCATTATAGATCGCTCGGAATCCGGCTGAAACCGGAAAGTTTGTTAAAAGTAAAAGTTTAATCTGAAGTTGATTAGAGGTTGGATATAGGAGTAAGGAGACAGGCTGAATTCGTTTTTGAGCATTAGTTTTTTGCCAGACAAGTAGTTTGTCCGGAATCCGGCCGAAACCGGAAGCTGGGCAGAAGTAAGGAAGGAAGGAGATACGGCGTAGGCTATAGGGTAAACCATATGCTGAATCTGTATCTGAATATTTGACAGCGCAGAACGGATATCTGAATATATCTGAACTTGTTGAAATTCAGCTGGCGTATCCGGTTTGCTCTGTCAAGTATGAACTTGGTCTTCTCCGATAATTACTATTGGCCTTAACCTGTTTGTAAATTATAAAAGTAAAAATGTTTAAGAAGTCTGTTGAAGACCGTATATCTACAAGACCGAATTGTCGGGAGCAAATATTAAAATTTTGGGATCTCATCGAAACCTTTGGTTTTGTGTTTTATGACTGATGCAACCTTTAAACTGAAGACTTAATTTACAGACCACAATTCAAAATATTTTCATGGATGCAAATCTTTTCAATATTTCAAACATAGCTAATTGCAGTCAAACAACTGTCGAGTGAGTGACTTAAGTCGTATTCTCGCTGTTCCCCGAGGACTCCACTTGAGGAGTCCCCGCGTTTTTGTTTGTCCCGGGGACTCACTCCCCACGGACGGGGAATGCTCCGATTATCATCACCATCATCAAAAAGTACTCCCTTTCAGATTAGGAGGGTAATCAATGTTTGCTGGTGTTGGTGCAATGAAAAACTAATTAAAAACGATCAGAATAAACAAAACCAAAAATAAAATCGATCCAGACTAATTTCGTCAACTGTATATTTTTTTTTTTTCGAACAGAATCCGTTTTGGAAGCATTCCCCGTGTTCTCGCTGTTTTCTGCGCGCGGAATCCACATGGAGTGACTCCCTCTATTCTAATACGCCTTTAACTCAAAATGTGTAACACCTAGTTTCCCGCGGGAGGCGGTTATTTCGGCGAGAATACGGCTATAACTCAAGATGTGTAACACCTAGTTTTGCGGGGGGGGGGGGGCGGTTATTTCACAAAGCTCGTATCAAAGTACCAGGTTCTGAGTACGAACGACATGTTTGATATGTCTGCTACTAGTATGAACATTTTTCTCTTTCCAGAATGCCCAATGGAACAATGCAATATTCAAACTGAGTTCTTCCTGCATTTCTTTCCAAAGCAATCAGGGCCTTATCTATGGTGGGGGGGGGGGTTGACCCCTCCCCTCGCCAAAAAAAATAAATAATTGTTTTATAGGCGTATAACCTCTGATCTATGTGGTTTTCGTGTTTCTTGGTCCGACTCGCGGGACCCCCCCCCCTCGAAATAAATTCCTGGATACGGACCTAAAAGCAATAGCCCACCTTTTGGTATTTAATATTTGAGAAACAATTAAGAAAAGTATTTGAAGGCTACTATCACGACTAGACAGTGGTGCAACTATATAACATCTAAGGAATTTTTCAGACAAATATAATCGTGGAGGTCTTATTCTCTGTGAACACTGGAAAGTTTATGGTTCAAATTATGGCAAATTTCTTAATGACTGAGCTTTTTAGATGTCACATCAATCAGATCTCCTACCTGGCGCATTACTACCTTCCGCTTCACTGCATGTAGTGCTATTTAGCTCTAAAATCCTTGTGGCGTCGAAGAAAAACACACTCTTAATGAGTCTTAAATTCACCTTTCAAGTTTCAAGTGCTCGTAAAGAACAGTGTTATCTCTTCTTAAGTGGAAGATGCACACTACCATGGAGTAGAGAGACGCCCAGAAGAAGAGTCTATGTTATTTTAGACTATAACGCCGACTACCGACCACCCAATCAATGTGTAGATATACTGGCGGAAATACAGCACAAGAAGCTCCCACGACGTATTGACTTACAAGATACGAATCTCCAAATCTGGAGAATAACCACTCGGAGACAGACCTTGCTGGTGGGTCATAAAATCAACAGGGTGGCTAGCAGGACCCACGCTGGAGAAATTAATCGCCGATTAAGACCTGCTTGAGCCTGCCCCCGGTGATGGTCGCCTCTGTCGTGGGAAACAACGCTCGCGAGACGAGAAACGACAAAGCATGGCGGGAAGAACCGGCTAATAAAGCCAGGCGAAATACTCTTGATGACTAACTCTCCTTACCGATGCAAAATCGCCGGGTATCAATCGGAAGAAACAGAAGTGGTATCACATCGGGTGTCACAGCTGCTCCCGAAGATCGCCGTGCTTGTTTGACATAAGATTTGAGTTGTTGAGTTTGAGTAGCTAGTGGGACATTTTCTAGTTCCTCCTGAGGATTACTGCCTGTTTTGGAGTTAGTCATATCCGTAGATTACCGTAGATTAGTTGTATGTTGATTGACGTTTCTGTGTATTAATAACATGTACCTGTATATGGCCCTCGGGCTTTTTCAAATACAATTATTATTATTATTATTATAGACTATTCTTGCATTGGTCTCTTTGATTCTCTGATAATCTGAACTCCAGAATAGAGTTCATCTTGCAACGAATACAAAGCACTAAATGATGCTTTGCATACAAAAAGCGGTCCAGGATGAAAACACATTTTTGCGGCACTGTTGTTGGCAGGTCTACTGCAAAGACGAATGCTGAACGCGTAAATTCCAGTGCGTTCCCAGACTCGTCTTTGCTCGCTAATTTCAAGAAATCAGCTCTAAATTCACGAAAGTTTTTCTCTTGCCGACGCATGATGACAGCTTAGCGTGGATCCCGGATTGACACACTTCGGTGATGAAATTATTTGCGGCCATCGGGCCACAGTTAGTGTTCGTCCTTCTCAATAATTAATTACCCGGACCTGCGCCGTCCTTCGAACCTTCTTCCAGGGCTTTTGGTCGATGGCGAAGCATGTTTATTTGTCAACTGTTGGATTCCAGGGTTGGTCACCAAAAGTAACTTCGTACACCCTGGAAAGTAACCCAAAAGTATCTCAAAGTAACCGAATGTAACCCGAAGTAACGCAATGTAACCAAAAGTGACCCTGAATAACCCAAAGTATCCTGAAGTAACTCGTACAACCTGGTTCTTGGTGACCAACCCTGGGTTGGATTAATATAAGTAATAAGTACTTTCCCTTCAGTTCCAGGGTTGCCACATGTCGCACGATAGTGTGAATTGTACTCTATTTTGTTTTTGTCACTTTTGTCCTACGTAGGACATAAAAATCACTCTATTTCAGAAAATGACCAAATGTGTAATTTTTGCAGCAGCGATGCCGACCAGAAGTGACTATTTCAAGTTTATTTCATGAAAGTAAAATTAAGATGTGTCATTTTTACGGAGACGATTCCGACCAAAAGTGCACATTTCATGAAAATAAATTTCACTCTTTAAATATTTTTGATGTGGCAACCCTGTTCAGTTCAGGTCACTGTTTTCACTTCGAAGGAAGTGAATATGTATTACAAAATGTTGTATTTCGAAGAGGAATAAATCAACTTCAAGACCAAACTTCACGACGGGTGACCGATTCTTCTTGGTGGCTTCGAAAAATCACCAAGTTGTCAGCCCATAATAAACAAATCCCACGACTAAGCTAAGCTTGTAATTAGCCACTGAACTTTTTTGCGCTAATTATTATGCTCATTTCCTGTGTTGAGCGGTAAAAGACTCACGACTAGTTTACAAAACCGTGGTCTGAAATGCAGACAGTTTCGGGTCCTAAGTTTTCAACCAAAGACGCATATTCACTGAAATGATTTCATTTAATCAACATCACGTTCATCGAAGTACAATGCGCGGCATTTGATTCCAATTATATACACGATATACAAAAAAGTAACGATTCAATTATAAATAAGTACACATAACATTTTGTCGGGTACCATCAAGAGACAGAAAAAATGACTTCACGTATATAAGTAGAAAAAGATATATAGGCCTAACCGGTCTCTTAACTGACTTCAACCGGAACGGACCGAAGATGAATCAGGAACATTTAAACAGGATACAGACAGTAGGCCTAAGATTTGCTCAACCATGTCAACTTGTGGCTGCCCTAGATTAAAAGAGGGCATGCCTAAGTACAGTCTTAAACTCGTACAGGTATGGAGACGGTGAAATAGTTCATAAGGCAGACAGACGAAAAAAAAAAAAAAAAATCAGAGATCGACCTAGATACTCCCACTTCATCCAAATACATGAGGTAAAGCTCAGATTGCCACGTCAACTTTTCAGCAGGAATTTGATTAACAATCTTTCAAAATTAAAATCCAGAAAAGTAGACATGGCAACAAAATAAATCTTCGCCAATTAATTTCACAGAATAACAATCACAGGGCGCCGAAAATGGCGCCAAAAAGAAAAAACGTCGACGGATCAACGTGCAGGTCCAATGAAAATGACGAAGGCGGTCGGAAAGACGACCGCTACACAACGGAGGCCAGGACGTCTTCGCGTAGAACATACACTGGATTCGTCTTGCTCTTCACCGGCGTCGTAGGCCGCTTTAGTAGGTTGTCACTGCAAAAAAAAAGCCAAATTAGCTAATGCCAAAAAGTATAAGGTAGCTGGACGCAAACCCGACAAGGCCAAACAATCTACACTGTAAATAAATTTTTGCAGTATTTGCTACTGGGCTTAATCTTGTCTTTGATAAGATAAAATTACCTCCAATTCGGATTAATCTTATCCCAATAGAGATACGATTAATCCCAGTAGCAAATACTTCAGTTAACTTTAATCCTTATTCCGATAAACTTTTTTCAGTGTACTGGGATTAATATTGTCTCTGCTGAGATACGACTAATTCTAATTCGGATTAATCTTATCCCAGTAGAGATAATACTAATCCCAGTAGCAAATACTGCAGTTAACTTTAATCCTTTCTCGGAGAAACAGTGTATCCCTTTTCTGAACGATCTTGTTACACATCATATTATACACTGAAATAGCTTGAAAACCCGCTGAAAATGCCTTACTTCGTTGTTCCGTTATTTACGAATGATCGATTTTCAAATAGTGGAATTTCTGGTACCCCTATGCGCTTGTATTTTTTGTAGTATGCCTTACGAGAATGATTCATGATTTTTTTTGTTCAGGCACCAGGCAATCTTTACCAATTCCACCAATACCCACTGAAAAGCCGCGTTTGTGTTGAGATTAAAATTTCCCGCGGCATAGTAGAATTTACGCTGCAGGGACGGCCGCAGATACTCCGAACTAGTGCAGATAGTGGAAAATTAAAAAAATCCCTTTGCAGAATCAAAATAATTCAGTGTATTCAATTAAACGACACAAAAATAGGTTGGCTTTTCAGTTAAACTTTAATTGCAGATAATCTCCCTCGCTAACCAGCGGATATCGTGGGTTCATTAGTCTACGATTTCAAGTCGCCAAACGGACCAGGCTAATACCTTGAGAAAAGGAACAAGCTAATAAACGAAAAGAGAGGAAGTGGCAAATGGCGTCCTCCCGTTTGCGCCGCGGGGGAACCGAGTGCTCAAGAAGGTTCCCAGGCAAGAGGCGTCACGAACCTACCCAGCGGCGCAGAATGCGCCTCAATTTCAACTTGCTCAGAGTAAATTATAATCACCACGAGTCAATTTAAAGCCAAAATGTGGATAATAACAAAAGCAATGGATGTAATGTATTCACCGTGCTCTATGATTAAACCCGACACAAAATCAGAGCTCTGTTTTCTCTCAGTAGAAGCATATGGAGAAACCAAATATAGATCCCCGGAGACGCTGCGAAGTGCAGATGAAGTGAATAAACACGTGTAATGAAAAGGTCCTCTTTTGGAGCAGGAACTTCAACTTCGAACTGAAATCCAGACTGCCCATAATATTTATCCTCTACTTCTCTATCTTTGTATATATTTTAGTTTTGTTGTGAACTAATCAAGGCCGTATCCAGGTGTGTGGACACAAATACTCATTTTTAGAGGGTTTTCCCTCTGATTTATGTATTTTTTGTCCGATCCGCAGGCAAAAAAAAAAAACCCGAAAGACCCCCCCCCCCCCCCCCCCCGAAATAAATTCCTGGATACGGGCCTGGAACTAATACTTGGCTTTCTTGGAATAAAACTGTTAAATATTTTTGTTTTTCTTATCAATAATAATAGTAATCATAATTTATTTTTAATCAAAAAATCGTACAAGACGAAAACAAAAAAGAAAATAGGAAGACATAATTAGGGAAAACACAAAGCATACAAACAAAATCTATTCGAGAGTCAAACAGACGAATAGGCCCATGCGAGGGCGATAGACGCGCGTACACCGTTTCGAACAATTTTCTGTGGAGAACAGACAATTTTTTTATACAACAGACAATGTTTCGATATGGCATACATTTGCTGAATAAACGCTGTCTCTAATGGAGGCCACCAGATGTTTAATTTGGTGGTTTTGACATTCTCGGAAGTTAAACGTTCGTCCACCTCCCACCCCTCCTCCCACCGGCCGGAAACCATTCTCACGAAAACTTAAAGCCACAAAACATCCTTCACCATTCCCTTGGGTTGTTGCATGAAAAAGTCTGACCACAAATTGCTGGCAGACCAGCTCAAATGCATAGGAACAGACAACGCGTTACTTAGGAGCCGCTAATAACAAGAACTTCGAAAGAATTTGAACAGGATTTATACGTCCAACAGACAAAAATGCTCAATCTCATTAAGCACAGTCGTCTGATTTACGACCAATAGCCCAACAATAGAATTACCAGTGATGTCTACAAAAAAAAAATACACAAAGTAGTATATAGGAACCGTGGGAAGATGCTTACCTAATATATACAGATGAGTCTACAGCTAACGACAATCGTGTGTCCAACTGTTGAGATCGGCACTTATCCTTGGATAAATAGTCCTTGTCTATTTTGCTTTCATGCACTGAAAGCCTATTGTGATCGGTATTTATAACTTTCTGCGACCTAGTCCGATGCAAACTATACAAGTGCTCTTTGGTGAAGTCTTCCTCGGAATTTACACACTTTGCCTTGGGAAAGTCTAAGGCATTGACTATTCTATGCTCTTCTAAGCATTTGTCCATTTTTTTGCTTATACTGTGCACTACGTTCTGTTCGTTCTGGCGGCGAGCCTCTTCATCCGCCTTCATCTGCTCACGCCGTCGGCGGCGTCGTGTAACCATAATGGCGGCGCAAGAGATTAGGGCCAAAAGGGGTACCAAAACGGACACTGTTGCAATTACGGCAATGTGGCCACCGGAGAGGGAGTCGTCTGTCTCCGCGTTGGTGCCGTTGCTTTTCACAAGGAAGTCGGATTCGCCGATTGGGCTTCCTGGAGAACGTTCACACAAGCTTCCATAGAAACCGGGTGGGCATTTGCAGACGAATTCGTTCACTCTGTCAACACATGTGCCGCCGTTTCTGCAGGGCCTGCTCAGGCATTCGTTGACTTCGACGCTGCAGTCCTTACCGGTGAAACCGGGTTTGCACGTGCACATATAGTCGTTGATAAGATCTTTACACAAGCCACCATTAGCACAAGGCTTGGTAAGGCAATCGTCCACGTTAGTCTGACAAAGCGCTCCGATAAAGCCTGGCACGCACTGACACTTGTATGCGTTTACCATGTCTATGCAAACGCCAGCATTCAAGCATGGATTGTCCTTGCAGTCGTTCACGTCAACTTCGCACAAGTCACCGTTATAACCTGAGGGACAGATGCATTTGAAGCCGTTTACTTTGTCAACGCACGAGCCGCCGTTCCGGCACGGGCTTTCAGCACAATCATCAATCTGGTGTCCACAGTTAACGCCCTCGAAACCAGGTGGACAGAGGCAGAGGTAGCCGTCGGGTTTGTCGAGGCAAGTGCCTCCGTGGAAACAGGGTCGGTCCTCACATGTTTCGGCAGAGGTCTCGCATCGGCGACCATGGAAGCCGGGGGGGCATTCGCACGTGACTGAGGTTCCAGAGCCCTGAAAGATGGAAATCGGAGTTTAGTAGGAGGAAAATGCGACTTCAGACGATGATATCGTGGCCACTACCGCCTTCATTAGTAACCAATGCGGGGAAACAATGAGGAAAATCCATTTTGTATCCGGGCTCAATTCAGGAATTTCAGTAATC
This sequence comes from Branchinecta lynchi, assembly GCA_023053575.1. Lineage (NCBI taxonomy): Eukaryota > Metazoa > Arthropoda > Branchiopoda > Anostraca > Branchinectidae > Branchinecta > Branchinecta lynchi. The sequence continues at coordinate 972,054 of JAKZAP010000005.1, forward strand.
TTGGCTCTAAATGTTCCAATTAAGAGCCTTCCCGCCCACAAAACGACCACCAAACAGATGAAAGGGAGCGCACACAAGGAAACAAACAAAGACGGAATTTCAATTCTTACCTTGCAAAGCCCGCCGTTCAGACACGGCTGATGTTCACAGTCATCCTTAATGATCTCGCAGTCGGTCCCAGTGTAGCCTTCGGCACACTTGCAAGTGTATGACCCCTGGCCAGTATTGAAGCATGTGCCACCATTTTTGCAAGGCTTATGATTTGTGCAGTAGTTCAAGTCCTGATTGCAGAACAGACCTCCCCACCCCTCGTCGCATCGGCACTGCCACGGCTGCTGGCATGTGCCGTGGAGGCAGCCTGGGTAGCGGATGCACTGATCGCAGAGCTTTCCCTGCCAACCAAGTTTGCATCTGCAAGAAAAAATGCAATTAAAAATTTGCTGGCGGTCACACAGATTCTGCGACGGGTCGTGAGTTTCCATTTTTTTTCAAAATTTAAAGAGAAAACCGCCATTCATTCCTCCAAACATAATATGACATCAAGCCCTATGATTATGACACTTGTCATGGCGCAGAGGTTCGTGCAAACTCCTTGCTGAATATTTACGTCAAATCGCCATGAGAAAGTTTGCACAAGGCGGTTCACTGCCCATGAAACGCCGCTCTCGAGCTTCTGGGTAGCCACAGTCTGTGTGAATTACAACTTCCGTCCAAGACCCAAGCGCCGAGGTTTCAATTATGACGAGGATGCGAAATAATTTAGACGAATCGACTGCCACTTGGGAGACTAAAAGCTTAAATGAACACGACGTGGATTCCCGCAGGCGATACAAACACACAATAAAGCTTTTAAAGTAAGCCTCTACACCTGACAGGTTGCATATGCACCCAATGTAGTCTAGGAAATAAAACAAGAAATTTTGAAAACTTTGCCGAAATTTCCAATACATGAACTCTACGTGCAGGTTCAAGAATCAGGTAGTTTCCTAGGATTTACGCCAGAAACAACTCGACAGGGAACAGGTCGGCATTCAGGAATCTATTTAGGAGGGGGTTTTACCCGCGTGTCTATACCAAAAGTACAAAAAAGATATAGATCTGAGGTTCAAGCCTATAAAACGATCTTTCTTGTACATTTCGGAGGGGGTTCGAACACCCCTAACCCCCCTCTGGACACGGCCCTGAGACGGCATCTACGTTGAAAATGTTTCTACATATTATTTTCTGACAAAAATTAAATATACAAACTACCAAGGTACAACTTCATTTAGTAAACGTAATCTAGCAGAACAACGGCGATGAATTTTGCTAGTACTCTTACTATTTTTTCAATAGAGGTGTGGTCTCCAATTATTTTTGGATAAGAACTCTTTTAGTGCTTTATTCGCTGTAGTACACTACATTTCCGGATTCCGTCATCCCAACTCCACAACGAGACCACGTGGGAAGCCTGGTTTATCTTTTAAAACTGCAAGGAAGTTATTTAGACAAAATCTGTCTAACACGATAAGAAACTTTCCCATGACAATCAAAGTACGGTCGGAGTCGACATTAATGGCCAATATGAGAGCCTCATCAACTAAGCAAACAAAAAAAGGCGACCATCCTTCTTGAGTAATAAGCTGGGTTCCTTTTATCCATAATACCATAGTGTTAATTATTATGGTTTCATAATCTACAGAGTATACCAAACAAATGTAAAAAGAGCAACCTGAAAACAGTTCTGAACCCAGCAAGGGTGTTCCTGGTAGTGTGGAGTTAAGCCTGATGTTGCGTGACACCGTTTTAGCGCAAACATTTCATCTCCGCGTTTCTGCGTCTTCTGCTCCGCAAAACGAATAATCCCCGTGTTTTGTGGCTTTGTTAGCGGAATTCGCAACTATTCAAAAAACGACATACAGTAGCGGTACAACTCTAGCCGAACCCGTCTAGCGGAAAATCTCGCTTCTAGCCATCCTTGTGTTGTTCCCCCTACACGTAGCTTCAAAAACTGCTAAAAATCGCTACAACGCTATTCGGAAACCGTCGCACAGTAGTGTTTGAAAACCCTAGCAGGTCGCAGCGGGGGGATGACAGAGCTCATCGCAACCCCTGCCAGCAGGATGCGTGCATACGAATAATCACCTGACACAATCCAGACCCCGAAAAGGGCGCCCTTCCACAGGCTCAAAACTACCCCCTTAATGGGCATGGTTGATAAATCCTAAGTGATCACCGCTCACTAAAACCGTGGGAATATGGGTAATTATCAAGATTCTAATCTTCTTCTTTGTTTGTCTTAGAGATAAAGTGTTTTCTCACACTTTTGTAAATAGAAACAATACTTACAGGCACTCACTCGGCTCGTTGCAGTAGCCATGCTCATTATGGCATCCAGGCAGGCAGACGGCTAGAAAAGACAATTCTATTAGAGATTGCACAAGTTTTTCTAATGCTTTGGGACATTTTGTAGAAATGAATTCAGGTGTTGACGTCAATCGAAACAAATTAAGATGTCGGATAAGGTCCAAGAAAGAATGCCCAGAATTCCACTCTCAATTCGATCCATCATTCTGGACAGGAAAGCTCGTTCTGAAATCCCTGTTTTTACTACTTTCCAGGCCCTTAGAGACACAGTCCTTTGGACACGTAAAAAGGTGTTTTAAACACTCATTTGCTACCTTGGGCGATTCTCACGACCATTTACTTCGTGTTTCGATTCGCCGTGATAAAGAAAAGGGGAGAGTCCTACGCATGATCAGGTTTCAAGGGGGCAGACGCGGCGGAAGTCAGAGGGCTGAGTGGAGGCGGCCACCGCTTTATGATTCAACACGGAGAATGAGGTTAAGACAGGGCAAAGGTTTATCTCCAAGTCACGACTTCGTCAGGCCGTGAGATTACGAAGTGACGGCCGGAGGTACGATTACCAGATTCGGCCTTACTATAATAACCGGGCAGATGGGCTTCGACTACAGCCGAGGGATTACAAAGCAGAAAACAGATCACTGCAACGGCACCGAATGAGGAGCTTCCTTTACAGATGCTCAAAAAGACAACAGGTGGGACCCTGGTACAGTTTGACGTATCCTCACAGACACTGAAGAGACCGGAAGCAAGTGACGCCTTTCGAGATCCATTTCCCCCAGATTTTCCACGCACGTCCGGTTGTTCGAACTGGGGGTCAGCTGCGAGTGTCCCTGCGAGGTTTCACCTACTTCCACCAGGAAGTGAACGCGCGTCGTCGTTTTTCCGCACCTTCTGGAAGCGAACGGAACCGCGACCGTAAAATTTTCTTAATTCGTGATCTTGGCAAGTCGGCATATTCCCACGCCTGTTGCAAAACAGGAGCATGAATTTAGCGGTGAGACAGCAAATCCACTTCGAGATTGGCAGCTTTGAAAAGCAACGAACCCGAAGTCTGGACAAAGTTAAGTGAAGTATGCAAAAATTGCACAATAGCGTATCATCGCGGATCAAGCTCGCTCATCCGAACAGCATCGGTAAAAAGGAGATGATATATCACCAAGAGGATGTCTATCTTCTTGCAGCCGCCAATAAATTTGTCTAATAAGAATTCTTCAGTGAAGAACGGATATTTTTTTTTTAGTTAGGACTTGGCAGTGGCTAGTTTCCCACGCGCTTGGAAACGGGGTGACCACTACCCCATCCGATCAACACACATGGGAAGACAACCCTCGGGTAACTTGCATCCATTCAACGCTGTCTTCTCTTCGGCCGGCTGAAACCAGCTGTCGACTTCAGCAAGCAGATGGCTGCTGGATGGGAAGCGGAGAAGAGAGACGAGGGGGGAACAATTGCATTGAAAACGGTGACAGCTGACACGTGGGTAGATTAGACCTATCGATCCGCGGAATCAAAATACTCATACAGTGGATCCTCACAATGCAAAGATGTCTTGCCGTGGCGTGTGGCGCGATCAGTGACATAACTAGAGCGGTCGGTAGCCTCTGCATGGCAAGATGTGTTCCTGGGACGCGGCAGATGGATATGGCCCCTAGCAATTCACTGTTTCTCTTTATTACCTATCTGTCCAAGTTCGGACGGAGCACTGACTTCAGACAAACGTGAGAACTGGACAATTCTCTGCTCGACTTCATTTTTGCACTTGTGGTTCCAAGACCTTTACGATTAAGAAATCACTAACTGTCTTACCCACGTCAACAGTTTATAATTACTTGAGACAAAGCATGCAAGACCACTGATCCCTGGAGCTTAAATCAATGAAAATTCCGCTGAATGTCTTAACAGAAGAACCTTGACTGCTCCAGCAGAACCAGGCGACTCGAAAGATCGTGGGAGCAACTCTTTTTCCGCCGACAATTCTGAAGACAAACTAACTCTTACACACCATGAGCACACACAATGCTGTCTCGTTAGACCTTTTAAACAGGAATAACAGAACTACGTACACAGTGCCATGAACTGAGCTTCGGAGTCCATTCTCTACGCAGACGAATTACGAAACAAAACAAGGCCTGTTCTTTCATTCGCAATATAACACTGAAAGCACTCTGCAGCTACGAGTCAGGACAACAAGAAAGAACTGCCAGGCTCGAACTGAGGTTATCCAAATTCGCAGGTTTCGTTCCGGATAATATAAATTAGGTTGCCATTGCCTGCCAAGAGGTAGTTAGTCAATATAACCACCGAATTAGTTATTTTCAGTTTTAACGAGGTAGTCTGAGCAGGAATTCGTGCGCTCCTTCTGTATGGATTGATCCTTTCCCACGACCCCTGATCTGGACCCAGGCGGATTTCCACCACTGAAGCTGAACAAACAAAAGCCGACCAATACGCTGCCAAGGTGGCGAGAGCATGTCGAATAAACACCTATCGGCGAGATACCTCTTTTCAGGCAGGCCCAAACATATAATGACCTAGAAAAAATCAGCAACCGAATTCTGAGAAGTACGGGGAGGGGTAAGTCAAAATCCCGAATCATAATAATGGATCGAACTTGATCTTGTATACAAGAAATGTAAATGTGGGATAATAGGTATCAAGTATGTCGGGTTTACCTTCAGTGCAGTACTCCCCGGTCCATCCAGGAAGGCACATCTTTGTTCCCTGGTCTGAGCATCCGTAGTGTCCGAATTTGTCATCACGAGCACGGCACAAATTAGCGCAGCTTTCGCCATAATAGTGTTCATCGCATCGGACACGATACTCGTAGCTTAGGACTGTGTGTCCCGTTTTTTCCGTGTCTTGGGTCCAAGAGTCTCCGACGTCGAGGAATCTCTGGGTGGCCATACGAAAAATCAGTGATTTTCCTGCAAAAAAAATCGCCTGTCATCAACCTACACACGCCAAATGTCTCAATCGCCTTCTAATTGTCTTGACGGCTGAACCCATGTCAATAGTCTCAGTTTGTCTGTACAGAAAAGTCGGCGTCTACCATAGGCCTATAGATTTTCAAGATCGGGCCCGAGCTCTAAAAGACCCCTCGCACTATTACTCTTCAACTTACAGTATTTAAAAATATTTGAATACTTTAACAACTAGGCTGTCCTTTCAACAAATAACCCACGGTTTTGGCTGTTTTAAGCCTTTTTCGAGACCCGATGACTTGTTCCCGAAACAGGGAAACAATTTACATAACCGGTTTTTCTGATGGAAAAACTTCTCGCAGACGACCGTCGACAGAGTGATACACATCGAAGGTAGCAAAACACGGCAAGTGAGAAAATCAGCGTGCTTTTGTTCGAGGGGTTATAATGTACCGTACGAAATCGGGGTCGCCGGGTCAGAAATATACGGAGTGATCACGGAAGTAGGTTGCGTTAGTATTATAGGTAAGACAGGTCCTTTAACCATGTTTTTTTTTCTTCCATAAAGCACCACGTCCTAAAGTCTGACGTAAAAAATCTCGAATGTCCTATCTATATGGGAAAAAGGCAAAAGAGCACACCTATGGTATCTGGAATTATCACCAACATCAATACGACAGCGTCCTCAATTTTTGTAAACAACTGACCCCCTCTATTAACAAGGTTCTTTTTATCAGACAAGGGTTGGTATTAATGCGCCGAGCTCCCACGCTTCGGCCGCCCAGCATATGGCACCTAAGGTCAGCTGGTGGGGCAGACCTCGAGTGTGATTAATAGGGGGAACCTGAGGAAGTGGCAGGATCTGCGCCACCTTTCCGGTGTAAGAGCTCCTGCTCAACTACTGCTCTACTCCTGTATATTATCGGTTGCCATGTTGTCCAAAATGTAACAAGACGAAGGATTTACAGAGACTTTAAATAAATATGAACACAATAAAGCAGATTGTAAAAATGTAATTCAAGGATTTAAATTCAGGGGGGTGGAAAAGTACTGAATAATAGTTTGTTTTGGAAATGTGGATTGAGGAAAAGGCTGATAAGATGTAATTAAATAAATATCAATTACGAGTTATTTTTCCACCTTGTTCAGGTGATCGCTTTATTTATTTTTTGATTTTAGTGTTTTAATTTGGAAATCAATAAATAAACCAGTCAACTCCAGAACGTGTGGAACGTAATTTAACGAAAAGCACCTATCTCGTAAATCTCTAGCTGTGAAAACATTATAGCGAAAACATTTGCTCTACTTTTCAGCAATCGAGTGAAAACGTTGACAGTCGGTCCGTCCGCAAGTCCAAAGGTTGCAAATTCCATGCGCTAAGGACACAACAGTCTCCAGGCTTATGCAGCGAGAAATGTTCTTAGACCTGTGAAACGGCAAAAAAAAATTCCAGTGAAAAACGAAGGGAAGCCAAATCTGAATCAAGTTTATAAACATTCGGAACACATCGGTTCTAGGGCTATGCGTGAAAGAGAGAACTCGAGTTTCTGCAAACGGAAAGAACAAGGCGAGCTCGTTTTCCTGCAAAGCGTAAAGAAAAAATACTAGCTGAGAACAGGATCGCGAAACACCTGTCTTCTTCACCCGCATGGATTCGAAATTACGAGTCTCAGACAAAGACCGAATTTAATTTTCAAATTAATTGTGGGTAATTTGGTTGCATAGTTGTACAACTGGTTTAAGAGACTAATTGCGTCAGTATATACAAGATATACAACACACGATTTTTACAAAGAAGCCAAACTAACGTCCGGAATCGAACTGGAATGTATCCTAACGCAAGAATTCAAGTCGTAGTTTTGTGCATGTTTAAACTGCCCGCTAAAAAACTTCCTGACAGTTTGGCAATTTTTTGGTGGAAGACGGATAATCTTAAATCTGAACACTTAATCAAACTAATTACGATCCGAATCGCGTGAGAATTACCAGAAGCGTATACCCAAGGCTCATTAAAAGCTCCACCACTGAATACAGGGTTTCAAAATCCCGACTGGTCAGACTGGGCTAAAAAAAATCGCGGCGCTCCAAATTTATGACTCGAGGTGCCAGGATGGGTTCTACATCACACACTGGGCCTGCTGGCTTATAGAACCCACAGAAGGGCTTTAATCAACACAGAAAATTAGTTTCAAAACACTCGAAATCCTTAATTATCCCCGAAAATGGAAGACCGGAAACCGATCAGGCGAATTGACAGGAGCTACCGAGCTCCTTCACGGGATCTCCGACTGACCCATCACATGTAATTTTACGGTGAACACATAACAACATGCGTGGCGAAGGACCCAAACCACCAGCGAGCGGAAAGCCGGTTGAGATATTTGATACCGCTACTACTGCCCCCTTTTTACAGGGAGTTCTTATACTGACAGTGACGTATTGACTAAACTCTGACAATGACCACAGGATTTCTAATCCGGAACGTTTTCTACATGCTCGATGGTGCTAAACGAAGTTGTGAGCTGAGATTGTATTTCGGCCCTATCCATTCTGGTCCGTCAGCTCGCAAGGACGGCAGATAGGAGCCCTGGTCAGGTCGTTTTTACAAAGCCAGCAATCGCAAGTATAACTCACTTACCTGTCTCTAATGACGAATTTGAGCTCGGCTGATGCCACGCCTCGACAATCAATGAGAACGTACCCTGGAGAAACAACATACAAATTAACAGCCAATTACAGCACTGCACTTGTGTACATTAGGAGGGATGGTAATCAAGTACTAGTATCGGCCAGACAAGTAAGACAGACATCAATTCGCCCATCCACCAACTATGATATCACAACAGAAATCGCAGACAACTCATTTGCGTGTATTCTTTCCATTTCTTTGTTTGTGCTCATTACTTTATCCTCGGCTTCTGAAGGGTCATTCACAAACCGGGAGCGCAAAAGGTTGCCCAAACTCCAGTATCGAATGGTTCAACCTCAACGAAACAAATGGAGTAGAAAAAGGAGGTACATTTTTTTCTTACTGCGAGATGATGTAGTGAGTTGAAGAAACGAAGAAACAATGTTGACTTGTCCCAATAAACAAGCTAGAATGTTGGACCCTGATCACTACGGTTGAGGTTTCGGAAAAACAAGAGGACTCGCGGAAACGTAAATCTTATCCCTCCAAAAGTTAGTGAAATTACTTACCGGCCACGAGAAGTCGAAGGGGAAGGTGACGGGGCTCACATATCCGTTCTTAGGGTCGCCGTTTGCACTAAACACAACATTGTTGTTTCCCAAAACTTTGGTACTCACATCACCAAAGGTGCATGGTGAATTATAATCAATAACTTGCTGATAATGCTTTAAACACACTCTGAACTTTGTTTGACAGCTCGAGCTGCACACTCCGGATGAAGTTCTAATTCCACGGCAACAGTTTCCTTCCGAGTCTCGACCTTGTTCGTTTAGGAATGACTGTAGTCGTAGTTCAAAGACGCCTGAAGAGTTGACCTAGAATGGGAAAATTTTAGATTTAATTTAGGCTAGTTATTTGTATTCTACGAGTATTCCGGCGCGCGTGCTACCACTTCATTGGGGATGCAGCACGAGTCGAATGTACTTCAAATATTTGTAAATTGGGTTCACCGTAAGCCACTCAAAACGGGTGCTCAGATACGATCATTAATTACTTAGGTTGCAGCCGACGGCTATTAGCGAAGGACTGTAAGCTCACTAATGAAAATGGACTGAATAGCTACAAGCTCGGATAAAAGTGTTTATAATTTTTATATCTAGATGTTTCGGTCAACAAAAGGTCAGACCACAAAAGATTTTTAAATGTCACAACTTCTTCACCTAACACAGTAGCTTTATCTTAAGGGCGAAACCACAGCTGCCATCGATACACTTATTAACACTGTTATAGTGTAGGCTACTCTATATAGATCATGGACTTCACTTGCTAAGCCCTGCTAAAACACTACTGTTTCATCTAGGTATAGTATAAACGCATAGTCATACACTTGCCATTCCGTCAAAACACAGCACCTTAAAACAGCGATCTTGATCCATAATGTTTCGAAGCAAGAACAAATTGTTGTAAGTTTCGTCTTGCACAACACAATTTCTAAGCGGAAAATTTACCTGATGAATCGAACAGACGAGGAGGAGAACAGCAGATATCCATAATAGACTGGCCATTCCTAGGCCGGGGCCAAAGGCCTTAATCCAAAAATGCTCTCTTCAACATATATCTCTCACAGACACACACTCCTCTCTCTCGAAGGTCTCGTATCCAACTGAAGAGTTCGCGGCGCTCGCACCCTTAGCTGCTGCCACAGGGCTAATCGCATCCGGCAAAACGCACACCAATCACCGATTGTAATATTACGTTTGTTGATATTTCATTTTTTGGGTGAATGAATGAGACGTGGTGGCAGCAAGAAACTAATCTGGAGAAAATATGAGAAGTAGAATTAGTTCAGAAAGGTAAAAAGTCAAACAGATAGGCATCTCTGTTTACAGACAAGCAATGAAATACTTTTGCAAAAATGTGACTCGTAAAGTCTTATTAAGAAAATCGCCTTAATTACGTTTTCAGAGTGATGGCAAATTATGTATATTTGCCCTTTTTGACATGTTGCTTTTAGGGTTCAAGAAAAAAAGACAAATTAGAAAATATTCCTTTATCCAGTTTCATCTAGCCTTTCTTTTAATGTGCAAAATATTTTTTTAAGGTATCCTGTCGGTATAAATTCTTAGATTTTTTGTTTTGCAACGGATTATTTGTTATACCACTACTGGCCCCAAAGAAAACCGGGACACGAATAAATTATTCTAAAAATGATTGCATCTTTCGCTCGGGATTCCCACTTTGTTTGCTCGATTCAGATCGCCTATAGGCAGCCATTAGTTGCCTTTTTTGCAGATACCATGGTATATGTTACCACAGTAACTCGATCTGCAACTAGTCGTTTTTGCTGTAACCGCGGTATCTGGTATACGGTTGCTCTGCAAAAACGACACTTGCCGAAATTGCGCTTTTCGAAGTCATCCCAAAAGAGAAACGGATATTCAGTCACGCCACTAAGTGCCAAACTTCTTTCCCACCAATTTGACAAAAACTGATGAAAGTGAGACGAATTTTTGAGATACCAAGAACCAGGCCCGTACTTGCCAGATACTACGATAACTGCAAAAACGACCTTTGACCGTGGTGCCAGATACCATGGTATCTGCAAAAACGCAACTATTGCTTTTTTCAGGAGCCCTTTGGAGGCTGCTCATACACACATGCCAACTACCAACTACAAAATAAAAAAATAAAAAAAATTAGTTGCGTTTTTACAGATATCATGGTATCTGTACCAACGGTTACTGGATCTGCAATTAGTCGTTTTTTGACCGTAGTATCAGATACCACGATAACTGCAAAAATGTTTACACCGTGGTATCAGATACCATGGTATCTGCAAAAACGCAACTATTGGTTTTCTTAGGATCAATCATTAGGACAGACTGTTTCATATTTTTGTTTAGAATGGTTCGTGCTAAACGAATCCATGCCTACTGCTATCAGTACATCCGAGGGGGTACTCGATAGAAGACTTGGTATATACACTAAGCTTAATGTGGAACTGTTTTGATGAGAATCCAAAGGGAGACATTTACCATACTTTGTTCATGCAATTGTGTTTTGAGGATTTCCAAAATCCTCGCCAGATCCCGTAAACTGATATTTTATGCCTAATTGACCTCTTGAGTTGACCAATAGATATGTCTCTTTATTTCCCAGTCTACCCCGGATTACAACCGAAATTATCAATACAATTGAGCATCCCCTCACGGGCCATTTACGGTGCAAATGAGTTGGCCAGTTTGACCTAATTCACTCATTCATTTATTGGTACTTCCCTGTCGAAATTCTTTTTCTCTTTGCTTTTCACATATCTAAGTTTCGAAAAAACTGTATCGCGACTATTTTTGTTTTCCCTTGTTCGAAACTGTCGTGTCCGCGAAACCTCGACAGCTTGTCTCCAATTCTACCGCGCCTCTCTGCAAATGCAAATTTACTCCCAGAAGGGATGGGTCACCGGTCGGCCCTTTTGAGCACACACCGGGACTACAGGGTCTAATCAAATTATCTTAAAAAGAAAAGAGCATTAATCCCCAGACAATGAGATTTTTGCTTCAGCAAATTTTTACAAGACACCGTCTGATGCATTTCGAAATTGCTCGCAAACTCTTCAGAGACTGATCAAACTTGGGTGTAAGCTGTAAAAATAGCGGAGGGTGAGGGGGCTAGTTTTTCGAGTGAGCTAGGGTGTTTTCTTCCCTTTTGTGCGCCTGTAATAACCAGTCAAAATAATAACACTCACTCCTTTTGATAACCATTGCTCAAGCTTTGAAGCAGCCAATCAGTAAGAGGAAACCATCGAGGAGCCCTGGTTGGGGGCATAAGTCTGGGCCTGTGGGGAGAGCACAGGCTGTAGCATATTAGGTTTGTCAAAAACTGTGACGTTTTTGTTTTGGTTTTGTTAAAGCACCCCTCGCACTATTTACTATTCATCTTACATTTTTTAAAATATCTGAATACTTCAAAACTAGGCTGTGCTTTAAATAAATAACCCACTGTTTTTTGGCTGTTTTAAGCCTTTTCCGAGACCCGTTGACTTGTAGCGATAACAGGGAAAAAATCTACATAACCGTTTTTTCTGATAGAAAAACTTCTCGCCGACAACCGTCGAAAGAGTTATACACATCGAAGGTAGAAAATCAAGGCAAGTGAGAAAATCAGCAGGGTTTTGTTAGATGGGTTAGAATGTACCGTACGAAATTGGGGTCTCCGGGCTTACAAATCTATAGAGTGATTATGGAAGTAGGTTGCGCTAGTATCATAGGTAAGACATGTCCTTGAGGTCTTCCATCTTCGGTCTCTAAAATCCGTTTTGAATAAAATGTCTTGTTAGAAGAAAAGACAGAATTGAATAATAACAATCGTTTCCCTAGCTGCTTCCTTTTCGGAAGTTTGTCGGATTCTGGCCGATGAACTGACGTCACATTCCGGTCAAGGTACGACTTGGTTGCGCCTTACGGACAGTGTTTAGTTGTTCAATGTCTCTAGTTTTTTAGTGTTTTTTTTAACGATATTCAGATTAAAAAATAACTTACCTACCGACCACTATCGTAAATTAATAACACCGAGAAGTTAACATCTAATTTCTAAGAAGAGACTTTCCCAGACGATATTATAAATTCTAGCGTTGTACTGATAATTGCAATCGCTAGTATTTTAATTGTTACAATTGACACTTACTTCTCAAGAAACCGGAGGACGGTCCACATATCCATAGTGACACCCATGGGCCGTGGTCCTGGATCAGGGTCGTATCCAGGGGGGGGGTCGAGGGTTGACCCAGGCCCATATCCAGGAATTTATTTCGGGGGGGGGGGGGGGGGGGGGGGTAAACCCCCTAACCCCCCTGGATACGGCCTTGGTTGCCCCCCCCCACCCCCACCTCCCCCGAAACATACAAAAATAATCATTTTTATAGGCTTTTCCCTCTGATATATGTCTTTTTTTGTCCTACCCGCAGGTAAACCCCTACCCCGAAAGGCACCCCCTCCCCAAAAAAATAAGCTCATGGATATGGGCCTGTCCTGGCTACATACTTTTCGCTATGTGAGATTCTCGGTTTGTTGACGGAAGCATTTGCTACTGTCAGGTTTCCGTTTGCTATTAACCAAGATGACGGAAGGAAGGTTAGCAAACAGACGTCAGGCAAAAAAAGATTTACTCCATACAGACCCGTCCTTCTTGTTTATTCAATAAAGGATACAATCCTTCTTGTAGTTTGTCCAGGAAAGTGACAGGAAGAAGATCTTAGGAACTTAGGCCTACGATGATCCACAGTACATAAAGAGCAATCTGATGCTTCTCCAAGGCAATATACTAACGGTGTCCGGAAGAGACCCATTGTTGTCGTTTATCGAAGACAATTACTAGAGGGACCTCATTCAACAGAAAATCCAAGTATCTCCATAAGCAGTGGCGTCTATGATGGTCTGACATTTCCAACCAAAAAAGGCCAAAGGGCTAATCCTAGAGCGTTTTCTAGCAGAATACCCCCCCCCCCCCCCCAAAAAAAAAGGCCCTGCCAGAAACGTCCTGATCTATAACCCCGAAACAACGTTCCTAACTCAAATCGTCCCTAGCTTGAAACAGAATCCACTAATAAGAAATTCCAAAGGACTTCATATAGTTTACATTAATTATGCGCTCGGCTCGGCAAATTTCACAACCTCCACGTTATTTGATTCAGTAGTTCATCGACGTTGCAGCCCCGGGCTGTAGAAGAAGAAACCACATGGTCAGGCTCGGCCTGCGAAGCGTGGACGGATGTTTCGCTTGCAGAAGGGGTAGCCAAGCATGGACCACGACTACTTTTGCAGGCTCTGTATTTCCTTGCGTCTTTTCAACCAGAACCAACATCATTTTCTTCACAATCAGTCGCAGGCTTCGTCAAGTCACGCTAACCCTCAAACCTTTCCGCTTCGTGGCTTTGAACAGTTCAAAAACGGGTTTGGACCAACTCGCCTGGTGCATTTCATTTCATTTCTCATGATACGCATCTCACTCCAGTCACGGTCTTCTTTGGTCTGCAAGTGTCTTGAGGAAACCGCGACGCAACGGCCATCTGTTATCTATGCTACTAGTTATTCGTAAAGTATACGAGCGCCAAGATGAAACAAACTGCACACACCAATGTGGCTTAGTGCAATGGGTCTGACTTGAAGAATGCGAAAAACGCGCATTCGAAAGTCGCGTCACTACGGTTGGGGCGTCCCGAGGGTGGTGGGGCAGCGCCCCCCCCCCTCCGTTTTGGGCATAAGATCAAATATTTGCTTAACGTGTTTATTGGTTCCCATTCTTTATCGAATTTGGTAATTCATCCAACTTTTGTCCAGTCCGCATCGATATCACAGCATTCGGTCCGTCTCTTCGTAAACTCGGTTATTTAACGTGTTTATTTGGTCTTATTCTTTCCTAATTTCGGTAAATCAGCGGACTTTTCTTAAGTCTGTATCTGTTCTATCGCATTCGGTCAGTCTATTTCATAATTCGGTGATTAATCAAGTACATTTTGATCTGACTCGTTACCGGATTCGGTAATTCACCGGATTTTGGTTTAATCCGGATCTATTACTAGACTGCCTGACTGCAGCTTCGCTCAAGTGCCATATACCGATCACTTTTCTGTCGGTCTGTTGGTCGGTCTGTCAGGCCACTGTTCTCGAGTTCCAGAAGTGCTCGGACGATGAAGCTCGGCAGGTGTATTTGGACCCGATCAAACTAACTTGGAAATAGTCACTTCCCCGATTCGACTACCGTGGGGGAGTGGAGGGAGGGGGAATCCGGAATATTGAGGTATGTATAACTGGTGAACGGAGAATCGGATCTGAATGAAGGTCGATACTTGAAAAGATCTCGGATGTCACACTTCAAATCCGGGATGGATCTGGTGGCTTTGGGGGAGATGGAGGGGGGGGGGGAGGCATCGTGTAACATGTTCAGAGTAGACGTATCGGGGTGAAACTTTATGGGAAGAACAAGCACAAGTCCTAGATACACAGTTGACAGGACTAGACCCGATCCGAGCACTGTGGTGGGAGACTGAGGGATGGATCCGAAACTCTGGTGACCCCGGGTTAAGATGCATACACATGTGCTAGAATGATGAAACTTGGCAGACATATCAGGGACTCGACAGCTTCGACCTCAGAACAGTCACTTCTCCGATTTGACCATCGTGGGGGGAGAGGAGGGAGGGGGAAACCGGAATCTTCACGTATGTCCAACTTTTAAACGGGTGATCGGATCTTAATAAATCTTGATCTTCGGAAAGAAGTCGTGTCTCGGATGTCCCATTTCATGTGCGGACAGGATCCAATCAATGTGGGGGAGTCGGGGGAGGACCGGAAATGTTATGACATGCTTAAAGTGTAGTGATTTGGATGACACTTGGTGGGACGAACAAGCACAAGCCCTAGATACATCAGTGAAAGAACCGGACCGGATTCGGGCACTCTGGGGGGAGCTGGAGGCGGGGGGTTCTGGACTTCCGCTGATCGCTATTTTCGGGACTCACAGATGTGCTAGGGCGATGAGACTTGGCTTGAAAATTAGAGACTTGACAAGATTGGCTTGAAAATGGTCACTTCTCAGATCGGACCATCCCTTAAAGTACTCATCTCAATCGCAAAGTACAAAAAATACTTTTATGCAAAATCTAAATTTTCATGATCCCCATGAGCTCTTGCCCATTTTTGCCTCAAGGGTTTTGCTTAGAAATGAATTTCTAGCACCTTTAAAGTGTGCACCTTAACCGAAAAGTAAAAAAAAAGAACTATGTATATTCATGATCCTAAAGGACCCAGGATCATTTTTGCCTCAAGGGTTTTGATTATAGATGTATTTTTAGATCATGTGCGCATCATCACATCCAAGTGAAAAACTAAAATACTTTTTTACCAAACGATACATTGTCGTGATTTCCAAGGGTCCATCATTATTCTTATCTAAAGGTGTTTTGCTTACAAATGATCTACGAACCCACGAATTGGCAAACTCCTACCTTCATCCTCCTACCCAGCCTTGCAACTGCCACATGAGCTTCTAGCTCTTATTACTTTATTACCGATCACTTTTCGGTCGGTCTGTCGGCCCACTGTTCTCGAGTTAGGGTACTTCCAGAAGCGCTAGGACGATGAAACTTGGCAGGCATATCAGGGACCCGACCAAACCAACTTAATAGTCACAGCCCCGACCCGACCACCGTCGGGGAGTGGACGGATGTGGAATACGGAATCCTGAGGCAAGTATAACTTTCGAACGGGTGATCGGATCTTAGTGAAACTTTAAGGTTGAAAATACCTCGTGTATCAGATGTCCCATTTCAAGTCCGGACCGGATCCGATGAAAAACTCCACTGAAAAGCCGCGTTTATGTTGAGATCAAAATTTCCCGCTTCATAGTAGAAACTACGCTGTGGGAACTGACAAGAGGAGATAGTGGAAAATAAAAAATTATTTTGCAGAATCCAAAGAATTCAGTGTATTCAGTTAAATGACACAGAAATAAGTTGGACTGAAATGTACACCACATAAAGCTATGTGGTGTCTATGGCTGTAAACACGGGTATGCCGTTGGTATATAAAGGTATATGGCTTTACACACGAGCCATTTACTAAAAGCGGCGGACGCATGGACTGAAATGGCATGACAGAGACGTACGGTCCATGGTAGCTTTTACTGAAAGCGGTGGACGCTTGAAATGTACACCACAGTTAAGTTCACCCTAAATGCGAATCGCTTATTGGAATCGGCGGACGCTTCTTATTAGTGTGTCTCACTTGGTCGGAGATTAAGCGCTTATCATGGAGGCGCCACGCGCCCAGCACGCGCCATCTGCGCCGCGACCTTTGAACAACGGAGGAAGGAAGGTGCACAGCTGGAAAAAGCTGGAAACCACTCGGGGGACATCTGCCGTTTCAAGACACTTTTTCAGGGTAGGAACCAATCTAGTAACTCCTTAATTGCAACAGCGTAATTAACAGGTGGCAAGTACCGATTTCATCAGGTGACAGCTTAAGACTGCTTACACGGCTTCAACCTGTTGCTGCAAGTTAAAGGGCATCTACAACAGAAGTGCTAACCCCTAAACTATTAACTGACAAAAAACACATTAGTTGCAAAATATGCAACTAAAAAAAATATGAGCAGGCCCATTACCTATTATTTTCTTCTCTATCTCCACTTTAAACACAAATATAAATATTATTAGAAAGTTCAATGCCTCAGATATTTCTGAGAATTAACTTCGGAGGAAGATGTCGGAATCACTCGGCTTGCGCCACACGCCCTCTTACTCCCCAGTTTGTGCTTAGTTATTTTGTTTATTGTTTCACTCTACTTTTATCTTTTTTTACATACTCCGCTTTTCAAATGGCGGGACAGAAATAACTACTTACTTACTTAATTGCTTTCCGTTATAGAACTGTGGGTTAAAAATAAATATTACTGTTTTTGGCCGGCAGCACCTGGTGTACGGATGTGAGGGGTTGTCGGGACTGGAAGAAGAAGCTTGTGGAGAAATTCAGGAGAGTGACAGGGTAGAAGTAAAAAATTAAAATCGAATTTTCAAATTTAAAGAAATTGGTGAAATTGCTAGCCATAACACACATTTGTTTATATACCGTTACCAATAGATGTGTAGCATACACATTTTGATTTTGCTTTGTCTTTCTCTACTTTATGTTTGATCAAATGTTACATACACAGGGCTCATGGTTTTTGTTTGTGTTTGTTGATTTATCCATCTAGCCGATAGATTTTACAAATTCAAACGCTAATTTGGTGATCTCTCACAGTCAGAAACCACAGTTAGAACTCAGGGTTACTGTCACATTTCATGTTCCTTAGTGACAGAGCTATGCAAAATTTGGTTACATTTTACAACCCCCGCAGATCCCGCAGTTTCTTTTGAGGAATATTGGCCGTCAAATTGCCGTAGTCATTTACTGAAAGTTCCATCAACCACACACGGAGAAATCTCACGAAAACAGCGGCGTGGTATGGTATTTCTTGTGTTCCTTGAAAACAGCTAAGTCCGTCCCAACCCTTGGCTACCGTTCATACCACTGACACGGAGACAAAACCCTTCGGGATCAAACAGCACGACACCTCTATCTTGTAAACGGGAATGCCCTTGTAGGCTGAAGATAGGTGCCCACAGAACATGCAATTTTTCCGCCAACGAATTTTGTTCGTTCGCGTCGCTCAGCGAATTCCTTTCGTAGACCCACTGGCAGCGAATACGTGAACGAATTTGTCAGGACTAGATACGTATACGTGGATACGATACGTAGGGCTAGAATGAAAATAGGGAAAAGTCAACTTTATGGTTCATTTACCTTTTTTTCTGCATTTCCTGTGCAAATGCCTTATAACTAGGCTGCATGTAACAAATTGATTCATTCATTCATACTCCGTTTCAATCAATCAATTAATCAATCTTTCATATTAAAAAAATATTCCTTACGGTATTAACAAAAAACGGAATATTTGTTCTCTTGTCAAACATAAATATATACAATTTTCAAGCGCTTTTACATAGTCGAATATTCAATAATTACACAAGAACAAGAATTGCAACTAATTAAAGCGCTAAACTTCAATAATTAATATAAAAAGAGGAAAAGAATTTAAAATTTCGCATTGAAAAAACTCACAAAGGAGGGGACAAAACTTTTTTCGTACCGCGCATGAATTGCCCGAATGGGTTGGATCTTAGGAAGTGGTTGTGCTGCTATTCTGGTTATATTCTCTACTTTGGGTTGAGTGATGATTTTCTGAATTTCCTCAGAGCGAACTGAGGCGACGCGAAAACAATTCGACTTGGAGCTGAAACAGCGCGACGCAAAGTTTTTGCCTAGCGAAGCGAATTTTTTCGCTAGCGACATCAAATTCGCTTAGGCAAATGCGAATTCGCGTTCTGTGGGCACCTATCTTGAGGTGGCCGACAGACATAGGAAATAACTCGTTGCCACTGGTTCATGTGTTGTGGCTCTAGCTTTTCGACCTGTCTGCGGTCGTAACCAGGCCCAGGAAAAAAGCTAGTTTCCACGCCGATTCGACGGAAAATATTCTCCTGGCCAAATATTATCCTCGTTTTTTAGGCCAACGAGTGAAAGACCGCCGACATATTCAGAGAGACAAGAGTTGACATCGATGGCTCCTCACTCAACAAGATTGGCCTTTAAACTAGTCACTAATCAGTTGCAGCCTGGTCGTTTGGAATAAAAGAGGAACTTTTTTCGTATATCTGGGAAAACGATGCTCACAAAAAGATCTAGAACACGTGTGGTCCGACGAAATTAACACGTCAACTTCGAACAAAGCATTATAAACAAGTCAAATAATGAAGCAAATGCCAGGTGGAAAATCGATTTTAAAGCATCAAAAGAAAACTTAATAGTCGAATAAATCTCAGACTTCTCGTCTACAAAACGGAGCCAACATATATATATTACGTGCAAGGGGTTTATATTATTTGGTATAACAAAAACAAACAGTGTTTCTTAGTTTCTGGGTAATCCTTCGCTCTATTTTCAATGCAATGTACACGTACGATTTTATTTCTTTACTACAGTGATATTCCTGACGAAAAGAAAAAAAAAATTATTGTACGATTTTTGAGAAAAAACATTATTCGACAAGAGCCAGAATCTACTGATTAGACAACCTCCATTATCCTTCCCGATTTGAAGATAGCAGGGAAGTGAGGGGGTGAGAGATATTTGTGATGCCTACCGTAATTTGTCATCCTGCTTAAAAGAAAGACCATACAAAACGAGGATATCTAAAAAATGACGATAAGTATACATAGGCCTATCTCTGTAATAATTAAATGTTGCGTTTAGTTAAAGTTACAATATCCAATACGCTAATTACTATCTACTAACAGACAAATATACGAGTTTTCGATCTCAAAGATATCCCCCACATTCGCTTGCGATCAGATGATAGACTGTACAACTAATTAATTCGAAGTACTTTGTCACGGTTTTTTCGTCAGACGACAAAAAGCTGCGAGTCCATTCTGCAAATGGTCCTACTCACTAAACAAAGGTGGGAAAGAGCAAAGAATACGAGTCTTTCACGAACGGTAGCCGCTTATCTCGACAATCACCTCTGGAAATTACCGCGAGGGCCTTCCATCTGTTGATGATTTGAAGTCAAGTTTGCCAGCTGATCCAATGATGTGGGTATTATTTTTACTACCCGCGAAAACGACATAATGAACATGGGATTCAGTAGGAGCGTACCCCTACACCATATGGGGTCGCTAGATCACGGCAGTCTTTATTGCTCCAACGGACTGAATTTAATAACAGTGCTGCTGCGAGAGCCAACTTGGGGATCATAGCTACTGGATGTACAGGATCCGTACCGTCCTTCAGTTTCTGCCTTCGATTGATTCCGAACAGCATGATGTCTTGACAGATTGGGGGTGTGCAGCCGAAAAAAACTCCTGTCCAACCGTGGTAGCAAGTAGTTTAAGCCTAGTTTAATGAATCAAGATCGAATTTCTACTGAATCTAACTCGGACTTGCATGGTAAGTGAATATGACCTTCTGCGGCGTCGGCTCTTTTATAAAATTTTGGTAGGCGTCTTGGTAGCTTACGAGGGGTTTGCTGCTATTTGCTGTTCAGCGTTTAATAGTGTTATTTCAGCGTTTCTTATTTTTACGTGTTCATCATACTCCTACCCATTCATACGGGTAATAAAGTTCAATCGATTAATTGACCAATACACAACTGACCAAACTACGAATCACCTACGCCCCACTACCACCCCCTCCGAATCTCAAGTGAGAATGAGGAGAGCACTCTATCAAGCACTTTTATCGGGAAATATCCTGCGACAAAGGCCATATGAAGATCTGACTGAATGGCTGAACGATCTCTTCAAAAAATTTCAATATCTTGGGCTTCACGGACTCGACCTCTCGTCTTTCTGCTTCTGCAATAGTTATAAGGTTAAAGGACCCCTCGCACTATTTACTCTTCAACTTTCAAAAATATTTTAAAATATCTGTAGACTTTAAAACTAGGCTGTGCTTTCCGAGTCCAGTTGACCTGTAGCGAAAACAGGGAAACAATTTACATAACCAATTTTTTCTGATGGAAAAAATTATCGCAGACAACCGTCGACAGCGTGCTACACATCGAAGATAGCAAAACACGGCAAGTGAGAAAGTCAGCGTGGTTTTGTTAGAGGGGCTAGAATGTACCGTACGAAATTGGGTCCTTTAAAGGACACCTGAATGAAGAGTACCAAGTGTCATTCCTATCTGTACGACTTCCGCCAACATTGCCTGCAGTAAACCCGATCTAAATACGAAATACTGTTTCCAAGCTATGATTTTTGCTCCATTTTGCATCTGTCCTTATTTCAGTACCGAATAATTTTAGAAATGAACAAATGTCTCCAATCAACCCTTCTTCTGGAATGTTTTTAACCAGTTAAGCCCAAACGTATATCTAGAAGAAATTCTAATACGCTCCGGCCAGCACTGTACAAGATTTGAATCAATTGCGCTTTTTGTCTTGGAGTCTGCAAATGCAACCCTCCAGAAACGAACACCCCTATTTTGAAAACATCACGCTCAGGAGAAGAATGCTATCCGTGGCAATGTCTATAAATACATTCTCCATGATGTGTTCAAGTATGGTTTCATTGTTCAGGTGTCCTTTAATAGAAAAGGAGATTCTGCTAAATACCATACGGTGCCTTATGGTGGCATGCGAACTAATCGCAGATATTAATTTTGATTCTTCTGAAGTATTTTAACATATTTAGAAATGGCCTAACAAACGCAGTAAGCAAGAGGGGCAAACGCAAATCGAATTTTCTTCTTTTTCTCTCGAAATAAATTGCCGCAATCAGGCCCTTGTGATTAGGGAAATGATTCGTTCAGCCCTTCAGATGAGCTTTAAAGTTTAACAGAAAAGGGGTTAGAGAAGACAATCTACACCTAGTTAACCATGCTTATTCAGTCAAATAGACTTGAAGGCCCGATGAAAATGAGTTGCTTCTTTATTCAAAAATAATCGATTTTCGTATAGTAGAATTTATCTGACGGATTTGTGGTAACTCTATGCGCTTGTACCTGTATTGTATGCTTGACGAACCCGAAAATATGTGTACACGCAGTAAGCAGTCCACCTGGCACACTGTCGGCCACACAAAATTGGCCTTTGTGTTGCCGTCGAAGTTGTTCGCGTCATAGTAGAGTTTGTGTTGTGGGGACGGCCGTCGATATTCCCAACGTCACTACTAGAGCAGACCGTGGAAAACCGAAAAACCTCAAAGCAGAATCCAAATAATTCATTGTATTCAATGACATGACAAGAAATTCAGTTGGCTTTCCAATTAAACTTTAAGCCAAAACGAAATTTAATACTTCAAATCGGATTTCTTCCCAAGTCAGACCGGAAGCACAGTAGCCAAATCACCGCAGCGTCCAACTCGCCTAGAAAAGCTTAGCACCTTTCGATCATCTGTTATCATCTCATTAGCCAGTCCGCGTATGTGTGATTAAAACCAAACGTGTATTTGCAGAAGATATCCCGAGTTTGTTGTAGATACTCGACAGCGACGGTAGAGCAGCGCCTCAATGCACCTGGCACCATCTGTACAAGTTCTATAATACATCTGTCCTCTGCGAGGAGCCAGGTGTCACAGCCACGCGCCGCTGTACCTCCCACTCCCTCCCACAGACCCGAAATCACTTACGGGGCATGGGGTAGAATACGGAATCAGCCTAGAGTGGCGGTAAGAAGAGCAGAGGGTAGCAACCTAGGGGTCACTCACTTAAACCGCTAACAATACAGCCGGCGACGTTTTTTACTTGGATAACATGTAACACAGCTAGATGAAAAGGCTTATGAATGAATGAAATTTATTTCCCACTTTTAAGACACAAGTCACAAATGGAGTATGAAAGAAAAGACAAGAAAAGAAAGAAAAAAAAGACAAGAATACACAACATGTAATACATAAATTTTTATACTCTTATTTACACATGGGGCAACATAGCCTTATACAAAGTATGGCTAGCGTCAAGAGAACGAATAAAACCTGCAATTCGCTCTGATATTGCAATAAACGGATCGGTGACATACTTTGGAGTGACATTATACAGAGGAGACATCAGAGAAGTTGCCCATAGCCAACGGGTGATAACTATTTGGATGGTAATGATGACGATAGTAATATGCCAAATAGCAAACTATAAGGAAACCGTATTCCTTCCTGTTCGAAAAAGAAAGATTTTCTGATTCTAGCATCAGAACACGCCAGCCCGTTCACTGAAAGTTCATAAGGAATAATCATAATATAAGGAAGCGACGAGGCTGCTTAGAATATGTGTAGTCTTAAACTTTTACCCAAGTTTTAAATCTCTCTGCTCGTCATCCAGGTCAAGAGGTTTCCAAAAAGGAAGGAGAAGTTGCGGCTACTAACACGAACCAACGTCTGTGTCCAGGTCATCTGGGTTGTTTACTTCCCAGTCACTCCATTCATTACTGGTGACTAATTACGGACATTGTCGGGGGGGGGGGGCAACACCAACAGCAAAAGTAAAACTCTTCCCGAGGCTAACAAGTACAGCTGTCGGTATTTATTTGGTCTCCACTGAAAATCTTGAGGAATGGCTCTTTGCCAGTACCATCTCCCGTACATTTAAACAATAAAACAAAATGTCTCTTCAGGAAAGCAAACTGAAGGATGGTCGTAATTACTACTGGAGATCTAATAAACGGTTGCCTTTAAGATAATGGATTGGATCCAGAAACGAGTCAAATTTGTTACTCCAGGATCGGCATTGTATGACTACAGATCGGAGACTAAGCAATTTACAGTGACAAATTTGGGACAGAGGCCTCACGGGACAAATATGGATACGGAATCCATTTTTGTCCCGTAAGGACCATGTCCCAAAATTTGTCGTGTCAACTTTCACATAGTCCGATCTTGGATTGAAAGAGGGAATGGATAAGTGGCTACGGCACTGCCGACAGAGAGACTGCAGCCTATCCAACGAAAACGGATAGGAGTAGAAAAATAGTAATTTAACATTGTAAAGTACAGGACTTTCGACCTTGAGACCAAATTACCCATGTTTTACTATCAGTCTGTAAATAGCCAGAATCGATTCCCTGCCCGATGAAAAATTTGTAGCCTGCGCAGTAGTATGGTAGTAGTACGAAAACGTTGCATGTAATACTATGTAATAGCAAAAAATACTATCATTTAATGTGCCTCAGACTGGTCCAATCTTATGTAGTAGTATCCAGTAGCATCCTGTCTTGCCATAGTAGCATCCAGTCTTGCTAATAGTAGCAGATAGTAGTATGCAGTAACACGGTAGCCTTGAAGTAGAAGCATGTAGTAGCATCGTTAGTACTGCACGCAACTTTTTCGTACTACTTCATAGTACTGTTCTGAGATAAATTTTTCATCGGGTGGTTCTTTCTTAATTGTATACTCACAGCTTTATAGAAAAGTTCGTTCAGAAATGAGAGTTTGAAGGCTTCAAACTCTCACTACAAAAACGAATCCTGCTTCCTATTGGTTGATTTTTCAATGACACGTCATAACCGACCAATAGATTTTGAGACTCTTTTGCAAAAATGGAATTATACTATTAAGGAATAGCCCAATTAACATTTCCAGCAAGTTGAAAGCCCTATACGCTTTACCTCCCACAATTTTTTTTTTTTACGCTCGAGTGATGATGGTGTAGCAATATCCGTTTTCGTTCGGTAGGGTGCGATCTCTCTAAATTTAACTACAAGTGGAATGACAGAAAAACCAGAACAAACGAACGGGAATGCTACCATCCCAACGTCTTGATATTTCCGTGCTTGAATTGCCACCATTCGACCTTCCAGTCTACCATATTTGAATTCGACCTTCCAGCCTACCATATTTGAAGACGAGGACAGGGAGTCAAGGAGTGGGAGTAGCCAGCTTGGAAATTCGGGACTGACCCTTCTCGAAACCCATTATTTATGACACTTAGTAGAATGACTATTAATACGAAGCATGACAAATATACGACCCCTGCGCTAGTCAAGGTACAAATGTTCTTTCATTTTCAAGAGTGCTCCTTCTTTTAGACCCTCGCTTTTACCGTCGCCTCATAGAATTCCAGTGACAGTCACCAGCATTAGCGGGACACGGCTCGCTGGTTTCCAAAGGACCCAAAAGACGAGATAGACTGTACCGGCCAGGGGGTACCGTGGGTTTTGTTCAAGTGCGACTGCGTAGGAAAGGAACAGGGTTTTTGGAATTTATGGTTGTCAAGGAATAAAAACAGACGGAAAAGAATAGGACATGGTAGAATTGGCAACCACCAGGCTTGTGCAAACAGTGGAAGCTCTTACGAGGGGAAGTGTGCCTGCTTTCACCAAAAGCGAACTGGAAAGAGCAACGTTTTTTCAGTTACGTCCGTCCTTGCAATAACAACGTTTCCCCATTTTCGGATCCCGCGCAAAAATGATCCCTAATCTTTGTTCTCCAAATCCGTCCGTCCGTCCGTCTGTATGTGACAGCACTAGTTAAAGGGTTGGGATATGTTGATGAAAGATGGAGTGATGGGACTTTGTACTGAACACGGTCAAAACCGAAAATGTTCGAATGAACCTACGGGTCTAACTAGAGCATGAAAATAATGGCGGGACAACATCCTGTTGATGAGGCGTTCTAAGATGTCACCGAGAATCTCTTACAAAAGTTTTGAGGAGGGTGGCCAGCCTACTGTACGGGATGAGATCAACACTAAGTGGGCCTCTGGTGGCGGCGCGCTGGATAGTTAGGAACAGATCATAAAACAACTCACTTGACAACAAAATCAACCAATCCTGTCAAATAACTCCGAGTGGTGCATCAGCGTTGCCCAATCAACAGCTGCGTTCTTTACCGCCGGGGTACTAACTATTTATTTATTTTCTTTTATTTACTCCGCTTTTTAGACTTGGCGGGTTACAAATATTACTTACTTACTTACTTAGTAGAGGTCTCTGGTTTCTCCACGAAGTCATTTTTATGGCCCTTGCCGTTTGGCCAAGTGCCATATAGCGATCGCAGTTTCCGTCCGTCCGTCGGTCGGTCTGTCGGTCCGGGATTTGCTACTTCGAGCACTTCCACATAAGCTAAGACGATGAAACTTCACAGGCACGGACCCGACCAGATTAACTTGGAAATAGGCTGGGGGCGGGAGTGGAGGGAGGGGGAATCCGGAACACTGAAGTATGTGTAACTCTCGAATGGTTGATCGGATCTTAATGAAACTTAAATTTTGGAAAGACCTCATGTCTCCGACGACCCACTTCAAACCCGGACCGGACCCAGTTCAATTTGGGAGGGAGCTGAAGGGGGTACCGAAAATCTTGGGAAACACTTATAGTGGAGAGATCGGGACGAGACTTGGTGGGAAGAACAAGCACAAGTCCTAGATACATCGTTTACATAACCGGATCGGATTTCGACACTGTGGGGGGAGTTAGGGGGGGGGGTATTCGGAATTCGGCTATCCCGCTAGTTCTGTACCACGACGATGAAACTTGGTAGGCATGTCAGGGACCCGAATAGACTGACTTGAGAACAGTCGTTTCCCCGTCCGACCATCGTGGGGGAATAGAAGGATGGGGAATCTGGAGTCTAGTGGCATGCATAACTTTTGGAAGGGTGATCGGATTTGAATGAAACTTGGCAAGTAGAAAGAGCAATCGCCTCAGATGTTCCATGTCAAGTTTGGACCGGATCCAGTACCAGTGGAGGAGGGGCTGAGGGGGGGGGGGGCACCGGAAATCTCGTGAAACGCTTAGAGCCCTAGATAAGTTCTTGACAGAACCAGTTCGTCACGGGGCTCTCTGGATGGAGTTGGAGGGGGTTTTCCGGAATTCTGGTGATCGCGAGTAAGGACACTTCCAGACGTGCCAAGGACCATGAAACTTGGCAGGCATATTAGTGACCCGGCCTATAGACTTAAAGACCCGACACAATGTCCTAGGAAATCTTCTGTTCCTGGATCCGGCCATTTTTTAGGAGTTTGGAGAAGGGGAATCCGGAAATTACTGACTTCCGTAGGTTAGGAGCGGGTGGACTAATTGAATGAAACCAAGTACCACGGCCTAGATTTTTTATTTGGCGTCCAGATCGTATCCGGCCACGGTAGGAGGAGGATGAAGCGGGAACCTGAGATTTGCAAATATGCTCTGATCTCGGCTCCGATTCGAGTCAGAGTTGATGGACGGGAAGACGAGTTGTCAGAGATGCGAAGTTTATGTGCCCGAGTCGTATTCGGCCACAGTGGGGAGAGTTGGAGGGGTAGTCCCAGAAACTCTGCGGCTCTCGTAGGGGTCAAACGAGTGAGCGATCTGAATGAAACTTGGAAAGTAGATAGTTCACATGCTCTAGATGACACAGTTTAGTTTAGGGTCCGGACCAGATCCGACCACGTTGTGAGGGGGGGGGGACCACAACTTCTTGAAAAACGCTCAGATTCGAGTGAAACTTGATAGGCGGTAAGAGAAGATGCTACATGATCCATTTATGTGTCCGAACCAGATTCGCAGCAGGTGGACTTGGAGGTGAGGGGGGTACCGACAATAGTGTGGCATGCTTACAACGTCTAGGGATCAAGCGAGTGGATCTAAACTGAGAACGAAGAAAACTAATTTGCCCTAGATGATCCAAGGCTATGCCAGA
Organism: Branchinecta lynchi; assembly: GCA_023053575.1. Taxonomy (NCBI): domain Eukaryota; kingdom Metazoa; phylum Arthropoda; class Branchiopoda; order Anostraca; family Branchinectidae; genus Branchinecta; species Branchinecta lynchi. Next base: position 999,655 of record JAKZAP010000005.1, read on the forward strand.
AATGCTCAGACTCGAGTGAAACTAGATGCATAGCACAACCTACTCGTAACAAGTGTCGTATAAGCTCGCAGCTCTTGTTGGATTAACTTGTGACTACTCCCTGAAGTTATAAATTTGGACCCACCAGTGTCTGGTTTTACCTCACCAGTCCGGACCGACTTGAACCTGGTTGGGAAGCGGGTTCTTGTGAGAAGCGACGGCGAGACCGAAAAACTACCTATAGAGTAACCTAACCATACACTGATGATTCAAAAGCAGAAAATAGTAGTAGTGCGACAAAAGCGCCTTATACAGTGCCAGATGAGTTCATCGGAATATGTGGCAGTCCGCGCAAGAATATGGTAAACCTCGACATGCGCGTTCCCAACTCCACAAGGCACGAACGTGCTCGAGGCTCCAATGTGCCTTCTAGACGCACAAATATGTTATCCTGATTTGTCGGGAATTAGAACATGTTTACGAGTGTCATTCTAAGTATATCCAGTTGGCATTTGATGAAATGCTCAATTTGCACAGGAGACAGCACTTGATACACAATGTCAGCCTGTCGACAAGTCTGGAAATCGAATTTCGTGAAGCAACTGAAACAGCATCACCGACACAATATAACTGGAGATAACTGAAAGGGGTGACTACCGATATGACAGCGGATTATCGGATATAAAAGTGGCTGGAAATCGACGAACAGTTTTTTAATAATAGAAATAGTACTGATTGGAAAAAGAAAAAAGGCAACTATTCACAAAGCCTTTACAAAATTATTTAAAACATGTAAGATCGTACATTTGAGTCTCTCTTGCACTGGCCAAGCGAGGCGCAATCTGATGCTTCTCCGGGTAGATGGTTCCAGCGAATAGGCACGCGACTTCTGAAGCCCCACCGACCGACGTCTTTGCAGATTTAGGCAGCACCCTCACAAGCACCCACCCAGCGTGTTTTAAGAGCACCCTCTGGTTTGCAGTAGAAAGTGCGTATTTTCGCATGCGAAATCTAAACGGAATGTGTTTGCACGTAACTGTAGGGTGATCTGATGTTGGGATAGTTTTTTCCGCGAAAATTCCGGTCCCAACTCCTCCACCGAGGTCAAATCCGGTAGATTTTCTAGGGCATATGACCCTTGTATCCTAGGGTAACCCAAGGCCGGGTTAAGGTGAACGGTCAGCCTAGGTGTTATAACTGTGGGTCCACGAGTACTGGGTTTGGATAAGCGAAGGTCAAGAAGCACTGAAGCATCGCACATTTTTTTCTGGGAAAAATACCATTCGTGAGGGGCGCGGGGGGGGGGGGCTCAAACATTGGGGTGTACGAAACCTGTATTATATATAATCTGTATCTGTTTCCGAAAAATCAAGAATGAAGGGCCCGGTGATGTGAATTAGGAGTGGGGCTGGTCAAGTGAAGAAGTTACAACACAGTTCATCAATCAATCAATCATCGTATTTATTCCAGAATATCTGGGTCCGAAGGACCCCCCAGGCCTATTCGGGCTTTCATGCAGTCAGAAGTATTAGCTACATGTATAAAGGATGTTAAGAGGGTTATAAAAGGTGTGTTTATGTAGTTTAGCATGTAAAAGTTGGTTTGTATAATAAAGAGTATTAAACTAAAAAAAAACTAAAACTAATCTGTTTCACAACATGATAACACAGGACTGTCAACTAAAAAAAAAATACAATTGGTATGGGGAAGGTGAGTATGGGCTTGGCCACATTCTCCTGCGGTGTCGTAGCCTCTCACATTTGAGGGGAAGTATTTTTGAAAAGGGGAATGATGGCTTTCTGCCTTGGATTTTGAAATCAATGTCGCCGAGGTATATTATCGCAGTAGGGAATTTTGTTGGAAGGGCTTTAGAGTTTAGTAAGATTGAGGATAGAGATAGAGCAAGTGCGCCGTAGAAATTATAGTAGTGGTGATTGAATGCTGGTTGTATTTATGTATGTTGATTGTTACTGTATATGGCCATACGGCTTTCAAATACAGATTATCTTATCTTATCTTATACAATTGATTGAAAAGGAGGTAGGTAGGTTGGAATATTGAGCACAAACTGTATACACCGTGATTTATAACCAAATTATACCTTCCTGTTCCCAACTTATAACCAACTACCATAAACCAATACATTTCTCCAGCGAAAGTTCAGTGAATCAGAGATTCGTAGCGTTTCTGCGCTTGCAAAACCCTTCTGTGCAACTCCAAAACCTACTTCCTATTTACTGTACCCGCTGGATTAAAGGTGCCATAAATAGCGTGTTGACAACAGGTCCCCTATTTACTCTTCATAGGCGATTCGGACTAGTGACTGCGTTTTCCACTTCCTTGCAAGGAAGCAGGTCTCTTTTCGAGTAGATGTCAGTTAATCCTGTTTTCCTTCCTGTGTTGCCAAGGGTTTAAAGGTGCATGGTCAAGCAGAAACGCCATTTCCGCCATTAGGACACCTTCTCTGTCTGTTATTTACCTATTTCGGGAGACACTGGTAATCTTACACAGAAGGAAATTAAACATGAGAGGACATGCACGATGGCGAGACACCTTTTTAGAATGGTATCGTACTAAGTATTTGTCAGGCATCTCTCCCTAATTCTTGGCGATGAGTTGGATTTTTGTATTCAAAATATACTGTTTTTTTGTGTTGACTCAATGTATGTTTGCATGTAGTGCAGGAAGCGTAGCTTAAGTGAACCCATTTAGGTCCATGGCCTACTTGTTGCATAACATTACAAGTTTTGTTAAAGTTTAACTGAAAATCCAACTTATTTTTATACGTTTGGTTTGAACACACTGAAGTATTTTGACTCATACAAGGGATTTTTGTTTTTTACGTCGCGTAGTCTAGTAGTGACGTTTGGAATCTCCGCTGGCTGCACGGCAAAGAACTTTATGGCGAGTCGCAGAAAATTTGAATTTCTGCAAAAGTGTGCGTTTCAATGGCTAACAAAGCGAAGGTTTTGAAATCTTCGATTCCAGATTGCCGAAGATAGTCCTCTGTTCCGTGCTACCGCGAATAGGTTTCCTTTGTGAAAAGACACAGTCAACAGAGGATTTGGCCAGCATTCCACCAAGTTGACTAGCAAGTTCGAGTTTTCAACTGGTCATGTTCTTCCTTCATTGCGAATGCCAAGTTCTTCCTGGTCACTTTGACTTCCCATGTTACTTTCATCTTCCTGGCTTGAAAAATGTAAATCCGCCGTGACCTGTTATTACCGCAATTGGCTGCCGCTGTAGTTGCTAAACATTCCAAACATAGAGCTATGTCCGTATAGAGGTACAACAGTTGCGGAAGAGGAATAACGTCACCTAAAATTCAAGAATCGTGGATAACAAAGTAACCAAGTAACGTGATTTCGTCGGATCTTCTAGCCTAATTCAGTAAAAATATTACGGGTAATCACACTGTCGTATCTTAGACCTATTCTGTTAACCTTTAACAATTTTGGAATCTCTTGCTCCGGGTAGAATTTACATTTCAATATAGTTTTCTTCGAGGTATTTCCTCACACTTTGAAAAATCTTCGGTACTTTAGTTGCATCGAGGTTCACTGACCTGACAATGGACCATCCATTCTCTGTCTAATCTGGCGACTAAACTTCCAGGACCGACCTACTTTCCTTCCAGTGGTCCCTTTCCTAACGGAAATGTTGGGCTCCTAACCAGAAAATCAAATCTATATTGGGTTGGAGGGGGATCGGGGCCACCTGTGATTCCTTCAAGCTTCCCTCCGTATCCCAACGGTTGTCCCTTTAATCAATGACGATGGTGTTGTTGTCGCAAGTCAACCGGGCGATCAATGTTGCCGCGGGCCCTCTTTAAATATCCAACGGTCGAGGCCTTTTAAAAACTCCGCAGATGTTTCACCGACTGCTCGCGACTTCTTCCTGATCTCCCGGGACTTTAACAAAAGAGGGAGATTTAAATTCGCTGTTTAAAGGGGGAAAAGGAAATAAAAAACAGACTTGTTTCTGGTATCCTAGAACGTTAGTGACGGGATTTCTATGACTTCGGAAAGTTTGTCCGTCCGTCTGTTAGCACAATAACTCTCAAAGGATTGAGATATTTGGCACTGAGTCAAGCGAAGTAAGATGCTGATCATAATGTTATAGTTGATAGTGGCAAACGGAAACGTCAGCTTAATTTTATTAGAGCGATATTTCGGCTTACCGACGAAACGTCCCCATTACAAAACGTCCCCTGGCAAAACGTCCCCGGCGAAATGTCCCCGTGACAAAACGTCCCCGTGGCGAAAAGTCCATAAGCATAGATTTTTAAGTTCGCTTCGATCTTCAGGTGCATGATCGAGGTAAAACAACTTCAGAGTGTGCATTACAGCTGTGGCAACATTCCTTATTAGCAGGAAAGATCGGCAAAAAAAAAGAGAGAAAAAGAAAGAAAGAAATGCAAAAATAAGCGTAGTGCCGTTATGCTGGATAAAAATGACATGGGAAGCAAGGAAACAAAAGCGGATGAACGATTAGTTATCTATTAGTTAGGTAGAGAGACAAGTAAATCTAGATTAGACGGTTTGATCCTTTAACAAAATCTTTTAATAGTAAATATCACCAAATTAAATATCGAACAAAAGCGAGATCAATGAGTCATATCGCAGGGTAAACTAACATACAAAACAAACCAATTAAATAAAAGATAAAACGAAAACTGACAAACTACTAAATCTTGCGCTTTCTTTAAGAAATGGCTATAGCCGAGAGCCAGACTTAGGTTTGTTTCTTGACTATCGGTTAGATGCTGAAGTAAATCCAACCCATGTTGGTTTTCAAAAGTTTAAATTCCTATAATATTTTTTGCCTGAACTGATAACGCAATCAGTATTCTCATAGGCCTAGCTACCCCTCAGCGATGAAAAAAAAATCCATAGCCGGGGACGTTTTGCCAGGGGACGTTTTGATCAGAGGATGTTTTGTCGTGGGGACGTTTTGTCACGGGGACGTTTCGTCGGGGACGTTTCGAATGGGGACGTTTTGTCGACAACCCGATATTTCGCCCTTCTTGGCAAGGGTCAACTTCAGGCTTAAGCCGATCAAGCTGGAAAGTGAAATTCTGCTGACGTTTCCGCTCACGCACCGAACAAGAAAAGAGAATAGCAGGGTATGAGAGAAAAATAAGAAATAATCACATGAGCTAGTGACACTCACTTGCCTACAAACATGCCTGGAAATACGGGATTATTCCTAAGTTCAGTTTTAACGTGGGACATCGTAAAACATTATCATCCCCTGGATGCAGGTGGTCCACAGTGAACAGTTCTTGGAAAACAACCGAATCGTTTCCAACCGTGCCGGAAATGGCCGTAACGATTATCACAACTCCCCCTGATTTTTTTTTTACTTTCAAATAATTGGTATCACCTGATGGCGCAGTTCTATGCCACCACAGATACACAAGCAATATAGAGCGTTAAGCAGAATTTCGTCTGTTTTCAAATTTATTATCCATAGGGCCTCGTGGCCGTTCAAGACTATCAGATAGTTTTTTTTAGTAGAAAAGTTAAAGATTCTAAACATTTTCCCTAAAATATTTATTTAAAGGTTAGAAACAGCGGTGACGGATTAGATGGCCTTTGGTGCTTTATGGCCTTGGCTGAAATAAATCTATTATTATATATTATTATTATTATTATTTGAACCCATGGAGGTGACTTATTAAAAACAAAACGTTTCATTACACAAAATAAAAGATGCGACGAAATAAATTTTTTTCTTTTGTTGTTTTTCGGTTTTGTTTGTTTTTTTATTATTTGAAGTTTCACAGAAGAGCTTATTATTACAGCATCTCACAGCGGGCATATAGTTGGTGCATTCCAGTTCAAATTCTCAGGAATATTCTAGCAAAATTGTCTGGTGCTACTACGAATGTCTTGAATGTTTTTGAATGTCTTGCAAACAAAACGTGCAAACAATATTGCTGTAATATGCCAATTAATTGTTTATATCTCAGAGCAGTCTCAAAGTATTGCCTATCGAACACAAAATTTTATTCTGCATTTTAGTAATGTCTGAATACGAAGACGAAGTCGAGTTCACTGAGGGACTTTGGACTCCCCTTGGAGATGTCAATCAAACGAACCCGGCTCCGCCTCCGACTTTGAAAACCTTCAGTCAACGAACCCGGCTCCTACTCTGGGCCACCCTCAAAATCACACGCAGAGATGTTCCCTATACACAGCCGTATAGCCAAACCCTAGAAAGGAAACCTAAACCAGATACTTTCGTAAACCACATTGGCCTGACATGTAAAAAAAAAATCAACCAAAAAACCAACGAAAATGGGGTTTGTAAAGGGGTTTGTAAACCCCATTTTCGTTGGTTTCTTGGTTGTTTTTTTTGTGAAACCTAACCCTTTTCACCCCACGAGCTAGCACCTTCTCGCTTTACCATTAGCTCTAAAACCAGAACAACGGATCGAGTAAAAGGATAACTCGTGAAGATAGAAATCCTACTCGTATCATCCAACTGTAAATAAAAAGACAACATCTACAGACTGATTCTCCTGTCAGAAAAGACAGGATTCCCGAACACGGATAGGATTTCCACAAACCCCTGCACGTGCTTGTTAGTGATACGCCATTCATCGGAATAACTAAGCGGAAATAGTGGCTGACTTCTAACCACCAATAATATGATTGTGGGGCTTGTTTCCGGAACTAGTGAATATTTGTATTTCCATGGAGTAATTTGATGACTGGCTCAACTCGGATTACACGCGAATTAAAGTGGACTGAGCCTGACTGACTATGATCTCGACTAATGGTAGGTTTACACACGGCGTAAAATCCGAGCGTATTTTAAACACGTTTCGAGCTTGAAAACGTTTCTAGCAATACGGAAATATTTGAGAAATCGGTTCGTTTTGTATCTAAATACGTCCGTATTGCTAGAAATCTTTTCAAGCTCAAAACGTGCGTAAAATACGCTCGGATTTCAAAATACGCTCGGATTTTACGCAGTGTGTAAATGGACCTTAAAAGGAGAACAGATCTCAGGAGGTATATGATGTTTTTTCCGGAGGAGTTTTCGTGCAGATGCTTTACCGGTGGGTGCGAGAAAAAACTATATTGGTAGAATTAAGTGCGGTTCTGGTCCTTATTTTTGCCCGTTATGTGGAAAGATGGATGAAGATTGTTCTGGTAGGGAGTTGAGGGATCTAAGGAGAAAAGTTTTTGGTCAGGAGGTTCTTCAAGGGAGGTCTCTGAAAGATTTGATGGGTAGCAAAGTGTTCAAGAGTTGCGTCGGTTGGGTAGATTCCTGAAGGTTGCCATGGAGCACCGTAAACGTTTTATTGTAGGTTGATGTTGTGGTAGGGATAGGTATTAGTTAGTTTAATAGTTGTTTATTTATTAGAAGTATGAGAGTGTTGAATCTTTGGACCGGTATATTGTAGTTAGAGTGCTTATTTATTTTTATATTTCGTCCCGCTATGGCCCACAGGGCTTTTTTGGGAATAAATACATTCATTCATCCATTATCTCCAAGATCTGGTGCAAACCTTAGCAGACACGCATTTTACAGTACAGCCCATTAAAGTTGGAGTCTACGGTACTATTAGTTCCGAAGAAAAATATTGTTTCCCTATTCTATTTGTGTTACTCCGCCTTTTAAAACCGGCAGTTAAAACCAATCAGTTAATTAAAGCAACGGAATGAGAATACCTTTTTTTTTACACAACAGGCAAATACTCTTACTGGATTGTGGTGCAAGGTTCAGATCCAGGAATATATTTCGGGGGGGGGGGGGGGGGGGAAGTTTACCCGAGGGTCGGACCTAATCCAAACCAAACACAAGAACATAGATTAGAGGTCAAAGACTGTAAGAAAAGAATATTGTGTATGTTTCCTCCCTGTCTGACCTCCCTGGATACGGTCCTTGCCGTGACCTAACGGGTATATCAGTGGGTATCAAGGCTGACATCTAGATCCGGGTCCGACCACATTTTCCTTCAGCTGTATGCGCCACCACGCGGACTGAGTCAGTCGGTAGGCCGCACCTTCTTGCAATGAATTACATCCAAGGAATTTGCTTATGACAACCAACAAATAGTTTAATTCCGGAAGCTGGAAAAATAAACGAAACGTCTGGAAAAAGTTGACCTCTGCTACCAGGAAATGGCTTCATTCTTTTTGGTTCAATTAAAAAAGAATGCGGCGTCAGAGGACTTGAATCTTTCAATGGAGGCGTTGAAAAGCGATTCTTTTAAGCACGCGACTGGCGTGGAAATTTGATCTAAGGATGTTCCGGATGTCCCTTGAGTTTCCGCCACCATGTTTGAGACACATGCGTGCCCGCTCGACTTGACATCTGACGAAAACCCGATCGAAGCTCTCTCTAGAGCTTTCAGTTGTTCGCCTTCTGGAACTTAAATGAGACACTAGAAGTCCGACGCGAAGACCACTTTCATTTTGGCAAAATTAGCGAAACTTTGTGGCTAGGTTTTCCCCCCAACCGGATCTCAGAAGCATTGGTATTGGCATGTTCCTGGCATGCGGCTAAACTTTCTAGTTATTCAGCCGGGGAACACTGAATGAGGTACAAGGTGAAAAAAAAACGCAAGCTTTTTCACATTTTTTTTTTCTCGGGCTATGTTGAAGTTCTGGAAGATTTAGAAAAATAAAAAATTTAGACGTAGTAGACTAATCTTGATATTTTAGTTGTGACGGTGAAATTATTAATTTTTTTTCTTTCTTTCTCTGTTTGTACTGTATGGCTTTTCGCAATTTTCTCGGCTTTTCAACATCAGACATTCCATCGATCAATCTACGCTATAGTCGTTCAGAGCCGGATGACGCATAAACACAGATTGACTACACCAACCAACCAGGTTTTTTACCACTCAACCCAAATCTGGCGAAAGTGTAAAAAAACAAACAATCTGACCGCCCCGCGATTGTGTGTTTTACCAACACACTAAGTTTCTTCCCACATCACTTCGACCTTAAGTTTTTTTTTAGATCCCAAAAAAGCGAACACATTTTATTTGGTACAGCTGATTTATTCGGACAACCAAATTTTTGCTGGCGAAATCAATAGATTCAACCCTGAATAAGTGAATTTATCGCACACAGCCTGCCAGGAAGCCAGTTGGATAAGGGGAAAACTATCTCTCTTCCTACTTGAAAATTATTTTGTATCCTGTCGGCTTTTTTAAAGCCCGTTTTTGAATACATCCCTTGGCAGGCAACCTCCCTTTTGTCACCTCAGCAGTGACCCATGGAAAATGGATTTGCTCTGTGGTCTGGCTGTATTTCAATCCGAGGGGCTAGAAGATTTCGACCGGTTTCCCGAAGCTCAGATAGAACAAGGCTGTGAGCGTCCAAATTTGTCAACGAAGAAGAAGAAGAAAACTAGAACAACGGCCTACCTACTTAAAGGACCTGTCTTACCTATAATACTAACAAAGCCTACTTTCATAATCACTCCATATACTCCTAAGCCCGAAGAACCCAATTTCGAACGGTACATTCTAATCCCTCTTTTCTCGAAAACGGTTATGTAAATTGTTTCCCTGTTTCCGCTATAAGTAAACGGTTCTCGAAGAAGGGTTAAAACTGCCAAAACTGTTGGTTATTTGTTGAAAGCGCAGCCAAGTTTCAAAGGATTCAAATATTTTAAAATACTTTATGTTGAAGAGTAAACAGTGTGAGGGGTCCTTTAAGATAAATGGTGTTTCCTGTAAGTAAACCCCATTAGCCTTGTTCCGAAATGTTGCGATCCGGTGTAACCAAAGACTTTTTTGGTCCCACTCGGTGTCACTGGGCCAAAGCTCGGGTCTGTCGAGGGCTCCACTCAATCTCTTTGAATGATCACATAAGTTGGTCTCCGAGGATACTTACCGCTCTGGCCAACGACCAGGGGTATCGGGTATCCAAAGGAATTAGGTCAATTCTGAAATTCAAAAGTAGAATCTTCAGAAGTCAAAGCCAGTGCTCAACAAAGATCGATTGATTGATTGACAATCAAAGTATCAATCAATCAGTCAGCTATTTATTCTAAAAACTGTATCTAGATGCTACCGTATTATTGCACTGTCAGGAGTTTCATAATAGATAACACAAGGATGCGCGGTTTCAACAGACAATGTGTAACACATAACACTTGGGATGTTATAATGTTATGCATAACAGCCTTTGCTAGAAAGAGCCAGAAAACAGTCAAAAAAACATCTATACTGATTTTATTCTTTATCGTCATGATATCGGAAAACTAGGCAGATACGTTTTGGCGTTTTTCCGCTCTTCTAATACAATTAATTGACTTTATTCTGAAAAATCTTGAAGAACCAGGAAAATGGATAAATTTGATTGCAATTGATTTTCGTAAAGGTTTCGATCTCATTAACCATAAGATTTTAATTGGTAAACTTTCTAGTCAATTCAACGTAAGCCCTCATACTTATTATGCATAACATGTTGAAACACAACAGACGACATCCGAAGTGTTATCTGTTACGCATTATCTGTTGAAACCGCTCATCCTTGTGTTATCTGTTATGAAACTTCTGACAGTGTTGTTCTTCGTCGTTGCATAAAGAGAATAAGACATACAAGTGGACGGTTCATTCCTCAAATGAGTAATTAGTAATAATAAGTAGTTAATTTATTTTTCACCTGCCATTCTGGAAAGTGGAGTACAGTACAGAAAATAAAACTAAGTAGGAAAGTAATTTATTTGTAACCCGCCAATTTGAAAAAGCGGAGTAAATGAAAGAAAATAAATAAAACACTTAAACACACATAAAATGACACTGAATTGTCAATCTTCGGCCAGGAAGCAGTAGATAACGTCGTGCGCTGGTTGGGCCCTGTTGTCCATGATTTTTGAAAGCGATGAGGAAACATCCAAAAGAGTAACACTTGCATCTTGAATTTTGAACTTCTCCGTCAACGTATGGTTATGACATAATTCGACAAGTGGAGCAGGTGATTTGCATATTTAAAAGTTCCCAGGGTCTTCAAAGGATTGCTACATGCTTAGCGATGTCCCTGGACAACATAAAAGCCAGGATTTAACTCGCCATGGCGCACTCTGTCACACATTGTAATATTTAAATTGTTGAATTTACGAATTCATTATGTGTGTATGTTTATGTGTTTTATTTACTTTCTTCATTTACTCCGCTTTCTGAAAATGGCGGGTTATAAATAAATTACTTATTACTTACTTATGTGACTTAACCTTATGGCATTTCAGAACTACCAACTACCATAACTAAAACATTTCAAATAAGCCAGGTCAATTTGTACTAACAATCGAAATTAGAGAACAAGTATTGAACAAAAGTTGGACTAAGCCTCGACAGCTTGAAAATCCTTTCGGAAAAGGAGATGGGAACCCCTTACGATAATCACATGATGGCAAAGGCTTCAAACGGCAATCGGCAGCTAAAAGACAAGATAGCACGCGCCTGGAAAGCTTTATCCTCATCTGCTTCGCCTTTTGATCACGCCCGGAAATATTCTATTACAGCACAACTGGAAAACGATGATCCTTTCGTTCAGGACGATGCTCAGTTGGTTCCGGCATCGAAGCACGACCAATCAGAACAAGTTCCGGCACTAGAAAGTTCGCCTTTTCCAGTAAGTATTCAGAAATGCCACTCGAACCATGAAAAGGACGATTGAAGTTCTCGTTTGGAATAACTGGAAGTTGGAACTCGGAAGTTGAAAATGTCACACATAGCCTACCACGTGGGATTTTGGGACAGAGTCTGTAAACAACAAGACCAAAGGTTTACATGGGATCGCAAAAATCTAATACTTGATCCAGTTAATTGCAAACGAACTATCATACTTGTCCAGAAAGAAAAAGAAAGTTCAGAAGCGAATTCAGCGTATCTCCTAATCTGTAGAAAGAACATCTAATAAACTTCAAGTAAAACTTCTTATACAAAAAATCCGGTTTCAACCGGATTACAAACGAACTATATGTCCCAGTAAAAAAAAGATCGTTATATACAGATTCAGCGTGTCTTCTTACCCCTAAATCTGTCATCTAATCAACTTCAAATAAAACTTTTGATTTTAACAAATTTTCCGGTTTCGGCCTGATTCCGGGCGAACAAGTTGTCCGGGTAGAAAATACTTTTCAAATGAGTGTTCAGCATTCAAACTTTTACTTTTAAAAGACTTTCCGGCTTTGGCTGGATTCCAGGCTAACTACTTGTCCGGCAAAAAAATGGGTTTCACCATCGTGTTCAGCATCTTTTCTTATCCCTCAATCGAACATCTAAACAACTTCAAATAAAACTTACTTTTTTGGGGCGGATTCCTGGCTAATTACTTGTCCGGTAAAAAAATGGTTTTCACCACCGTGTTCAGCATGTCTTCTTACCCCATAATCGACTATCACATCATCTGTTTAAAAGTATTTCATTTGCCCCTTAATTTAAACCCCCTCCCCCACCCCTAAATGTGGGGCTACAGAGCCCATCTACAAACTCGACATGGGTCCTCACACCAAGTTTCATCAAAATATCTAATTCCCTTCGAGAGTTATAGCGCGCACAGACGGACAGACGGACGGACGGACAGACAGACGGAACGGACAGACGGACAAGTTTTGCGATGTCATAGGATTCCTCCACTTACGTTTTGGGATCCCAAAAACAAAGGTTTGCTCACTAAATAGAAAACTGACAAACTCGAACCGAAGATGCAGTAATCTGCCCCGAGTTGCCAAAATATTAAAAACAAATAATTAAACTAAAAGAACTAAAAGGCTCAACAATTAAAATACACCCGCATCCTAAAATGGTGCGCCAACACTCGAAACTGTAGATAATTTGTTTGATAGCCTAAAATTTAGCAGAGATTTATCAAAGAAATTTGAAATGAAAAGACAAATTTGCCCGCAAAGACGCGTGGTGTTATATTACTGCTGCGAGCTGCTCCCCCGCCCTAATCACACAAAAAGGACTTTGAAATTGGCTCTAAGTTGCGAATGACGTAGTCGTAAAATTCTCGAGTTGTCAAGCAGATGACTAAAGAAGAAGCAGTGTGCAGCTCCACTTTTAATCCATCAGTTTCAACCATTCCAAGGAGTCCAATCACACCACTCCAGTAGTGGTTTGGAGATCGTCAGAAACCAGTTAGGATTAGAAACGTGAGGCCTACTCCAGTCATACACAAATCCTGAATTTTAGGGCACACTGCCCGTACATCGGGGCACCATGTCCTGGGGCAGAGGCACGCTACTCCCAGGCAAATCTGTCTGAAAAACCAACTTTTATTTTATATTTTCATGAAACTCAGCATATTTTTATGGGGGTGATGTTTTTTTTTATCCACAACACGGTGCCTCAATGCTCACAGAGATCGGGGCATGCCTCAACGTTGGAGCACTGTACCCAAAACCGAGTGACCTATTTCATCCAAGGTACCATACAAACCCTGGCTCTACTATTATTTCGTGGCTAATAAGCTAGAATCACTGAACACTCTGGACTTGACAGATTTTGGGTCGGTCAGCAATACGTCCAAGACATTTAGACTGACAAACACTCTGAATGCCAGAAATTAGAGTCGTGCAGAATCTGGTGGTCACCGACACTGGAATGAGGATTCTGCGTGAAGAATCAGGCAAGCTTAACCTGTATGATAGGATAGACCAGCTTCAAAGCAACGGTCAGTTTACTTAAGCCGCGTTATATGATATGATATGATATTTATTACACTAAAAGCCCAAGGGCCATGGCAATACAAAAGAAAAATACATAACCTACAACATAACTATAACAAACACTTAAATCTACAAGAAAAATTCTCTGTGATTCATAGCCAACTTGAGGAATCTGCCCACTTTCCTTATAGTGACAAAACATTCACTCTTCAGCATTCGCTCCATCCATTCCTGATCACACTCATTTACTCCAAATATTTCTCTTCTTAAATCATTCAATTCCCTACATTCACACATAATATGTCGCACGCACTCATTCATATCTCCACACATGGGGCAGAAGTAAGGACCAATCCTCCCAATCGGCTTACCCGTGTACCTCCTCCTATCCCCCAGAGGTAAAATATCAGCTCGCATACTAATTATTAATTTCAGTTCCTCCCTATCTAAACCCGCTTTAAAATAAACACATTCACCCCATGTCTCTTTCGCCTCTGAATAAAACCTCAGAGATTTTGAACTATCTCTGTCAACCTGCCACCTCTGGATTTCCTGGTCCCTAAGTATATTTTTTACTTCTTTAGCTACTGTCCCTAACTCCAACTCATGACCCATACCCTCATTCCACTTATCACCAACACCACACTCATCTAAAATTTTCTTCACTTGGTAAGCCCATGACTCCTTACTTATATCTCTAAGGGACTCCAGATACGCCGCTTTCAACATTCTAACACGTGGAAGACTAATTATCTTTTCCCAAAAACTAACCATACTCACTAAACGCCTACATCTTACACTTCCTAAGCCTATGTCCCCCCTAACTACTAAGCTATTTGTCGTACTACTCAGTCCTAATGATCTTTTAAAATAATTCAACTGTATCTGCTCCAACTTACCTGCCTTATGGAACCCCCACACTTCGGAGGCGTAATGCATAACCGGCAGTACCTTCGTATTAAATACCTCTTTATGAATCTTAATGTTATTAATATCTTTCAAATGGCTTCTTAGAACTAGATTAACACATCTTTTCCCCTTTATCTCCGCCTGTTCCACATGCTTTCCAAATACCCCTCCTTTTGCTCGCAGTTTACACCCCAAATAAACCCATTCTTCCTTTACTTCTAAGTACTCCCCACCGTATTCAAACTTCTCACCTTCTTTCAATCTACCACCTTTTCTAAACACCATCACAGCTGTTTTACTAACATTCAATGTTAGCTCTTTCTTTTTTAAGTAAATCTCTAGTAAATTTAAAAGTTTCCGGAGGTTACTACTAGAATCCGCCACCAGTGTTAAATCGTCAGCAAATAACAAGGTACACAGGGACATGATATCTACCGTCACCGTTGGGGCCGAATTATCAATCATGAACTGTACTACATCATTTATAAACAATGCGAATAACTTCGGAGAAAGAGTGCAACCTTGTTTCACACCGATCTTAGATTTCACACTTCTTGAAAACTTCTTCGCCACTCGCACCACCACCTTAATACTCATGTACATTTCTACAATCAAAACTACGAACAGATTTGGAAGGCCCAGTTCTAACAATACTTCAATCAACAACTTCCTGTTCACATTATCAAATGCTCCCTTCAAGTCTACAAAAGCTACGTACAGCTTACCACCCTTGCTTCTCGTGTACTTTCTAATTAATATTTGATTCTAACCTGTCTCGTCTTGTCTTACTTTTCGGCCTTGTCATAGCCGAATGCCGTTTTATTCAGGCCTTGTCCGGTGAATGACCCCCTGACAATTGTCACAAACAAAACGCTGTTTACAGTTCTTACATTGACAAGACCGCTGGCGAGAAGAAACAAGACCAAAAGTTTCGACGGGATGCCAAAGAGGAATATCTGTCGATCTTTGTGATACAGATAATCAGGTCTTGCAGATGTTCAGTCATTGCCCAACCGGTGCACATTTGATATAATTCTAACAGATAATTGAACAACAGCCACTATGTAATACTTTCCAGCTGAAAGCATATAAAAAAATCAGGCTCATTAAAAAAATCGTGTTTTGACTAGATTGTGACAGGACCATCCATTCGAGGCAAGAATAAACATTATTTCCTGATTCACTCTGTCTTTTTCGGCACTTACTTCCTTACTTTCTATTCGGTCTAACTACTTGGCCGGACTTCGGTCTAACTACTTGTTCAGTGAGAATTTCTGTGACCATTCTATTCTATTCTTTTTCTATCTGGTAGTGGCGTCTATCCTGTTTTAAAGAAAAAGGATATTAAAGCTATGCGATCCTCTTATTTTCGTTTTTGTAAATTTCTTCTTTTTCTCCCTCCTTGGCAAAGAAATTCAAAAATTATTAGTAATTACTCGCTAAATTGTCTGTTCTCACGGAGAAATTGTCTGTTCTCCACAGAAAACTGTCCGAAACGGCGTACGCGCGTCTGTCGCCTTCTCATGGGGTTATTCGTCTGTTTGACTCTTAAGTAGATTTTGTTTGTATGTGTTGTGTTTTGCCTAATTATGTCTTCATATATTCTTTTGTACTCCACTGTTTTCGTCTTGTACGATTTGTGGGTTAAAAATAAATTAGTATTATATAGTTATCACCTTACCGATGCTCCGATCGACCTAAACAATTTTTTTTTACTTCTATTAAATTTCAGGTTTCTGAACGATCCGGATGAACTAAATATCCAACGAGAAAATTCAGGTTCACACATAGATTCAGCTTGTATCCTTGCTCCTAGAACCAATCGATGTTCCAATCGACTTCAGAATAAACTTTAGTCCTACCAAATTTCCGGTTTTTGCCAGATTCCGGTCGTCTACTTGTCCGGTGGGAACATAAATTCAAATATAGATTCAGGATGCATTCTTACCTCTAAATCGAAGATGACGATCGGATCGACCAACGATTAACTTCTAATCAACTTCAGACAAGACTTTCACTTTTACCAATTTTCGGGTTTTCGCCGGATTCCGGGCAAACTACTTGTCCGGCGAACAAGGAAAAATTCAGAAACTGATTCAGCGTGTCTCTGTACCCCCGTAGCGAACTTGTATTTAGCCTCAGATAGAACTTTCCCTTTTACGAAATTTCCATTTTTCCGGATTCCGGGGAACTATTTGTCCGACCAGAAATGAAGTTCAGTTCTGGCATGTCTTCTTCCTCTCAAATCGACTCTCGCATCACCTTGAAAAAATATTTCCCCGCCCCTAAATATTGGGCTACATCTACGAACTTGCCTGCACCATTGGATCTTCATACCATGTTTGAACAAAATATCTCAACCCCTCTGAGAGTTTTCGTGCTGACAGACGGACATAGGACAACTTTTACAAAGTCACAGGTATCCCTCCACTTACGTTTCGGGATCCCGAAAACGCAGTGAAAAATTCATCTCGAAATAGTAGAATGAATTTCAAAGAGTAGCATGCAATACGAACTCATGCTACTACATGTTTTTATATCAAGGCTGCATTCTACTGCATGATACTATTAGCAAAACTGGAATCTACTATTGCAAGACAGGATGCTACTGGATACTATTGTTTAAGATTGGCCCAGTCTGAGGCACATTAAATGATATTATTCTTTACTATTACATATCAACATATCAACACATACAACTTTTTCGTACAACTATCGTACAACTACGCAGGGTACAAACTTCTCATCGTGAACTAGTCAAGAAACAAAACCTTCCTGTCTGAAAAAAAAAATGACAATCGTCACCCCTTGCGACACATAAAACGGTGTTGGCAAAAAGAAAACGGCACACAATACCTTGGCAAGACTAAAATTTTCTTAAATAAAATATGGCTGGCTATGGCTAAAATATAGAGTATCCAGAAATATCCTTGTGACCTGATTTCCGCTATCTGGATAAATTTCTGGACCTGGAAAGAAACAGGGACCCCATGCTCATTATTAGAATGATAACCGAATCAGACGCATTACGTCGTTATCCAGAAACATAAAGCTGTACGTCGGAAGCGATATAACCCCTATGTCGCAGACTTTGTTTTATCAGGACCCTCATCAGACGCTAATGCCTTACATACACGCATAAGGCCTGTGATGTCTGTTTTTTGGATGCAAGAGATTCCGCAATCTGTTTATCGATTAATCCGAACGCGTGGCCATGTGTGCGCCAACTCATTCCGCTCCGGAATACGCGCTCTGGAAAGAGATGCAATACTTTATATGACTAAGTCCAAAACACGAACGTGATCCTCAGGAAGAAGGAATAAGCGTGTCCGCACGACTCAAACTCAACAACTCAAATCCTGTGTTAATCAGTCACCGCGATCTTTGGGAGCAGCTTTGACACCACTTCTGCCTTTCTTCCGCTAGGTACCCGGAGAGGCCGGAGATTTTGCATCGGCAAGGAGAGATAGTCATCAAGAGTATAGGCCTACTCTAAACACGCCAATAATCCTCAGGAAGAAAGAGAAAACGTCGCCCTAACGACTCAAACCCAACAACTTATATCCTGTGTCATCCAATCACGGCGATCGTTGGGGACAGCTGTGGTGCCGCTTTCAGCTCTTCCGCTAGGTACACGACGATTTTGCATCAGCAAGGAGAGTTAGTCATCAAGAGTATTGTACGACAATAAGCTACAACTCATACAAGTAACATATCTTACAGCTTACAGCAAAAGAAAATTGATTCCCATTTCCTTCTGCGGTACGATGTATGGATATGCATAATGCAAATATTAGTTTTCTTACATTATACTTTATTATATTATCAGCACTGCAATATCTATTTGTGTCCGTAAATATTATTGCCAATATAGTAACAAATAATCAGTATATATAATGTATGGCAATTTACTATCCTCAGGGACTACAAAGAGTATCGTACAGAGGTTCTCCCTGCAGGGCATTTAAACAAAAACTCGCTCTGAATTAAGACAGATCACACGCCGCCTGTATAGCTTAATGCAGCAGAGCAAAATAACACTGGGGAGTAGCGTCAAGACCTATGCTTACCTTGCTGTGCAAACTGGCCACACTCATAGCGCCGCCCACTAGGCAAACTTGCGGATTTAGACATTTCTAGTGAAGCTAAAATGCGGTCTGCACATATCGAGGACAGGGGAGGTAGCATCTTTTTTTGCCGTGTTCAGAATATGAAGTTATTGGAGCCAGTGCTGGTGCACGACTGATTCAGTTTCAGTAGGGACGTGCACTTTCGCTGGCGGTGCTAGTATCGCTGTTATTTGAGTGTGTGTCACTTCTTTCAAGTCTTGGCGTTACTCCCTAGTGTTATTTGCTCTGTAAAACAGGAGAGTAGGCTAACTGAACATTATTTGGATAGGCGCTCTTCACCACAGCTAAACAACCTGTCAAGCTATGGTGTTCACACTAACACCCACTAATCAACACACTTATGGAAAACGAACAGGGAAGATATTAAGTAAGTGAAGCTTTCTTACCGGTGTTTTTCACTTAGAACAAAATGGAGTAAAGAAGAAATAGATAAAAAAGAAGAGAAATTTAAGGCAAAAAACAGATACAAACACATGACATTTTCCATAACAGTTACGCAATCAAAAACTATAAATCCGGAGACTTTAACCGGTCAAAACCGAACTATTAGCGCTGGAATTTCCCCTTTGATTTTAATTTGAACGAGAGCTGTCTCGATGCTTTGTATGAGATAATTAATGTCGAGAAGCAAAGCCCAATTATTGCAGTTTGACGATAGAGATTCTACATCGGTGTGATGATAACCCACATGTTCTAGGCTAGAACTAAGACTAGTTCTTTTTTTTAAATGACTGAATCATAGTTTTTTACTTGTTTTGATATTTTTCTTTCTTTTCCGCCGTACATGCGCACAAAGGCCACATAGCCTACCATCATTAACTAGACCTACATTTTCCTGGCAACCATTGTTCGGCTTCGCCGACTAAACTGTTGCGAGAGCAACACTTGGGTTTTATTATTTCACTATCAGTTAAATGCTGAAGTTGTAAACCCATCAAGGTTTCAAAAATTGTATGTTCTAAGAAGATTTTTTTTTTCTGGACTGAGGACACAATCAGTAATCACATTTCTGTCCTTCAGCGTTGGAAAAAAAACAAACAAACAGAATATCGGAAGTAACTAAATTGACTGTGCAGCCAGTTCATCTTTATCCTTTTCAATCGTAGACGTCGTGACTGGAGCAAACTTGGAACGTTATCTTATCTAACCTAGTTGGTAGTATAAAGCTATCCCTATTTTTTCAGGATCAAAATACCATCGATGCCACTCTACTAGCTATTCCGAAACTATGACATTGTTTTACATTATCATTTGTATCCGTTGCGTCAACACTTAATTTAATTCTAAGTTACAGTGTGGAGTCTAATTTTCTTACCCTCAGATTTACAGATTTATAGAGATCGGATAAAATGTGCACTGATTTTCACAAGTTTCTAGCCCTTCATGAACCCCTTCTAGCAAACAATTCTTCCTTACAAGTCCACCTCCCCGTGATAGGCATGGTACCAAATTGTCCTTACGATCAACTACACTGGAAGAAAATTATAGGATTAATAGATACACCAACTAGCAAAAGTTGTTAATCCTTCATCGCCGAAGATGATTATGGTCTAACAGCCGACTGTTGCCCTACATGTCTCACTATTGGGGTCAGCCTATTTTTGGTTTCAGTGTGTACCTTACTAATGAACTTGTCAACTCCTCTAATCTTTCAAACTGATGTATCTCATGAAGGAATTTTTGCACCAATAAACGGATGACATATATTTTGATCAACTCATCGAGGTCTATCGATAGTATTATATCCGGCTCGCTACTACGGTCTGTCGGCCTGATAAGATATGGGCGTAAGGGGTAACTATGTCCTAATCTTAAGGCTACCTAAATCCGTTACCTACTTGGTTACTGAAATAGAAGTGGTGGCGGAAAGAACCATTGTGCGCGCGACGGATAGCCGTTGGAACAAAAAGTTCTATCTGCAATAGTTCAAAAGGTTGACTTTTTTGCCATAGGCCAAATTTCTAATATCACCACTCAGAAAGGAGCAAAGGATAAGCTCTGATTTCTTTAGCAACGACAGAACTTTTAAAGTTTAAGAGGCACTTCTGATACCATTTCTCTTCCTCAATCCTAAGTGCAAAAAATGGAATGATAGTCTCAGCAGAAATCCCGAAGAGAAATGAGTAGAAACAATAGATGGCAGTACTTTCGGACCCGTGGGAAAATGCCACCTTTTTGTTTTTGTAAATTTTTCTGTTTATCACTCAAAGAAGATATATGGGCAGTGGGGCTTATGTGGAACTATCAGTACATATTTAGCACTTTTAGATTTTAGTCCATCTTCAATTTGGAACTGGTGTCTGCCTGCTAGAAGAGTTTTCCACTCGAAAGCAGAAACATGGTTTCATGAAACGAAAGCTTGGCTGCACAACTTCAGATAGTCATCTCTGACATAGGCTATACAACTCCACTTCATTTCACACGCCGTAGGCTCTGGCTCGACGACAATCAAAAACCATCCTTTTTGGACCCAGGCAAGAGTTCGACGGAGCTTTCCAGAATATAATGTCATATTCGTCAACATTTTCCGTAAAAACCGCAGAGGTTACCTTTACGACGTTTTAGTAATAAGCTGAAATCGGGGTGCTAGGAAAAGAAAACAAAAAAAAAACACACGACAAAACCAAAGTGTTGCTCTCGCAACACAATAACTTCCGAAGTTACCTAATCCCTTGACATAAGATCCATTTCGGTGCTCAGTTCAAAAAGGTAAATCTGTCCCTGGCCAAAAAAGGTAGGAAAAACGAAAGAAATCCCAGGCCTAGAACATAGGCGTCAAACAAGCGATAGACGGCGAAAATCGTGTTCCGTGCACCTCACTATTGTTCCATATTTGTATCATTGTGTTGCGAGAGCAACACTTTGGTTTTGTCCTCGTTTTTTTTTTTTTTTTTTTTTTCCTATGACTCCGATTTCATTTTATTCCTGGTAACTGAGAAGGGTCTAACCTGTGCGGTTTTTACGGAAAGTGTGGACCTTAGGCCGGATTGATGAATATGACATTACATTTTGGAAAGCTCCATAGAACTCTTGCCTGGGGCCAATAAGGATGGTTTTTGCTTGTCATCGAGCCAGAGCCTACGGTTTGCGAAGTGAAGTGGAGTTGTATAGCCTATGTCAGAGAGGACTATCTGAAGTTGTGTAGCGAACCTTTCGTTTCATCAAAAGATGTTTCTGCTTTCGAGTGGAAAGCTCCGTTCTAGCACGCAAGCAGGCAGGCACCAGTTTCAAATTGAAGATGGACTAAAATCTATAAGTGTTCTCTCATTGCTAAAGAAACTAGAGCTTATCCTTTGCTCCTTTCTAAGTCGTGACGTTAGAAAGTTGTCCTACGGCAAAAAAGTCAACTTTTGAACTAAGACAGGTAGAATTTTTTTTTCGACGGTAATCGATAGCCATTGATGAGCCGATCAAAGTATATGCCATCCATTTTTTGGTACAAAAATTCCTTCATGAGATACACCAGTTTGAAAATTTCAAAGGGGTTGACAACTTCATAGTAAGGTACATTGAAACCAAAAATAGGCGATACCAGTTATGATACATATAGGGGACTTTTAAGCAAGAGTCGACTGTTAGCCCATAATCATCTTCGGTAATGAGGGGTTTGCAGCTTTTGCTTGTTGGTATACCTGTTATTTGTTTCCGGTGTATTCGATGGTAAGAACAATTTGGTTCCCAATGGTAAGATATGCAAGGGACTTGTAAGTAATAATCGGCTGTTATGCTACAATCATCTTCTGCGATGATGGGTTTGCAGCTTTTGCTACCTGGTGTACCCATTATTTGTTTCCGGTTAACTTAATGTATATCACGGGAGAGGGACTTGTAAGTAGGAATCGGTTCACGAGGGGCTAGGAATTTTTGCAAATGGGTGCACATTGTATTCGATTTCTATAAATCTGACGGTAAGAAAGTTTGTGTCGATGGTCTATCAATGTAACCGAGGATTAACTGTTTACACAACGGATACAAACGAAAATGTAAAGCAATGAGGTAGTTTCATAATAATTAATAGGGTCATCTATAGTATTTTAATCCTGAAAAGTTACGGATAGCTTTCTATTACCAACTAGATTATATAAGATATTGTTCCAAGTTTTCATCCGTCACGATGTCTACGATTGAAAAGGATAAAGTACAACTGACTGCAAAGTTAATTTAGTCCCTTCTTCCTATATTATTTTGTTGTTGTTTTTACAACGCTGAAGAATACCTTTTGATCATATGATTATTTTTTTTAGAACATCCCGTTTAAAAAGCTTATGCTATAATCATCTTCAGCGATGAGGGGCTTGCAACTTTTGATAGCTGGTATATCCATTATTTGTTTCCGGTGAATTTGATGTCAATCACGGGAGACGGACTTGTAAGCAAGAATCGGTTCACGAGAGGCTAGAAATTTTTGAAAATTGGTGCACATTGTATTCGATTTCTGTAAATATGACAGTAAGAAAGTTTGTATCGATGGTCTATCGCTATAACCTAGGATTAACTGTTTACGCAACGGGTACAAACGATACGGTAATGTAAAACAATAAGGTAATTTTGTAATAATTAATAGTGTCATCTATGGCAATCGATAGCCGCTGATGAGCTGATCAAAGTATATGACATCCATTTTTTGGTAAAAAAAATTCCTTTATGAGATACACCAGTTTGAAAGTTTCAAGGGGTTGAGAACTTCAGTAGTAAGGTACACACTGAAACCAAAAATAGGCGATACCAGTTGTGAGACATTTAGGGGATTTGTACGCGACAGGCAACTGTTAGCTCATAATCATCTTCGGCAATGAGGGGTTTGCAGCTCTCGCTAGTTGGCGTACCTGTCATTTGATGAACAATTTGGTTCCCAAATGTAAAACATGCAAGGGATCGGCTGTTATGCTACACAAATCTTCAGCGATGAGGGGTTTGCAACTTTTGCTAGTCGGTATACCCATTATTTTTATCCGGTGAACTTGATGTCTATCACGGGAAAGGGACTTGTCAGTAGAATCGGTGCACGAGGGGCTAGAAATTAGTGCAAATTGTTGCACATTGTATTCGATTTATATAAATCTGACGGTAAGAAAGTTTGTATCGTTGGTCTATCGCTGTAACCTAGGATTTACTGTTAACGCAACGGGTACAAACGATACTGTAATGTAAAACAAGGTAGTTTCGTAATAATTAATAGTGTCATCTATGGTATTTTAATCCTAAAAAGTTACGGATAGCTTTATAATACCAACTAGATTATATAGGATATTATTCCAAGTTTTCATCCGTCACGATGTCTACGATTGAAAAGGATAAAGTTCAACTGACTGCAAAGTCAATTTAGTCCCTTTTTCCGATATGCTTTTGTTGTGGTTAGGGCAATCGATAGCCCTTGAAGAGCTGATCAAAATATATGCCATCAAATTTTCTGAACAAAAATCCTTCATGAGATAAGCCAGTTTGAAAGTTTCAAGGGGTTGACAACTTCAGGAGTAAGGTACACACTGAAACCAAAAATAGGCGATACCAGTTGTGAGACATGTAAGGGACTTGTAAGCAACATTCGACTGTAAGCAACAGTCGACTGTTAGCTCATAATCATCTTCGGCAACGAGGAGTTTGCAGCTTTTGCTAGTTGGTATACCTGTTATTTGTCTCAGGTGTATTCGATGGTAAGAACAATTTTGTTCCCAATTGTAAGACATGCATGGGACTTGTAAGTAATAATCGGCTTTTATGCTATAATCATCTTCAGCGATGAGGGGTTTGCAACTTTTGATAGCTGGTGCATCCATTATTTGTTTCCGGTGAATTTATTGTCAATCACGGGAGACGGACTTGTAAGTAAGATCGGTTCACGAGGGGCTAGAAATTTTTGAAAATTGGTGCACATTGTATTCGATTTCTGTAAATATGACAGTAAGAAAGTTTGTATCGATGGTCTATCGCTATAACCTAGGATTAACTGTTTACGCAACGGGTACAAACGATACGGTAATGTAAAACAATAAGGTAGTTTTGTAATAATTAATAGTGTCATCTATGGTATTTTAATCCTGAAACGTTACAAATAGCCTTCTTCCGATATTGTTTTGTTGTTGGTTTTACAACGCTAAAGAACAGCTTTTGATTATGTGATTATTCTTTTTAGAACATACCGTTTTAAAAGCTTCGATAAGTTGACAATTTCAGCATTTAACCGACAGCGAAGAAACAAAACCAAAGTGTTGCTCTCGCAACACTTTAGCCGGCGAAGCCGGACAAAGGTTGCCGCAACACTTCACGTTGCCCGGGCAACGTAGGTCTAGTATTTAACTGTAATTGGGGTTTCATACCAGTATCTGCCTGAGTTTAATAGGGTGCTGAATGTTGAAGAGGTGACAGAGGAAAAGCCTACGAAAGGATTACTTAGAGCGTTTTCCACCCTTCTAAGATTAGTAACTATTAGTTATTATTTTCGGTTCCAACCTCGTAAAAAGTTACTACGCTGACCGTTCCATCCTTCTCGAAATAGTAATTAGTAACTAATAGTAACTATCTGCCTACCAGGCTCGGGAGCGTAGTAACTACGCATCTCTGTAACGTGATTGGTCTGATCTGCCCGTGGCGTGATATTCTGCTGGAAAAAAGAAAAGTCATTCCAGCCTTGAAGGAAAAAAGCCAGAATTCGTGACGTCATACGTAGTAACTACGGTAAGTAGGGTGGAACACGCTCTTAGATGACGTAGATCGGTCACGGGCGACTTAGAAGTGCTAACTTCTTGGAAGCTTAGAAAACCAATGCTTGAGAATGGACAAAGGAATTCCATCCAAAATGTTCCCTAGGGTGTACGCTCGATTTGGCTGGACAATAGTAGGAATTCAGCATAGGAAGCGCCATTGAAAATCGGAGGAAGTCCGCCTCTCGCCCCCCTCAAGCATGTAACCTCTGGGAGAACGAAGTCCATTTGGGGATAACCCGGAAGCGGCCCATATCACGCATCGGGACAGAATCAACTTTTCAAGAAGAAGATAGCTGGCAGGGCTGGAATCCATCGAGGAATTCTCCATGGTCAACAAGGGGGTCGTACAACTAATTCCGGCTTAGCAGGAGGTGGGGCAAGACAATCCGCAACTGCGGGGGTGATTGGACACAATCCGTATGTTGTCAAGAGACACGGATGCTTGGGTGTTTGCGCAAGAGTAACGAGGAATGGGAGGGATTTTTCTAAGACGTCTTCAGCCGATATTTTTCTTCTTTCCGCCTTGTCCTTCAAATTAATTAGCAGACTCTGGATAGGCAACGAATAACAGGGTGACTGGTTACTAAGAGTCGACACAAATTAATGAGTGAATACTGCGATACTTGAAATCGCTTCAAACCAAGTTATCCAAAATAATAAACTTGATTGTTGTATGGAAAACAATCGAAGATATTCAAGAACATCAGACTGAGCACTTAGACGTCACAGGTTAAAATGCAAGTTAAAATGCTTGATCTATTTCAAGTTCTTTCAATTTTAATTTTGTGATTTCCAGAAAATAAACACCGCACTGAGGAGTGAGACGAACTCGGTTCATTCAGAAGCAAATATACATATAAAACATAAACACATATTTAGCGATACAACTCCGGTTCCCATAGCCAGGAGGTTCATCCAAACTCTCAAATATAAAGAAAATAATTTTTGTTCTCTTATAAATCAATAAATTTAAAGGTAACTGATACAGCACACAAACCTTCTTCTAATTATTAAGATCAAAACTACTCATTCTTAATTCATATAGTAATAATACTCCTGATGACTATCTCTCCTTGCCGATGCAAAATTTCTGACCTCTCCGGGTAGCGAGCGGAAGAAAGGCAGAAGTGGTGGCAAAGCTGCTCCCAAAGATAGCGGTGATTGATTGACACAGGGTTTGAGTCGTTAAGTTTGAGTCGTACGGACACGTTTACTCCTTCTTCCTGAGGATCAGCGGCGTGTTTTGGACTTAGTCATATAGTATTGCACGAGGCTGGACCTGACAACTCATGTGGACAAATGAGTACAGGTAAACTATTTAGTTGTGTGGTACTGAGGGACGAAGTGAAAACCTACCTCTCACAGTAGCCTTAGGAAGACCTGATCTTTCTTGATTTAATCTCTCTTTGCTTAGGAAAGAACTGAGCAGACTTGAAAATGATCACGAAATGATGGTACACGACAGCGACTCCAAAGCTTCATTGTTCATTTGGTTTACGACAAAATGTCAATGTACCAATAACGGGTCAATCATATCAAGATTAGGTTTCGCGAACTGAAAGACAAGGGGTCCTTATTCATTGTTACCCCCCCCCCCCCCAATGCTGCTTGACAATTCCGTTACACATAATTGAAGAACCCGGATACAGTGGACACACGTGCGGGCGGTCTTTAGAACTCCACGTAACAATGTCCGCCGGTCTTTCAGTGAGCCTGTATCATATGACGGATTTTGAGCTGGACCAAATCTGGCGTCAGTTGGGTCATCTGACACTGACTGAAGGGACAGGGGGCACGTGTCTGAAGGAATTTCCGTGTTTAGATAAAACATTTCCGGGACGGAAACTTCCACATATGGTCCCCGTTTATGATCTCTGCAGATAGATACGAAGTGGTCCCCTCGGTGACAATGTTAGCGGTGAGGCGAGAAAAGTTTCGTATTTTTTTCCCCTAAAAGGTTCCGGCGCTTGCGGTAGCGGAACTGGAGGGACGGAAGTGTCGATAGGAAGCGAAACGGACCTGAAGTAACTAAAGCCAGATAGCACCCTGAAGTATTAGAACTGTGGACGATCTTACAGAATATATACTAGGAGTTGACTGGGGGCTAGTTACTGCACTGTCAGAGTTTCATACAAGATAACACGAGGATGCGCGGTTTCAACAGATGATGCGCAGAAGATAACATTTCGGATGTTATCTGTTGTGTTTGAAAACGTTATACATGAAATGTTATGCATAACAAGCTTTGTTGGAAAGAGCCAAAAAAGCATCTAATGACTTTATTCCTTATCGTCATGATGTCGGAAAACTCGAGAAAACTCAGCACATACTTTTTGGCGGTTCTTCCTGATGGTAACGCTTATTATGCATAACATTTTGAAACACAACAGATAACATCCGAAGTGTTATCTGTTACGCATTATCTGTTGAAATTGCGCATCCTCGTGTTGTCTGTTATGACACTTCTGACAGTGTGTGCATGACCTGCGTATTCCTATTAACTTATTAAGAATAGTGGGTTAATATTATCTGATGGTAGAGATCAAGCAAGTGTTGTACGCTGGGCTTTAGTTTAGGTTAAGTAGATTCAACTTTCACTCTTTTAGTTTGACGGGGGTTTACTTATTCTGGGAACATCCGGCGGGTTTGGCTTGGGTTTGTTCGGTAACTGATTTAACTAGTTTCAAGACACGGTTCATTGTATGGAGGGGGGTGTTGTACGCTGGGGTTTAGTTTAGGTTAAGTAGATTCAGCTTTCACTCTTTTAGTTTGACGGGGGTTTACTCATTCTGGGAGTATCCGGTGGGTTTGGCTTGGGTTTGTTCGGGAACTGATTTAACTAGTTTCAAGACAGTTCTGTGTGAAGTTTCAGTGAAGAAGGTCATACGGAGATTTATAAGTTGAGTATATAAGTGTTTCTATTATAGTCTATTAATGTAAATAAACAGTGTAGTAGCTGAGTTCTCGATTCCGTTCAGGCGTAGGATTTGGGACCCGAGCATACAGTCTTAGTATGCAACACAAGGGCTATTACAGTCGAAAGGAAGAAAACTTAAGCACAGACACTGAAGACTCGGTACTAGACCTTGTCGCGGCTGGCTTAGTGACCGTTCGCACCTCTTCATTTCGTTTCTTCATCTTCTAAGATTCCGTGAATACATGGACATATATTGAGTGGTTTTGTCCCGTCCTTTGTTTCCCTACATTAAAGATATTAGTAGGTTACTGTTTTACCCCCCGTTGTCTGTTACCCCCTGTTCTTTTTATATGGTTTGTCTTCAGCGATTTTATATGTCATTTGACCTATCCTCTGTTGATTACAGCTCCGTATCCAGGAATTTATTTCGGGGGAGGGCGCGGGTCGGACCAAAAACTAACAAAAAGACATAGATTAAAGGTTAAAGCCTATAGAAAAGTATTGCTTTGAATGTTTCGGTGGGTGGGGGGTGAACCCCCGGCCCCCTGGATACAGCCCAGTCTTTAATATGTTTTTAACTTTATCACCTGCTATTCGGCCAGTCCATAATTGGAGTTGCAATAAAATTGAATTGAACTGAATTAAATATAATAAATGAACTGAATTAAATGAACTAATAATAAGGATATTTAAGATTGTCAATGCGGTAATTAAAGGGGTAATCTTATTCGAGGTACTGGTCTGGTACGGGGGATATCGGGAATTCGAAGATAATTCAGCAAAGTCAGTCAGAGGGTACGGGTCGAGGCCGTCGACGACTAGTAGTTCGCACATTTCCATTGCAATAATTTAAATTACAACGACATACCTGGAACTTGGCAAAAAACAACAACATAAAACAAACAGTTTTTTCCTATTTAGTTTCTAATGTATGTCATGATTTTATTGAGATGTTGGTCTTGGTAAGGGGGTATAGTGGATTATGAGATAAAACAGCTCAGCCTGCAGTATAGAGGACTCTGCTCTAGGCCTCGTCTAGGCTTGCTTCGTGCGATTAGGAGTACATCTTTCCATTTCGCGGCTTGATCTTCCAAGGACATCTTGAGAAGTTGACGAGAAAAACAATCAGTCAAGTTGTCACCACAGCGAAATCAAACATCTCATCGCTCACCTGGAAGCAATGGACCTCGTAACTTAATAGTTCCTATCTGTTGCTCAGCCTAGTTGAAGCAGATGGTTCGGGCTTTCTAGGAACTTAACGTTATCAAATTGCAGCACGCGCCCTGAGTCCGGACCTGACCAGGTGCCGGATGGAATGACCGATTTCCTTCAAAGAAGTGTTTCCACTCCAATGGCGACTTCTTGGTTGTCCACCTGTCTGTCACGGATTCACAGGCGAGCGACTTCAAGAAGCAAGGAGGGCGTGTGACTATTTCTGTATGGTCTGAAAATTTCAAATTGTGAGGAGCGTGCCTGCGTTTCGTGATTAATTGTCAACTTATGGTTAAATTGGATTGTTCTTCAAAGCGTGGCTGAAGGAGAGCTGCGTCGTGTTGGTATTTGTCCTGATCAAGGTTTACACACAAGGAGTAATCCGGCACTGCACAAATCCATAACTATTTCGCTAAACCATCTTGTGAGGTCTGATAAGTAACAGCAGTTTCACTTCAATTCTAGACACATCTCCGAAAAGCGTCTAAGGGAACAATTAGGTCCACATTTCGACTCTGGGATGCCTAACCATTTGTTCCATTTTCTAACGACCATTTGGATGGACATCGTTAATTTTCAAGTCGGGGAGATCCGGCTAATTTTCATGTCTCCGGGGAGGTCAGCATGTCAAATGGTGTGCGGAGTGATGAGAGCTGTAAGCCCAGAATGGAAGAAACGAAACATTTGCTTTCCTGACATGACCTGATGGATTTCTTGAAAATTGGTTCCTAAGCTCCGGCATTTCGGGTCTTTTCAATCTCGCTTCCAAATTAGGAAGATTATCTTTCGGATTTATTACGGAGTTGTTCCAGAAGCATCTGCTGGGGTCGGCTCACGTTGTCCGCGCTGAACTGTAATCCTTTCGAAGCGTTATTTCCAGTTGTCAAAGTTTTAAGGAAGGCCTCAAAATATACAATTTCCAAATGAAACCAACTTAGCTCCGTACCTCGAATACGTCATGAAAGCCATACTGCCAAAGTGCCATAAACAACGAACAGATTGTACACACATTAACTTCTTCAGGTCTTTAACCCCTTCGCCCATCGCCTCCACTGTCTTGTCAGGTTCCGCGACGACGAGAATTGTTAAATTTCCTCCATGATCATAACCAATCATCAGCTATACTACAGCAACATTCAAATATTAGATGTAAAAAGATTCTGCCTTTTCAGTTAAACTTTAAGTAGTAGCTTCTCAACGAACTTTGAGACTACAGAGCCCCAGGCCATCTCCTGCCGAACCGAGGGGGAAACCTGGATCCAGGCATGTTATCCAGACTATCGGTTATGCTTCGATAGTTTCTCTACGTGCTTCCTGCTAGTTTATCATCTCATAATCGGGCGATAATACCCTGAAAAATCACAGACACGAGCGCAATTAGTCTATCGATAGTCAGATGATCAGAAAACGATTGACGATAAACTATTTTCCGGTTCCAACGGGCCACGAAGATTATGTCCTAATGAAAGGACTCGGCTGTTCGATAAGGATTCCAGCTAATAGTTTCAACCGCTCCAGCAAAGGTGGTAAGGTCAACAGGGTCATGGATGAAGAGAAACAACTTGCGTTTTCGCGTGGATGGCTGTAGAGCTGAACGGGTTGTTCAGCTGGATGTGAGCATAGCCCACAATATTCTCGTTCAGCTCAACGCTGCCCTCAGAGCGGCGTTGAACGGGAGGCGTCCGTCAAGCTGGATTCACCTTTTCATCTGTTTCCGCGAAAAAGACAAAATGATCGACGGCATCCACGCGAAAATGTCCCCTCGGACTGCTGTCGCTCAAGTTTTCCCAGTTGGCATTCGGGAGGCTAAACACATTGGGTCATTTAAAGTAAAACTAAAAAAACATTTATTGAGAGGGGAGTTAGTTTTCTTTTTTTACTTTTTTTTTTAGATTTTTTTTTTTTTTTTAGATTTTGGTATTAAAGGTTAATTGAGTGAGAGTGTTCTTGTCCTTTTTTATTTTTATTTCTTACGGAAATTTGTTATAGGTTGAGAATTAGAGGATTGCAGCCGTCCATCATCAGGCTGTTTGAGCCTTCGCCGGGCAGTTGTGTGTTTACACAGTTTATTTTGTAATTAGTAGTAAACAAAGCAAGTCAAGTCAAAAGTTTCCGAAGAGAATCCAGTTTCTCAGATACAGTCGCATTCTAGGCCACAAGGAGAAGTGAGGAGTAACTGGTCTTATTACAGTTCAGCGCTCCAAGTGGACTAGTTTCTGTTAGTCCCCCATTGCCTCATAACCATCACTTCTTTACACATAGTAAAAAGTCGAATCCATAGGGTAGTGGGTCACTTTCACTTTCTGCTGCTGAAACGTATGCAACACCTCCATTACCTGATAACAAATGACAGGTTCTCCACTCACTAACGTGTGGATCTATTTTACCATGTCTGATCCAAGTATTTCAAGATAATTTACTTTAATAAGATATTTATAGTCGGTAGAAGCTTCAGTTATTTATTACAGGTTTGTTTCCTTCCCCGAAGTTGAACCAGAGGATTGACAGCCTGACGAGGACCCTTGCCAAGAAGGGCCGAAATATCGCTGATGAAGAATCACAGCTGACGTATCCGTTGTAAATATTGTTTGAATAAACTGATCCTAAGTGCTAACGGTCAGGCATAAGGGGGATTAACAGAAACTAGTCCGCTTGGAAGCGCTGAACAGGAATATGGCCAATTGCAGACGCTGACTTGGCCTCAAGTGCTCAATAAATCGAAGGCATCCGTGGGCCTCAAAAGCTTTTTCTTCTCGGTCCTGCAGATAGTCTAGGGAGTTCAAAGCTACGTCTACGGTGAAGATTCCTGCCGAACTATTCAACGAGCCCAACGACACCATACCCTGGTTCAACGCTTTGTTTTCTTCCTAACCTACAATGGAGTATTTTCAGTCATTCATCAGTTTTTGCGGGATTTCGGCCGAACTTTCAGCGAAGCTGGAGAAATAAATTCATACCTACCTAGATTTCCACAAATTCGAATTTTACAGTTTCCACAGAATCCGGACGGAGCTACCAGCTGCGACAGCTATTAATATATTTTTTGTTTGAGGCGACCCCTCGGTCAGTTTTTTGCGGCGATTTTAGAAGCAACCTAAATCAACAGTTGAAATGAAGATAGGTAAATCTTTTTAAAAAAGGTTTAAATTAATAAAATGTTAAATTTGTAGTGGTGTAAATTGCAAGTTTATATGGTTAAGCAATTACCTCTGATTAACTGACCATTCGCTATTAAAATGCTCGAATTATAAAAATACGATATCAAGTGAAATAATTAAACTTTGTAAAATACACCAATCCGTCCAAGAGCTGTCGTCATCACAAGCACACGCACGAACGGACATACTACGATATCATCGGCATCCCTAACTTACGTTTAGGATACAAAAGGGGGTAGCCTACCTGCATCACTGACAATTCAAGAATGATCTAAGTTCATCCTCGGGGGTGGTTCAAAATCGACATGGATAATATCAGACAGCTTCAGCCCTATGTACTCAATATTTAGTAGGCTACATGGTATATGCGGCGCATACACCAGTCAAAGAAAGGTCAAGCTCGATCTATCCGTCCTAACCTGGTTCAGACTTTAGGGTGGTCAGCCACCGAGGTACATTGCTTCCTGTCCAAGCACATTATCCTAAAATCACTGTGAACCACTTCATTAACTCCAAAACAGATGCCATCGTTTGAAACTGACCGCTTCGTGGGAGTGTTAGTTTTAGCTTTGGCACCCTTTTATCGCCTGTCCGACAAAATATGTCCTGCACTTCCCACTCCTTCATTAACAGACTTAAGGTCCGAACATAACAGCATGGATCATGGTTTATTATACCCCTGTCGTGACTTCCGAAAGGTTAAGCCCGTTCCGGGCAGTACCCCACTGCTGGACTTTCCGGATTGCTCTAAGCTCAAAATTACAGGGCTGTCCTGGGCGTCACACTTGGTCAACCTAAGCTTGGAGTATCCTACCAATATCCCATACGGACCCACAGTAAATGCGTGTATGGTCTACTCACAATGATTGCTCGAACTAGCTGGAGGACGGAAATGATTTTTGCCTTACCAACGCAGCGTCACATCGATCGTCAATTCGCAAAGAGGATCCCGACCGCTTTAAGCTTTCGACCTTCATTAAACCCTTTAATCCGCCCAAGGTTTCTTGGCTAAGCCTCTCACTCAAACTGAAATGACTGGTGCATAGTGTATTCAAAGTGCCTTGAGGAACCTGAACCTCTGATTCGAAAGCTACATCAGAAATTAATACATAACTTTACACAAGGGACTTGTACCGTGACCACATAAACCAGAAACAGTGTTTCGAATATAATTTAGAAGTCTAGGACTCCATTCCCAGCAGAAGGTCCTGGGTTCAAATCCCGGAAGAGGAACATTTTCTGTCTATCAGTTCACTACTTATAAAACATCGGAAACGTGTCTCTCATTTCGAGTCCAAGACATTTCTTAACGAACCGAGTAATTCTCGTGTGGAATGAGAATGCTATCTCCTTTGTCGGGAAATGCCATTATCGGTAAACATCCAAATCTATGAAGAAGCGACTATAGACGAGGACTGTAAATTACAGCCCTGGAGAGATGATTAGTGTGCTCTTGATCCGGCGACCTTAAAGTAATTATAATGCCCCACAGCTGCTCATCCCGATTCTACACCACTCGACTAATTTAAGGTAACTCAAGGTTTTTTTCCAGTTCTGGACTTGAAAAATTCACGACGGGAGTATTTTCGTAACTTTCCGCCGTCTGACTTCCAATGTGCCCCGTAGCGTACAGCCAGGACCCGCCGCAGTTGACTCCGTTCTCAAAAAAAAAAAATCTGTACTTTTGCCCAACCTTCGATCCTCAAATAAGGTTAGTCCTACCATCTACCAAGGAGAAAACAAGCCCAGAGGCGTCATTTTGTGAAAACCTAGAGGAGGCGCTGGCGTAATTCCGGATAAAAAACCTTAGAGATATTATTGAAATCCACTTTACGCAACTGCCTGTCATAATGATGTCAATCACTTTTTTCCTAAAGATAGTATGATTTTTCATATGCAGCTGCCCCCCCCCCCCCCCCCCCGGGATGGTTACATGACGCCTCCGAAGAAGTCCCAATCAACGTCTGTTTTTTCAATCAAACTTACCGGATCGAAACTTTGCAATTTGGACAGATAAGATTTTCAGCAGTCAGATTTGGACTTATAGCATACCAGTATTTAAGAATAGTTGATAGTTCTTTCTGTTTTATTTGTCTAGTTTAAGTTTGTTCTCTTTTTTTTCTTTGTAATACATGACATGACTATCCACAGCAGGAGCACCATCTACTTTTTGTCGATTGTTGCTGCAGTAAATCATCAAGCGGAAACCGAAGAAACTGAAAACGTAGGAGAAAATCGCCGAAAAACTATGCTGGCTAAAGGCCTTTTCAATAACGATGAACATCACATCATGGGCCCTTGATACACCAGTGAAATGACAGCGCCTGCTGTTAGACATGACCTGTGTGACCTTATTTGACTTGCCTAACCAGCGCGACAAAACGCGTGCCGAAAAACTAAAGGTCTCCACGGGTCAGCAATACAGGCAGATGTTACAAAAGACAAGCCATATGCTCACTAGTACGGACCAACAGGTGTCGCCACGACAGTCGAAAGACACACCATATTTTTAGCGCCGGCTTCCGGCCGACACGCGTCGGGTGTTTGCAACCTGAGCCTCAGATTCGACTTGTTTGTTTCACATGACAACCTCGCGAATATTAAAGTAATAAATTATCACCATTTTGGCAGCTGGAGGAGTCGTGACGGTTGAACCGTTTCAAGAAGACCACGAAAACGACAGTCTTGGAATGTTGGAATAAGACACAAAAATGTTTCAGCAGCTTAAGTTATTCTTTCCTTCGGTTCTGGATGAATTGACAGGTCAAAAATTACTCAACATTCAAGGAATATATGGGGGAAGACAAAGATCCTTCGAAGTACCAAGAGACAAAGTATAAACTACTGGGCGAAGTCTTTCTGTGTAAATAAGACAAAATTTGTTCACCAGAATTGGTTATTCTTCATTTCAGCTCTGTATCAATGACAGGTCTGGAAACACTATCATAAATACAAAATTCAAGGAATACCTGGCGACAGTTAAAAAGGACCTCCCAAGACACAAACTGGACGAAGTGACCTCTTGTGTGACTAGCACACAAACATGTTTCCTTTGCCTAGGTTATGTGGAAAAAACACTGCAACCTGGTGGCAGTTGATGAAGACCTCCCAAGTCCACTTGACAAAGCCAGCTTCTATAAGACACAATATTTCAGAAGCTGAAGTTATTGTTTCCTTCGGTTCTGGATCAAATGGCAAGTAAAAATCACTAGCAGAGACACAAAATGCAAGGAATATCTCGAGACAAGAGGTAAAGGAGATGTTTAAGTGGCTGGGTGTATCTGTTTGTATCTCTCTTGCTAGGATCCGGAGGAAGTTTTTTATCTGATCTGATAGTAAAGATAAATTAAGAACTGGGTACGCAAAAATCGTTGATAATCGTGGTCGATTCAGCAGACGTGGACTGGCTAAACTTTATTTTAGTTTTTGTAACCATGCCGTTTTGTCTACATCTGGTTTATATCCTGTATTTACAAAGACTGATTTTAAACAACTGTGGTGGATTATTTTCGTTCTTGCAAATTCCTTTTGTACTTACCCAGATCGGTCCGAAATAGACGCCTTGTAGATAGTTACGGAGCTAGTGACATTTTATGTTCGCTGGAAAATCTGCAGACCAGTGCTGGTGTTAACACGTGTTTCCACCTAGGTGCGCACCACGGCACGGCCTCATCCGGCTTTTCCAGGTGTGTTTGATATGTTGTACTCTCTTTTTTCTTTGATTAGGCTACTCCACTATCTTAAATCTGTATAGTGGGTCACACATAAATATGATATATTATATTATATTAAAGCATCACAAGCTGAACACAGTGACCTTCAGAAGATATTGTGTCAATCTGAGCAGTAAAAATTGTTAATTCATAGGTAAGGTAAAGATACTGTGTCAATCTTGGCCCAGAGGTTACAATGTAATTCCTTGGAGACACAGTTGTAGATTTATTCTTGCTCCTGCCATTTTTGCTATTTTTCTTTTTTCTTTTTCTTTATTGTGTCAATCTTGGCACATAGCTTACAATCCAATTCCTTGGAGACAAAGCCTTAGATGTATTATTGCTGCTATCATTTGTTTTACTTTTGATTCCTTTCTTATTCAAATACCTACTCCATCGATTATGCACAATAATGGGAAGTAGACCAACGATAACAGTAAAAACAGAATGGCTGACTTTTGTCAGAGCCTATACGGTATAGTAGTGAGTAGCTGATCATGGCACATTTCAAAGCTAGTTCAAAGTAAACTGACACCCAAAATAAAGCAGGCTACAACAACTCCTCACACCATGCTGGGCTACTTGGGACAGCTATCTATGTATGTACAGTACTAGATGCTGTAACTTTTGCTAAATGGTAAATAAAACCCTACCCGTATATTCTTAAGAGCACTAAAGGAAGAACTTGTACACGACCGTGATAAGTTATACCACATAAAGCTAATGAAAACGGTATATTATAGTATATTGCACCGGACTTGGGCAAGGATACCTCTTCTGCAACAAAAACTGGACATGCTATACCTTGAATTATATGCTTTGACTGAGCGCCTCTTAGGCCCTAAAAACATATCCTGGTATCTAGCCAATGTAGGTGCAACAGCCTAGGCAATAGTTATATTTTTAGTCTATAGACCATGACCTAGGCAAAGCAAAAATCTACAACCAAATAATACAAAAATAACTTTAAAGCAAATTCGAAATCTTAACGTGCACGCCATCTTGTTAGAAACAAAGAGTATTTAACGCTCAGCTGAAAGGAGTAGTTAAGTGCTAAGTCACACTAGATGGCGTACGAGCACTGTTCAAATTTGCCGCCTACTTCTCCCCGATCCACGGTTTTTGGGATCCTCAAACGTAAAACGCGAAGCGCCGGCATACACAGAAGAGTAAAATTTCGTGTGTTTTTGTCATGCATCAGTCGACTCGTTGGCACATGGGTTCTTTTTATACGCAAGAAATGAAATCTTGCAAACATCTGTCCGGCAAAACACTGAAGAAATCAAATTCTGCATGCTTCTGTCGTGCCTCGGTATTCTCGCCGACACATCGGGTTGTTTTTATACATCAGGTATCCAGAAGAAATAAATTTTGTATGCTTTTGTCGGGCGTCGGTTGACTCATCGGCACATCGGTTTCTACTTATACGTAAGAAATCAAATTCTGCAAACTTTGTCGGGACTACTCGGGAAGTTCAAGTCTCATCGGCACAAGGGGTTATTTTTACACGTAAGAAATCAAGTTCTGTACAGTCTAGTCGAGCAAAACACATACAAAATCAAATGTTCGGTGTTTTTGTCGGTACATCGGGTTCTTTTTACCCGAAAAAAAAAATAAAATTCTGTAATTTTTTATCGGGCGCATGCCAAAAGTTCAAGTCTCGTCGGCACGTTGGCTTCTATTTACACCTAAAAAATAAAGTTCTTTACAGTCTTGTTGGGCACAGAAGAAATCTAGTTATGAATGCTTTTGTCGGGCGTAGGTATTATTGTCGGCAAATCGGGTCTTTTTATACGTAAGAAATCAAATTCTGCAAATATTTGTCGAGCGCCACTTTTTCCGGGACAAGTACAGATTTAAAACAATTTTGCCGGCGTTACTTAGTTCAACTTGTTCTGGGTACAGTCATTGGAAGCTACGCTTTTAGCGAAAGTTGAAAACGAAAAGCCGAATATGTGAAGTTAAATATCTGAATTTACATCGAAGGAACAATCTCAACTGATGCATTACAGTTAGTTTTACACACGCCTGCGACGCATTTTGTAGTAGTCTCTATTTGAAAGAACGGTGTGTCCTTTAGATTTTGTTTTAGGGTAGAAATTCTTGGTGTTTAAAACACGTTAAAAGCCGGAAACTGTATGGTACTATAGCTAAATTTTTCCGGAAAAAAGGCAGATTACACAAATTTCGCATGCGGCGCTTGGTTTAACTTGTCTTGGTACAGTCGTTGGTAGCTTCGCTTTTTAGCGAAAGCAGAATATGTGAACTTTATAAATATACGAAATTATACCGAAGGAATAATCTCAACTGATGCGGCGCATTTTGTAGTATTCTTTATTTGGAGGAAGGGTGTTTCATTTAGTTGGCGATTTAGGATTGAAATTTCTGGGGGTCTAAAACACGTTAAAAGCTAGAACTTGTAAGGTAGGTAGAGCAAAATTTTTCCGGAAAAAGGCAGATTAAAAAAATGTCGCCGGCGGCGCTTAGTTTAACTTGTTATTAGTACAGTCGTTGGAAGCTTCGCTTTTTAGCGAAAGCTAAAATGAAAAGCCAAATATGTGAACTTTAATATACGAAATTACACCAAAGGAATAACCCGAACCAACGCATTAGAGTTAGTTTTACCCCGGTTCTATTCTCTGCTGGTGGGAAATGTACGCCGTTACGCATGTTTTGTAGGCACATTTTTGAGTCCGTCGGCACAAACCGGACCCCCCCCTCCCCATCCCAAAGGTAAAAGCTAGTGACGCCCCTGAGTAAGGGTCAAGTTCGTAGATGGTCCCTGAAGCCTCATATTTAATGGTGGGGGGGGGTCAAATTAGGCGCAAAAAAGTACTCTTCCCAAGCAAATGAGATAGTCGATTTGTTGTCGGCGAAACTTCCCCAACCGAAACGTCCCCTGGCGAAAAGTCCCCAGCGAAACGTCCCCATGATAAAACGTCCCCATGCAAAATGTTCCCATGACAAAACGTCCCCATGACAAAATGTCCCGTGGATGAACGTCCCCATTCAAAACGTCCCTATGCAAAGCGTCTCCATGCAAAACGTCCCATGGCGAAAAGTCCCCGGCTAATATTAACCAGTAGCCTAACCAAAATATGATACTGTTTTTTTTTTTTTTTTTGGGGGGGGGGGGGGGTCGGGTTAAGATTTACATCAGACCCGGCATTGTTTCAAAGCGGATTAATGTTTCAAAGCATGGGAATAGATTAAAATCGCCTAGGTGTACAATATAAATATTATCCCAAGCAATAGAAAATTTCACAAAAAAAGATCTTCAACTTCCCATCCCATCTTTATCCACCATAACGGCACTACGCTGATTTGAGCATTCTCTTTGTTTGACTTTTTGAGCCAAATCTGGCTTCCGCTTGTTTCTTCCGAGAACAAAAAATACCGGTGATGCATATTGCTTTAAACAAAACAGAGCAGAACTACTTACTTATTACACTATATATTTTGAAGGGAAGCCGTGCAGGTCTCGAGCAACTGGTCCCACATCCGCCGTTTACTGGCTATAAAAAAAAAATTCCTACATCCCTGATGCAGGCTCTGAACTTGTTTTACCTCGGTCATGGGACTGAAGACCAAGGCAAACTTAAAAATGGGACTTGACATTTTGTAATGGGGACGTTTTGCCATGTGGACGTTTCGTCGGTAAGCCGATTTAAGGGTGAGGAGACCTGCTGAATCCGTATCTGAAACTAATTTCTCGCCAGATAAATAGTTTTCCCGGAATCCGTCAAAGTCAGACATTTGGTGGGAGTAAAAATTTTATTATAAAGTCGATTAGATATCAGAAACAGGGGTAAGGCGACATGCTGAGTCTATTTTGAAGCTTCAATTTCTTGCTGGACAAGTAGTCCCCCAGGATTCCAGCCTAAGCCGGAAATTTTGCAGTATGTTTTTACTGAATTGTAGTACGGATTCGAGATGGGGGTAAAGAGACAAGCTTAATCCATATTTGAACTTATTTGCATCCATCGAAACCTTTGGTCTTCTAAGTTAACCTGCTTTCTTTGGTATCTGTTTTTGTCAACTGCATACAAAGATTGTGTGTTGTCCCCAGGTGGCTCATCTATTCCCCACTCCGCTTCCGTTGTCCGTATGTCGGTCCTAGAGGAACACTTGCGATCGGTTTTTGACGTATCCTGCCAATTCGTCAGCCCAATTTTACAGTTTTATTCCAGCATTTATTTCGGGTCCTGTCTTGTAAAGTATATGAATGAATGAATGCATGATTTATTTGCACATAAAAGCCATCCGGCCATCATGCAACAAAACGAAACAAAAAGTGAACAATCTTACATACGCATATACACACTAACACAATCTTAATATTTTTAATTTACACTGAATACTTTATTACCACTAAAAACACAATTTCCCCATCAGAAGAAATCTTTCCGGTGTTTAAAAGCTAACCTGAGGAACTTCCCAATAATTCTTATTTCTTTAAAATCTTTACTTCCCATCATTTTAATAATCCATTTCTTATCAGTTCCCCCCACCCCGAAAATCTCCTCCCTTAACTAATATGTGATCGTTTTAAGGCATTTAGTAAATATTTTGCATGTTGACTTCTTCAAGCTAAGCTATTTGGAATCCAATCTGATAAGGATTGAAAAAAATAAAACAATGTGGACCAAAACCTAGACAGATCAATGCGTTATAAAGCTGGCATCGACATATCAATGTTTGGAACAAGTGGATTCAGAGGCATTAGTTGCGTTTTGATCGAAGTTTTGTTCGTCGTTAGCGTAGCCAGTTGCTTAATTTCCGTTTTCAAATGCCGTCGAAGTTCACCGTTTGCTTAATTAGAACGTGTCCGAAAGCTGTTTGGTGCTGTAAATGCTGCATTTTCTTTTCTTTTTTTTGTCCGAAAGCTGTTACCTTTCTTTAATCTCTGACACTTCTAGGATACCAAAATTTAAGTCAGGAAGAAGAAGAAGAAAACAGGATTAGCTCTAAAAACTGACAAAATGTATGAGCTACTGATATCCAACCTTCTTATCTTTCCTTTCTTCGTTGGCCATGATCGCCAGTTGTCTTAAATTCGGTATGTTTGCCGAATTGTCAGTTGTCTTTTCGAATTTGTTACGTTTGCCGCCGAAAACACTGAGAGAATCGCCGTACTCCTCAGTTTCTTCATGAGAATTTAGCATTCTTGCTGAATTTGTCGATGAATTTTATGCTGAATTAATGCTGCATTAATTCAACGAAAATTTAAGTCCGAAAGCGAAATGCTGCATAAAATGCTGAATTAATTAAGCATTTTCGCATTTTACGTAGCTATTCTGTATGCTCTCGTCTGCGAGAAGTGACTCACCAATTTTCAAGGCCCCCCTCAACTTCCCAAGGGGTCTCTAGGAAACGGCGAAGTATACCAAGTTTATCTCAACAGTGCCGAATAAATGTGTACTGGTTCGTCAATGGCGTCATCAGTCAAAGCAGTGGCAATCTTGACAGTTTTTTGTCTAAACAAAGCCAAGTGATATTTTCTTCTTTTTTTTTCGTTTTTTTGTGTTAGTTTGTTATTTAGTATAGTGAAGCAACGCAAATTAGCTGTCAGCTACGATGTTGTTTTAAACAAAACTATCTCTCTATCTCTCATACACCAGAAGTAAGAATGTGTGTTTATTCTCCAAATACTAAAACAAAAGTGAACGTGTT
Source organism: Branchinecta lynchi (assembly GCA_023053575.1). Classification (NCBI taxonomy): domain Eukaryota; kingdom Metazoa; phylum Arthropoda; class Branchiopoda; order Anostraca; family Branchinectidae; genus Branchinecta; species Branchinecta lynchi. The sequence continues at coordinate 1,041,697 of JAKZAP010000005.1, forward strand.
GTTACTGGGCTTTTATTGGCTTGACCCTGGATATTCAACAGATCCCTGAACCTCAGAGCTACCAGTCGCATGTCCCACTTTCTCTGTTTCCCGCACCGCCAAACCTTCGAATTTCACAAGCCCCTGTGCACTTTTGATGCCAGACTGTGAAGCGGAAAGCATGCTGCCAACAGAATTACCAGGTCGAACTGGGTTGATTTGACCTGCGAATGCGACTGGGCTGTCCCCGTCCAAAGGAAAGAGGCTAGAGCTGACACTTGCCTGCTGCATCACAAATTGAGGTGGTCGCGCGGGAAATGGTTTCTGTGGCCGAGGCCGGTTATTAGTGACAGAAGGAACCGGGCCCAGGGACAAGGACTCGGCAACACCTATGTCAGATCTGGGGGTTGATAACTTGATTATAATGGCGGAGTCAGGAGTGGGTTTCCACCAGTTGGCTGGCCCTGATACCCCTTTATCAAGACCTTCTTCTTCCTCAGCGAGGGGAGCTTTGACTGCTTCCTCCTCAAGTTGAATTTCCCTCTGGGGTCTATGCCGGTAGGGCGCCTCTGCGAAAAGTATTTGCCGTTTCGCTGTCTTCTTTGCAGTCTCAACAGCTACTATTTTCTCCGCATCCTGTTCCTCCTTCTTATGGATTGCAGCGTGTTTTTTGACCGTTGGCGTTTCAGCCTCTGAAGGATTGGCAACGCGACCGACGAATAAGGCGTAATCGTACTCGTTGTCCCAAATGGCGAAGACGAAAGTCCTGTTAGCACGAACTTCCCTGGTTGTATCGTAGTCGGCCATCAAAGGTATAATTTGGAAAACTAAAAAAGAAAAAAAAATTAGAGCGAGTATGAACAGCTTCTGTTTCTAGCCACCAACTCTGTTTGCCAGCCAGAAACCGGAAAACTGAAATCGACAAATGCCAAAAGGGTAGCCTTGGAAAAGTGATTTAAATAGAATTTTTATTTAGTGTAAATTTTTAAAGTTGGGAGGTTGGTGTGTTTGTTTTTTATTGTAAAAGAATTTGAGTCTTGTTTTTGGGATCCCAAAACGTAAGTGGGGGGATACCTATGACATCGCAAAAATGTCCGTCTGTCTGTGAGCACGAGAACTGTCGAAGGGAATCAGATATTTTGATGAAACTTGGTGTGAGGATTCATTGGATCAAGGGTAAGGCCAAGTTCGTAGATGGGCTATGTAGCTCTGCATTTAGGGTTGGGGGAGGGGGTTCAAATTAAGGGACAAACAAAATATTTTTAAACAGCTAATCTGATAGTCAGTTATGGGATAAGAAGGCATTCTAGAACGATAGTGAAAACCGTTTTCTCGCCGGACAAGTAGTTCGTCCGGAATCCGGAAAAAACCGGAAAAATGGTTAAAAATAAAAGATTTATTTGTAATTGATTAAATGGTCGATTTAGAGGTAAGAAGGTGAATGTGAAGACCGGAAAGTTGGTTAAAAGTAAAATTTTCATTTGAAGTTGATTAAATGTTCGATTGAGAGGTAAAAAAACATGCTGAACACGATGGTGAAAACCATCCGGCCAAAACCGGAAAAATTTTTAAAAGCAAAAGTTTGATTAGATGACAGATTAAGGGGTAAGAAGAGAGGCTGAGTCTGTATATGACAATAATTTTTTACCCGGACATATAATTAGTCCGGAATCCGGTTGTAACCGGAATTATTTTTTTTAAGTCAAACTTTTATTCAAAGTTGATTAGATGTTTTGCTGGACTTTCGGGCGAAACAAACTTGGCAGAAGTAAAGCAGGAAGTCTCGGTCAGTATCGTCAAAATAGATATAGCCTATAGAGGTATATCTGAACTTGGTTTTCTCTGATCATTAGCCTGGCAAAGACTGGATCTGGCGAAGACAAGACCCGATTGTCTGAATCAAATATTAGATTTTGGGGATCCCATCGACACCTTTGGTCTTGTTGTTTTTTATGTAGTTGTTTTTGCCACCACAGTAGACGTGCCTTATGGCGGAAGGACACCTCTCGGCGTGGGTCGTGCTCTTATGTTTTGTTTTTTGTTTGTTTTTTGAGTGTTTTACTCGTTTTTATGTAACAATAATCATTTTGAGTGCGGTTCATTGATTTTGATTTTTAATAGTATTTTACTGTAAAAAGTAAAGGTGAAAATATTAAGGTAAATTTTAAGTTATGAATAGAATAGTAAAGCTAATAGAATTTTAAAGTAAAAATGGAAAGAATGCCACATTTATGTCACTGATTGGAGAAGGAGGGGGAAAAAGAAAAGTAAAAAAAAGAAAGGGTAGTCTTGGAACTTGGATTACTGCTGCTTTTTTTCGGTAACAAGGAGAACGGGCGATGTTCAAATTTCCAGGAAGGGTGCTGGGCAAACCTGAACAGTACATGCGTTCTCAGCAAGGAAACGCACCTTCTAGAAATAAGCTCAGCTACATCGCCCTAGACCGTAGGCATCAGAGTATTCAGGCCTACTCCATGCCTTTAATAGGGCTTAGTCCCAAATGTAAAAAGGGCCGAGCCATTCAGCCCAAACGGAAAAGCACACTTCGGAAACGGTGTCGTTCAAGCAGACCCCAAGGCATGAAAAACGCAGATTTCGAATTTAACTCTATATAGCGTGAACTGAACAAGAGGAGAACTTCACACAGCGTTCCTTTCTGCCAAAACTATGCTGTCACCGACTGCTTTAAAAATAACACTGGAAGAGGATATTAAAAGACGGCGCACTGGCCCGGCTGACTATCCGGAGAGCGAAAGAAAAGATTAAGAGCAGACGGTTAAATTGCAAAAGGGATTCCCTACGACGGAAGTGCATCCTTTGACGCAGGAAGTGCGAAGAGGTCGAACAAAGTTTGTTCATGTCTCCAGGACAAAAACCCCTTTTTGGTTTGGTTGAAAAAAAAAAATAACGAGGGATAGTGTTTTGTAAATATTAAGTTTTTCAAAAATGAAAATTTTAAGGAAAGGAGATATTAAGAAAGGAAAAATAAAGAAAAGGTTTTAAAGATGTGTTGAAAATGGTAAAATGATAAATGAGGGCTAAAAGAGGGAATAAGAAAGAATATTAAAAAAATTAAATGTAGAGATAGATGAAAGTGTAGGTGACGCTAAATATATAGGTCGGTCATTGAAAAAAAAACAATAATTTAAAATATTAGATGTTAGGACCGTTGGCGTCACCGAGGGAAGTGGACGCGTAGTCACCTGGCCAAATCATATTGGACAGGAAGAACGGAAAAGATGCTACGCGGCAATAATTTATGATTAAAAAAAAGAACAGAAAAAAAAGAGCAGACCCCGATCAACGCTCACGAAGGTTACATGAGGCCGAGTGCTTACACGAAACGCAGCATAAGCGCGAGAGACCGCACAAGTAATTCCAGAAGTTTTGAATTTCTGCCAACTGGGCAGCCTACTGAGCACCGTTTCTGCTCAATTCCTCTTACCCGAAGCAGCAGCAGCTTCAGTTCCTGCTTCGTTGACAGTTATTTTCGCTTTGTGGATTGCTGCGGATAAGACTGCGTTCTGCTTGTAGATAATACCCGGGATGTTCGCTTGTTCGGTGAAAAGGTGACCAAGACCCATCTGCAAAATAACAAAAAAGTGGATAAGGAACAAAAACAATGGTTGCGTTTTCGGAGATACCATGGTATCTGTTACTACGGTAACTGGATCTGCAATTAGTCGTTTTTGCAGTTACCGTGGTATCTGATACCATGGTCTTCGTTTTCGCAGTTATCGTGGTATCTGAATAGCAGATACCGCTGTACCTTGCCAGATACTGCGGTAACTGCAGAAACACCTTTTGACCGTGGTATCAGATACCACGGTAACTGCAAAAAACGACTTTAAGACCGTGATATCCATATTATCTGACAAAAACTTATATATTAGACAACTTGTCCTACCTATACTGCTTATCCACTCTACATCCCTCATCGTTCCATCTGTTCTAATTTCCAAGATTTAGCACTTCCGATGAGTACTAAATGAACAAGTACTAAAGGTGTTTTTTGGCGCTTTAGTGTTGATCAACGAATGACTGTTGACCACCAAAATCCTTAGTAAAAAAATCTCCACCAAAATGTCGGTCCGAGAGGAATACTGGCAATCAGTTTTCTCGTATCCTGCTAATTCTTCTGCCCAATTTTTACGTAGTACCATCCCATCATTTATTTCCGGTAAAATCTTGTAAGTGTAAGTTAATTTGTTTCGTGTCTGTGTATATTTCGTAAATTTGTATTCCACTTCTAGCTCGTAGCTGTTTGGATTAAACAAAAAAAACGCTCTGTTTCAAAAATACGGCACATTACTACAGTAGAGATAGAAATATGTTTTTTCAGAAGTTACAGATTAAACGTTCTGCATGCGAAAAGAACACTGCCAGAAAAACAACTGCCAGAAAAATCAATAGATACTTTTTCGGCGGTTTTTCGGCTCTTCCTGGCAACGCTGGGCTCTGTTGAAACTGAACATCCTTGTGGAATATGCTATGAAACTTCTGACAGTACAGTAGGGTTAACGTTCTCAACTTTCATGCCAGATTTCTGCCGCACAGAAGACATACAAAAACAAATCAATAAGAACTCTTGCGTGGAATAAAAGAAAATAAGGAAAAATTAATATAATATTTACATTATGAAGTACGGCTTTCAGGTCAACTGTGGGCTCAAAGCCAAAGTTTGGCAGGGAAAGTTCAACCTCCTTTGTTGTTAGCCGATTTATAGTGTTCCGCAGCAGATTTGGATCCTGGAAAAGCTCCCTCTCGACGGATTTATATCCATTTTCTTGATCAGGGACAATGATAATCATGGAGAAGCGATCCTGAAATAAAAACGAAGTCAACAGACAGCAGCTGAGAATAAACCAACAGATGGCATTCTTGGATTTTCCACCCACCGTTTTGACCAAGAAAGACGTTCGACGAAGAGCGGGTCGACCTGACGGAAATTTTCCACACCTTTCCATATAAAAAAGTTGAGATTTTGTTTTAACTTGATGACGAAAGTTCAGGAAATCGAACCACAAAATCCTGGTCTACTTTAAAGTTAGGCTACAAGCAAGGCCGTATCCAGGGGGGGGGGGCTAGGGGGTTGACCCCCCCCCCCCCCCCCCCCCCCCCGAAACATACACAATTAATGACTTTTATAGGCTTTTCCCTCCGATCTATGTGTTTTTTTGTACTTTTTTGTCCGACCAGCAGGCAAACCCCCCCCCCCCTCCCCCGAAATAAATTCCTGGATAAATCCGAATTCGGAGAGTTAAAATCCGATACAGGATTAAAACGCTAGAATGCAAAATACTGCAGATTAGGATAGCTTTAACCGTAATACTCTTGATGACTAACTCTCCTTGCCGGATACCTAGTGTTGCCGAAATCGCCGTGTACCTACACTGTAAAAAGTCTCTCCTAAATCGGACTGTAGTGCTTGTACATCACCAAATTTGGCGACTTTTATTCTGAATTCGCGAATTAAAATCCGAATTCGGAGAGTTAAAATCCGATACAGGAGAGTTAAAATCCGAATTCGGAGAGTTAAAATCCAATACAGGATTAAAACGCTAGAATACAAAATACTGCAGATTAGGATAACCTAACCTGCAGTACTTTGCATTCTAGCGTTTTAATCCTGTATTGGCTTTCAACTTTCCGAATTCGGATTCGACTTTCCGAATTCGGATTCCGAATACAGTGTAGCGGAAGAGCCGGAAGCGGCACTAGAGCTGTCCCGATCGTCGTGCTTGGTTGACACATGAATTGAGTTGTTGTGTTTGAGTCGTTAGTGAGACGTTTTCTCGTTCTTCCTGAGGATCAGTGGCGTGCTTTGGACTTAGTCATATAGAGTATTCCCCTTACTCTTCATTATTACTCACATTTGCGTCAGCATACGGTAGGGAGGCGACTGTGGCTTTTAGAGGCATCGAATGGCCGCACCTCAAAGTGAGTTTCGAATTCATCATTTTTACTCTGACTAACTTTCCTGTTGAAGTCATGAAGTTGGAGTCTCTTGTGTTTTCCTTGTCGAAAGTATATGCCCATTTTCCATTGAAGTACAGAGCATTGGTAAGAAGCACTCGTGTATCCGAGGAAACAGACCCTAGAAGTAGAGTACACGTTAAATTCCATATCGAAAGCTGGGGACAGTTCTTTGAATACAATCTTCAGCATTTGCAAGACGCACACATACCGTCTTTTGTGAAACACTGAAAATGTTGACAAGGGTGAACTTATTACATTATTTGAACTTATTAAATTTCAAATCACAGATATTACATTGCTATTTTTCCAACGATGATTTATTCTTGATTATGGAAGGAATTATGAATCTCGCGGTTACCGTACCGCACAAAATTAGTGAGCAAAGGGTTGGCCACTTGCGATTAGCAACTTGAAGGAAATGAATGTAAATACATTTTTTTATTTTAGTGTCTATGGCACTCTCATGCACGGAAAAGTCTGCTCGTATCACGACAAATATAGAGGAGTTGGTTTTAAGTAGACACAGCACATTCTGAAGACCTCTTTATTCCTTATTGGACAGACAATAAGGGTCGGGTGCTAACGGACTGGAATTCCTCCCAGAATTTTACGCACCATCATCCATTCAACGCGGAAAGTTGAGGTTTTGTCTACTTGATGATGAGTGCAGAAAATCCAGCCGCAAAATGATAATCGTGTGTTCGTCCTATTACATCGCAATGCTAGCAGGGATTTGGCAGATCATACGGAAGGAGAATTTCACGTGTAGTTTTCTCGTCGAGTCCCAGGCACCCAGCGCCTGACAATCTGGCCCCTGACAATCCAGGATAACTGACTGACGTCCCTACGGAACTTTCATTCAAACCAAGTAACATCTGACAAATTCGAGGACACAGAAATTAACACGAATTTTAGCTAGAATTCGACGTCACAGCAAATGCTGGCGTTCAGGTTGAAATCTTGGTAGGCACAAACCAAAAATCACGAACTAATATAGCTAGTGACGGCAGATGGCAGCACTATCGGACCCTCGCGAAAATCCGCCAAGTGCCATATAGCGATCGCAATTTCTCTCCGCCCGTCGGTCTGTCGGTCTGGGTTTTGCTAGTTTGGGCACTTCCACAGGACGATGAAATTTGGCAGGCATATCAGGGAACCCAAATAATTAAGTTAGAAATAGTTATTTCCCCGATCCGAGCATCCTTGGGGGAGTGGAGGGAGGGGGAATCCGGAATCTTGAGGTATCTAAAACTTTTGTATGGGTGATCGGATAGCAATCAAATTTTATATTTAGAGAGATCTCGTGCTTCAGACGATCCATTTAAAATCCGGACCGAACCCAGTGACTTTGGGGGGTTCTGGAGGGGGGGAACCGGATATCTTGAGAAACACTTAGGGTGGAGGGATCGGGACGAAACTTGGTGGGAAGAACAAGCACAAATACCAGATGCATCGTTGACATAACCGTACCGGAATTCGGTGATCCCGCGAGTTCGGTACTGACGATGAAATTTGGTAGGCTACCAAGGACCCGAACAAGACTGCCTTAAGAATCGTCGTTTCCACAATCAGACCAACGTAAGGGAAGTGGAGGGATGGGGAATCCGGAAATCAGTAACATGCATAACTTCGGAACGGGTAATCGACGTGCATGAAACTTGCCTCAGATGTTCCTTTTTTTTTTTTTTATTATTACATTTGGCGTTAAACTTTTAGCTTGTCGCCACTGGATACGATAACTGAAGGGGGGGGGGGGAGGGCTGGAAGGGGGCACAGGAAATCTTCTGAAAGGCTCAGATTCGAGGGATCGGGATGGAACTTGGTGGGAAGAACAAGAAAACCATATTGACTTCCCGATTGGATCATCGTGGGGGGAGTAGAGGATGGGGGGGGGGGGATCCGGAATCTAGTGAAATTCGTAACTTTGGAACGGGTGATCGGACGTGCATGAAACTTGGTCAGTATTAAGAATAAGTGTATCGGATGTTCAGTTTCAAGTCTGGACCGGATCTGATCACTGGAGGGGGGAGGGGGAGCTAGAGGGGGCACCGGAGTTGGACTTGGTTGGAAGAACAAGCGTAAACCCTAGATACATTCCTGACAAAATAGGACCGGATTGTCTCACGGTGGGGGAAGTTGGGAGGGGGTTTCTCGGAATTGCGGTGATCTCGATCTAGGGTGCTTCCAGATGTGCTAGGACCATGAAACTTGGCAGGCCTATTAGGGACTCTAACATATTGACTTGAAAATAGTCCCTCCCCAGATTCGACTATCGTGGGGGTAGAAGAGGGATGGAGAATCCAGAATCCGGTGACGTTCATAACTTACGAACGGGTGATCGGACGTGCATGAAACTTGACAAGTGTCAAGCCAGTGTCTCAAATGTCGAGTTTCAAGTCCGAAGTGTGTCTGATTCCTGGGGGGGGGGGGGACTGGAGAGGGACAAACTGACAAACATGCTAACTGTTCTGCCAAGTACCATATGAGACGTCAGCTCTTGTTCATGTCTGTAAATATTACTGTATATTAGTCGAAGAATAAGTTTGGCTCCGGGGACAGAGAACTGTCCTTGGCACTTTCAGATTTTTACTCCACCTACAACTTGAAACTGGTGCCTGCACGGCTGCCTGCAGAAAGGAGCTTTCGCCAAGTCGAAGGGAGATGTGTTAAGTCGGGAGGTGTGGGAGGAAACGGATTTGGTTCCAAATGTGGAAAGTAAGTGTTTTGGTGAACTCTGAAGATTGGGTAGTTTCTTAAATAAGTTGGGACCTCCGAAGATTGGGTAGTTTCTTAAATAAGTTGGGTATGGCCTAGCGAGAGTTATTACTGTGGTACGCCAGTCTTCTTTTTCCTTTGTCCAAGTGTCCAGGGCTGTTTTGGGATAAATTCCTTCAATCACTGCTAGTTCGAGTACACAGAAGCTTTGGCAGAATCCGTGCCATCTTCTGGCACAAGCATAAATCAGCGGCATAGGGAAACAATGAGACAAACGAAAGTCGTGCTTCGTAAAACACAATAAGTACCATTCCCAGCCAAGATTTATCTTCGCCAACTTCAAATATCATACTGAATATCCACGAAGTAACACGATATGTAAACTCGGCATGATGCGGATGTGAGAATGCTACTTTGAATACGTTCATTAACCGGTTAAGTGCCGGGTACAGAGCCAGACACGCAACCTCTTATCAATACAGGAACTTCACTTGGGCGCTCAGTCTGTTTATTTTTACTTCGTTAGAGATACAGCCACCAGCACAAGTATGGAATCTCTAATCTGGACAGTGACCGCGTCGAAGAAGACGGCTAAATGAAAAGTCTGAGCCGAATTTCCTAAATCTGATACCCTACATATTTTGTTTTCTTTCCAGTTGTCTTTAGAACGTACTTCCGCGAGGCGGTTAACAGTTGGACAAAATATTTATAGTTGGTGAGCAAGCTTTCCGAATCTACGTTCCCGATCGGCCGGTCATAAACTATATTCAACCAATGCACAAAACGGATATGTCAGCTAAGATGCTTTGGCAGCGATATTTCAGCTCTTATTTGCAAGGGTCCTCGTCAGGCTGTCAAACTTCAGGGACAACGCTGGGCAAGGAACGAGCCTGCAGTCACAGTCTTCTTTATCTGATTAATTTCTATCACACCATGATTCGTGGTAATTACTTCTTATACGAGTGTATTCACCGAGTTTAGTTTATTACAGGCAAGTGAAAGAGTCTTTTGGTAGTGAATTTTTAAGTTAGGAATACCTTTTCGGTTTTTGAGTGTTGGATTCAGGTGCGAGCAAAGTGTTTACCGCTTTGTGGTGGTAATTCGTGGAATTCTAGGTGTCCGGGTGGAGTACGTGTTTGTCCTCTTCGCCATCTTGGTGGGGATGGTCTGGATCATTTTCTTTTCAGGTGCCAGGAGCTTTCGCATTTAAGGGGTTCATTATTTTCTGGGAATGGTGGACAGCTTCTTGGTATTTTACGCTTTAGGTAATTTTGTGCAAAAAGAACTAGAGTTGAGAAGTGCTGTTTCTTAGTTTGTTATTTTGTTTAGTTTACTATGAGTTGTTTGTTTATCCTGTATATGGCCTTTAAGTCTTTCAATACAGATACATAAATAATAATATATATATAATAAATATATATATATTTATATATTTATTACTCGTAAAGATGCATGGAACTTACTCCAACAAACTCTTGAGATTGTGACTAGTTCCGTCAAAGCGAGGGTTGACCTACATCACCCAAAACATAAATACCTTTTGGAAGTAGGTCCTTGACAAAGCCATTCGTGATTTTGCTGATTCTCTCGTTAATCACCTTCACGACCTCATCTCCCTTGTCGAAAGCCGCTGATCTGGTTTCTGCACTGTAATACTTCTTGGTGTTCAAGGAAAAGGACTGGGGCATCTTTGTATCTATCGGGATCCAGATACTGTTTACCATACGAACCGCGGAAGTATGTTTTGCCTAGAAGAAAGAACCATAACCAGACCAGGCCCCACAACCTCCTCTATATTATCAAGACAGTTGGAGCGGGGATATTACGTAGAGTTTGCGGGAGAGGAGATATCGGATTTGCGTTTCAATGAGAACCTTTTTTATATGTCCTTTTTCCCAGCATAAAAGTTCGCATAGGCTAACACAACATTATCATCATGTCCGCACGGAAATTCGCACAGGATCATGGAACGCCTATTCCCGATCTTGAATTAATGAAAATTTCTGACGTTTCGAAGGTTAGAATTGCCTCCTATTCGTTCCAGTGTTCGAACCAAACACACAGAACCAGAAGCTTGAAAAACTGATTTTGCAGTTTGCAAATCTATCCTAGCAAATACGAGCCACCGGTCACTGATACCGAAAACAGCCCCTCCCAATAATCGAACTCGATTGCAAAATAAACTTCTATCCCCTAAAGTCCGCACTAATCGCTACGGGAAATCGTTTGTGCCTTTTTTTTACTTCGGTATTCAATGCTGAACCGTAGTGTGTGTTTGTTATTTATATGTTCGTTACTTATAATTTTTAAGAAACTGAATTTAGTTATGCTATGATAGTTTCTAAATATACCTCTCTCTCTCTCTCTCAGTTTCATACGAGCTCACAACATGTTGTTTCTGTCAGACAGTCAACAACAACGAAGTTAATACAAATTACTGAGAAATGGATCGTTTCAAGGACCGGTCTTACCTGTATTAATGATTCACTCTAGGTCCTCAATCGTTCCATCAATTCTCATTTCCGAGATTTCGAAATTCATACGTCATTTTCATCTTTTCCTTTGGCCTACGCCGAATTTTGCATTTAACGTAATTTATCTGCGAGGAGATAACTGGTCAGAATGACCAGTCATGGAGTTTTTTCCGTGTTTCTCACAAAAGCCAAAGAGCAGGGTGTGGCTAAAACAGCCAGGACAGGTTTGTAAATTTTTTGAAAAACACGGCACTCTTGAAAAGGAGCCAGGCATGTTAGAATATTGGAACATAAACTGTATCAACTACGACTGGTGCTTTAAGAGAAGACGAAAAAGCAAAACTGTACGGAAGTCTCAGCCTAAGGCGTTCAGCCTAACAGGCGTTCGCGAAGAAGCCAGCTCTTTCTCTCTGAGATCGATTGAGTATAGGTTTATAGATATGAGTAGGCCTATAGTATATATAGATCAGATTGACGTTTTCGTTTGGTTGTTATTATTTTTGTTCATGCGTTTTTTAGTTTTCTTTCTTTATAATACTCCACGAGCCCTCATGTATCTGCGAATGGATTCACTGATTCGTTAATTTGTTAACTGGAACACAAAGGACCACGGATCCATTCAATTACTTCAAGTCAGTGCCCAAGGTTGAGGGGGTAAAGTAGGACCTTACCGTCAAGGATTCGGTGATGGTTTGGAACTGCTTCCTTGCCGTTCCAGTTAGTCCTGTAACATCCTCAATTATGGTGAGGGTTTCGTTTTTGGATCCTTCCGCCAGCATCGCCAGTCCTGTTGCAATGCTGATTGGGGAGAATAACATGTTTCCTCCCTCATTATTCTTGCTGAATTGCTGTAAATATATTATTCTAGGGTACTAAAACCAGGAATGGCATACTAAAACGAGGAAGGCTGTCACTAGGATTCGCCGCACCGTTCCCTTCCTCTATTTAGTATTCTTGGATTGGTCGGCAATTGACATGGGTAGGCATTAAAGTCAGTGAGGGGTTCGCAACTATAACAATTCTAATTCACCTTTTCATTTCTCGTTCTTACGATAGGCGACTAAATTCCTCCGAGTTCAGCGAGGGGTCTGCAACTAAGATATTTCAAGTCCACCATTTCCTTCCTCGCTTTAGTCCTTTAAGGTACTACCCGTGACCAGCTACTAAAACGAGGAATGAAAAGGTTAATTACAATTTTCACTGAACTTAATAAATCCCTCACTGAACTTAACACCTCAATAAATGTCAGGGTACTAAAACGAGGAAGGGATGGTTAACTTTTCGTGAACTCGGTGTCGGCTCTATCTCACCGGTTTACATTATATATTTTGCCAGGGGTCAGCTTTGAGAAATGCTGATATCAAATTTGTCCCGAGAAACAACTAAGCAAACATATCACGTTCGTGTTCCCACTCAATACATTTTTGCACCAATGTGCTATTTCGTAGATTTGGTAGATGTGATGCTCCTGTAAAATCTTTTCTTTCAGAGCGTACTGTACACAACTTAAGGGATCGACTAAAACCAGGAAGGGAAGGGAACGCGAGAAAAGCAGGAAGGCATACTAACACCAGGAAGGGCATATTAACACGAGGAAGGGCATACTAAAACCAGGAATACTGTCGCCAGAATTCGCAGCACAGTTCCCTTCCTCTATTTAGTATTATTTGAGGGGTCGGCAACTTTTCAAATTGAACTTTGAGTTTGAAAAGTTGCCGACCACTCAAAGAATACTAAACAGAGGAAGGGAGCGGTGCGGCTTTCCAATTCTGAATTCTGGCGACAGCCTTCCTGGTTTTAGTATGCCCTTCCTCGTTTTAGTATGCCCTTCCTGGTTTTAGTACGCCTTCCTGCTTTTCTCGCGTTCCCTTCCCTTCCTGGTTTTAGTCGATCCCACAACTTAATTGCGTTTCACTCGTGAACAGTGCTTTCCGGGTCCTCCACAATAATTCTCTAAGGTGGGTTGAACGAGTTCTCTTGGAATTGTATTGCTTCAGGTATGTTTGTTGGTGAAGGTCTTCGAGAGTTTGGTGAAGTGAGGCGGGCATCTGCCCTATCACTTCAGACACGAATTCTGCGCGTTGAAAATCCTCTCCTTCTGGTGATGGTGAGTTCCCATATGCGGCTGAGTTTTGCGAATTTGGCTGTCGGGGGGGGGGGACCCTACTTTATAGTGGATTTTCTCCAGGTTGATGTGCTGAAATTTTGTTTTATTTTATTTGAAGTTTGTATTTATGCAGTGTTTCTTAATTATTTTGTCATTTGTTTGACCCTAGTTGGTCGTATCCTAGTTTAAATAAACAAATAAATTTAGGGAACTTGGGCCCAGTTATCATGAACAAAGTAGAGGGTAGGAGGTGGACCATGGGCGTCACGCAATGGGGGTCGGGAAGGGACGGCTTCCAGTTGCCAGTCACTTGGTAAAAACAAAACTGTTGGTAAAATGGCGATTTCTCTGAAGGCACCACAAAAAAGGCAGCAAAATTGACCAGCCAGTAGGCTAAATAACTTTCCCTAATTTCATCGTCCAGACTCCAGCGGTTGTCAAGTTATGAACTTAGTCATTATCTTACATCTGATATAATTGGTCTTATTTATAACTGTATCACTCATCTTCACGTGTAACGCGCTGGCTTAGTGTGCTGGGATTGAAAAAAAAATGGATGTTCAAGCCATCTACTTTTGGCACTAGTTTTCTTGCCACTCCCGTTGACGGAAAATGAATGGGCACAGGCACGGCTGCTTTAATTTCAATTCACTGGCCACCTCAGCCCAGATATGCCGCGGAACCGGATGGGTGCGAGGCCAGGACCCCCAAAAGCACATACAGACCCCGATAACAACACGGGTACTACGTTATTAAGAGCTATTATTGTTCACGGGTTATGAACTTCAACAAAAAACGATGGAAACGGAAAACTTGAAACTCAAAACCGGTTTGAAGCGGCCGCGGAAGTGGATTGCTTACAAATTCACGCCAAACGCCATTATTTGGCTAGCTCATGTCGTTTTACTGCCGGAAAATTTATCAGAATAATTTTAATGGTAGAAAGACTGACAAATATGTCTCCATAGTTCGACTTGCTGAAGTCCTTAATCCCCCGGGACTGGGTTTGGTGTTCTGGAGATTTCATTTAACGTTCACAGAATAGGGCTGGAACTCGAAAACTGAGTTAAAAATCACTCATTTACTCAAACAGGCTTGAAAACACGATGAAAATGCGAAGATCTTTCACACTTCTGGTAGCTATAAGTAATTTCAAATATATAGGATCAAAAACAACTTCACTGATAATCACTGAAAAACTTGCTATAATTCGATCGAATCCTGGGACTTTCTTACTTTGCAGCCAGGCCAGGCATAATAATAATAATATATAGCAGCGTATTTGATTTGACGATCATTCGCGATCTTGCTAAAGGAAAACCATGTCACGTCCTCGATGAAGCTGAAATTGGGCAGTCCGGCTGTGAATTTGGGGTCTAAACTAAGTTGTATCGGGATTCCATACAAGCGTGACGTCACACCCATTTGATCTAGTTTACCTCACAAAACGAAAAATTGTAATTATTCCTATCTGTGAATGTATATTTGAAAATATATATCAGAGGTGGGCGAATCCGAATCCGGATTCGGAATCGAATCCAGGATTCGTCTTTTTGGTCGGATTTGAATCCGGATTCGAATCTTCTGCTTGTCAGGCTGGATCCGGATTCGGACTCGGATTCCAAACCTTACGGAAATCTTACGAATCCGCTCAAATTCCTAAAAGTCATCCTTCCACTATCCGTATCCCAATTTTTACTGAGTGTGCTTAGGCAATCCAGCTTTTTGGTCTCAACCACCAACAATCCTCAGTATCTATCAAGTTATCTGATTACTTTAGGTGTCAGTGCTTTTTGTCACCTCTAATTTTTAAACCATGTAGCCTACATGATTTGATTTTTGTTAAGGTCGGATTCGAATCCGGATTCGATTCCGGATTCGAATCGGATTCGTACCTAGCCCTGGATTCGGATTTGGATTCAAACCCTTTCATGGTCGGATTCGCCCATCTCTGATATATATACATATAGAGAGAGCCGAGCGGCCAGCGAGGCGCCGGTCACTTTTACATATCAGAAACGACCTAGGGACAATCAAATCTTATGTTGGATTCTCAATCCCATGAGGTTCCATCCCATCGACTGTATGTAACTCCTATACAGTTTAGTTGACACCTACTGTGAAAATAAAATCCCTCCGACAGAATAAAAATACTCCAGTTTATTGACATACAAGATATGCAATTAAGCTGGCTTTTAAGTTGAATCTTAATTAATTTTCTTCAGCATACCGACTGGGCGAAGTCGAATCCTTGACAATATCGTCTTGGTTTCGCATTTCGCCACAGTACTGTATATTATTCATTTTCACAAGTCAAATTGTTGATACGTTCTGTACAGTTGAAAAGTCAAGTTACAGTACACCGGGAAACACAGTACACGACTGTTTCTGAGAAAAAGCCTACCTTTTTCATGAAAAATCGACTGATTTCACACTGTATTCATGAAAAAATCAACTGTTTTCACGAAAAAGCGCTGAGCTTCGCGCCGGTTCCGTTGTTTTTACCGACTGGTCGACAACGTTAGAGGGGGGGGGGGGGGGGGGGGGGGGAGGATGAGGCATCTCATGACCCCGAAGTCAACAACGGCAGGTTAGCAGTAAAAACTCAGCCGTATTCGCTTAAGGTGACGGGTGAGTTCAACCGGGTTGAAGCATCCGCTACGTCCTCGCTATCCTCACGTTTATCCTAACACAGCTTTCTTGTCAAGTTAGATCATACAGCGTTCTTTGCGCTCATGCAGCGTGTCACCTTGTTGGGCAGATTAATTGACATTTTCTGGGTAATTCACGGTAGGGAAAAACTTGGTACACAGCATTACCGAGATGCAATACCGTCAAGCCGTATAAGGAATTGAAATTAAACGTCACTTACTTGGTAGAGTTTTGACGTAATCGTCGCTGACGAATCTCGGAATTCCGGGACGGGATTGGCAGAAAAGGTGGCACTTATCAAAGTAAATACAAGCAGCGTAATCATCAAAACTTTGGACCACGAGATCTCACCCATCGTGTCCTTTCTCTAAGACGGTTACTGAAAGAAAGAATGTCACGTATCAGAGAAATCCCAGATAGGCTACAGCCCAGCAAGTGTCTTCAGGAACTCGGCCAAAAAACTTCGGGTTTTCCAAATCGAAACTCTCCTCCACCTTCGTAGCAAAGTTGACAGCAAATGAACCAATAGTCGCGTTTTTTTTCACCTATCTACCAAGGCCTTAGTTTCGTTTGCCCGTTTTTGGCACCAAGCGTACTCCTCGCTGCTCTTTGGAGGGATACCTATGTTGAGGATCAATTTATGGTTTTTCCTGGATAGCTGAGCCGGAAATTAAAGTTGGGGAACCACCACGAAGAAGCACAAAGTAAAAGCGAAAGAAGAGGAGAGGATTAGCAAACACTCCATCCCTTTTCCACTTAACCCGAGCTTTTTTATTCTGTAAAACGGTAAGAGAAGTTTTAAATCTATGTTTAACGTGGGTTGCAGCAAAGACTACTATGTTTCCGGTCTGTTTCGTATTGTCATTTTATTCGGAAAAATTCGAGTCGGAGCACCGTCATATACCAGTTTTCAGTTAAACGTATCACACTATTCAAATATATCGTGACCAAAAACCATGAGCTAAACCTTCCTTTCAAGGCTAAAATCATAAAAAAGTATAAAAAAAATTATAAAGAATTACAAATTTTCGCCTGCGGCGCCTTTCGTAGTACGCTCTCTCGGAGATTTTGGCTCACAATTTCTGAGATGGGCATTTTTAAACCTAAAATTTCTTCAGGAAGTTGATTTTGTTGCAAATTTCGCCTGCAGCGCTCATTGGCATTTTGCTGCTACACAGTCGTCAGTTGCTGCTGCGGTGTCTTCGCTCTCCAGCGAGTTCCTTTCATTAGATATGACATTTACCTTTTGCAGACTGAGTTGCGTTTTATTTGAAGTTCATAGTACAGCGAGAGCGGACGGCGAACTGTAAATAGTCGTTTTCTTCATGGCGGACTAAGCCAGAAGGTACGCTAAACTGTTGTCTGCCCCACCCAGCGTACAAACTAGCGGGTCCGCTGGCAAATAAAACGGCTTCGGCCACCCCGCACCTTCTCAGCGTACGGCCCGCTGGCGAATAAAACGACAACGAACAGTCCGCTGTAGTGTTAGTTTTCCGGATGCGATACTGCAGCACGTTTCTTTGTCTATAGTTTCTAAACCCTTTAATTCTTCGGCCGTGTAGGATTTCCGACAAGTATATTTTGCGGTATCCCCTCCCCTCGTCCAAGCACTTCAAAACACCCCTGCGTCCCGTGGCCTCGAAGGAGGTCCGACGACGCCACTACCCCCCCCCCCCCCAGGTTTCAGCGAAAGGACGTCTCTAGAATCAATGCTGCAGAAATGACAGGTCTTAATTTTGTTTCCGTTATAAACATGAAATACATCACTTGGTCAGAATCACTGCTGGAAACTGACACATCTGGACATTTTCCGAAATAAGAGCGAATTTTGTGTCCTACATAGGACAAGAGTTACACAAACAAAATAGTGACAATTTACACTATCGTGCGACATGTGGCAACGCTGCGATCGCGGTGGGGTGCTTGCGGACTGGGATTCCTGCCGTGATTTCTGGAACCGCCATCTATTCAACAAGGAAGATAATATTTTTTCAACTTCATAATGAAAGTGAAATCCGTCCGAGAAAACCTGGTCGTCTATTAGCGCCATCAGCAAAGGAAAGTTTTTAGAGTTTGAATTTCCCCCACTTCTCGCGTTATCCCCTTTTGTTCCTTACAAAAGCTAACAGAAACGGGAAGATGACCCCAAAATGGAAACCACATGACGAACTGTCACCAAATGAAAAGCAGCACACATTTGAGCGACCATTAATCAACTGTCGAAAAACGCAACTTTTTAAAGTTCAATGGGAAGATCAAACAATGATGATACCACATTATCACCCTATAGAATACAACGTTATATAAAAAATCAGCAGATTCCTCGACAACTTTTCCGCTAATATAACGTTACGCCGTTGTTTGCTGACTGCCATACTCCGATTTACTAGCTCCGACTAATTTAATCGGAGTTTCTTTTTTCTTATCTATTCGCTGTTATTATAAACTCCGGATTGTTGACAAATATCAATATTAACGGTGTTGTCTGAAAAATTCCTTGTAAGCTCTGGAATCAGCTGCAAGTAGGTCGGTCATATTTGTACATTTTTGGCAGTGTTGTAACTTTACATCCAAAAAGGTAAAACTTTTCTTCGGTATTACAAACAACAATAAGTTTCATCAGATAGCAATCTGCCAGCTATAGCGACAGTTTATTTTAGCAGCCACGGCACTCTCATCGCTCAGCTCTAAAAACGATTGATTTTCGTACATGGCCCATAGTTTTTGAATTTCCGCGCCTTGCATTACCATGCTCTGAAATCGTCTCCGCCGATACGCCGAAGAGTCAATGATAAGCAATAAGAAGAAAACGGCTTATTTTTGAAGCGCTATCTAGAGGACTTCGGAAGTGTGTATGTGTGAAGCATCTAACAAAAAATAAAGCATAGTTAGTACTCATTGTGCTTTAAGGACTGATGTAAGGTCACGCGTATTTTCTGTTTCTGTTTCAACTTTACAGGATTGATGGCTGGTGCACAGCAAGTTTGGGGCTAAAAGCTCGTGATCCTCGAAAGAAGACCCGGGCAGCTGCTGAGGGAAGTCATTATCTCCTCAACTTGAGAAAACTAGAGAGCTTGAATTTAAAATGCCCCTGTAAATGTGGACTAGCGATGAAGAACTTACAGTTTCTAACTTAACCTGCACTCATTCAATATCTAAAATCGTACCTGTAAAATTGGTTCTATCCGATCCCTTCACTTAACGCTGAGCTGCAGAAACTCTTAAGCAAAATGAAACCTGAAAGATATACGTAAGTGGCTGCTAGATCTTCAAAGCCAACCACCGCTACCAAACTATGAGCATCACGTCGGCTATCGAAACGAGTTTTGTTAATTTTTCTCGCCGTGACTAGTATGACAAGAAACGATTTGCTGAAATATCAATGTTTTTGGCAACGGTTCAGTTTGGGTTTTCCGTTGCTAACAATCCAGGGCGGCGGCTTAATTTTGTCCGGATACAGTAATGTAAACTTCCCGTGTGTTTTCATAGGCAAAACCCTTTGTACATAACTCATTAGGCTGGTTACGTTACTTTGCAGGTCACAATCTCGACTTCCTGCTCCCAAGAAGAGCACACAATGGCCGATGACCTCATGGATGCGCATATAGTTACTAAAGCCTACAATTTCAAGATCAACTACCGGTGTCATTAGTTGCGTTTTTGTTCGGCTTTTGCCTTTCCCTTTTCAGCTTTGGCTTTTTATCGTTTTCAGGCCTTTTTTAACATTCTCTCGTTTTCGCAAGTTGCCGTTACTACTAAGGACTTTTCACTTTTCTTGGATGAAAACGCTATTTTGACAAATCCCATTTTATTTGTATTTTACTTGCACTTCATACTTTTCATCTTTAAAATCTGAGACAGTCTCGAAATACTGATTTTCACTTTGAATCAAATTCCTCTTTTATTGGATTTTGGGATAAACTGGCTAAAGTAGCGAGGCAAAAAGCCAAAAGGAGAGCGTAACTTGGTCATCTACCAAGTTTGCCTTTTTGCAAAAAGCCGAGGGAAAAGGCGAAAGTCGGCGTTTGCCTTTTTGACGAAAACGGGAAATTGTCAAACAGTGCTTAGGACCATTTTACGAAAACGCAAAAAAAGTAAAAAGCCGTCGAAAAGGCTAGTGAAAAGTCGAACAAAAACGCAACTATTGTTTGTCGAGGAACATTATCCTATAAAATATAAGCCTTCGGTTGTATCATCGATCTAGGGTAAAAAGTAAAGGCGTTCTGTGTTCCACTGTCTGTTTTGCAGACACGGAACTTGCTCTCCTAGCATGTTTTATCACTGTTCAGATAGAAAATTGCAGAGTTGTTCGTAGATGGAAAAGAAAGAATTGCAAAAGTTCAGTGGATACAGATGGACCCTAAAGTATGGTCGTTTTGGAATTTAATTTGCAATGTAGGGGTGCTCAGGAACCTAAATTTGCGTTTTCGTCAGAACATAGACAAAACGCGAAACATGGAACAGCGTAAGCAAACAAGTGCGCAAGCGCTCAGACGTGGAGTGTGAAAGTAAAAAGTTTATCACATTTTATATGCAAACAGCTTTAGAACCAAGACATTTCAAATCCCCCAATAACCAAACAAGTATTGAAATATCTTAATTTGTAATCATCTCACTTTCACAACTCACAACTTTCACAACTCCGAAGAAATGTTGAAGATCTTGCACGAACAGCTTGAGCCAGTCCGAACCGTTAAACAAACCAAACCGTAGCAGCCTAATGCCTCCTTTGTCATAATTCAAACGGCATACCATAGACCATATGACAAAACAGTCCAGTTTCCAACTGTTCATTAAAGATTAAAGTAGGACGCGTCGTCTTATTTGTTGCTGTTGCACCAAAATCCTCATCCATAGATATATCTCCCAAATATGCAACAGTTGGACTTGAGACCTGTCATAGACGAACTTAACTCATATGAAATCGGCTCCCAGCTTCCCATGAACGGGAGGGGGTGGGGGGTCGGGACCCATCAAAATGCGTATTTACGCGCCTCTATTTACTCAAGTATATTAGCTTAGCGTTTGGTTCCAGTACAGGGTCAAACACTTTTTTCATGGGCAATTTGTGCCCACTTGCCCATGAGCTGTGAAGTACGCCACATGGTCTTATTGGTTGCTGTTACACCTCTGCATCTATACATACATATCCACAAGTATACAGGACTTGAACTTTACCGCAATCTGCGCCCAGTTGCACAGGAGCGGGATGGGTGGGGGAGGTGCAACTTTAAAAGTAGTTTCCCAGCCCTAGGACCTACAAGTAAAAGGAATTTCATCGATGTCCAACTCTGGTCAAGTTATGAACATTATTTACTGGGCAGTCTGGACCCATTTGCCCCTGAGCCGGTTAGGTGTGGTGGGCGCGACCCCGAAAAGGCACAACTAGACCCCAGTACCCACAAATGTACCAAGTTTGAACTTGATACTTATACTCGTTCACTAGTTATGAGCTCCACACAATATGGTGAAAACCGAAAGGCGCTACAGCGCTCGCAATAGTGGACTGTTCCAAGGAACACTCCACTAAAAACCGTTTTTTATCCAAACCAGACAACTGTGAACAGAGAACCAGAGACAAAAAACGCAACTCCTGTTAAGAGGATTCAAATACTTGTTCTAGCATTCAAGCTACATAAACATATACGGCGTCCAAAGAATTCTGTCGATCGGTCCGACTCGGGCTATCTGATTGGCTTGCAGCCACGAGCTTATCCTCTGAAACAAGATTGGCTACAGTAAGGAGCAACGAATGCTTTTTGGTCATCTTTACAAAAGAGGCGTATTCTCGCCGTTCCCAAGGACTCAACTTGAGGAGTCCTCGCATTTTTGTTTGTCCCGGGGACTCACTCCCCGTATTCTCGCGAGTCCCCACGGACGGGGAACGCTCCGACTATCATCTCCATCATAAAAAAGGACATCTTTATGATTCAGAGGGGAATCAATTTTTGCTGGTGTTGATGCAATGTAAACTTAATTAAAAAGAATAGAATAAACAAAGCCGAAAATAAAGTGGATCCAGACTACTTTCGTCAACTGCATTTTTTTTTTTTGAACAAAATCCATTTTAGAAGCATTCCCCATGTTCGTTGTTTTCCTAGGCGGAGTCCACCTGGAGTGACTCCCTCTATTCTCACCGTTCCCTTCGAGGCTTCGATTCCACGAGGAGTCCTCGGGGAACGGCGAGAATACGCCTAAGATATTCTTTACTCTACCTGCATATAAGGCGTATTCTCGCAGTTCCCTGAGGACTCCACTATTCTCGCGAGTCCCCGCGGAGGGGGAATGCTCCGATTACCATCACCATCGTCAAAAAGGACTCCCTTTCAGATTCGGAGGGGAATCAATTTTTACTGGTGCTGGTGTAATGTAAAATCAACTAAAAGAACCAGAACAAACAAAACCAAAAATATAGTGGATTCAGACTAATTTCGTCGACTGCATATTTGTTTTTTTTGAACAAAATCCATTTTGGAAGCATTCCCCGTGTTCTCGTTGTTTTCCGTACGCGGAGACCGCGTGGAGTGACTCCCTCTATTCTCGCCGCTCCCCTTGATTCCCCGAGGAGTCCTCGGGGAACGACGAGAATACGCCTATAGCTCCGTCACACTCTTGTCTCAAGTGCTAGTTGGCTTCATCAAATGTACGATACTCACGTCAAGAGCATAATCAAGAGCTTCAGTTTTTACAGAAAATTACAAACAAGTCATCCGAAATTACAAACCCTGTCTTGAACAGACGTGTATTGACATATAAATCACCACATAGACGGTTGCGAAGGAATGTATGACGTGTTGTTCCCAGCAAATTCTCATTTGTTTGGTGACAGACCTGACAAGGGGCCTCCAAAAGGGTGTCAAAGTATTGACTTGAGAAGTTAGCAGACATGAAAAAAATATGATGTCGCAAAATAGAAATAAATTTAAAAAGCCAAGAGATTCAGACTGGGAGCACTCAGCCCATCCAATTAAGTTCCCGGCTACTTCTTCATTTATCTGCGCTTTACTGCTTCAGTACTATTTCTTTGCACATCAGTAAAATATCCTTACAATTGTTTGCAAACGGGCTGTTAAGCCTATCCCCAAATTTGACACGAGAACAATCCCGAAGATCGCCGTGTTTGTTTGACACAGGATTTGAGTTGTTGAGTTTGAGTAACTAGTGAGACGTTTTCTCCTTTTTCCTTTTCACTGGCGTCTTTTGAACTTAGTCATATAGAGTATTTACACTTCCTCATCCGCTCCCGCTGTACTATGAACTTCCAAGTACACTCTACTGACCGGTATCTTTCGTCATTTGTACCATATTTCATAAATTATTTTAATTCTGAACCGTGACATATTCCTTATTAATTGTATATACATAGAAATATTTTAAGGTAATTATGAAAAGTGATTATAAAGTTTTAGCCGTGTTAAGAATTGTGTGACGATCCGACGCTAGCGAGTAATTATATGAGCTAATAAACGTTGTTATATTATATTATGGAGTACCCCCAAATATTATTCTTGTTCTCAAAGATTGGTACTCGATTTCCCGGTTGCGAGTGAGATGGAATCGAAATCTATCAGATTATTCAATCCGAATCGAAAGGGGACTTCGCCAAGGAAGCATCCTTTCACCGGTCATTTTCAACATTGCGCTTGCAACTTGTTTAAATACACTATCAAGTACTTTTATTTTTCGAGGTTTTAATTTATCGTGGTTGGCATATGCGGATGACGTCTTATTGTTGAGCCGATCCCTAGTCAGTCTCCAAAGAAGTGCGGATCTCCTGGGAAGATCGTTGGAACGTTGTGGTTTGAGACTGAAGCCTGAGAAATGTAAATTCCTAGTATTAGGTACAAAGTTAAGTAGTTTAGTTGTATATATTAATGGTTTAGGAATAAAGGCTAGTGAGTCGTTTACGTATTTAGGCCTGACTTATGGTACCACGATCCAGACTGCCAGGAGCCTTGTCGTCAGAGGCATAGAGAACCGGCTGCGCGCCAGTTATGGTGCGGTCATTTGCCTGAGAGAGTTCTTGTCTCGAAAGACTCTCGCCAGAATTTTTAACACTGTGGCTCTTCCTCAAGTACTTATCGGTAGCTCTGTCTTCCCCTTTCTGTCTTCGTCAAACCTTTCTCACATTAGAACTTCTTTTTTCAAATTTGGCAAGTGGCTGTGCAAGCATAACCGGTATTATTCAAATCGGTCGATGATACATTATCTACGTTTGAAGGATCCGATCCAGGTGAGCTCTAAAAAGCAAGACAAAATAAATGCTAGTTACAGTCATCTTCGCCACCATTTGAGCCGGGCCTAGAACTTTGTATGCTGTTGCCCTGTTTGATACAAAACAAAATAATAAAAAAGTACTTCTTTGGTATTTCGTACTTATTAATGTTTATTTGTAAATTTGTAAATCTATTGTTTTAGTTTGAGTGTTACGATGATGTGCACTAGGATTAGAAAGTTTAAATGTACGTATTGTAAATGCTTTAACCTTTAACCTTTTTCTTGTCTTGTCATTTTGGCGGAATAAAAGCGTTTCATTCATTCATTATATTAAAACGCAACTAGGGTCAAAGTCTAACTGCTCGTGGTTATCTGGAACTTGAATCATCTCACTTTCATCGTCACCAACAAAGGAGCCTGGGTTTTTGTCAAATTGGTGGGAAAGAAATATATAGAGGAATTACACCCTACCCGACTACAACAGATATTGCTACACGACTATGACAACAAAAATTTAATGTCGGGAGGTATTGTACTTTCAACTTTGAAATTAAATTATCGGCATTTGATCATCATTGCCAGGGACTTGCTGGAAATGTTACTTGGGCTACTCCATAATCGTATAATTCCATTTTGTCAACTGAGTTTCCATGGAAGTAAGAGCTTGAAGGCTTCAAAGTTTTGAACACAAAAACGGAGTCTCAAATCCTATTGGTCGGTTATGCTGTCACTCAAAACCCAACCAGTAGGAAGCAGGATTCGTTTTTGTAGTGAACGTTTTAAGTCTACAAACTCTCATTTCTGATTTAACTTTTCTATAAAGCTGTGATTATACAATTAAGAAAAAAACAGGAAATCGTTTCGAGCTCTTTACAGGCTTATAATAGTAATGAAACATGGATAAATTGTCGACTCAAAGTCGAAAGTCCTATACTTAAAACGTCAAAATACTCATATCCGTTTCCGTTGGGTAGGCTGCAGTCTCTCTATCAGAGGTGTTACTAGTCAGCTTTTTTTTTGGGGGGGGGGAGCGGGGGCAAGGTATTTACCGACTGGCTAGGCATTCTTACCGACTGGTTTTGCAGATAAAAACGATTCTTATTGGGAAAAACGACTGTGTTGATGACAAATAAAATCGACTGTTTCCAAGAAAAAGATCGACTGTTTTTACGAAAAACCGCGGAGCTTCGCGCCGACTCGGCTATTTTTTACCGACTGGGCGACAACAGTGGGGGGGGGGGCCCTCCCCCCTAGTCATGAAGTCCCTGCTTTCTATTTTCTTCTGGGATCACTTTTAAAAGCGCAAATTCGGCAATTATCTTTTGCAAAGCAACTGTAGTATCATATACCACAAAAACAACAAAATGAAAATCCAGTTACCGTGGTATCAGATACCATAGTATCTGAAAAAACTAAACTATTGTCGCGATGGTAGAGCATCCTCTATCTGAATGTCCCAAGTTTATGAATCAGAGAGCATTTTTGATGAATAAGGTTTCTTCCCCAATCGTTCTATCATTCTCGTTCCCGAGATTCCGAACGTCCTCTGTAATGTTCATCCGCCCACCATAATAGCGTTCGACTGATTATTTCATCTTGTTGTTTGGCACTTTTCGACGCCGATCCGAATCTTATTGCTTCTGATGGTCTCATTTCTCGTTGGTCAGAAACACCGGTTATACAAGTTGGTAAAACCCCTTGGTAAAACCAAGAATAAATAAATATAATATCCCTTATTTATTCTTGGTAAAACCAAGGGGTTTCGCGAGGCTGAAAACAGCCGAGACAACTCTCCGAGAGAAATACTGGCAATCACCTTTCTCCATATCCTGCTAATTCTTCTGCCCAATTTGTACGTAGTTTCATCCCATCATTTATTTCTGGTTATATCTTGCAAGCGTATTGTAAATTTGTATTCCTTTTCTAGCTTTTAGCTATTTGGATTAAACTTGATTGACTGATTGAAACCTCTGAGAGATCCAGCAGCTCAGAAGGAAAAGCCTATAAAAACGGTTATTTTTTTATGTTTCGGGGGAGGGGGGAGGTCACCCCCCCCCCCGGATACGGCCCTGGCCATGTATGTTCGAATATTGAACAGAAAATATGTCTACTTGGACTTCTACTCTTCTGATGAGAGGTGACCGAATGCCTGGGCCGCATTCAGTAACATCTGCACTGTAAAAAGTTTCTCCGAATAAGGATGCAGTATTTGCTACTGGGATTGATCTTATCTCTATTGGGACAAAATTAATTCGGATTATGGATGATCTTATCTCAATAAAGACAAGAATAATCCGAGTGGCAAATACTGGAAGATTTTTGTTTACAGTGTGTAAGTAATTTGTTTATTTCCCGCTCTTTGCGTTTCATCTTGGTCACACTTGGAATAAAGAATTGAAGAAATATTACCACCATCATCACTCATGAGAAAACAAAAGTCTGAGAGGAATTCCGAAAGGAATTCCGATCGACTCGAAAAGGATTCCGTTGGTGAAGACGACTAGAGAAAAAGTATAGCGGGACGGGAATTCCTTTCAAGATGAAAGGAATACCGGTCTACTGGAAAGGAATCTTGTGGACGGCGCTGGTGAAAAGACCAAATATAAATATAACTAGCTTTTGGGAGCAGCAGTCATCGGTACTGATGTCATAAATGATATCGAAACTTATTTTTGTTGGAGTGAATTTATTTTTTCGGATTTCCTGGTTTGAAGAATTATTTTTTCCCCCCCTGTGTGTAAACATAATCTTGTCACCAAGACCGGGTTCTGTGCAAGTTCTCCTGTACTTGTAAACTCTGCATCAATACCGGTGAAATTATGTCATAACCATACATTGGCGGAGAAATTCAAAATGTTAGTGTTACCCTTTTGGATGTTTCCTCATCGCTTTCAAAAATTATGGACAACAGGGCCAAACCAGCGCACGACGTCGTCCACTGCTTCCTGACCAAAGATTGAAAATTAAGTTTCTGTGTGTTTATGTGTTTTGTTTATTTTCTTCATTTACTCCGCCTTTTCAAAATGGCGGGTCAT
Organism: Branchinecta lynchi; assembly: GCA_023053575.1. NCBI lineage: Eukaryota > Metazoa > Arthropoda > Branchiopoda > Anostraca > Branchinectidae > Branchinecta > Branchinecta lynchi. Next base: position 1,068,855 of record JAKZAP010000005.1, read on the forward strand.
AAATAAATTACTTACTTATTACCAGGAGTGATTATAGTAGGCCCGGGCAAAACCCGCTTCATCGCCAGCGGTGTAAAATCATGTTGGCGACCCAAATTTCACCTTCTATCCAAAACAAGCCGCACTGAAGGTCCTCACCAGGTCGATACAACTCAAGATAAACTGGACAGAAATAATCGAAACAGAAACACATTCCTCCGCTCCCGATGCGATTGATCGTTGCTACCTTCACAAAAACCCCAATTCCACACAGGTGAGCCAAAAAGCAGCGTACTAAAACAAAATCAGACGTCAGCTTGAACATTGTACTAAACCAATTTAAATTTCGACGAGTCACCTGCAGATTGACTGGCGAAGGATGTAATGCCCATCTTATCATGATTTACATCTTTTACAAAAGATGTCTCCTACAAAAAAACACCATAAAGCAAACGGCGGCTTATGTACCGTTCCACAGAGCTATTACCAACTATTATTTTCGTTCACCACCCAACCTGATAAGAAAATGAGCTCCATCTCATCATTTCGTTCCACAACAGTTTCCGGTGAAAAATTTGTAGCCCGCGTAGTTCTATGATAGTTGTATGAAAAAGTTGCATTTATTGATATGTCATAGTAAAGAATACTATCATTCAATCTGCCTCAGACTGGGCCAATCTTAAGCAGTAGCAGGGGCGGATCCAGAGGGGGGGCGAGGGGGGCGATCGCCCCCCCTAGACGGTCTATAATTTTTTGTTTTGTTTTACTGCACTTACGGAAGTCTGCATTAACGCATGTTCTAACTACTGTAACTAGACTCTAAAATCTTTTTACAAGTGGAGCCAGGAGCTTGAATTTTTCTTGTAAACAGTTGATCAAGTACAGTTTTTACCATTATTGTAATATATGAAAACCACATTTTCGTTAAATAAGAGACCGACAGGGATACTTAAAACGCGAAAAAAATCAGCCTTGTGGCCGACAAAAAGGACACTACCCCCACTCTTTTCGGTAAGAATCGCCCCCCCCTAGAACGGAAGGCTGGATCCGCCCCTGAGCAGTAGTATCCAGTAGCGTCCTGTCTTAAACATTCCTTCAGCCAAAGCTGACTGCGTATCATATTTGATAGTACAAAACGGATACGTCAAGTTAATTTTATTAGATCTATATTTCGATCCTTCTTGGCAAGGGTTCATTTTTCCAACTTGAGCGGTTTTGAGCCTGAAGAGGACCCTTGCCAAGAAGGGTCAAAATACAGCTCTAATAAAATTCAGCTGACGTATCCGTTTTGCACTATCAAATAGCATCCTCTCTTTCTATAATAACGTCCAGTCTTGCTAATAGTAGCATGCAGTAACACGGTAGCCTTGACATAGAAGCATGTAGTAGCATCAGTTCGTATTGCATGCTACTTTTTCGTACAACTTCATACTACTATTCTGACATAAATTTTTCATCGGGTTAAGATAGTTACAATGCTCTATATCTCTAAGTCCGAAACACGACAGTAAATCTTAGGAAGAACGAGAAACGTCACCCTATAGAACCCTTAAAACTGATTCAAATCCTACGGCAGACCAATCAGCAACGTCTGTTGTTGGTGACGTCACTGGCTCTTCGCTAGATACACGGTGATTGTTCATCGGAACGAAGAGTGAGTCGTCAAGAGTAATTACTTATGATGGTCGGCATGATCATAAATGACAAAGATTAGTTGCGTCTTTGATCCGAATTCTCCATTCCGAATTCTCGCTTCTGAATTCTCGATTCTCGTACAAATTACCGTTTTTGCTCCTCTGACTTCTCCATTCTCACTTTCGACAAAAAAAAAATAATTTTGCAGCTCGTCCGCAGCCCGGTACACCTGTATATGCATATTTAACATGCACATTCTGTTGACCAATCAGGGAGTAGAACGCGGAGGGGAGAATAAAGAATTCACCATAGGAGAAAATTCTTGATTCTGCAGAACCGCGAGGCTTTCCCCATTCTCGATTCTGACAAAAAACGCAGGAAAAGGAGAATTCACTTCATCTTAATAGTCCAAAAAAGCGAAATAAGAGAATTCGGAAGAGAATCGCGAGGAGAATTCGGATCAAAAGCGCAACTACTGCGTGCCAAAGAAGTTATCATGACTTGTGATAACATCTATTTGTAATGAAAGAACCGTAACGATCGTAACTGATATTGACTTGAGGGAAAGCAACAAATAAATCTCTGTTCAGCACAAATTCCCGTCAGAATGATAACGTCTGACCACGCTGGTATTATTGTCGTCCCAAAGAGGGTAGTAACTACCACAATAAAGGGCTGGCCATCCTCCTCTTAACACCATAACTTCTTTGGACCGCAACCCATACTCCACAAAGTGACGTCATGTTGATTCTTATCTACATGACCTAGTGAGATCTCGAGTTCGTAAGATCCTGACTAATGCTGCTGATAGACAATCAGGTTTTCCCGGACAGATTTCTTTCACATTCATTAAGAATGAACAAATTTCCGCTCTTAAATACGGAAAGGATGCTATAGCATAAAATCATGGCAAGGATTCCAGTCCGCTACCACCCCATCCTGATTATCTGTCCGCGTAGATTACAAATTCAGCACAATACATGTTTCAAACAAGTCGCCTTTCCTGAACTCTCATGTTTCTTAGCACAGATTTGAAACCCCTGCCCCACAGTACGTCCAACTTTCGCGGAGCCTTAAACTCGTCTTCAGAAATCTCTTTACGAAAAGTTTCGGCGGTTGCCAGAGGGCGGAAACAGCTGTCGAGAAATCGAGCCTTTCATACAAGAACGAAAACCTCAGTCAAACTCCGGCTCAGCGTTCCCACGGGCGACCCCCCCCCCCCCGTTCTCAACTTTCACGCGAATACCTACAAGGTATCCCTGTACCCCTTTGCAAAAAAGGTTTAGCGTTTTCTATAGGGCAGAAACCCTGAAAATACAGCCTTTCTGCAGCGGGAAAACGCCTGTGCAAGTTAATCCGACTCCGTGTCTTGATGGGCGAACAACCCCCTTTCTCTGATGATCAAGTTCCACTCAAATTCAATACCTACGGCAACAAGGTATGCCCTGTACCAATTACGGAAATAGTTTCAACGGTTTCTAGAAGGCGGAAACCGCTCGCAAAAACGCAGCCTTTCGAAGAAGCGGGAAAACCGCCGTCGAATTACTCCCGCTCTGCCTTTCGATAAGCGAAACAAATCTTTTCTAGAAAGATCTCAAAGTTTCACACAAAATAAAATACCTAAAAGGTATACCCTTTACCTAAACCAAATGGCCAAACCGGTAGAAACCGACTAGTGGGAACAAAAAAAAAAAACGAACTAAATTCAGGTACGGGCACCCAACTGTTATAAAACGTACGCAAAGTCCCTATTCCTTCCAAGCTTGCTCCATCCGACTCTTTAACTTGTCACTATGGAAATTGCGCACGCCAACCCTAAAATTAATCCTACTAGACACTTTTCCTAGACCAGATATTCTCGAAATGTTACATTATTATTCGTTCGTTGCAACAACTCGGGGTGCTTCTGGTCTTTTCCCACCAGTGTCCAGTTATTCCTCGTAACGCGTTTATCTTCTCACGAGTGACCTCACTAGAACCAACCTCCCGAGCAGGTTCTTATTGAACCGGACCGATGAGGAATCAGCAGACACTGGTTAGTTCGGAAACGGGTTATCAGACTGGGGATCAGTTATCAGTGAATGCAAAAATGCCTTAAAGGGAAAACAAGAGCGAGTAATCCAGAGCAAAATAACACTAGGCACTAGTGCCAAGACTTGACAAAATTGACACACACTCAATTAGCAGCAGAACGTCCCCACTGAAACTCATTCAGTCGTTCACCGACGCTTGCTCCGATAACTTTATATTCGGAACATTGCAAACAAATGGTATATTTTTAATTCGTATGTGCAGACCGCAAGTTTGCTTTACTAGAAATCTCTAAACCCGGAAATTTGTTTTGCTTTAAATGCCGCACGTCTAGGCGGCGCTACAAGTATACCCCGTTTGCAAAGCATGGACAGGATAAGTCTACTCCCTAGTGTTATCTTGCTTTGGAGTACTTCATATTCTGAACATTGCAAAAAAACGATACAGCCTCCATTGTTTCCATGGTATGTGGAGCCCGCACCTTTGCTTTACTAGAAATATCTAAACTCACAAGTTTGACTCGCTCTAAATGCCGTAAGCTTAGTGGACGGCGCTACTAGTATAGTCCGTTTGCAAAGCATGGAAAGCGTAGGTCCTGGGCGCTACTCCCTAATGTTATTTTGCTCTGGAGTACTCCGGGGACAAAGAACGCAGCCATTACAGATCTGTGATTTTGGTCCTACAGGAAAACGCACGATAAGGACCAGGAGTCGCGTCTCAAAATCTGTAATGTAAAGTTTCGAGAGTCCGATCTAGTTAATGTGACTGTGGCGACGGCGAAGAGAGTAAAATTATGATCCACACTCAACTTAAATTAGATGCGCTTCTTTCAAGCTTGGACGAAACAGAATATATGTTGTGTGATAAGAGAACTGGCCACGTTTTCTTTCCTTGAAACTTGGTCACTCAACTTCCAAGAAACAGGCTGGAAGAAACGCATGTTTTTGTGATCTTACTACCTTGTGTCATTAACTACTGTGGAGGACTTGCAGCTAAAATTTTCACTACGGGCGTCAGATGAACCACCTTGAAACAGAGTCTTCGTCGCAGTTTAATGCTTACTTGGATGCAACTATCATGCATCATAATCATCATCCACGTCACCAACAGGTTTCTTTACAGCTACGCTGCTCGACCCATTCACTTTCACTCCATTATTCTGACCCTGTGGTGCCAAGTTTGTTACGCCTAATGCGGCATTCCGATCGTTCATCGACAAGCTATTCCGGGCTGCTATCACCCCAGGGCGGGGCATTATCGATAAGCTATTCTGGCCAGGAAGCGACACCTCTATGTGAAAGGGCTGTACGCCATCGATATCCACTTTAACGGCACTTTGCGGGAATACAGTATGGTCCGTCAAATTCGTCGTACTACTCATATGCGCGGGTAGGGGCGCTTTCAGGTTGAGAAGAGGAAGGGGCGGCACTCGGGGCTGTAAATGGGCTGGCTGGGGTTCTTTATGAGCTGCTGCGGGCTCTTGAGGACCCAAAAAGGAGTAGGGGTGAGTGAGAGGAGACATGGGGCCTCGTATGACACTGCAATAGCTCGGAGGCAAGTGAGGCTGGCTCGGCTGGTAGGAAGGTCGCTTTGCAGACTCTATGCTGACGGATCGGCTCAACCTAGACACACAACCAGTTAGTAATCTTGGCTCCAACAAGATCTTGCAGCGAAAGTGGAAAGAACTGATGCTGTTAAAGCGCGATAAACCACCATGTTAAATCATTACTCTGCAAACAAAAATAAAGCTCGTCAACTTTCTTGTACCCCTTACTCGTAAGCAATGCCATTTGAGATCGTAGCTTTTGTTTTTATTTTTAGTTTGATTTTGTTTTTAGCTGACACTCCAACGGTAATACCGTACAGTACTTGGAGATGGGCCAATCCGATCACGAAATGATTTAAACCCGAAGGTAGAATCCGAATCCGAATCAGAGATGAAAAAAAAGCAGTGCTGCCTACAGCAAACAAGACGGTATGTAAACCATACTTCTAGGTTTTCATGTGTGCTTGTTATAGTATAAGCCTACCTTAAGCATAATGTGTAAACATTGGGAAAATATTAGAAACTGGAGTGGATTCATAAGATTCAAGGTTTAGAATCCGATTCCGAATCCAGCTTGGCAAACAGAAGATTCGAATCCGGATTCAAATCCGTTCAAAAGGACGAATCCCGGATTCGAATCTGAATCTGGATTCTGATCGGCCCATCTCTGACAATACATCGCTCTTTCTTTTGCCATGGACAAGGAAATTCTTTGTTTGTGTGAACTATCACGCGAGCGATCCTGCGCTATGACTTTCGCCATGCCCATTTGGTCGCGTCCTGTCAGAGCTTTACTGGTCAACATCCGCACAAGAACACAGTTTGGACGTCGGGTGTACAGGAGTGATACCCCAAATCAAACATGATTCCCAAGTTCCAGAAAAGCTATCTCCAGAAAGATCTGTATCGCCGAAAACGAAAAAAAAAATAATAATGTGACAAATATACCAGATCGAAGCAGGACTGAATCTAAAACAACAATTTACATGCTGGTGGAAGACGAAATTACTCTTTAACATTTCTAACCGGAAGAATTTAGAATTTTATAGAAAACCTCCTCATTCCCTCAAATTTCTCGCCGTGATTTACTAGATGAGGAAGAATGTAGAGTTAACAACCAGAAACACCCTTTTAAAGCAGGTTGAACAAAAAATGGAAATTAACTTGGATAGACCGGGATTCAGAACTGCAGAACATTTTCTTGGCTATTAGGACTGCAGGGAAGTTTCACATTAACATTTGTGAGAACAATTTCAAGGTTACGCAATTCGAGGCCGAGTGCAGAGTAATATGTGTAGAACTTGCGGGTACAGTACCAACGATCAGAGATGACGAGAAATACATTATCGGGGCATGCTTGCTTTGCAGTTCCCCTGGATGATTACCTTACCAGTTCCTGATGACCTTACTTACTTTAGCCGCTTTCGACTTCCCTGACTGCTATCCGTATCATCGTCGTCTTCATCTGAATCATTGTCAGGAGTCAACTCCTCTTCGTCCGAATCCACCTGAAGCCTCGGTGGCGGCACATTTTTCGACTTCACCGCGGATAGCCTAGAAAAAACAGAGAACGTGATTTTATCCAAACAAGTTAATATTAGCAAATCTCACTTATTACATCTGCAATCTTTTCTGTTTTTAACTGTCGTGAGCAGTTTTATCCGCAAATCTAATGATACAACTACCACCACAGATTTTGTCAAATCTACAACTATGAACGCATCTGTCCTGCTTTTTTTTGCCCCCCCCCCCCCCCCAGAAGCATAGCCAATCTGCAAGTGGTTAATGAGGTTTGGTCACTGAAGGAAATACAAACACACTAGGGCCAGCAATCAGCTAAGTTGCATTGGCCAGGCAAATGCCAAAGTCCGAAAAAAACCCAAAACACTACAGTGACCCTTCGATTCAAGCTGTCTTACTTCTTACATAAATATATAATTAGATTAATAAGTCCCGGATTCCAGTTTACATATGGCCCGCATTTATCAAGTTTTACATGAACAACCGATTGCCCCGTAAAAACCGAAACTAAGGCCAGATAATGAGGTGCAATTACACAATGAAACCCTATAATATGTTTGATCCCCCCACCCCCAACTTAAAAGTTTACGAGTCAAACAGTGGACCGCGCTCGCCTTGCTCCAACGCTTGTATACAAAGTCCTGTGTACCATCTTCAGAGGCGTTACTAGCCCAAAATGTTTGGGGAGGGGGGGGGGGGGGGGGGGAGGCAAGATATTTACAGACTGGCTTGTCTTTTTACCGACTGTTTTTGCGTAAAAATTACTGTTTTGACGAAAAACGACTGTTTTCCAAGAAAAGAATCGACCGTTTTTACGAAAAATCGCGGCGCTTCGCGCAGGCTCTACTTTTTTTTTACCGACTGGCCGACAACATTGGGGGGGAGGGAGAACGCCCCCCTCCCCCCATACGTGACGCCCCTGACAACATGAACAACTTTATTACAGAAGTCCATTCCGGGAGTTTATCTGTAATTCATAGCACTCCACAAACGATTTCTAAAACATATAAACTGAGTTATAGGAAAGAGAAGACTGCTAACCTTCTAGTCCTTTTGCTCTTTGGAATATTGCTGGTATCCACAGACAGACCTTTAACCATCTGAAATGGATTGGGGATTGGGAAATGAGGAGTCAGGGGCGTTGATGGCTGAGAAGGTCCTCCTTCCTCTTCAGACTGAATGTCACTGACATTCGCCACAATCTCCTTCAAAAAAGCAAACCTCCTGTCAGCGTGAATACACTGTTTCCTGCAAAAAGAGAACTAGATTGACACCAGAATAATAATAAAAAAAATATTTTTGACCCGCTACGAAAAATCGAAGTTGAGAATCAATAAAAGAAACAAAACAAGCACTTCACAAAACAACAAGACCAAAGGTTTCGATGGGATCTCAAAAATCTAACATATGATTCAAACAATTGGGTCATGTATTCGCCATTCAGTCTTAGTCAGATTCCTTGAATATTTGTACTGTTAAAATAAAGTTTACATATGGATTCAGCATGTCTCCTTGCCCCGATACCGAATCTCTAATCGATTTCAGAAACAACTTTGAGCTTCAACCAAATTTCCAGTTTCAGCCAAATTCGCAGCAAGAAATCTAAGTTCAAATATGGTTTCAGCGGACCTCCTTAACCTCTCAATGAATATCTTCTTAGCTTATAAAACATCCATGTTTTTACCGTAAATTCCAAACCCGTCCTCTGCCTCTAAAGATAGGACTAAAGGACCCATCTACGAACTTGACCTGTACTTTACCAGTGAATCCTCATTGAACAACATCCTCGTTTGAACATTATATAAACACCTTCGATTACACCAGATCTCTCCCACGTCACACAGAATCAACAAATGAATGCCGGCATCCACGCGCAGAGCTATACTAGTGGAGAATAAAAGGGCACGGACTGCTATATATATATATATATGTATAGACCCCGACGCCGCGCCGAAAATCAGCGGCGTCACGCTGAAATTCAAACGGCTAAAATGCGCCCCTTTAATGGCGGCGCGCCGATCGCCCCCGCTGATACATCGGCGGCGGCGATTCGCTTGTGTTTCGGCGCCCCACACTTTTTTTTGTATATTCTTGTTCTTGTACTTGTATTGCGCTGACAAAAATTATGGCACACCCCAGTTCTGACGACATTGCCATCTAGCGCTACATTCAAGAGTTTACTTTTGTGCCAGCTCTGAGAAACGGTCGATTCATGAAGAAGGCGAGGATTCACAAAACAATGCCATTATTCGGCGGCAAGTCGACTTGTACCTTAGCATAGCCGCAGAAGCCAATAGATGCGAGGATAACTTTGATGTACCGTACTAGGCTTCTGGAAAAAATACGCCCAGCAAATTCCGTGGGTGGCTGCTTTGGCGCGGAAATGTTCGGCGATTCCAGCCACAAGTGGAGCAGCGGAGCGAATATTTTCCACTACTGGACTGATGGTTTGTGCTAAACGAATCAGTATCAAGCCCCATAGGGTCAACCAAATCCAGTTTGTCCACGATAATTTTAAGACATGTAAGGTCATGAAGAAGTGATCTCTTTGAAGTCTAGTCTACGCACTTTCTTGCTAGTTCAGCATTGACGCTTAGGAAGCGATACTGTGTATAGTCTATAGTTTTAGCAAAAGCCATTCTGTGATTACATCTTTAGTGATAATGTTTGACCAAATTCAGATTCATGAATCTGGTCAAATCCGTCTGATATAATAGTCATCAGATCAGGCACATAAAGGCTACTCTTGATTAAATACGTGATTGAAATCAGAACTGCCGACCATTAAAACTGTATCTGACCTGTTTTTGTTTATTTGGCCCTAGCTTGTAAGATTGATGTACAAGTTTTGTAAATATTAAAATTATGTGAAGCTAAAACAACCAATGAAAGGCGAGGCTAGAGGTTCTAAAGTGCGGGAAACGCCGCCGAAAAAATTTCGGCGGCACGCCGCCGCTGACCCTTTTACCCCTCGCCGCCGCCGATTCTTCGAATCGACGCTGCGTCGGGGTCTATATATATATATATACGCGTATTTAAAAGCCAGTGGCCATATACACAACTACAAACACAAAAAATAAACGTAAAAGAAAAACACTAGCACTCAACACCTTCAAGTCGCTGCCTTCCGCGCCTCCACGCCTTTCTCTATAAAGCAACACAACGCAATAATCGAATCTCTCGAAGTAGTCCCCAAAATACCAGGGAGCAGCGGCACACCCCCTCGAAAATATTTTTCCCTCAAATTCACCAAATTTTGGCAACTATTCAGAAAATGGTCCAGCCCATCCCCAACCTCCCCACAAAGGGGGCAAACACACCTACCTCCCGAGCCGATAACTGGTCGACAAATTTTGTACCCGGTTTGGTCGGATTCCGGGTGAACTACTTGTCCGACAAGAAAATAACTTTCATATTCGGATTCAGCATGTCTCCTTACTCAACTATCTCAATAGCTTTTAAAAAATATTCGTTTCCCCTTTATCTGAAACCCCTTCACCCACCCCTAAATGTAGGGCTACAAAGCCCATCTACGAACTCGACGTTACTCCTGACCCTAAGAATCCTCACACCAAGTTTCATTAAAATATCTCATACCCTTCGAGAGTTATCGTGCTTACATACGGACGGACGGACAACTTTTGCGATGTCATAGGTCCACTTACGTTTTGGGATCCCAAAAACCACAAGAAACTAAAGCAAACGAGAGAGGCCACTGTGGGCGGGCAGATACTGATAAGTTGACTGGGGTAATTTCCCCAAAAGCTCAGTAAGTTTCGACCCGATGTCCGGAAAACTGTAAACAGATATGAGGTTCATCATCATTCACATATGAATGACAAAACCAGAAACACATCCAATACTAGCAGACTCAAAGAGCGTGTTCCAACCTACTTGCCGTAGTTACACCTCCTTTGCAGTCATGTCACATTGTCAAACAACCAATAGTCTGTTACTCTGGATTTTTTTTTTGTCCGAGGCTGTATTGCGATGGCCTGTGTCTAGAGGTAACGAACTGTGATGTTCCGCGTAGCTCCTGGCCCCCGCTAGTTCGCAATGGGAATTTATTCGACTCCGCAAGATCGTCTCACAGAGATCGGGAGACTGAGGTTTTATTGCTTATTTGTTCTTGATGGTATGATAGTCCTTCTGACTTAATGCATTCCAGTGAAATTAAGATTGACGTTGAAGTTTAAATTTGGAGACACGATGTGAAAAAATAATTTTTCTCAATCATTTTAGTATCAGTGAGTCTATTTTTTTAAATTCTTATGGCAAACTGTGTGCCAAAGGAGTATACAGTGTATACTGTTTTAGACGAGTTTTGCCGAGGCCGATGACATACTTTACGAATTGTGGTATGACTCTCATTAACAAGAGCTACGAGCTCATATGGCACTTGATACGAGTAGGTGGTACCTATAAAGTAGACAAGAAACCAAAATACCCTACCATCTAAAAACGCGGTTCGGACCTAGAAATACGATATCTAGTTTCACTAAAGTCTGAGCATTTCGTCGCCTCGGATCACCGAGGTCAAATGACTGTTCTACCTTCCAAGTTTCAACCCTAAAGATCCATTCGTTTGGTCCCTAAACATGCCACACGGTTTCCGGTACCCCCCTCCAACGTCCCCTACCGAGTCCGAATTTGGTTGGGACTTCGGACTACTAAACGGATCATCTGAAGAATTCTCTCTTACCAGCTATCAAGTTTCACTCAAATCTGAGCGTTTTTTGGGAACTTCCCGTAATTTTCGCACCCCCTCTCCCGGCGTGGTCGGATCCAGTTCGGACCCTAAAATATGTCATCTAGGGCATGTGAGCTCTTTACATTCCAAGTTTCACTAAAATCGCTCCACTTGTTTGACCCCTATGCGAGCCAAAACGTTTCCGGAAATCTCCTTCCAGCTCCCCTCACTGTGGCTGAATACGAATCGGAAACACAAACTTCCCATCTCTGACATAGCCTATCCGCAATTTCCGGTTCCCACTTTATACCCCTCCTCTACCGTGACCAGATCCGATCCAGACACCAAATAACAAATCAAGTGCGCATTCTGTCCAACTCGCATCCTATTTTGTATCCCCCCCCCCCCTCGTCCAACTCTTCTAAACGTGCCCGCATGTGGTTCGGACGCATGTTTTGGTTGTCTAGGTCATCAGTTCTTATCACCCATAAAATTTCACTCGAATCAGACCACCCGCTCGCAACTTATGGAAGCCAGTGATTTCCGGATTCCCCTTCCCTCAACTCACCAAAGATGGTCGGATCCAGGAACACACGTTTTCCTAGGGCATTATGTCGGGTCCTGAAGTCATTAATAGGCCTGCAAAGTTTCATTGTTCTTAGAACAGCTTGAACTATCGTAACGGGCGTTCAGCGGAATTCCGGGAAACTCCCTCCAACTCCCCCACAGAGCCCCGATACGATCTGGTTCTGTCAATTAAGTATCTAAGGCTAATGCTTGTTCTTCTCACCAAGTTCCATCCCAATCCCTCAACTCAAAGCGTTTCACAACATTTTCGGTCCACCCTTCAATCCCCCCCCCCCCACAAGTATCTGATTCGACCAAGACTTGACATGGAACATCTAAGACGATAGTTCTTTCCACTTGCCAAGTTTCATTCAATTCAGATCACCCGTTCAAAAGTTATGCATGCCACCAGATTCCGGGCTCCAGGAAACGACTATTATCAAGTCAATCTGTTCGGGTCCCTGACATGTCTTCCAAGTTTTGTTGTCCTAGCACAGCCGGAAGTACCGAACTAGCAGGATCAACGAAATTCCGGACACCCCCCCCCTCGACCCCCACAGTGCCCAAATCTGGTCCGGTTATGTCAACGACGTGTCCAGGACTTGTGCTTCCCTCCAAGTTTCATCCCGATCCCTCCACTCTAAGCGTTTCCCAAGATTTCAGGTTCCTCCCCTCCAGCTCCCCCCTAAATCACCGGATCCGGTTCGGATTTAAACTGGGTCGTCTGAGACACGGGGTCCTTCTAAATATCAAGTCTCATTAAGATCCGATCATCCGTTCAAAAGTTACGAATACCTCTATATTCCGGATTCCCCCTCCCCCTACTCCCCCACGATGCTCGGATCGGGTAAGTGACTATTTCCAATTTTATCTTTTGGGGTTCCTGATACGCCTGCCAAGTTTCATCGTCCTAGCTTATGTGGAAGTGCCCAAACTAGAAAAACCTGGACAGAAAGACCGACAGACCAACCGACCGACGGAAAGAAATTGCGATCGCTATATGGCACTTGGCCGGAGGGCAAGTGCCATAAAAATGACGAACTGATTGAGTATATACATATTCATATTTTAGTGATTATGTTTGACGTTGAGGTCAAACTCGGCGCTTGCGCTGTGAAAGTTACTTCTTATGACAAAAACTCTACTCTATTACTCTAATCAAAACATAAAGCAGCTAATCAGCGTATATTCATACGCTGGATTATGAAGGACTGAGGCAAGACTTCATTGAAAGCAATGTTCACTGTTATCCTACATATTTAGCAAACTGTTTGTTCTCCAATCTTCGCAGAATGCGTGAGCTTTTCTCTCTCAAAGTCCTCTAGATGGGTCGGAAAAAGGACATTGGAAAAGGACATTTTAACCGGTACGAGTTTACTTTTGAAGCACAGACCAGCCCTCCCTAGTGCATCTAAACAAAGATGTACTTGTCGCCTAAAGGATGTCTCTGTGAGCTTCTTCCATCCTACGTACCGTAGTTACTACGCATGACGTCACGAATTCTGGCTTTTTGCCGTCAAGGCTGGAACGATTTTTCTATTTTCCAGCAGAATATCATGCCACGGGCGAATCACGACCAATAACGTTACAGAAATCCGTAGTTACTACACTTACTACGCTCCCGAGCGTGGTAAGCAAATAGTTACTATTAGTTAATATTTCGAAGAGGCTGGAACGGTCAGTAACGTTTGGTGAGGTTGGAACGGAAATAGTAACTAATAGTTACTATTTGTAGAAGGGTGGAACGCTCTGTGTTGTTATAGGTCCGTGACAGGGCAGTCGGTTGTCCACAGAGGGAGAATGAACAGTAAACTTGTTTTAGTCTTGTTTCGGGATATGAGAGTGTCTGACAAGGTTGAACGAGACAGAAAAAGGCGGGAAGTGCGAAGTCCATCAGCAACAACGGCGAACGATTCTAAAAAGAAGCTGGCTCCCGAGCTTTCAAACGTGTTGGGGAAATGCTGCATAGGTTCTCAATAGCCTGCTTTAGTAACATCATTTTACACGCAGCACTGCCATTCTAAGATTCATCTTAAACTTAATCGAGATTAACAATAGGAAAAATTAAGTCTGTTGACAGCTTCTTGAAAGCACGAGAAAAAAGTAATAAAACAAAGAATACTTACACATGGAGTGGAATCAGAGTTCTAGATTGACGTGTAGTTGTCACTTCGGCTGCCTTCTTAAGAAAAGACTCCACAAAGTTTTCCAAGGCACGAGGTAATCATCAGTCAAGGAATATGCTTCCAACAAGATCAACCGCAACTCACAAAATACCTGCTTTAGTCCCTGTATCAGCTATCCGAAGAAGAAGACTTAAACTTGATTTACTACAGACAACTCAATAAGAAAACATGGCTATGGAAATCTACTATTTGATTATTTAATCATTTCTGCATTTTTATTCTTCACTGCCGACCATCCTGACCATAATTCTATCCATAATTCTATCAAATATTTCTAACTAGTGTTTGTGCATTGTTTCTTAAAGGACCTGTCTTACCTATAATGCTAACGCAATCTAATTCCATAATCACTCAATATATTTCTAAACCCGGAGACCCCAATTTCGTACGGTACATTCTGACCCCTCTAACAAAACCACGCTGATTCTCTCACTCTCACCTTCAATGTGTATCACGCTGTCGACGGTTGTCTGCGAGAAGTTTTTTCCATCAGAACAAGAGCTACGAGCTCATATGGCACTTGTTACGAGTAGGTCGTAGAAGAAAGCAGAAGAGAATGTCACAAAATACCCCATTCATCCCAGCCTCCTCTCAAGATCAGACAAGAAACAAGGCATATAATTTCACGCAAGCCTGAGCATTTGGATAATCTAGGGCAAATGTTTCACCATACTAGTTTGATTCCTAGAAGTGCCGTACTATTGCCGGTCGCCTCGTCATAAAACTCCCGTACCAGGGCCAAATCTGGTTCAGCCACATATACAGATTATCTAAGGCATCTTCTCATACCGGCTATCAAGTTTCACTCAGGTCGAAGCTTTTTTCGAGAAACTCCAGTACCCCCTCCCCCACCGTGTTCGTGACCCTAAAACATGCCATCTAGGACACAAGGTCTCTATTCTTTCCAAGTTTTATTAAAATCACTCCGTCTGTTTGACCCCTACGCGAGCTACAAAACTTCCGCCCCCACCCACCCTCCAACTCCTCCCACTGTGATCGAATACGACTAGGACACATAAACTTCCTCTGACATCTTCTCTACTTGTCCTTCAAGCTTGACTTGAATCGGAACTTATCTGCAAATTTCCGATTCCCGCCTCCACCTCCTCCTACACCGTTGCCGGTCCGGCCGCCAAATAACAAACTAGGCAGCATAAACACGGTACTGCTCAACTTGCATCCCCGTCGTCCCATTCGTTTGGTTTTGACCATGTCACAAAGTTTACGGTCCTCCCCCCCCCCCTCCAGCTGCCTCGGCCAATGCCGCATGTGGCTCGGATACACCTTTTGCATATCTAGCTCATTAATTCTTATAGCCCATCAAGTTTCACTCGAATCGGACCACCCGTTCGCAAACTACGCAAGTCAGTAATTTCCGGATTCCCCTTCAACTAACTCCCCCAAAATGGCCGGATCCAGGACCAGAAAACTTCCTAGAGCGTTGTGTCAGGTCTTTAAGTCTATTCAGTCGGGTTGCTAATATGCCAGCCTAGTTTCATCGTCCTTAGCACATCTAGAAGTACCCTAGCTTGCGATAACGGGAAATCCCGGAAACCCCCTCCGACTCCCCCTAAAAAGCCTCGATATGATGTGGTTCTGTCAAGAATTTATTTACGGCTTATGCTTGTTCTTCCCACCAAATTCAATCCTGATCCGTCGGCGCTAGGCGTTTTACGAATATTCCGGTGTCCTCCTTCACCCCCCCCCCCCCCAGAAGTATCGCATCCGGTCCGGGCTTGACATAGAACATCTTTCTACTTGCCAAGTTTCATTCAAATCCGATCGCCCGTTCGACAATTATGACTGCCACAAAATTCCGGATTCCCCATTCCTCCACACATTGTCAAGTCAGTTTGTTTGAGTCCCTGATTATGCCAGCCCAGTTGCATCGTCCTACTACATCAGGAAGTACCAAACTCACGGATAATCTGGACCCCCCCCCCCAACTCCCCCCATAGTGCCCGATTCCGATACGTTTATGTCAATGATGAATCTAGGACTAGTACTTGCTCTTCCCACCAAGTTTCATCCTGATCCATCCCCTCGAAGCGTTTCCCATGATTTCCAGTTCCCCTCTCAAACTCCCCCCGAACGAGGTCTTTCCAAATACCAAGTTTCATTATGATCCGATCACCCGTTCAAGAATTTTAAATACCTCAAGATTCCGAATTTCTCCTCCTTCCATTCCCCCCGTGATGATCGGATAATGCAAACGACTATTGTCAAGTCAGCTTGTTCAAGTCCCTGATATGCCAGTTGCATCGTCTGAGGTGTGGCATACAAGCGTGTTTCCGCAATAAACATTGAGAAGTGCGTGGCCCACAACTTTGTCGCGGCAAACGTCTTAGCGCAACAATCGCATGTGCAACCTGTAGGCTAATTACGGAACCTGCGTAGTTAGTAACCAACTAAATCTATCATTAGAATCACGGAAAACAAGACCAAAGGTTTCGATGGGATCCCAAAAATCTAATACTTGATCTAGACAATTGCGTACGAACTACCATACTTGTCCAGAAAAAAAAAGAAAGTTCAGACACGAATTCAGCGTATCTCCTTATCCGTATAAAGAACATCTAATCAACTTCAAGTAAAACTTTAAAAAAAAAAAATCCGGTTTTAACCGGATTCCGAACGAACTATATGTCCCGGTAAAAAGAAGATTGTCATATACAGATTCAGCGTGTCTTCTTACCCTAAATCTGACATCTAATCAACTTCAAATAAAACTTTTGATTTTAACAAATTTTCCGGTTTCAGCCTGATTCCGGGCGAACAAGTTGTCCGGGTAAAAATACTTTTCAGATAAGTGTTCAGCATGTCTTCTTACCCCTAAATCGAACATCTAACCAACTTCAGATAAAATAAAACTTTTACTTTTAACAAACTTTCCGGTTCTGGCCGAATTCTGGGCGAACTTCTTGCCCTGCGAGAAAATGGTTTTCACCATCGTGTTCAGCATGTCTTTCTACCCCTACACTGAACATCTAATCAACTTCAAATAAAAAATAACTTTTAATAGACTTTCCGGTTTTGGCCGGATTCCGGGCTAACTACTTGTCCGGCGAAACAATGGTTTTCACCATCGTGTTCAGAATGTCTTCTTACTCCTATATCGAACATCTAATCAGCTTCAAATAAAACTTTTACTTTTAACAAACTTTCCGGTTTTGGACGGATTCCGAGCGAACTACTTGTCCGATGACAAAATGGTTTTCATCATTGTGTTCAGCATGTCTTCTTATCCCATAATCGATCACATCATCTGTTTGAAAATATTTGATTTTCTCCTTAATCTAACCCCCCTCCCCCACCCCTAAATGTAAGGCTACAGAGCCCATCTACGAACTCGACCTTACTCTTGACCCAAAGAGTCCTCACACCAAGTTTCCTCAAAATATCTCATTCCCTTCGAGAGTTATAGCCCGCAGAGACGGACGAGCAACTTTTGCGATGTCATAGGTATCCCTCCACTAACGTTTTGGGATCCCAAAAATACATAAAATAGGTAGAATACCGATTTTACTGTTTACGACATCACATAAGCCTATCCTTGATCCTAAAGTTATCCAATTCCTTTCCGACAGCACCTTTAGCTTCGCTATACTATGTATGTTAACAATGGTTCAAAAGGATATAGATCAGGACAGGAACGGCAGCAGCAACTTTTCCAACTTCTTCATCTAGCTGCATAATCTTCTTGATTCTTGCCTGTAAGTAATTGGCAAAATAAGGTAATGTTGAGGGGATGAGTGAGTGGTAGGCGAGATCTGAGTATGGTAGTGGCGAGATTTAGTGAAGCCAAGGCTCCTGGGTTGTGGGCTGAATACACTCTTCCATTACAGAGAAATATTCTTAGTTCAGCACAACAGCTGCGAAAAATTTTGTTTATCGGGATGGTCGGGAATTTTATCCCCGTGGGTATTTCTCGAACTATCTAACGCTCGTTCAAGAGCGGATCAGAAATCTCTTATTGACAAGCCAACTTGTCCGACGAAAAAAGAAAGTTCAAAAACAAATTCAGCGTATCTGCTTTCCCCAATACCTACTGAACATCTAATCAACTTCAAGTAAAAGTTTAAGTTAGAACAAAATTCTCCAGCTCCAGCTGGATACCGGTCGAACTATATGTCTAGGTAAAAAATGATTTTCATGCACAGATTCAGCATCTCTTCTTACCCCTAAATGGGATATCTCAACTACAAATAAAACTTTAACTTTTAACAATTTTCCGGTTTTGGCCAGATTCCAGTCAAACTACTTGTCCGGGCTAAATTTTTTTAACATAAGTGTTCAGCGTGTCTTTTTACCTCTAAATCGAACATCTAATCAACTCCAAATAAAACTTATACTTTTAACAAACTTTCCGGTTTTGGCCGGATTCCCGGCAAACTACTTGTTGAAAGAGAAAATGGTTTTCACTATCATGTTCAGCATGTCTTCCTACCCCTAAATCGAACATCTAACAAACTTCAAATAAACTTTTACTTTTAGCAGACTTTCAGTCTTGGCCGAATTCCGGGCTATCTACTTGTCCGGCGAATAAATGGTTTTCATCATCGTGTCCAGCATGTCTTCTTACCCATAAATCGAACATCTAATCAACTTCAAATAAAACTTTTACTTTTAAAAAACTTTCTGGCCGTATTCCGGGTGAACTACTTGTCTGATGACAAAATGGGTTTGAGCATCGTGCTCAGCATGTCTTCTTACCTCATAATCGACTATCAAATTATCTGTTTAAAAATATATTATTCACCCCTTAATTTAAACCCCCTCCCCACCCCTAAATGTAGGGCTACAGAGCCCATCTGCAAACTTGACTTTACCCATGACCCAATGAATCCTCACACAAAATTTCATCAAAATATCCCATTCCCTTCGAGAGTTATTGTGCGTACAGACAGATGGACATTTTTGCGATGTCATAGGTAGCCCGCCACTTACGTTTTGGGGTCCCAAAAACGACTTATCTGTAGTGTTTATAATTCCTTGATCAAATGGTTTGACTTTCGATTCTGAAATTCTGAATCGATCTGTTTGGTTTACTGTGCTTGGTCCATACTACAGACAAAATCAGGTGAACACCAAAAAATCAGTAGGCCTTGTGTGTTCAGTAGGCCTTGTGTTATAACTTTGTTGAACAGAGATCCTCTGGAGGCTGATGACTTCATATCATCCTCTCTGGAGGTTGATAAGACTTCATATCATCCTCCCATTTCCACTGCTAATTTTCTGTATGAGTTATCTTAATATAACTGACCGTGGGTCAGAGATGGATATGAAATACATACCTGTTTGAGACAAGTTATACTTGGTTAACAAGTTTATTTTTTTTTCTCGAGAATACTGAAAATTTGTGCCTAATTACCAAATTAAGATATTAATTCTTAGTTCTTCGTTACAGGAAAGACGTTACAGGAATGGCAGTTCGACCGAACAAAGAAACATCTTATTCTCGGCAGTTCAATGCCATAAATGAACTTGGTTATAAAAAATACGCTTGTATGAAAACGACGGTTGGTAAGGCTAAGCTTCAATTAATGTTAGGCAGGTGCTGCAGGTATGATGACACAGTGTGTTGTTTTGAAACTATACTGACAATCAAATTTCGGTTTTGATTCTAAATTCGGTAACTGAGATAAAAAATTCGGGAACTGGTACATGGGTTCTGAACATTGGTATCCTGAACAGTTTTCAGATCTCTTGGCTTTCACATAATCATTGTTTAACCTAGGTACTTAGAAAAATATGAAAGCAAATTATATGATTGTTAGAAACAGACATGAATTCAATATAAGAAAAACATTCAGTGTTTTAAACAGAGAAGATCTTTGTCTTTTTGGCTTACAGAAATTGACGTTGACTCTCTTGTACTGTAACAAGGCGGGATGCAGTGATTCTATTTCCGTCATAACAGTGCCTAAATATCTGAATTTATAAAGATTTATAAGTGAATATGATTTTAAACACACATCTTCCAACAGGTTTAACTATTTTGACAGGTTGTGGTGCATCTAAGGCACATCTAAGCTCCAGTACCTAGGGTACGAGCGGCAGTATGTGGACGGCAGATAAACACGGTCACTACATTAACCAGTTCCTGCTAGCGCCCGGCCAAGAGTTAATCTCGAGCACTTGGTTCAAGCTACCTGATTTTTCTTCCTTGTGAGGTAATTTTAAATACTGTGCCTTGTATATTCTGTTCTTCTGCTGAAGCTCAACATCCGTCCACTATTGCCATCAAAAATCAGCAGCACAAACCACCAAAAGTGTCAAAACCCAAATGAAGCCACCCGAGTTTAAGCGAGACTGACCGTGATTATCTGAGCCAAAAAAGGACCGCCAGTGAATGTAGTTTTGGGCGGAATATGCAAATATCAAGTGGAGCATTCTTGTTTGGCAACAGTGGTGTCAAGAAACGGCAAAAAGAAGAGTGATTTTCAAACGAGTTCTTTAATCCTTAAATGTGATCCGTGAGTTGAGTGGTTTAGTTTTTGGGGTGATTCAAAGCTAAGTGAGAAGTTAACTGCCAGACTACCGCTGCTCTTACCCCAAGTAAGCCAGTTTACAATGTATTATCAGATGATGAGAGTTTTCTTCTATCTGCTCGGGGAAATTTACTGCAAATAAGCAAATTTTTAAAAAGAAATCTACCAGGAAGTCTGAAAATCTTTGGATAACTAGGATAGTTACCCTAGTTATTGATGTTGATAGTAATTTCTTTTGATCTTGTTAGTTATGGCTATGTGTTTACATATTTTTCCTATGTTGCCTATTATTTAGCTCTTGCTATTGTGGCAATTTTTCCATTAGACCTTAACAGCTTAAGAATGAAAAATATATGGGCACTTACAGGTGGAAAACGGGCACTGAACCTTTTCTTCTTAATTGCCTGTTGGCTCATTGTGTCCTAAAGGCTAAAACGTCTCTTGGCTTTCAGAAGGAAACTTACAGGCCTAGTTGTAAACTAAAAGCAACAGCAGAACCTGCAGAGCTCAGCACAACATAAACAACAACAAGAAACAAGACCAACTGTTATTTAATCATTTCTTCTGAGCGGAAAAGCTCCTTGGATGACAGAGATATCAGTCTTTTTGGCAAGAGAAAATTGTATGTCTGTTTTATTACCTGTATGCCTGTAGAATTGAAAAATAAACAAAAGCTGAAAAGAAGAATTTTAAGTGAATTTAGAAAACTACTAGTAAACTGTTAAAAAACAGTGAATACAAACCTGGAAAAGATTGTGATTGCTGATGGAATTGGCTATGTTCGCTTAAAGCAGTTAGCGTCACGTAAGTTATTGAAGTTTTCCCCTTACTTCGCCGGATTATTCAATATAAAATTCCAGTTTCATTTCGATCTCAAAACAGACACCTTATCCTTTTCAATCCTTGCTGATGGGCAATCCTGATTCGTGTTTGTATGGTATAATTTTGTCGGTGTATACTAATATGGCGACTCATGAGCTTGCAGCCATATGAAGTAATAAAAAACCTGGGAACTTAGGGAGATTGATTTCTGTCAAGTTTGACCTTCAGTGTCATAGGGCAGTTAAAGCCCCATAGACATACCATTCAGTTTTTTTTCTTGTATCAGCAATGTGTTTATAATCAATTACAGGAGCCTCCTGTAAGGTCAGGTATCCCTCCTGAGGATGGGTACCTGACCTTGTTTTTAATCTACCTCAATTTTGCGGCAAAAATGTTAAACTGAAATGTACATGCTTTCCTGACAGTCGAAAGGCAAAATACGACTTGAACTGTCATGGGTCCAAAACTAGTCAAATTCTGTGCCTTTTCTTTGTTTTGAAGCTGCTTTGAAAAGGGGTTTTCTGGCTTTTGACTTTGCTAACTGTACCTTTTTCATCATTTTGTCATCAATTGAGGTAAGTTCAGAATGAAGCGATCTTGTTTGAAAAGAAAATTATGTTTAACTAGAAATATTGAAGCAATATTTGTCCAATACCTCAACCATTCAGTCAGCTTCAATTTAGTATAGTTGCGTCTTTGATCGAAGTTTGAAGTTACCTTCAACCTCAAAGGTCTTTGTTTAATTACCATTTATTGGTCGCCGGTCACAGTTCCTTCGTCCTTCAAACTCTGACCGTCGAACTTCATGAGCTAGCAGGTTCGAAGTTTGTTTGAAACGTCGAAGAAAAGTCAACTGGGCAAGGATCGCCTTCGTAAAAACACTAATTAAGCAACCGGCTAAGCTAATGGCGAACAAAACTTCAAAACACGACTTATGTTTGTCATATTTGTTGGTTGTTTTGTAAGCCAGATCAGGGGGGCACAGGTATTGTGACATCTAGCCAGGTGGGGGTGGGTGGTTTCGTGTGGATTTAATACGGGTGGGTCCCTTTAAAGTTACCAAATTTGGGATTTTATACCTTGATAAATAGGGTGGGTGGTTTGTCAGTTTTATTTTATTTTTAGGACGAGTAACATATCATTCGATAGCTCACCACATAAAAACAGTCGTAGAGATGGTTTTAAGGCGATATTGAACCTAGAACCTTTTTTGTTGCATACAGCATAGGAACAAGTTCATTTTCTGGAAGGACTACTACTGCAGATTTAAGTTTCCGATGGGCTGTGAAAATTTTCCTGGTGCTTATGAAAATTTTCCGGTGCTTATGTTTATGGGACTGCCTTTCAACTTATATCTGTGCCCAGAAACAAATTTTATCTTCCGACATACTCGAGTATGGGAGGTTCTCCCCAGGAATTGCTACCGCACTAGACTTCCCTTTTTCGCGTATAGTGTAAGGACAAGCCCAATTTAGTTTTCAGAACCACTGTGACATGTCCTCCAAAAACGAGACCCAAGACCCCTTACCACCGGACCCTTCTGACAAACGAAAACAGGAGCTAAGGAAAAACAAAAATGGGACCGATCTGGCTAACCAAAGAGGACCCCTTGTAAGCGATAGACATAAATTCAAAATACGGGCAACGGAAGCAGACCCATAATTTCCGAAAAAGGACCATTTTTTTTTGTAAAAAAAATAGTATAGGAGAATAAAAATAATTGTTTATGGTTGTGTTTCTTGATGATCCAAACACTGTCGGGAGGGGGTCCAAATTTGTCTGAACAGCAAGTTAAACCAGGTACCAGACTGAGTTGCTGGATCTCACCAAACTTGGGAAGTTAGAGCTCGGGCTGTAGTTATGCCTTTTGATGTGGTTCACACCCAATCAGACCCCCACATGAACTCAGGCAGCACATCACTTGGTGGTGTTGTGGTGTGCAGACAAAACTAAGGTGATGTGATTCGGTCTTCAAAATGCACTATTAGGACACTAGCTCTAACGTCCCAAAAAGTTTGTGTTCATATCCGGCAACTCTTTCTGCCACGGTTTACAAGAACTTAAGGCTCCCATGACCGGGGTCGAAAAAGCATATTTAATCTTCTGCAACCTCCCCCTACATGGTTGGATCGAATTCCCTGTAGTCCGATGGGAAGGAATATCTAGGACCCTAGCTATACCTTTCCACCAAGTTTGGTTTAGGTCTGGCTACTACTATTGGGCTAGATGTTGTTTACAAACGTATAGGGACTGCCTCTGTCCCCCCCCCCCCACGTGGTTTGTATCATCAAAAGTCACAACGAGGAACAATGTATGGGTATATAGCACGTGCATCAGATAGGGTTTGCTCTCTTCTCCCAGATCCGTTTCATCATAAAATGGAATGACATAGTGAATTTGTAAAGGTTGTTCCATTCGTTGACAATTGTTTCAGAATAGAAGGATTTTGGTGTCATCGTGATGTATTAAGTAGGCTACCATCCAAACTGGATAACTCGTTTGAAAGTTATACAATCTAGTCAGGTCCCTAATACAGAATTAAACGGAACATCCAAGACGTTTGCTTGTGTCATTTGTCAAGTTCCAGAATTAAGCATGTCACAGGATTTCCGGGATTACTCCGGGATTCCTTAAGGTCTCTTGACAGTGTCCTGATCCGGTCCATTTCTAAAAATGATGTATAGGGCTCATACTTGTTCGTCTTGCTAAGTCTCATCCCGATACCTAACTCTAAGCGTGCCACGAGATTTCCGGTGACCACCTTCCACCTCGTCAATTGTTGTCTGATCCTTTTGTACAGTTTGTATCATGTAAATTCTTTTAAGCCTTTGAGACCATGATCTACTGGAAAGCTTCAGGAATAGTGCATGTCTGTGGTTTTCCCCCAAAAATTCCATGCAACTTTCCCTGTAGGTGTGCAAAACAGATTGATAAATCAACACTTTAAGGTGGTCAAGATTCATTTCTAATCTAAACCCTTGAGGTACAAATGATCATGGGCCTTTGCGGACCATGAAAAGGTATTGTTTAAACAAAACTATTTTCAGCACATTGATGTTAACATGCATAGGCTACCTTAAGGGGTCTTCAAGTTCTGTCAGTCGTACCAGAGTTCTGAATGCCACAAAATTAACGGGCCTTCCTCCCTTCCCAACTCATCTGGTAATGCCCGGATCCGATCTTGTGCTACAAATGATTGTCTATAGAAGTTAGGTTTTTCCTTCCCGTAAAGTCTGGTCCAGAGCACTCCATAATAGGCGAAGCATGTCATGTGATTTCTGGTGCTCAATCCCACATAGTTGCTGGACCCCGTCCGGCGTTAAACTGAATATCGGGTGCATGTACTCTTAGCTGCATTCTTTGTCACGGGTCCGACCGGTGGTCTCCGGTTATTCTTATAAGACGTTTTTGCATACACCGGTGGCTACTCTCCAGTCTTGGGACCCGTTTTTATGGCACTTGAGCTTACTCAAGTGCCATATAGCGATTGTAATTTCTGTCCGTCAGTCGGTCTGTCGGTCCCGGTTTTGCTAGTTCGGGCACTTCCAGATAAGCTAGGACGATGAAACTTGGCAAGCATATCAGGAACTGGACCAGATTAAATTAGAAATTGTCGCTTCCTCGACCCGACCATCTGGAGGGGAGTGGAAGGAGGGGGAATCCGGAAAAAATAGGAAAAATGAGATATTTTTAGCTTACGAACGGGTGATCGGATCTTAATGAAACTTAATACATGGAAGGACTTCGTGTCTCAGACCCTCCATTTTAAATCAAGACCGGATCCGGTGACACTGGGGGGAGTTAGAGGGGGAAACCGGAAATCTTGGAAAACACTTAGAGTGGAGGGATCCGAATGAAACTTGGTGGAAAGTACAAGCAAAAGTCCTAGATACGTGACTGATATAACCGGAACAGATCCGCTCACTTTGGGGGAGTTGGGGGGGGGGGGGGAGAAGTCCGAATTTGTAGTGATCCCGCGAGTTCCGTGCTTCCTGATGTGCTGGGACGATGGAAATTGACAGGCATGTCTGGGACCCGACCAGCTTAAATAGGAAATCATCAATTCCCCGATTCGACCATCTGGGGGGGGGGGGGGGGAGTGGAGGGAGGGTGAAGCCAAATTTGAGGTATTTTTAGCTTGCGAACGGGTGATCGGATCTTGATGAAAATTGATATTTAGGATGACCTCGTGTCTCAGACACCTCACTTTAAATCCGGGCCGGATCCGATGACACTGGGGGGAGCTGGAGGAGGGAACCGGAAATTTTGAGAAACGCTTAAAGTGGAGGGATCGGGATGAAACTTGGTGGGAAAAACAAACACAGGTCCTAGACACGTCATTGACATAACCGGACCGGATCAGGGCACTGTGGGGGAGTTGGGGTGGGGGTCCGGATTTCTAGCGATCCCGCGAGTTCGGCATACTTCCTGGTGTCCTAGGGCGATGAAACTTGGCAGGTATGTCAAGGATCCGAACAGATTGACTTAAGAACAGCCGTTTCCCCGACCCGACCATCGTGGGGGGAGTGGGTGGATGGGGAGTCCGGAATCTAGTGGCGTGCATAACTTTTGAACGGGTGATCGGATCTTTATGAAAATTGATATTTAGGATGACCTTGTGTCTCAAACACCTCACTTTAAATCCGGGCCGGATCCGATGACACTGGGGGGAGTTGGAGGAGGTAACCGGAAATTTTGAGAAACGCTTAAAGTTGAGGGATCGGGATGAAACTTGGTGGGAAAAACAAGCACAGGTCCTAGACACGTCATTGACATAACCGGACCGGATCCGATGACACTGGGGGGAGTTGGAGGAGGGAACCGGAAATTTTGAGAAACGCTTAAAGTGGAGGGATCGGGATGAAACTTGGTGGGAAAAACAAGCACAGGTCCTCGACACGTCATTGACATAACCGGACCGGATCAGGGCACTGTGGGGGAGTTGGGGTGGGGGTCCGGATTTCTAGCGATCCCGCGAGTTCGGCATACTTCCTGATGTCCTAGGGCGATGAAACTTGGCAGGTATGTCAGGGATCCGAACAGATTGACTTAAGAACAGCCGTTTCCCCGACCCGACCATCGTGGGGGGAGTGGGTGGATGGGGAGTCCGGAATCTAGTGGCGTGCATAACTTTTGAACGGGTGATCGGATTTGAATGAAACTTGTCTGGTGAGCTATCGCCTCGGACGTTCAGTGTCACGTCCGAGTTGGTCCGATACCTGTGGGGATGGGGGGGGGGGGGGGGGGAAACTCAAGAAACTCTAAAAGTAGAGGGATTGGGACGAAACTTAATGGATGGAACAAGCATTAGGCCTAGATGAAATTGACGGAGCCAGATGGTTTCGGGGCTCTGTGGGGGGAGTTGGAGGGGGTTTCCTGGAATTCCGGTAGTCGTGAGTTAGAATAGTTCCAGATGTAAAACGACAACGAAACTTTGCAGGCATATTAGTGACCCGAATTATCTTGACTTAAAAACCTGACACAACATACCCCCGGAAACTTCCGTTCCTAGATCCGAGCATTTTTGGGGGAGCAAGAGAAGAGAAATATGGACTTCTATAAATTGCGAACGAGTGGTCTGATTCGAGCGAAACTTCATGGGTGATACGAATCGATGGCCTCGACATGTAAAACATGCGTTCGAACCATATGCGACCACGATTAGGGGAATTGGGGGTGGGGGGACTTTTGACATGCACAAAAACCAAACGGATGGACCGAATGAGATGCAAATTCGACAGTGCCGAGTTTATGCGGCCTAGATTTGTTATTTGGCGTCCGGGCCGGATTCGGCCAAGGTAGGGGAGGGGGTACTGGAAACTTGCAGATAGGCTATGCTCCAATTTCAGTAAAACTTGATGAGGGAATTAAGAGATTGGGCCCGAACCGGCTCCGACAACGTTGGTGGGAGGGGGGGGATGTACCGGAACTTTCCAAAAATGCTCAGATTCGAGTGAAACTTGATAGATGGTATAAACGAAGATGCTTTAGGTGGTCGATTTTTTTTTATTCCGAACCAGATCGGCCACGGTAGGTGGAGATAGAGTGAGTACCGGAAATCGTGT
The DNA here is from genome assembly GCA_023053575.1 of Branchinecta lynchi. Classification (NCBI taxonomy): domain Eukaryota; kingdom Metazoa; phylum Arthropoda; class Branchiopoda; order Anostraca; family Branchinectidae; genus Branchinecta; species Branchinecta lynchi. The sequence continues at coordinate 1,096,388 of JAKZAP010000005.1, forward strand.
AGCACGTCTAGGGATCAAACAAATGGATTTATTGGGATGAAAGTTTGAACAGTCATGTGCATTTGCTACAGAAAATCGAGACGATGCCGGAACTGCTCAGAAATGAGTGAAACTAAATATCCTATTTCTATTTCCGAACCGCATTTTTGGATGGCGGGTGTATTTTGTGACGTTCTCATCTACTTTCTTGTACAGCCTACTCGTACAAGTGCCATATGAGCTCGTAGCTCTTGTTTAACTAACTGATGTCTGGTTTTCATCTTACCTGTGCGGACTAACCAGAACCCTCTCGGGAGCTTAACTGAAAAGTTAGCAACTTTTCCTCAATTGACGGGGTTCCCCGCAAAACCCAGAATTTAGGCCGTTTTTGCACTCACCCGTGACTACCCACCTGTCAACCAAAATATGCGTTACAAGGGAAGAACCGGACACCAGTGACAAAACACCAGAGATGGCACAGAGTGCAACGAACACAGCTCTTGCTATTATCAAGTTATATTCAGTTATGATAACCGTTCAAAAGTTATGCATGTCAAAAGTTTCCAGCTTTTTCCTCCCTCAAATGCACCCAGAATGGTCGGGACCGTGAAGTGGCGGTTTCCAAGTCAGTCTTGTCGGGTCCGTGATGTGTCTGTCAAGTTACATCGTTGTAGCACAACTGGAAGTACCTTAACTCGCGATCACCGGAATTCTGGGACCCACCTCAAACTCCCCCACAGTGGCCGGATCTAGCCCTATATGCTGTATCTAGAGTAAAGTCTTGTTATTCCCACTAGTTCACTCCGATCCATCCACTCTAAGCGTATTACGATATTTGCGGCCCCGCTAGCTACCCCTCCGACAGTTGTCGCAGTCGGTCTGTATCATCATATAAAAACCTGTGACATGTCCTCTTGTCAGAGCGGCTTAGAGCCTGAAGAGGACCCTTGCCAAGAAGGTCCGAAATATGGTTCTATAATAAAATTCAGCTGACCTATCCGTTTTGAGATAATCTTTTCTCTAATTCGGATTATCTTAAGTCAAGTTTTATTGGGATCCGATCACCCGTTCGAAAGTCGCGCATGACACAAGATTTTTAATTTCCTTTCCCTCCACTCCTCCCAAGATTTTCAGATCGGGGAGATGACTATTTCCAAGTTAATCTGGTCGCCACCTAGTATCATCATCCTAGCCCATCTGGATTCTGGAAGCACCCTAACTCGCTATTACAGGAATTACCGGGAAACTCTCAAAACTCTTCAACTCTCCTCACAGTGCACTCAACCGGTCATGTTCCATCAATAATGTGTCTAAAAGTTATGCTTGTTCTTCCCACCAAGTTCCATCCCGACGGTTTTGGTTTAGTTAGTGTGTTGGATTCTGTTCCTTGGTGTACAGTAACACTCTCGAATTGTGGATGAGGCAGCTTGTTTGTTGTTGTTTTTTGCTTAAAACGTCACAATTATCGAAATATCTGCATGATATTGTCCATAAACTTATCCAGATAATCAATCTAGACCATTTGACATCTTTTTTTTTAGTCTGGGGTTGGTGGGGTGGGTGCTTTGGAACTTGATTTTTCCCGGGGGGTGGGGTGGGGTCCCAAACCCAAACACATATTTTGTACCCTATGGTCGGGGGTGGTGGGTCCTTTTCTTGAAAGTTGACTGATTTTAGGCTAGATATCAGTAGATTTCATACTTGTGCCCCCCTGAGCCAGATATATTATTCTGAAGGAAAGACTTTCTCTCGAAATTTGAAATCTTTGCCAAGGTTGGATACCCCTCCTGTATGAACATGAACTGTTATAGGCCCAAGATGTAGGCCTCGAAGCTTTGGATTTGGAAATTAGTCAATAGCTAGGTTACAGTACAGTCATCCTTTTTGGGATTCCAAAACGTAAGTGGAGGGATACCTGTGACATCGCAAAAGTTGTCCGTCTGTAAGCACGATAACTCTCGAAGGGAATGAGATATTTTGATGAAACTTGGTGTGAGGATTCGTTGGGTCGTCGGACCAGTCGAGTTCGTAGATGGGCTTTGTAGCCCTACATTTAGGGGTGGGTTCAAACTAAGGGGCAAACAAAATATTTTGAAACAGCTAATGTGATAGTCGATTATGGGGTAAGAAGACATGCTGAGCACGATGGTGAAAAGATTATGGGGTAAGAAGACATGCTGAGCACGATGGTGAAAACCATTTTGTCATCGAACGAGTAGTTCGCCCGGAATCCGGCCAAAACCGGAAAGTTTGTTAAAAGTAATAGTTTTATTTGAAGTTGATTAGATGTACGGGTAGGAAGACATGCTGAAGACGATGGTGAAAACCATTTTATCGACGGACAAGTAATTCGCCCGGAATCCGGCCGAAACCGGAAAGTTTGTTAAAATTAAAAGTTTTATTTCTAGTTGATTGGATGTTCGATTTAGGGCAAGAAGACATGCTGAACACTTACGTGAAAACAATTTTTTACCCGGACATGTAGTTCGCCCGGAATCCGGTGAAAACCGGAAAGTTGGTTTAAATTAAAAGTTTAATTTGAAGTTGATTAAATGTTTGATTTCAGGGTAAAAAGACATGCCGAACACGAAAATCATTTTCTCACCGGACAACTAGTTCGCCCGGAATCCGGCCAAAATCGGAAAATTTGTTAAAAGCAAAAGTTCGATTAGATGACAGATTAAGGGGTAAGAAGAGAGGATGAGTCGGTATATGACAATGGTTTTATACCCGGAAATATAATTAGTCCGGAATCCGGTTGTAACCGGATTTTTTTTAAGTCAAACTTCTATTCAGAGTTGATTAGATGTTCTTTATAGGGATACAGAGATACGCTGGTTTTGTTTCTGTTTTTTTTTTTTTGCTGGACTATTAGTTCGCTCGAAAGTCGGCAGGAAGTCTCGGTCAGTATCGTCAAAATAGATATGGCTTATAGAGGTATATCTGGAATTGGTTTTCTCTGATGATTAGCCTGTCCAAGACTGGATCTGGCGAAGACAAGACTCGATTGTCTGAGTCAAATATTAGATTTTTGGGATCCCATCGACACCTTTGGTCTTGTTGTGGATGTTGTCAAACTTTGTACAGTGAACAAAAACAAAGGTATTTAAAAAAAGATATTCTGATCGTGGCTACTTAATCAATAGCAGTTCGAAAATATATTCAGCATTAGCAACAGGAATATCTTTCGCTGGTAGTTTTGTAGCCTTTAAGTATCCTATCTTTTCGCCAAGAAAAGTTTCCTCCCCGAGGTCTGAATTGTGACCGATGTACGTCTAAAACGAACTATTGCCTTTCACAGAAAAAGATTCTGTTCTTGTGACATCACAAGCTTTGGAAGCGTTCAAGAGAAGTAACTGCCGTTGGACAGGGCAAAGCTACGCCCCAATTTATAGCAGTCTGAAAAGAAACGAACATACAACAATGCGAGTTTACTAGTAAAGCTAATATGCTACCCATTTCTACACGCACCATGCATCATATGGTGTACTGAAGAAAATAGTCAAGTTTTTCATCACCATTTTTACCTTTCCTTTTAAGTCTAGGATCATCTTAAAAAGTTCGTGTCTATGCTATAAAGAGGAACTTTCCAAAATTAAAATACGACCTTAAATGTTGCCTCAACTGTATTAGCTGCACTGTATTTAATACTTCAAATCCAGATTCCCAAGGTAACACGACCAAAGGTTTCGATGAGATCCCGAAGGTGAATATTTGTTGATCTTTAAAAGACAAGAAGTTGGGCCTGGAAGATGCTCGATCTTTACCAGACCCCACACAAATCTGTTAATCTTCCTAATCGACCATTAACCAAATGCACTAGGTAATAATTTCTAGCAAAAACAATATAGGAAAATCAAGCTCATTCGTGAATATCCAAGGTTCCGACTGGATCTTCGATATTGAGGCGGAAACAGATAGTATTTCCTGATTCAGTGTGTCTTCATCGGGTAAAAAACAAATAAAAGCAAGAACGATGGTCTCTCGTCCATCCACCGATCAAGAATTTTCCGACAAAAATGAGCGGAGGTGGAGCCAATACAGAGCCTTCTTGGTCGCCCGTGTATACTCGCTGGTCTCCGCCGTTACACACTTGAGTCATTTGCGAAAAAAATAATGTAGCCACTAGCGAGGCGGATGTTCTGGCCGTTCACACGGGAAGGAAACAGCATTCATTTTGGTTGAGTAGACGCTGGGCGTCAGATTAGTGGTGCGACAAATAAAAGTAAACTTTACGATGGTCGTTCATAATCGCTTTTGTTATACCATGACCATCAATATGGATATTGAAATCCATTGTGACATTTCTTTTTATGTCTCTGGTTAGAATCATACAATGAAAAACTGGGATTTGAAGCATACTCACTAAAGTCATGACCAGAGGCATCACGGTCGGTAAAATACCAGAGTCGGCGCGAAGCGCCGCGATTTTTAGTCAAAACAGTTGATTTTTTTTCATGAAAACAGTCGGTTTTTCTGAAAATTGGTCGATTTTTCGTCAAAATGTCGGTTTTTCTGAAAATCAGTGGATTTTTCGGAAAATCAGTCGATTTAAAAAAAAAAATGGAATTTTTATTGTTGAAAACAGTCCTTTTCTCTTTAAAAAAAAGTCGGTAAAAATTACCAGCCAGTCGGTAAATGCCTCGTCCCCCCCCCCCCCCCCAAGCATTTTGGCTAGTAACGCCTCTGGTAATGACCAACTGAATTTCAACATCTTTAGTTTTAACTGTGTCAGAGGAGTGTAAAATAAGAGTAATGTAATTAAGGCTTGTGAGGATTACTGGAATTACCGAAAAGGTAGAATAGCATGGAATAGTCAAAATAATACCAGTAGGAGAATGTATATTTTGTGTTTTTCTTCTTTTTTTTCCTAGAAAAAAAAATATGTACACATTTCGATTTAGTAAGTTTGATTTCGATTAAGTAGTGAGTTGAAAAACAAAAGTTCACGTGAACCTGGTATATCCCAGACAGCGCACTATTGTCTTTTAGCTTATTACCTACAAATAATTCCATGTCACGAGGCACACCCACAAACTAGAACCCACATTGGAGTCCTTGTTTTTTTAAATTTAATTCAAAATAGTTTCTGGTTGGTTTGTCAAAGTAGAAACCTATTGTGTAATGTTCCAGCTGCGTAATATTTGTTCATTTCCACTCAGCCAGTTTCTTTATATTTGGATATATTCTTAATTGCTTCTGAATTTTCTTGTCAACCCCAGAAAGCTTGTAAGAATCAATAGTTGCGTTTTTGATCCGAATTCTCGCTTCTGAATTCTCGGTTCTCTTACAAATTACTGGTTTTGAGCTTCTGACTTCTCCATTCTCGCTTTTGACAAAAACAGCTCGAAACAGCTTTTGCAGCTCGGTATGCGTGTTTATGCATATTGAACACCCGAACTCTCTTGACCAATCAGGGAGGAGAACGGAGTGAGGAGAATCGAGAACTCGCCATCGGAGCAACTTCTCGATTCTGCAGAATCGCGAGGCTTTCTCCGTTCTCGATCCTGATAAAAACGGAAGAATAGGAGAACTCACTTCATCTGAATAGTCCAAAAACGCAAAATATGAGTATTTGGAGGAGAATCGCGAGGAGAATTCGGATAAAAAATGCAACTAATGAGACGGCAACCACTGTTACCCGTCCAGTCCAGTGTGAACAGGCTTATCACTTTTGCCTCCGTCCGGCTTTTTAGTGCGACGTATACTGCATTACACCTTCTCTGTAGAGGTAGCGACTTTTGACGTCCCGGGTAAGCTCCGCCTCGGCTCGTTTTGCGTCGGGAGTCGGTCGTATTTTACTCGACTCGGGATGTTTGTGTGACAAAGATAGGGAGACAACAGTTCTATCTCATTATTTCTTCTTGATCGGGTACAACAACCAGTTTTATCAACATCAGATTTTGTTTGTTTACTTTTACCGAATTTTCGGGTTTGACCGGATTCCAGTCAAACTGTCTGTCCGGAGAGGAGATGCAGTTTATGTATGGATTCAGCATGTATTCTTTCTTATCTCAACCCTATATCGATTCGTATATTCCTATATGCGATTGATTTCAGAAGAAAAATCCTTTTACAGACACGAAGTTTCCGGATTTTGCTAGATTCTAGTCAGTCTACTTGCCTGGAGAGAATATGAAGTTCGAATATGGATTCAGGATGATCGACCAACGTTTTACTTCTAATATATTTCAGATAAGATTTTTACTCTTACCAATTTTCCGGCTTTCGCTGGATTCCCGGCGAACTACTTGTCCGGAGAAAAAATGAAGTTCAAAAACAGATTCGACATGTCTGAGCCCCTATGTCGAACCATTCTTCAGCTTCAGATGTACTTTTTGTATGAAATTTTCTCTGGGGCCAACTATTTGTTAGGTGACAAAAAGAAGTTCAGTTCTGGATTCAGCATGGAAACTTGCCTATCAATTGACTGTCACAATTGTACGACTGTCACTTTATTACTCCACTTTTTGGGATCCCGAAACGTAAGTGGAGGGATACCTATGACATCGCAAAAGTTGTCCGTCTGTCCATCTGTAAGCACGATAACTCGAAGGGAATGAGATATTTGGATGAATCTTGGTGTGAGGATTAGTTGGGTCATCGGACAAGTCAAGTTCGTAAATGGTCTTTGTAGCCGTACATTTAGGGGTGGGGGAGGGGGTTCAAATTAAGGGTCAAACAATGTGATAGTCGATTCTGGGGTAAGAAGACATGCTTAATACGAAGGTGAAAACCATTTTCTCGACGGATAAGTAGTTCGCCCGGAATCCGGCCCAAACCGGAAAGTTTATTAAAATTAAAAGTTTTATTTGGAGTTGATTAGATGTTCGATTTAGGGCAAGAAGACATGTTGAACACTTATGTGAAAACAATTTTCTACCGGGACATGTAGTTCGCCGGAATCCGGCCAAAACCGTAAATTGTTTAAAGTTAAAGTTTTATTTGTAGTTGATTAGATATCCGATTTAGCGGTAAGAAGAGATGCTGAATCCATGTGTGACAATTATCGACCGGAATCCGGCTGGAATCGGAAAATTTGTTATAAGTTAAATTATTGGAAGTTGATTAGATGTTCATTATTGGGGAAAGAAGATACCCTGAGTTCATTTCTTAGCTTACTTTTTTCGCCGGACAAGTAGTGGCAGGAAGTTTAAGTCAAAACAGATATGACTTATACACACATGCTGAATCCGTATCTGAATTTGGTTTTCTCAGAGGATTAGCTATTCACCTTAATCTGTTTCTGAATTTTAAAAGTAAAAATGTTCAAGGAGTCTGGCGAAGACTGGATCTGGCGAAGACAAGACTCAGTTGTCTGGATCAAATATTGAATGTTTGGGATACCATTGAAACCGTCGGTCTTGTTCTTGATTGTTGTAGTGGGTTAAAAACAAATTGTTATTATTAGCTTGAAAAATATTTGTTTTGTGTCATCCCTTAATTTAGAACTCCCTCCCACACTCCTAAATATAGGGCTATGGGGCCAATCTACGAACTTTCCCTGTACTTTGACCCACTGGGACCTAAAACCAAGTTTTAACAAAACATCTCAATCCCGCCGATAGTTATAGTGCTGACAGACGGGCAACTCTTACGAAGTCATAGGTATTCCGTCACTTACGTTTCGGGATAAACAAAACCGCCGTACTGGAAACACAGATGAAGCGCCTGGAAACACCTGGACGCGCCAAAGCTTGAGGCGATTCGCACGCATCTGATAAATACGACCTCGATATTGAGTAGTACTAGGTTGGTAAATTTTCCTTGGATATTCGATGAATGTATTTGAATTTCCGACTGAAACGAAATGACACCAAAGGTGATGATTCCAAAATGACACACCAATGTGTGCTGTATGTGACACAACCGTTTTCGTCAAAGGCTCGCCCAGTTTTCAAGCTGATATCTGAACCTCCTCTTTAACAGTTACGTTGCGTACTTACATAGTAACAGGTACAAACTTGGTCGCTCAGTTGAAGATACAAAAAAGGCTTAGGCTTGAATTCAGGGTATCCGTCACACTTAAAGGAGTTACCGTATATCATAAGCATTCTAGCACTTGCAACGTTTAACCCAAGACCCAAGATGAAGCCACGACTCGATCCGACCACTGGGTAGCGGCGCGGGTCGGAAGCGCCCGACATGGGGAGGCTGGCATCATAGTTTGACCACGGATCTAAAAAAAAAGTTTATTTGTAGCAGGCATATGGAAAATGTGTAGAAAAATCAAAGTAATTATTTGTATTATCAATTTTGTATCTTGGTATTTTTGTTTTCTGTTATTTCTTGTTAGTTCCCGGAAGTCATAAGAATTAAGGATGTAAACTAGATCACAATCAACAAACGCCTACGCCGTAAATTACACTAAATTCGTTAGTGATTTCAATTCAGCTTCCGAGAAAAAAAACCCGTCAAACTGACCGATGATTTCTTCTTCCGACATATCTAAAGTCCACATGGTGATATACTTAGTTGTTTTAATCCTCTTACACGCCACTCGATCTTCTCGTTGGTCTTACTAGTCTGGGGCCCAAGTATCAAAATGTGAAAAGTAGCTTTCCCGTCGGGGGCAGCTGATCCGACGATGGATTCTAGGTAAATCGACCACGCTGATTTCGAATCTGGGCGGGATACTGGGATCAGACATGTGCTAAAGATGTTACGCACCAACACTCAAATTCGGATGTCTTGGCGTTCCATTTCATTTTTCTAAAGCGGATCGAAAACTATTATCAGCTAACCAGCTACGGTGATTCCAACTCTGACTAATAACTATCCTTCAGAAACAATGGAAAAGTTTATTTAGGTATGTTTATTTACGGTGAAAGAGTACATTTATTAAAACCATATTTGCAAAAGTTGGTCCTGTCAACTTTCATATTTAATCACAAATGAGTTAGGCTTCGAAATCCTCTTCTTCCTCGTCTATTACAATGACATTGACACATTTCCCCCCGGATGCGCATAGTAAATCACGAGATCTCTTGGTTACAGCACATGAGCATTTTTGCTGCAAGATTTCTTGCAGGCACAAAAAACACCGACCAGTGTCTGGAAAAATATGGCCCATCAGTTGCCACTGCTTTTGCTCCCCCACGTATCTCATCGGCCCATCCATAGTCCAGTGGGTTCAAAGAGACAGATATGGGGTCGTGAGCTTGCGTCAACACGGAAAATTGCAAAAATGCACGCAGCCAGTGCAAAAAAAATGATCTGTCGGTGGGTGACAGCCACATGGGCTCCTTTTGCTTGGCAAAGGATGTATACGGAGATCATTTTTAGGCGATTCTTCAGCCGTTTCATAGTATGGCTGTCACTCTGCTTTAAAAGGACAGAAAGTTTTCTCTGATTTGTGATGTTTTGTACACACTACCATCATTTACACTTTGGTTCAATTTCCATCACAAGTTCCTCAAGCATTTATCGAGATACCTGGCCTTCTCTGCAACAAGATCACGAGCCCTGCATCCAGAAGCAAGAAGAATATCTCGCTCAGTTAGTGCACAAGCATGTTCAATTACTATGTTAACGCTCCTTGACGCTTCAGAAACTCTGCGAAGTTGAGACTCTGGCCTCACTTTACATTCTTTTTTCAGGTAAAAGAGGAAAGTGTCAGTATATGAAAAGTCAACACTTTGAGACCTTAACTGTAGGACCATGGGACTAGGAGTTGATGTTGATGTCCAAGTTGCACAGTGTCAGAAGTCCCATCAGCTAACAAGACTGAGGACTTAGAAGTGGAAAAAAACTTTTTCCTACAAGTTTGATGCAACACACAATCACAAAAATCAGGTTTTGACATTGCAGTCATAAGCTTTTTTGCAGCAAATCATTTAGCTTGTCCAACACTTTAGCCTGTACCAAGGAGCGATGTCAGTTGTTTGGCACAAATACACATAGAAAAGTCAATCAGTTTTCTCTTTTATGGGCTGTTGGCAAACAGCATCCATTTTTGGCAAACCGTAACCATCTACAATCTCTTCTTCCACTGATTAACGATTGAGAAACCCCTTGATAAACTTTTCATGATATTTGGCCTTCTCACTGCATGCCACCAAAGATTTAGGTGCTGGCAATAGCAGCACCTGCCATTGTAGTCATCAGAGGCCTGTAGTGCCTGTCTCTTACTGTCTTCAATGTATCACTGAGCTTGTCCAGGACTCAAGCCTCTGATAAAGGAAGAATATCCGTGTTTGGCACAAAATAAGAAAGTCAGATTTCTCCTCTTTCTTTAGGCTATTAGCAATCCGGACCTGCTTCTTGGTCAGTTGATCCATTCAATTTCCTGTAAAGAATAAAATATGTTACAATACCATAGGTATAGGTATTTGATGCTCAAGCACCTTTTTTGTTGTTTGTGTTTTTCTCTCTTATTTTGTTATTGTTTAATATGTTGTTGTTGTTGTTTTTTTGTATGTTTTTGAGTGGCCCTAGTTGGTCCTTAGTTCAATGAAAATAAAATAAAATAAATAAATATTATAGTATTAACAAACCTTGCAATTACAGAGGAATTTACAGTTGTTAAAACAAATATAATACAATAAAATTTGTTGATTTTTAGCTTGGCTAACTAGTTGCAAACAAAGACCATAAAATATCTCATAAGAAAAAGAAAATAAACAATACAAACACATATTAGGGACTCAACATGGTTAGCCTTTTATAATAATGGAGATTTTTGCAAGTAAACTTTATTCTGACTACCATAGTTGTGCGTAGCAGCTTCAGGGTTCTGTATTTTTCCCTGTACCCTACTAATGATCAAACCACAGGATATGAAAATATTTCTGCTGACTAGTCGGAGACTCACAGCATCTAGGTTATTCACTAAGCTACTGATTTACTGTAACCCGACTTTGCTACTGAGCTTCTCAGCCTTTTTAGCTGCTCAAATTAGTTAAGTTATCATAAAAAAAAATGGAAATAGCCATGTGGCATGGCCGACAAGCGTCAGACATCCGTACAGTATGTACAGTGAACAGGGGCGTCACAACTGTGGGGGGGGGGGGGGCGACCCTTCCAAGTGTAAATATTCCTTCAGCCCAAGCTGACTGCGAATCATATTTGATGGTGCAAAATGGATACGTCAGCTGATCTTCTTGGAGCTATACTTCGGCCGTTCTTGGCAAGGGCCTCTTCAGGCTCAAAACCACTCAAGTTGGAAAAACGAACCCTTCCCTCAAGTTCATTTTCCAACTTGAGCGGTTTTGAGCCTGAAGAGGACCCTTGCCAAGAAGGGCTGAAATATAGCTCCAATAAAATTCAGCTGACGTATCCGTTTTGCACGATCAAATATCCTCCAAATGTGTCCGGCCAGTCTGTAAAAAATAACTGAGTTGGCGTGAAGCACTGCAATTTAAATATTCTTTGAGCCCAAGCTGACTTTGAAACATTTATTCAAACAGTGTTTACAATAGATACGTCAGCTATGATTTTTCATCAGCGATATTTCGGCCCTTCTTGGCAAGGGTCCTCGTCAGGCTGTCAATCCTCTGGTTCAACTTCGGGGAAGGAAACAAACCTGTAATAAATAACTGAAGCTTCTACCGACTATAAATATCTTATTAAAGTAAATTATCTTCAAATACCACTATAATGAAAAAACTAGTCCTGAGATTTAATTTTTACAACGACGCTGTTTTTGCTGCACGATTGAGGCGATGGCAGGAAAAGGGTTTTTTCTGCATTTTGATCAATTTCGGGTTTTTCATTAATAAGGGGCTGAAAACTTAAATATTATTTTATTAATGACCTCGTTCTACGTTTCTATTATGAGTACTTGCCTGAATCTATTACTTTGAATAATCACTGCACGGAAAAACTAGTGCGAGATTTAATTTTTGACACGGCTGCTGTTTTTGCTGCACGATTGGGGCGAGGGCAGGAAATATTCATAGCTGACGTATCCGTTGTAAACACTGCAATTTTCCGTCAAAACAGTTTTTTTTTTCATGAAAACAGTTATTTTTCCTGAAAATCAGTTGATTTTTTGTCAAAACAGTCATTTTTTAAATCAGTAAATTATTTTTCAAAGCTCTCATTTTTGTTCTTGAAAACAGTTCTTCTTTCTGCAACAACAGTCAGTTAATACCTTGTCCCCCCCCCCCCCCCCCCCCCAACAAACATTTCAGCTAGTAACGCCTCTGACAGTGACAGTAACTTAGCATAGCCTCCGGCCTCCAAAAATGAGGCTTTTATAATGGACTGACTAACAGTTCTGTAACATTCACAAAAAAAAACAATACATACCATGAATTATCTTAAACTCTCGACAGTCCAACTTATTTGCTGTTTAATCTGGGCCTATAAGCAAGTGGAGCTTTCTACTACCTAAAAGGCCTTAACCCACACTCAAGAACAACCATATTGCAGCTCTGCTTGAATGATTTTTACCTGTTTATTCTTCTTAATATCCTCCAATTCTCAGGTGAAATATCTTGGAATTCTTGGTTTGTAAACACTATTGCCACTTTTTCTTGTCTGGAACATGTGACTTTTGGCCGCAAAAGAGTTTTGCTTACTTTTTATATTTACTTGCAAGGAACCGGTCGTAGAATTTTGGCTTGCTCTGTCGAAGAAGTGAAAACTGTCATTAACCGCAAATTTCTGCGACAGGCGGCAACGCTGCTTCTGAAATGTTTGAATGTTTGTTTACATCTGCTTGCTTTTGATTGGTCGAAAGTTGGACCGCGGATGTAACAGCACAAACCGCAACCGCAGAATAGTTAGAGTGTAAGAGGTTAGAAAAGCATATCCGATATACCAAAAAGCTGTATCCCGGTAACTTTCGTGAGTAACAGAACGTACGGGAGGTCCTGTGATCTCTAGAGGTGTTGCCCCAGTAAGACCCTCCACTTTTAGAAGGAGAAGACTTTCGGTTCAGTGGACCCCAGACTATACTATATATTTTGACCACCGCCGGGAGATCAATGAAAAGTTAATTAGCAATGGCGGACTTGCTTTGTGTTGAAGTAATTTGTGCATAACGTTTGCCACCGTCAGGATTTGGGCGAAAACAAAGGTAACAGCGTGTTCGTAAAAATTTGACCCATCGAAAAATGATGGCGTCTCCCACCTTCTCAGCCGCATGAATCAAAGACTTTAAGTCAAGATCATTAGCTCAAAGATACCATTTTTTCACGCCCTAATTTTTAACACCCCTTCTTAAACTCTGCTCTGAATGTTGCATTGGCGACGCCTTTGTTTGCGATTATCTACATGTTGGTGCGAAATGTAGATGTGAAGTCATTTTAAATTAAGTCAACCCCACTCTTTTCTACAACTTGACCTGTGCTTTGATCCAAGAGACCTTCAAACCAAGTTTGACAAAGATATCTCGACCTGTCGAGAGTTTTTTTTTGCCATCAGAAGGACACAAAAGTGTACGAAGCCTTCTGCGTCTTGTCAGTCTCCACTTCCGTTCTAGAATCCCAGAAAATGTTTAAGTTTTAGCCGAAAATGGCTGGGATAGGACAATCTAGTTACCCATCAATTATTCACTTAAATTGGCTTGAAGACGCACTGAAAATACTTTACTTCGTTGTTTCGCCATTCACGGGTAATCATTTCAAATATTGGAATTTTCTTGTGATTTGTGGTACCTCTGTGCGCTTGTATTTTTGTGTATGCCTTACGAGAAAGATTGGTGATTTTTCTTTTTGTTCAGGCACTAAGCATTCTTCACTAATCTCACTACTGTCCACTGAAAAGCCGGGCTGTGAGGACAGCCGTAGATATTCTGAACGTCCTAACTAGAGCAGATAGTGGAAAATAAAAATACCTTGGCAGAATCCAAATAGTTCAGTGTGTTCAATCAGGCGACACGAAAATAAGTTCGCTTTTCATTTAAACTTTAAATAACCTTCCGCCGACGAAAGAAAACGCCGAGTCGAACTAACTGTAAATGTTCCTTTGAATTTTCTTTTACCATTCCTGCCATTCGTGCTGTTGCTTTCTCTTATTATTATCGCGTATCTGATTTTTGCCGACTTCAATATTAATCCAAGGTCATCAGCTGCAATTCGATCACTCCGTCTTCCCCTTTCAGCGCTCGCGGTCAAATTGACAGGATGCAGGTAGCGATCTCATTTGCGATCGTGAATGAATTCTGATTTTGAATGAATAATTTTATTTCCTTGCAGATTGTTGTCGTGTGAAGATCGTTGATCGAAAAGAAGAAGTTTTGTGATAGCGCATTAAATAGAGAAGCAATCATGGCTGAAAACGGACCTGTATTATCTCAGAATGATGACAATGCTTTTGCAGCGTAAGTAGTAGTTTGTTGACTTCATCAAGTGTCCGCCTTGGGGGTGCTTTTTTCCTATAAGGATTGTTTTTCTTTTTACGAATTTTCGTATGTCAGACGAAACTGAGAGACAATCGAAATTTAAGGGGTCCCTATCTGTTGTGAGCTATAGGCTACACATCTCTTGTGAGACAACTCGAAATTTTAGGAGTTCATACCTGTTGTAACCCTTACATACTACATACCATACACCCCTCCTACCTTGCAATATAGCTCTGGCCGGTTCATGACGGTTTTGTGTGTTTGTCGGGGACAGTCGCATTTTTTATCCTCTTTGTGTTCGTCGTGGGGTTGCCAACTCCCCGGCACCTGCTGTACACCCTCCCGGGCAGGCCGACACCATCCAAATTAGCTGTGCGGGCACTGTTGCCGGCCGTAAACTAAGACGGATCCCGCTTCTAAACCTGCTGATTTTATGTTAATTTTCCTTGGGTATTCGATGAATGTATTAGAATTTCCGACTGAAACGAAATGACACCAAAGGTGATGAGACCAAAATGACAACTCCCGCTTCTAAACCCGGTGATTTTATGTTATAACACGTATTGACTGGTGACGGCTGGTGTAAGCTGGTACCGGCACCATACACTTGCTGAACACTAACATCGAGAGTGGACAACCCCTCGGTCCTCTTGTTTCTTATGACATTGCAAATTTATTCGACTAGAGATACGATTGTCCGTCTCTGGTCAGATACCTCAGTAACGGATTGGAATCAGAGGCGTTACTAGCCAAAATGTTTGGGGGGGGGGGGGGGGTAATTTTTGGCTGGTAATTTTTACCGACTTTTTCTGCAGAAAAAAACGACTGTTTTCAACAATAAAAATTACAGTTTTGAAAATAATCGAATGATTTTCAGAAAAATTCACTGATTTTTCAGAAAAACCGACTATTTTGACGAAAAATCGACCAATTTTCAGAAAAACCCACTGTTTTCATGAAAAACAAGACCAAAGGTTTCGATGGGATCCCAAAAATTCAATATCTGATCCAGACAACTGGGTCTTGTCTTAGCCAGATCCAGTCTTCGCCAGACTCCTTGAACATTTTTACAATTAAAATTCAGAAACAGATTAAGGCCAAATAGCTAATTACCTGAGAAAACCAAGTTCAGATTTGAATTCAGCATGTGTGTTTACCCCTATAAGTCATATCTGTTTTGACGAAAACTTCCTGCCACTTCTGCCAATTTCCCGGTTCCGGCCGAACTCCAGAACTACTTGTCCGGCGAAAAAAGAAAGCTCAAACACGAAATCAGGGTATCTTCTTTCCCCGGTAATGAACATCTAATCAACTTCAAATAGAAATTTAGCTTATAACAAATTTTCCGATTCCAGCCGGATTCCGGTCGAACTATATGTCCGGGTAAAATATGATTGTCATACAGGGACTCAGCATCTCTTCTTACCCCTAAATCGCTTATCTAATCAACTAGAAATAAAACTTTGACTTCCAACAGTTTTCCGGTTTTGGCCGGATTCCGGACGAACTACATGTCCGGGTAGAAACTTGTTTTCACATAAGTGTTCAGCATGTCTTCTTGCTCTAAATCGAACATCTAATCAACTCCAAATAAAACTTTTAATTTTGACAAACTTTCCGGTTTGGGCCGGATTCCGGTCGAAATACTTGTCCGTCGAGAAAATAGTTTTCACCATCGTCTTCAGCATGTCTTCCTACCTCGAAATCGGACATTTAATCAACTTCAAATAAAACTTTTACTTTCAACAAACTTTCCGGTTTGGGTCGGATTCCGGGCAAAATACTTGTCCGTCGAGAAAATAGTTTTCACCATCGTCTTCAGCATGTCTTCCTACCCCTAAATCGAACATCTAATCAATTTCAAATAAAACTTTTACTTTCAACAAACTTTCCGGTTTTGACCGGATTCCGGGCGAACTACTTGTCCGATGACAGAATGGTTTTCACCATCGTGTTCAGCATGTCTTCTTACCTCATAATCGACTATCACATTAGCTGTTTCAAAACATTTTGTTTGTCCCTTAATTTGAATCCCCTCCTCCACCCCTAAATGTAGAGCTACAAAGCCCATCTACGAACTTGACTGGTCCGACGACCCAACGAACCCTCACACCAAGTTTCATCAAAATATCTCATTCCCTTCGAGAGTTATCGTGCTTACAGACGGACAGACGGACAACTTTTGCGATGTCATAGGTATCCCTCCACTTACGTTTTGGGATCCCAAAAATCAATGGTTTTGACGAAATCTCGCGGCGCTTCGCGCCGACTCCGTATTTTTTACCGACTGGCCGGCGGCTTTGGGGGGGGGGGGGGGGGGCGTCCCCCACTCCCCCCCCCCCCAGTCGTGACTCCTCTGATTGGAATATATATCGACCATGAGATATCTCGATGAAACTTGGTTGTAGTTTCCTTAAAGCCCGTTTCCAAACCTGCATTTGTTAATCTTAATACAATGCTAAGCGTTTGCTTCGTACAATCCCACCCTCTAATCTGTCAAGATGAGACACGGTTTCAGACATCAAATTTCCGTGTGCTACATAACAACACATTTCAAGCAAGAAAGAAAATACAAATGAGATAAGGCATTCGAAACATTTGTAAGGATTAATCGTTTGAAAGATGGCATCAAAACTTATTTATCAGTTAGCTCATGGAAGTAATTTAGGAACTCTGGTGTGGTGAATCGGGAGAAAACTGTGACAGGCGATGATCGAATAGGTTAGAAACTGCAGTGAACCACCCGAAAGTAGTCCATGCATGTACAGTTTTACCGTATGACACTGCGATGGAAGAGAATTGAACACATAAGGGACATAACTGTAAATATAGGGAATAGTGAATAGGCTAGACATTTGGTTGTAAACAGAAATAGCGTATTTTTAGCCGGTCTTTTAATTAAAATGCATGAACAGGCTTTGCACCTTGTTGTTTAAGGGTGGGGGCAGTCTCAGCCTGGGACTTACTTTGTGCCGAAATATATTTAGAACCGAGGATTTGTCACACAAAAATCATACGGTAGGACAGCGGTAGGACAAAAACAGCTTATTTGACCATACAATTTCCATGAACCTTTGTGCAAGGAACAAAAGATGATTGTAGGGACTAACTTAAAACAAAGTTTTTCGAGGTCTGCGAACTACTAATGCGGAGTCCCTTGAAACGGATTTGACTCAAGCTTATTTGGATTTTGTTGTTCTTTAGTATTTCAGTTTACTCTGTTCACCTATTCATTTATTTTTTTTTGTATTTTTTCCATACTCCGTCTTTTTGGCCTCGGCCAGTTGATGGGTTATAAATAAATAATAAAAAGTAGACAGCATCCAGAGTGAGAGACTTTGATGAGAAAGCTTTATCCATGAGTTGAGGTCAAATGCAAACAGTAAAACTAAGCAAACCCTACTGATTGATAACCAGGTCAATTTAGGACTAATTTACAAGTGTAGGATTTGTAGGATAGATAGGAATCACTCCCAACCCGGCAGAAAATGTCACTTGGCTTCTTGTACAAATTTGGATTGAGGGTGTCATGACATTTGCGCGTGCTAAGAGCGAGGGGTTGCTGACTCTCAGATAGCTTTACCAGGAAGCGACCAGCCGGTCGGGGGGGGGGGGGGGGGGGTGGGCAAGATCAAATGTGAACACCAGTTTCCCCAGTCCCAGGTTAATTACACCGACTCAAAATCTAACTGCTGTTTTTCGGGGTAAATATAAAGTAGTTTTATAATCTACCTTAAGAAAAATCGCTTTTAATATCACCAAGGAGAAATATTCCCCTTCCCCAATCCCCCTCCTATATCCAGGGTTGGTCACCAAAAGTAACTCCGTACACCCTGGAAAGTATGTAACCCACAGTATCCTGAAGTAACTCGTACACCCTGGTTCTTGTTGACCAATCCTGGTCCTATATAGTTGTGCCCACTAAGCTAGGACCCCCGTCGTCTAAGAGAGCTTGCGAAAGAAGCATATCATCTATCGGTCGGGCCGTCAACATTTCAGTGAAAGTTTCTCTTATGCAGGGACCGACGGATTGTCACAGACAATGGCTGGAAAGCTCAAATCAAAGCACCACCCAAGGACAGGCGAAAGAAGACTAGTGACGTCACTGACAGGAAAGGAAACGAGTTTGAGGACTTCTGCCTCAAGAGAGAGCTTCTGATGGGAATTTTCGAGAAGGGATGGGAATATCCGTCCCCAATCCAAGAGGCGAGCATTCCAACTGCCCTGACAGGCCGTGATATCCTCGCACGTGCCAAGAACGGTACGGGAAAGACGGGAGCCTACTCGATACCAGTGTTAGAGATGATCGACCCGTCGAAACCGTACATACAAGGTAATTTAGTTGTTTGATTCTGTTTCCGGATTCGCGGTATCCTGATAGTGAGCTCTATAGATAGGTAGGCAGATGTTTTTAGATAGATAGATGCTTCCTTCCCCCTTATTTACAGAGCTTCCAAGCTGTGGAATAAACTTAGTAAATGTATGAAGGAATGAGTAATTTTAACCATTTTAAGTCAAAATTACGTATGGAGTTACTCGGCAAGTACACCTTCGAAAGAGATCAGATACATTTTTCTCAGGTTGTTTTTCCAAACCTGTAACACAAGGGATTGTTTTTTGTTAATTATTTTTTTTTTTTGTATCGGTTCTCAATCTCCATATTCTCTCTTCTCTTCTTTTTTTTTCCTACAAGTTAGCACAGCCTCGCAAGCACCGCTTTTGTTGTGCTGCTTATTTTCAATAAAACTGTTCTACTACTACTACTACTAAAGCCCTTTGGCCGCGAATAATACGATGCTGTGTTTGGTACTGACATACACGAGTATGGACGAACTTTTGATTTCACAGCGTCACTTCTCAAATTAACTCGTTATACTTTCACTCGTCCTGGTTATATAGCCAGAAAATGCGCCAAATATATATACAGATAATTATTTGGTTCTTTGATTGACATTTTTATTTCGTAGTGGCCCATTATGTCGGTACGAGTTGTAATAGTTGCGTTTTTGCTGAAACCACGGTAACCGGATCTGCAATTATTCGGTTTTGCAATTATCGTGTTATCTGATACACGGTCCTCTGCAAAAACGACTATTGCCGAAATTGCACTTTTTAAGTCATCACAAAAGAAACAAGACCAAATGTTTCAAATCTGAAGTTCAAATCTGATCCAGACAATTGGTACTTTTCTTCGCCAGATCCAGTCTTCGCCAGACTCCTCGAACACTTTTACTATTAACATTTAGAAACAGATTAAGGCCAAATAGCTAATCATATGAGAAAACCAAGTTCAGAATGGATACAGCATGTGCGTTTACCCCTTTAAGTCATATCTGTTTTGACGAAGCAGATCGAAACATCCTGCCTTACTTCTGCCAAGTTTCCGGTTTCAGCGGAATTCCGGAAATACTTGTCCGGCGAAAAAATAAAGCTCAAAAACGAATTCAGCATGTCTCCTTACCCCTACATCCAAACTCTAATCAACTTCAGATTAAACTTTTACTTTTAACAAATTTTCCGGTTTCAGCCAGATTCCGAGCGATCTATCCGTCCGGTGAGAAAATGATTGTCATATGCGATTTCAGCAAGTCTACTTACCCGCGAATCGAGCATCTTATCGAATTTAAATAAAACTTTTACTTTAAACAAATTCTCCGGTTTTAGCCGGATGCCGGCTGAACTTAATTGTCCGGCGAGAAAGTAATTTTCATATTCGGACTCGGCAGGTTTCGTTGCCCCTAAATCGAACCTCCAGTCAACTTCGTATTAAACTTTTACTTTTCACAAATTTTCCGGTTTTCGCCGGATTCCGGGTGAACTATATGTCCGGCGAGAAAATAAATTTCATATTCCGATTCAGCATGTCTCCTTACCCCTAATTCGACTATTTCATTAGCTTTTAAAAAATGTTTTTTGTTACCCTTAATTTCAAACCCCTCCCCCACCACTAAATATAGAGCTACAAGCCCATCTTCGAACTTGACCTATACTTTGACCTAAAGAGTCCTCACGCCAAGTTTGATCAAAGTATCTCAACCCTTTCGAGAGTTATCGTGCTAACAGACGGACGGACGGACGGACGGACAACTTTTGTGATGTCATAGGTATCCCTCCACTTACGTTTTGGGATCCTAAAAACAGATATCCAGTTACATCACTAAGTGCTAAACTCCTTTCTCACCAATCTGACAAAATTTGTGAAAGTGAGATGACTTTTCAGATACCACGACCAGTTACCACGGTCGGACCGTAGTATCTGAATATCTGATACCACGATAACTGGCCAGATACCACGATAACTGCAAAAACGCCTTTTGACAGTAGTATCCATGGTATCTGCAAAACCGCAAGTAATATGATGATATAAGTTATCCCTGTCATAGATGACCTTGCTGAAAGAAAACAAACTGAAAGAATCGAAGCTGACTTCTCCCTCCGTCCTTACCGGTCTCCCGCCTCTGACCTCTCACGTCTTTTGTTGCAGCTATGATAGTTGTACCTACACGTGAGCTGGCTCTACAGACTAGTGGAATTTGCATTGAGCTTTCGAAGCACAGAGACATTAAGTGTATGGTGACAACAGGAGGCACTAATCTCAAGGATGACATTATGAGGATCTACGAAAAGGTCCACCTCGTCATTGCCACCCCGGGACGAATCATCGATTTGATGGAGAAGAAAGTAGCAAACGTAGACAAGTGCAAGATTCTGGTCTTAGATGAGGTGAGGCCTTTCTTCGTAAATGGTAGTTTTACATTGGAACGTTGTGACCTTAGGCGTATCCTCGCTGCTTCCCGAGGACTCCACTCGAGGAGTCCCTGCGTTTTTTTTTGTCCAGGGGAGTCAGAGCGGGGAATGGAATGATCCAGTAATCATCAACATCATCGAAGAGGGCTCCCTTTCAGATTCAGAGGGGAATCAATTTTTGCTGGTGTTGGTGCAACGTAAAATTAATTAAAAACAATCAGAATAAACAATTTCGTCAACTGCATGTTTATTCTTATAACAAATTTCATTATGGAAGCAGTCCCCGTGTTCTCGTTGTTTTCTATGGGGAGTCCGCATGAAGTGGCTCCCTCTATTCTCGCCGTTCCCTTCGATTCCCCGAGGAGTCCTCGGGGAACGGCGAGAAAATGCCTCTTAAGACATGCCTGATTAGGTTAGCCCTTTTTAGCGTTCTGGATACATAAATTAAAATTTTACTCCAATTGAGTGGTCTTAATTAAAGTTTAACCGAACAGGACTGGGATAGGACAGTTTAGTTACTCATCACTTATTCACTAAAGTTGGATTGAAGACCCGCTGATGAGGTACTTCGTTGTTCCGCTATTAACGAATCATCGATTCTCAGATAGCGGAATTTCCCTGTGATTTGTGGTACCTCTACACGCTTGTTTATCTGTTGTGTGCCTTTCAAGACAGATTTATGATATTTATTTTTTTTGTCGAGGCGCTAAGCAATCTTCACCAATCACTGCCCACTGAAAAGCCGCGTTTGTGTTGAGATTAAAATTTCCCGCGTCATAGTAGAATTTACGCTGTGGGGACGGCAGCAGATATTCTGAACGCCATAACTAGAGTAGATAGTGGAAAATAAGAAAATCCGTTTTGCAGAATCCAAATAATTCAGTTACGACACAAAAATAAGTTTGCTTTTCGTTTAAACCTTAAAGCTATGAAAGATTGGAAAGTTACTTGGTAGGGTCTTACACACGGATAATAAGTGTTCCTTCGGCGCAAGCTGACTGCGGATCATATTTGATAGCGCTACCCCGGTTACCCGGGAGTTGTTCTAGTACTTCTTGGGTTCTTTTATCTGGCAATAGCCTGAAGAGGACTCTTGTCAAGGAGCTCTGAAATATCTGATAAAAGTAAATCTCAGTTGACTTATTCGTTAAGCGCCGTCGAAACGAATTTAGCGCCATCCCCGCCGTCACATATGTAGGTTAATTTCTCGAAGCGAGTTTCTTAAAAGTCCAAAATTCTAGAGGGGGTTGTAGTTATTTGCGATTATTTATTGACTACTTTGACCATGTACGACGATCCGCCACTATTGTATAGTGGCGGATCACATATAATCTCCCCATGTATAATCTTAAAAAAAAAAAAAATGTGTAAGGCGAGTCCCTTCGTAGCAGGGATAGTCCAGGTTTGGAATGTTGGGTCAAATTGTATGTGTTGAACGTTTGCTTTTTGGCAATGTTGAAGAAGTTTCTACGAGGATCGTGTATTCAGTGCTTTAAAGCGTGAATTGTTGAAAACAAAACAAAAAAGACTTCCTTGGCTGACGTATTTGATTTTCCTAAATAAATATAAGATCGCACTTCGGAAAGGAAATGAAAGGTCTATGGATAGCTTTGGGCCCTTTCAACTGGGATATTACACATTTCTTACGTACAGCTTAGTTAAGATTGGGGAGGGGTAACCGTTTATTTTGTTATGCGTTCTTAGTTATGTGGCCTTTCGACTAAATAAATATTAATATTACATTCCCAAGAGCATTCATACCCTTTTGAGACCCAACGTTTTGAAATTTAAATATTTTCTTATATAGGCCGACAAGCTACTGTCACAAGACTTCAAGGGAATGTTGGATCGCCTCATCTCCTTTCTTCCGGAGGACCGACAGATCCTCCTCTACTCTGCAACTTTCCCGCTTACCGTCGAGAGTTTCATGAAGAAGCATCTGAAAAACCCGTACGAAATCAACTTGATGGACGAACTCACTCTGAAGGGTGTGACCCAGTACTACGCCTTTGTACAAGAGAGGCAGAAAGTGCATTGTTTGAATACGCTTTTCTCGAAGGTAGGCTTCTCGGTCTGTTTTTCACTTAGTGAATCTTTTTCATTCCTTCCATCATAAAACTGCAATGTAATTGGCCGATTTAACTTGGATTAGTTGCAATACTGATAGAACACATGGACGTCCGACAAATTCTTTCATGCTGATTGTCTTCAAATCTGTTCAGTTTTCTTTCGGTTTGCCAAATATCTGCTACCCCCCCCCCCCTTCCTTGGACAAAGAACAGCTATCTAATTGGGAAGTTTTGTATAGATGATCCGTCTGTGGCTGTCATACATGGAGCTTCGTAATGTTTCTGTTTAGTGATTTTGTCCATTGTTGTTGTGTTTTTGTCTTTTTTATTTTTTTTTTTTTTTTTTACCATACTCCGTCTCGATACCCAGACGGGTTTCAAATAAAATTCAATCAGGTCCATGTTTTTCTCGTGGCCGTTCCTGTAACATCAGTTCACGTGGTGGCCTTATTGGGTTGGGAATCGTTGACAGCTACAAATGAACCCGTTAGAACTTGCCAGACTCAGTGCTCAAGCGTTAGCAAGGCTGCGGTTAGGTCCTTTTTCACCACAAGCAACCCTGCCCCTATCCACATACCCTTTGCGTTTCGGATGATGCTCATGTTGTTGTTCGTGAAATTAGACGGGTCTCAAGTAAAATTCATTTCAGTTAGGTCCATGTTTTACTCGTGGAAGTTTCTGTAACATCAGTTCATCTCTCTCTGACATGGTGGCCGTATTGAGAATCGTTGACAAGTACTAATGTACCCGTTAGAAACTTAACTGCAAGGCTGCGGTTAGGTCCTTTTTCACCACAGACAACCCTGCCCCTATCCAGGTACCCTTTGCGTTCTGGATGATGCTCATGTTGTTGCCCGCGAAATCATTGTCGATCCCCACGTTTCTTGTAACGTTGGGATTCGGAAATGGGTGTTACAATGGGGGATCCAGAAGTAAATATCGGAAGTTTTGCTTTTGCACAGTTGCTTCGCGTACTAGGTCCTGTCTGGATCGCTCCTAAAAGTAAATTTGTTGCAGCTACAAATCAACCAGTCGATTATCTTCTGCAACTCAACCCAGCGTGTTGAACTCCTAGCGAAGAAAATAACTGAGCTGGGCTACTCTTGTTATTACATTCACGCCCGCATGCAGCAAGCTCACCGTAACCGAGTCTTCCACGACTTCAGAAATGGAAACTGCCGAAATCTGGTCTGCTCTGGTAAGTCGCATCCTTTTGACCACAACAACCCTTGGTTCAGTGTTGTCGCCTCCGGTCCTTTGCCTGGCTTCTGAACAGCCTGCCGCTAAGGTGCGCGATCCTGAAAGATTCTGCACTAGTGTCCACTGTGTGCATGCAAACAGTACTGGTATCGTTGAATTTGAAAATAAAATAAAGCCACACAGGCTTCCCATAAACACGTATATATCTTGCTATTTTGTAATTCAGCATTTTTGTGTTTACTGTATTTAGCTGATGTAAATCAATTGCAGTTGATGTTTCGTTTTTGGTTTCCTTTTTTCTTCTTTTCATACTGCATTTAGGACGAATTTTGTATCATACGAATGGGTAGTAAATATATCACCATCATCAATAATAAAAAAATACGATTGATATCGTTGAATTAGAAAATGTTTAGTGGCGCATGGAGGGCTTTGAAGATGATGATGAAATTTTATTTACGCACTTGCGAAGAGGAAAATAGCGCAGTACAGACAAATAAAAGGAACAAATACACTGAATATAAGGTTTGAAGCCAAGCAAACCATTCATTTCAAATTAAATAGAAAAACGCACATCATCTTGGATGGGTAACTAGCTGATAAAGAAAAAAAATCCGAAAATCTCATTTTTATATTTTATTTAAAAATCTGAGCTTTCAGTAATGTAGTAAATGCACAAGATCAGAAAATAAACATTAAAAAAAAGAAAAGGGGACTAATCGGGTCCAAAAAACCTTCTTCCTAGATGGAATGCAGAGAAATGGCTTCTTGTATCCTAGTTAGATGTGTTTGGCTCGACTAGGCACGCAGATATTGGCAGATGCTTTATTTTTTCAATTTTTCTGTATGCTAGTTGTTAACCATCTCGATTGCTTTCAGATCTTTTCACTCGTGGTATCGACATCCAAGCCGTAAACGTCGTTATCAACTTCGATTTCCCGAAGATGGCAGAAACTTACTTGCATAGAATCGGTCGCTCTGGTCGTTTTGGCCATCTTGGAATTGCCATCAACCTGATTACATTCGAGGATAGGTTCAACCTTCACAGAATTGAACAGGAACTTGGAACGGAAATCAAGCCCATTCCCAAGGTATGTTTCTTCTGTTCTTCATTAGTCCTCGGAATCAATAGGGTGAGGAAGAGCACCCTCGCCCCGCTGCAACCAAAATAATGTCTCGTATTGCGGGTCCACCGCTGAAAGTTACTGTTGTTTTCATGTTATTTTTCCCCCAAACTAACAGCACTCCGCTGATTCTTGCATTTGCCACGAGTGGGCTGTATCTTTTTGGGCTCCAGGCTCCATCTTATTGCCTCCAAGAAGCTCATTGGTCAGAAATACCAGCTGTGTAAGTTTTTCCGTATTTCTCATTAGAACCAAGGTGGTCGAGCGAGGTCGGAAACAGCTGGGACGGGTTTGTAATCTTTGAGAAACCTAGCAAGTAGTCACCACCTTAAAATATCAGTGTAGTACTGCGACTTTAGCTTTAAAGGACCCCTGGCACTATTTACTCTTCAACTTACAGTATTTTAAAATATTTTAATACTTCAAAACTAGGCTGTGCTTTCAACAAATAACCAACGGTGTTGGCTGTTTTAAGCCTTTTCCGCGACCCGTTGACTTGTAGCGAAAACAGGGAAACAATTTACATAACCGTTTTTTCTGATGGAAAAACTTTTCGCAGACTACCGTTGACAGCGTGGTACGCATCGAAGTTAGCAAATCACGGCAAGTGAGAAAATCAGCCTGGTTTTGTTAGAGGGGTTAGAATACACCCTACGAAATTAGGGTCTTCGGGTTTAGAAATATATCAAGTGATTCTGGAAGTAGGTTGCTTTAGTATTATAGGTATGACAGGTCCTTTAAGAGCGGAACTCCGTCAATTGCAGTTTTCTTCTTTTGGAACCTAACACAGTTATTATTTGATACGGAGTGGGAACAGTTCGTTATATTTTAGGACTATTAACTGAAATTTCTGCTCTGCTGTTTGACAAACTCAGGGCAAAATTCGTCAGTGTTTGACACTTTTCTGGGTGGCCCCTAACAAAAAAATCAGTTTAACTTATTCATTAAAAAATCTGGAAACGGGTAAGCCAACTTGTTGACTTTACGTCCATTGTACATACACTAAAATTTAGAAAATATCAAGCTGAATAATCTATATCGAGCTAAATTAACATACCACACTAAATGTCCATTTGTCTGTCAGATCACATAACTTATCAATAATATTACAATGAATGATATCCCTTAATCTTAGTGTCAAAATTAATAATAGTTACAATTAACAACAATTACGCTAAAATAACCAATATATAAGATGACCTTCAAATCTGAGGGGAAATATTAAACTTGACAAAAGAAGGGGCAAAACTATTAAAGTACCGGGTGTGGGGTCATGCAACCAGTTGTAGCCTTGGCACTGGGTGAGCCACTGACCGCGGAAGTCGGATACGTGCCGACTCGTATTCTGGTGGCAGGATTTTTCTTAGATTGGGTTGGCCAGAATACGTGTACCAAACCTAAGGGACATATTTAGGCGGCGGGCTGCCAGAGTCTCTAATCGGAAATCAGTGAGAAGGGAGGAATAGGGAGCTTTTGGAGATTTAGAAACACGAAGGACTTCTCAATCCGGTCCGACTGCTCCTGTGTAAGTCGGAAATACCACACAGGGCTGCAGGACTCTAGGGGTTGATCGTATGACTGAAAAGTAAACATGTAGTAGGTGGCACTCTGTGGTGGGATAGAAGTTTCAGGGACGCTTTGGCCATTTTCGACCTTTTGAGCATAGCCTCAGTTTGTCTACCCATCTGGTGTAAGGTGGACTCCAAGGAGTTTTTTCTCATTTATCTAGCAGGACTACGGAAGTTCTGGGACGAACGAAGGGCTGCTTTTGAGGAATGAATGGTCAGAACAACTGACTTCTGACTATCATTCCCCCGTAGCCCAAGCTCTACCGGTTTGTACTAATGCAAACCGCCGTCAAAGTAGTTGTTTAGACATGCTTAAAGTTCAGGACGGTGTATCTATTCCTTGTGTCAACATTTCGTGCTTTTTTCCAGATTATCGACCCCAGCCTTTACGTCGCGGAGTTCCAGATGGAGCCGTCGGAAGAAGAAGAGGCCGAGGGGAAAAATGGGACCAACTAGGCACGCCGCCCCATCCCTGCCAACTGACATTAAGTGACTGCGAGCGTTTCGAACCACAAGAAATCCACTCTCTACCTCGTATGTGCGATACAACCTTCATGGGCTGACTTCGGTGAGGAGGACGCGTGAGCTAAATTATTCTTTTCTTCGGATCTTTTCGTATATCTTCCGTATGTCTTGACGTGATTGAATGGACTGAGAGCGTCGGACTTGTACTAGTGATCGAATTAGTGGAACTAGAGAGGAGTCTCTTGTGGTCTGAGATCTCACATTTTCGGGACAGGGACCTGTGTAACTTGTAGTTGTTAGTGCCGAGTTTTTTTTTACGTATGTTTACATTCGCCATCTACCGAGCGTTGAAAGTGATGAAAACGAAGTCAGAACTTGTTCATGAAGTGCTGGAGATGCGCAATACGGCGCCCACGTTTTAGTGGCAAATTGAACTTACCGCGCGGAAAACTCGTTTATTTTTCTATAAAGTGGTACAAAGGGAAGGCACGGTGCGGGAGTACGGAGTGCGGGCTTTTGAGGGATTTACAGATGACCTGGATAGGCGGGATAGCCGGCGGTTTCTAAGATCTTCGGTCTCGCGCCGGGGCTATCCTGCCTTGGATTTTGACGGTTGAGATTGACAAAGAATGACGGAAACGGAGTTGGTTGCCTTCCCACCGGATATGACGGACTTTGAGACTGCCACGGTTTGGCAGCACCACATTTGTGATATGCAAAGTTAAGCCTAGTCAAAGCTTTACTTAGGCTCATTTGATGTTTCTGAGCGATGGAGTTCGAATATGAGTATGCCCGGATGTGTCCATGGCCTGTAGCAGGCACTTTTTCTCAAGGATTGGGATTTATGAAGCGAGACCGTTTTTTTGCCATTTGCTATGCAAGATCTTGTTCAGGGCACTTTTATGCAAGGACTTTGAGTCTCTTTAATTTACGAACCATACTCGGTTGACCACACGGTCATTCCCTCCACTGTTATTGCGTTTTCTGTTGCGAACCTTCGAGGGTTTATGCTATCAGGGATGGATCATAGACCACGCTCTGCATACAAAGTTGATTGGCGAGGCTAACAGTAACAGCCCCTCTTTCACCCCTTTCCGCGTTCCGGCGATGTGTGCGGTTAACTTGTTATAAAATAATGCCAAAGTTTTAGATCTGGGTACAGTTCCAACTTCTTCTGATTGGGAGGTGGTTGGGGAGGGGGCGTGTTCCGATCTTTTCGTTTTTAGTTACTATTACGGGTGCCTTATTTTTATTGCCTGAGAACATGATCCTGCTTAGCAACTGCATGTCGAGCCTGTTTTATACTAATAAGACATTTTTGGTGGAAATTTCTGGAAGAGCAGGAATTTTCTACTGAAAGAAAGAGAGCTCGACCCTCCGTGGCTTTTTAGGGCTTGCTTGTTGCGTGTTGAGAACTGGGTGGCGTTCTGGTGTTGGTCTGTTACCAAGCAACTCCCTATACTGAGCGAAATAAGTGGATAACGTTATGTCAAGCGCCGTGTAGCCTGTCAATTTGCAGACGAGGAGTATAGCAGTTCGTTGTTCACTCGCTGGGTGAATCTGAAAATAAACGTGGACCTTGATAGTGTAGAATTCTACTAAACTTAAACTCAGAAACGAGAGTGAGTGTTCTTGGTACATTCGGATCTTAGCTTTCTGCTTCGCTGATATAGTCAAGAGACTGCATATGTCGACCTCATAAACTGCTGGCTTGTCAGGTCCGATTCGAATCAAACCTGTTTACCAAACTGGGGAGTTCGGAGCTGAGAACGCAGCTGCGGGAATACTAAAGTAATAAACTCAAAGTATTTATTTCTAATAAGTACGATGCCTTGAGAGTGGAGGTAAAGAGAGTTAGAATCACATTGCGTGAGTTGGGGCACTTTAAAAATGATATTTCTTCGTCATCTTCCGCTACTTAATGGGACAAGAGTGCTCTATAACTGAGGACTATTCACTCTTGAAATTTTACTCTGCATATTTGAACGCCGGCACAGATTATCTTCCGGTACGGGATTTACTTGGTAACGATACGTGAGAAGCATCGCCAAATTACTGATCAAACTTGAGATTTGTCTAAAGTAGTTGCTGCTTAGCCACTCGTTGCGCTGTAATTAAACGTTAGTAATATAGTGCAGTCCTGATCGTGTCATTCTTTCTAAGAAGGATGCATATGAACGGGAACCTAGATCGAGTTTGATCCGTACCAGATTTTCAACTTGGAAGCTAGTTTTTGAGTACTTCGGTTGAAGGGAGTTTTCGACCTGGTATTTTCGGTCAAATGAACCAGGTCAGCATTTTGTACGCAGAAGCCACGGAGGTTTTCTTCCTATTCATGCATCTTTTTTGGGCTGTCTTACGTTGTGCCAATGATAAGCGATACCCTTTTTTGGGTTTCTATAGGTCTCAGGGTCTATAGTGCCGAAATCTCGGTCGACAGAACTTGTATTATGTTAAAGCGCCCATTTCAGAATATAGTGGTTACGTTTGGCAGCTCAAATGCTGTGGTTGCTGTGTTTGTAGCTTGAGTTCTGAGCCTCGTTTTTGTTGCAGTAGCGCTGCGGCATCGCTGCTGCAGCACTTCTTTGCTTTTGCACAATATGCGTTTTTGGATTCACTTTCTTCTTGGTTGAAAAGCTGCAGCACCTTGCAGCGAAGCACAGACTTGGTCGGTGAGCAAGTCCGTGATTCTCAAGAAGCGCTGCCGTCTTCCTCGGGAGGCACTGCAATGCAAAAACGGATGTAGAAAGAATCAGTCCGGAAGCGGTCGAAAAGTGGACATGCAGCGTGCAACAAAAACGAGGCTCTGCTTGGAAAGTCTGCCTCAAAGCACGTAGTCCCGCCTGAAGCCTTTCACATCCTCAGTCGGAAAGCGTCTATTTTTGTTTGGTTTTGAACCTTATGGGATCGCGACCTGACACGATGCGCAGCTGCCTCCTGCATGTTGATGCTTAAAGTTGTACTTACAGGCTTAAAGCCAAGGCGATAATTCGTAAAACAAGAACAAAACCGAGATTTTCGGTTTTTTGTTGATCAGCTATTTGTCCTTCTGAGATGTTATGCGAGGGGATACGTGTATTTATATGATAAATAGTCTATCCCTCGCATAACATATTTGAGGGATCATTAGCTGATCAAATAAACCCCGAAAATATCGTTTTTGTTCTTCCTCTTATTTCAAGACAATCTTCAGGCAGCAGAATGCGGAAACGAATGTCTTCAGTCGATACAAAAATTACTCGGGAGGGTCGGGTACGGGTACAGGCGTCGGCCATTGGCTGTGATAGAAAACACGTCTAGTTCTTTCTAGTTCGGCTTTTTTTTACGGTTCATAATCGTGTCAAAATATTTTAATGCTTTTGGCATCGACTGGAGACGAACCTGTCAATACTGCTTGCCGGTTACAACTGCTTGATCGCAGTTCAGCTCCTAGACCCTGACAATTGCACCAGGTCTGATGCATCACTACATAGTAATTTCGCGGGTCGAACTGGCAGAATTGCGTGTAGACACCACTTGACTTTCTTTCCTCTGTGCTGACTTTGCGCTATTCAGTCTTTGGTTAGTGTCCTTATTTCCAACACAACAGCGACGATAAGAAAATATTAACCTTATGCAGGCGTGTTCAAATGGCGGTACAGAGAAAAAGAAATAGTGATGGATTTCAATGCATATGAGGCTGAAACGAAGGAATTCAAGTTGTGATATGCGCGATCGAGGCCACACCATCACCGTGTATGGTGGATTTGTGTAACAACAAATAGAAACTGCATTAAGCGTTGTTACCGAAGTAAACGCATTTTCTAGACATACGCAAATAATCTTAAACAAAAAGGGACCGAGCGGAGCTAGGCCCTCACTGTCGTAAGTGTCATAACAGATAAGACAAGGATGCGCCATTTCAACAGATAACACTTAGGATGTTAGCTGTTATCTTTTAAATTGTTACGCGTTAAAACCGTATGCATGCCCCAAGAGCCAAAAAAACATCTGCTAACTTTTTGGTTTGTCATCGTGATATCGGAAAGTCAGCAGATGCTTTTTGGCTCTTCCTAGCCATGCTTAGTATGCGTAGCGTTCGCAAAATCATAACAGATAACATCCCAAGTGTTATCTGTTGAGACTGCGCATCCTTTTCTTATCTGTTACGAACATCCTTGCTGACACGGTTTCTAACGCTTTTACATGAGTTAGTGCGAGTATAGACGCGCAACGCAGTATCGATTTACGGTAAAAAAAAAAAAAAATAGTATGGTGTGCAAAGGCAAACCGGGTTGGGTGTATGGAGCGACACCTCGGAATGGTGCTGCGAGGATCGAAAATCATGGGACCTTGGGATAATCATTTCGCTAAAAATATAGCTAAATACGTGAAATAGGTGCGGAATTGTGCATGTGACGTGTGACTACCCAGCTTGACGACCATTATTGCTTGCTCCACCTGGCTTTCAGACGTACTTCGTATACCGAACCCGGGAATATCGATTTTGTCGCCATCTAGCCTTTGAAGTCAAAGTCAGGACCAGTCGAGGCTTTCCAGATGGATGTGCGATCGGCTCATCTGTTTGTTACTCGTCGATCTGTTGGGTCATGGTAAGTCTAAGCGCCTGCTTTTCAGCTGACACTTTTTGCGAAAATACCAAAACACTACAACACAACACTGTCAGAAGTTTCATAACACATAACACAAGGATGCGCTGTTTCAACAGCCAACACCTGGGATGTTGTCTGTTGTGATTTTGAAAACGTTCTGCATAGCAAGCGTTGCCAGGATGAGCCGATAAACCTCCTAAAAAGCATTTGCTGAGTTTTCCGATATTATGCCGACAATTAAAAAAGTCAGCAGAGGCTTTTTCGGCTCTTCGACAATGCTTGCTGTGCGTAACAATTCATGCATAACTTTTCCAAATCACAACAGATTACATCCCAAGTGTTTTATGTTGGAACTCCGCATCCTCGTTTTATCTGTTATGAAACTTCTGACAGTGTAACAGCAATCCTCTGTTAACAGATTTAACAGAATCAATCTCTGAACGCTTTGATCCCTCAATATTTTCTTGTTGTTTTACTGAGGAAATCGTCTACTCGACATAAATATTGGGGAGGCTGTGAACATGTTGCACCCTTGTAACAATAGTAACTATTATTTACTATTTTCGTTCCAACCCCATGAAAAGCTACTACGCTAACCGTTCTATCCTTCCCGAAATACTAATATTAACCATTTGCTTACCTCGCTCGGGAGCGTACTTAATGTGGTAACTACGATCTCTGTCACGTGATTGGTCCGCGTCAGGATATTTTGCCGAAATTAAGAAAATTCGTTCCAGATCCGTGACGTCATGCGTAGTAACTACGGTAAGAAGGCGGGACCCGCGCAGTGTTCAGGATTTACTGGAAAATTTCTTGACATCCCCCCCACTCCGTGGCTTCTCCTGTTGCCAGTTTAGCAAAAAAGATGGTCCACCCTTATACAGGACTCACAACGTGAACTGACTGTCGTGGGCTCCATTAGTTGCGTTTTTGATACGAATTCTCTTTGTGATTCTCCTCGCAATTCTGCGATTTCTAGTTTTTGGACAAATCACATGATGCGAATTCTCCTTTTCTTGCGTTTTTGTCAGAATCGAGAACGGGGAAAGCCTCGGGATTCTGCAGAATCGAGAAGTTGCTACGATGGTGAATTCTCGATTCTCCTCCCTGATTGGTCAACAGAGTGCGGGTGTTCAATATACTACATATGTGTTCAATTTAACTGCACGTCTGTAGATGCTAACCTCTTAGAGTGTGTAGAGATCTTCGGGTCTTCAATTATGGAAATGCTTTATATCTACCCCATGCGTGGGACCAAGAATGACATCTTTTAAGTCACACCGGGAGAGGTCCGCAACTTCCATAGCACAAAGTCTATTTGCAGTTTGCTACAACCCAGCTGGCGCAGATGGTTTCCAGGACCCATGCAGTGGCGCCATTTCAGTAAACCTTGGGGGGGGGGGGGAGTTTGAGGCCTACCCTTATGACAGAATAAGCGACTTTAGACCCTCTGAGGCATCGATCGAAACCCTATCGAGATTTGTCGCGATCTCGAGAAGTATATCTGGATTCATGAAATCTTTTAGTTCGTATATGGTTTAGCATCTTAAAAGAACTCACACAAACACCAAATTATATTGGAACTGAGCGCCGCAGGCAAAAAAAAAAAATCAGCCTGTTTTCTGCTAAAATACGAAGATTTTGGTTCAAAACCAGATAAAAAAAAATGTGCGATGCAGTGTGAAATTTACGACTTGGTAAATGCCTTTATATCAGCATGTCAGTCAAACAACAAGGAATATAAACAAAAAAGTCTCAGATTTTGAACCCCTTTGAAATTCGGGGGAGGGGGGGCAATGTAAGTCATGTTACCCATGTTTATTGTATTAGAACTAAGGGAAGGGTAAGGAACCAAGGCAAATAAACTAGATCGGTTTTCTTTCGTGTTGGTACTCACATTCTTTTATACTAGATCTGTAACGTATATTGAGGAGGGGGGGGGGGGGGGCAAAAAATAGATATTCTTCACAAATGTGATTCATGACGAAAGAACATGTCCAAGGACGCAATATTTAACGAGGTTTTTGTCGCAAAGACACCAGACACAGTGTCTCGACCTTCACGTTTCTGCCCTTGACCATTTCTCCGCACTCCATCTAGGAAGAAGATTTTTTAGACCCGATTAGTCCTTTTTTTTTTTTTTTTTTTAATGTTTTTTTTTTTTTTTGCATTTACTACATTATTGAAAGCTCAGTGTACTTTTTCCTCTTTTTTTTTTTATACTGCACTATTTCCTCTCCTTAAGTGCGTTAGTAAAATCATCATCAGTGTCCAGTCGAAATCGGCCTTCGCTAAATACCATGGAATATTCGCATTTTGCCGGATCCCATTATGAACTTCTTCTCTAGAATTGAGCAGCTTTATTCTCATACGGACTATGGTAATCACCCTTAGTTCGTTTCACGTAGAATTATGTAATTCCTTCTTCTTTTTTTCATACAAATATCGTGGGATGGAACCGGGGTGGCGAGGTGGCACATCTTTTTTTCTAGCATTGTAATGATGAACCAAGTTATCCCTGTCATATACGTGATGGCTGACACTTTTTCCTGATGCTGATTCTGATTTATATCTGAGCAAAGAGTAGCAGCTCAGTGGAGTATGATTTGTTTGTTCTTGCAGCCGGACTGTCTACTTTCGGATCCGAACCACGTGATACAGCTAGGCCAGCTACCCACAGCTATCCTGTTACGATCTCCGTCTGTGTGACGGTAAGTTCATCTGATTTGTCTTTATGCGTGCTCTTTTTGGTGTCTTTTAATAGGGTTATTCTTGGGAGGCTGGGAAGGATGTGGGGCCTCTGAGCCAAATCTGTTGTAACTTTATTTCCATGCAGATCCTTCCTCTTGTTCCAGAGATCTTCTCAACCTATCGTTTTTGTTCAGTGTTCTACGCGACATTTTAATAAGGCCTAATGACTTTGAAGGTCTATTTTTGTGTGTGTTCCGAAGCCATTTCTTTTATTTTGTTCCTAATCTGCATTATTTGCATATTTGAAACTGCAATGCTCGTAACTCCTTGTTTGCCCTGTCAGTTGTAATTGACTCGCATTAGTCGAGGCCTGTGCTT
Source organism: Branchinecta lynchi (assembly GCA_023053575.1). Classification (NCBI taxonomy): domain Eukaryota; kingdom Metazoa; phylum Arthropoda; class Branchiopoda; order Anostraca; family Branchinectidae; genus Branchinecta; species Branchinecta lynchi. The sequence goes on from JAKZAP010000005.1 coordinate 1,131,491, forward strand.
CGGTCCTGCTAATTGTTGATTACCATTGTTTATCTAATGTCAACTGCTTTATTTTTTAATTTTGTCCAGTACTTCTTCTCTGCGGAGGATATATTGTAGACTAAATAAAAGAATTGTAATCGTAAATAACGCTGAAATAATGATGAACAAAGTTATCCCTGTCATATGAGTGATGGATGACAACTTTAACTGATCTTACTTTTATCCGATGGACCGCTCCTCACGGTTTATAATCTTTCAGCTAGTTACCCAATGTCATTTCTTTCAGCTCACCCCTCCCTGCACGTCGAATCTGAAAACAACAGCGAGGATAGGCGTTAAAATTTCAGCTTGCATGTTAGCACCGTGGCAGTCATCCTGGTAAGGCTATTTTTCTTTCTTGTTATTCAGCTAGGGTTAAGAATTTCTGTCTGATCGTTGATTCAGCTGTTTCATCGTTATCCGTTTCCCCTTGATGATGCTGAAATAATGTTCATCTCGTAGCTGCGACAATCTCACAACCTAGGTTCAGCCACGAGACCTTTGTATGTCTTCTAGCTTCTAGCGCTGCTGGAATGTTTTCCTTACAATCAGTCCTATAGGATCGCAACCAGCCCATACTGCACGTGACAGTTTGTCTTATCGTTTTGTTCTTTCCGGGATAGGAAGGAAGGGTTACACGCAGTCCCGTATCCAGGAATTTATTTCGGGGGGGGGGGGGGGGGGGGTGCCTGCTGGTCGGACAAAAAAACACATAGATCAGAAGGAAAAGCCTTTAAAAATTGTTATTTTTCTATGTTTTGGGGGGGGGGGGAAATTGACGGTGATTTGGCGGCTTCCTGTTCTTAAGTTATTTGTTCCAGTTTTTGATGAATTAAGTTATCCCTGTCATACAAGAAATGGCTGATAAAATCCTGCTGAACATCCCAGCTGCGTTTCAGCGAAACTCCTACAATCCGGGCAAACATTAACTTGTATTGGTCTCTTTCAGGCAGACTGCTACCCGCTCGTTGCTGTCAGGTGCTGCCACCTTGTTTTAAACTCTTCGTATGCTTCATACTAAGTAAGTTTGTTAGTGTGCTGCAAAGGTTTAGAGGATGATCGGGGGGGGGGGGGGGGGCTACGGAAATCGATGGCGATGTCTCTGCTTTCTATTTTAGATTATAATGTTTATTTATTTATGTTTGGGATTTCGGATGAATGGAGCCCTTTTTATTGTTCGGTCGACTCTTCAAATTGCCACGCTGTGATATAGTTGTTGCTATCTCTTTTGTTTGCTTTGTTATGTGTACTTCTAGGTATGTCGAGGGAGTCGTGACACAAACCTGGAAAGACTAAACGTCTTCATTTTTTCGTTTTCTGATGAATTAAGTTATCCCTGTCATACAAGAAATGGCTGATAAAATCCTGCTGAACCTCGCCTTTGCTGTAAGCGAATTTTCTACAATCTGGGCAAACGTTAACTCTTATTGGTCTCTTGTAGGCAGTTGGCTACCGGCTTGTTGCTGACTTTCGCTACCACATGGTCAGACTCGGTCTCAAACTCACAACCAGAGTATGCTTCGGACTAAGTAAGTTTTCGATAATACTAGACACGTCTAGCGGATGGGGGGGGGGGGGGGGCGCTACGGAAATAGATGGCTACGTCTCCGCTTCCTATTTTTGAATACTGTTATTTTTGGAGTTTGATTAATTATTGTTATCCCTGTCGAAAACCATTATAACGCCGGCCCTTTTTGTTTCTCGGTTGAGTCTTCAAGTTGCCACGCTGCGGTGTAGTTTGTATTATCTATTTTGCCTACCTTGTATATGCACACTCGTAACGTATCTCGAGGAAGATGTCAGACACAATCCTGGAACGACCAAACTTCTTCATTTTGCCGTCTTTCTGATGAATTAAGTTATCCCTGTCATACTAGAAATGGCTGATAAAATCTTGCTGATTGTCTCAACATTATTCAAGGGACAAGCAAACAACCCGCGCAATCGTTAATTATTTTTGTTCTCTTTTAGCACAGTTTGCTACTCGCTCGTCTCTACAACCGAATATGCTGTGAGCTAAAGTAAGTCTGAAAGTTTTCTTCTACCCGTTAAAGTAGGTGGTTTTAGAGTTGGAGGGAATCGGTGGGTTGGATGGATTATACCTGGGATTTTGTCCATTTTTTTTTTTTAGATTTTAACTGCCGACTTGCTGATGAATCAAGTTATCCCTGTCATACAATAGATGGCTGATACAATCATACTGAACTTTTACGCCTAATTCTGCAATATTTCGTCAGCTTATGGACAATCTTTAACTCTCCTTCGTCTTTTGCAGCTCATCCCGTGCTTGCATGTCTCTGCCGCACTTAAAGACACCCAGTCCCGGGATCACTACCAGGCCATACTCCAAGCTACAGTAAGTCTTCAAGTTTTAGTCTTCCCTGTTTGCGCAGGTGTTTGTGTAGGGGGGGGGGGGGGGGCTTGATTTAGATTAACTCATTTCTTATTGTGGGGTTTCTGATTAACTAAGTTATTCCTGTTATGCGAGAGATGGTTGATAAAATCCTACGAAACTTCTGGTCCTAATTTCTCCAGTATTTTAACAGCCGGTGTTTTAACTAAAGTGAAATCATCTTTAGTTCTTCTTGGTAGATCAGCCCCTACCTCGCTTCTGCCACATTTCCAGACACCTGGTCTCAGGAAAGTAACGAGGTTAAATTTTAAAGTATTGTCTTATTCATCTAGCTATCGGATTTGACAGGGATGGGGCAATGGACCCACTTGAAGATTGACGGTGACTGGTCCATTCGGGTTTTTGAGATTGTTGTATTTTTGGTTGTCATCTTTCTGATGAACTAAGTTATCCCTGTCATATAAGAAATGGCTGACAAAATCCTACTGAACTTATATACGAAATTCCTACAACATTTCGATACCGAAGTGCTATCTTTAACTCTTCTTTCTCATTTGCAGGTCAGCCGTTAGTCGCCTGTTGCTGTCAAACTTAAAGACACCCACTCTCAGACTTCTTCAGGCGAGTGTAAGTATTGCAAATTTTGTCTTAAAAGCGTTAGGGGTGTGGGGGGGGGAGTCCGTTGAGAGACTACAGTAGATTCATCAGTTAACGAGCAGTAAAGACAAGCTTTTCCTTTTTTAAATTCCAAGGTAGTGTTAATATCGTCGTTAGGGAGGTTCTCACTTTTTTTTTCTGAAGGAATATAATAAAACACGTAATCCTAGCAGAGTTTTATTTGACTATTGTGTGATGATCATTCGGGGGCTAGTGCCCCAGTCTGAGGACCGCACCAGTGTGTGCTTCAAGACACACTGGTGTGTTTTCCTTTTCTAATGAAATGTGAGACACAAGCCTGAAATCGTCAAACTCGTTTTATTTTTGTCTTACTGATGAATTAAGTTATCCCTGTCATAAAAGAGATGGCTGATAAAATCCTACTGAAATTATACACCTATTGTCAGTAAATTACATCAGATGGCAACCTTTAACTCCTCTTGGTCGTTTGTAGCTCATCCCGTCTACCCGCCTGTTGTTGCCGCATTTCCAGAAACCCAGTCATGGGAACACCACAAGGCTATGCTTCAAACTACGGTAAGTCTTCTAAGGTTTATTCTTCCTTGTTGGGTGGTGAAGGGGGGGGGGTCGAATTGACGAGTGGTTTATCGACTCGCTTTATTTAGTTTTAATCTTTTTTTTTTGCTCTCGGCTTTCTGATGAATAAAGTTATCCCTGTCATACAAGAAATTGCTGATAAAATCATGCTGAATGTCCCACTTGTATTCTTGTGGAACGGCAAAAACCGACTCAGTGGTTGACTCTTCTTGCTCTCTTCTAGCCCAGTCCGCTCCTCGCTCGTCTCTACACCTTCGTTTCGTATTCCCTGTCTCAGGGTCACAACCGGCAGTTCTAAGGTAAGTCTCGATTTTTCCCTCTTCCCATGTTGGCAGTTGGTTCCGGCAAGGGGGAGGATGGCTGGGATTTATATTTATTTATTTATCCCTCAGAACATTAAGTTAATTAACCTATATTGCGGCATGAGTATCTTGTTTTGTTATTGATGGTGTATTTATTCGTCATTTTATCTTGATACAATTATTTTTGTTGACAAAAACCGAAAATTCGGCTAGTCCGTGAACGGTTTGAAAATAAATTGAATATAATTGAATCGTACTGTATTATTCACTTGTTAAACAGTGGGTACAGGTTGTCCATTCAAAGACGGTCCACTCTTTCTATTTTTGTTGCCGGCTTTCTGATGAATTAAGTTATCCCTGTCATACAAGAGATGGTTGATAAAATCCTACTGAAACTGTACACCTATTTCAGCAATATTTGATCAGCTTAAGGGCAACCTTTAACTCTTCTTGGTCTTTTGTAGCTCAGCCCGTACTCGCATGTTCCTGCCGCACTTCCAGACACCGCCACGGGAACACCACCAGGCTATGCTTCAAGCTACAGTAAGTCTTATAAGGTTTCGTCTTCCTTGTTAGGTGTGTGTGTGGGGGGGGGGGAGGGGGGGTCGACGGACCCTAAAAATTGACGACTGATTCGACTCACTTTATTAGTTTTGATGGCATTTGCAACTTCGCTCAAGTGCCATATACCGATCACTTTTCGGTCGGTCGGTCCACTCTTCTCGAGTTAGGGTAGGCTACTTACAGAAGTGCTAGGAAGATGAAATTTCGCAGGCATATCAGGAACCCGACCAAACTAACTTGGACATAGTCAGTTCCCAGATCCGACCAGCTTGCTCCAACTTTGCTCCGACCAACTTTGCTTGAGCAATCGTCATACTGACCATCCCTTAAAGTACTCGTCTTAAAGTTCAATGGGCACATCAAACAACCCAATCATACTCTGTAGCAACCTAGGAACTCTTCCTCTCTGTGATATTTCAAAGCGTAATTTTTTGGGCCAGTACATGCTCAATTTACTAGCTTGGACAAAGATAAAAGTGATGTTTCTTATAATACTTAGTAGATCTTTATTTTATGTATAAATCAGCTTGTATAAGTAAGATTTGAATAGGTTATTTACTTTTGAATGTTTTTTGTAACTATTTTATTTGTTATAAGCTTATTGTATATTCTGGTACATTTTATAAAGCAAGCTAATCAAGCTTCACAACACTATTCAACAAAGAACGAATTTTAATAGGCACTTTAAGTCATGGAACTTCTGATGAAACACTAGAACAATCAGGTAAACTGCTTCTGCGACTTGACTTTGGTGACATCTCAAATATATCCTTTTATATCAAGCATTGCTGGGAGTTTTGTAATTTCCTGCCACGATATCCCAGCTCCTAAGATTTGGATCGCCGAAATGCCAGAGAGGTAAAGAAAAGGGATTAAAAGAAAACGGCCGATTTTCGTAGCGCCTTCTAAAGGAAGTCGAAAATGTTTATTTGTGAAGCATTTGATACAAAGTAAAGCACTAGAAGTGTCCATTGTGCTTTAACAAAAAATACTTTAAGCTAAGCATATGTTTTCATGATCTCTGTGAGTCCATGATCATGTTTGCCTAAAGGGCTTTGCATAGAAATTAATTTCTAGCTCCCTTAAGGTTCGCATCTTAACCGAAAAGTCCAAAAAATACTTTTTACCAAACCATGTATATTCATGATCCCAAGGGCCCCATGACCAATCCCTTAAAGTACAAACAATACTTTTGAGCAAAAATATACCTTTTTATGATCTCGATGAGCCTATCATCGTTTTTGTTTAAGCTTTCTTATTACAGATCAATTTCTAGCGCCCTTAGAGTGCGCATCGCACAGCCAAGTGAAAAATTAAATACTTTTTACCTAACGATACATTCTCATGATTTCCAAAGGCCCATGATCATATCAAGTGTTTTGCTAACAAATAATCACATCAAACCCTCGAATTGGCAAATTCCTACTTTCATCCTATCAGCCTTGCAACTGCCATATGAGCTTTTTTTTTTTGCCGTGGGCTTTCTGATGAATTAAGTTATCCCTGTCATACAAGAAATGGCTGATAAAATCTTGCTGAATGTCCCAACTTTATTCTTGTGGAACTGTAACAACCGACTCGATCGCTAACTCTTCTTGGTCTCTTCTAGCCCAGTCCGCTACTCGCTCGTCTCAACACCTTTCGTATTACCTGTCTTAGGGTCACAACTGGTGTGCTTCGTGCTAATGTAAGTCTCTATGTTTCCCTCTTCCCATGTTGGCAGGTGGTACCGGCGAGGAGTATGGGATTTTTATTTATCCCGCAGAACTGAGTAGTACTAAATATAATATATAAAACAGAACCATGCCTTAACCATCTGGTCCATTCAGTGACGTATAAATACTATAACAAATACACGTGATTTCGACAACTAAATTACAATTGTTACGCTCGGTATCAGCGTAGCTTTGTGCCATCATTCGCGAGCCGGCTTAGTTCTGAAGCAGTTTGATCAACTGCTAGTATACAAAAATATGTCTTAAATTTTCTTTTGTTCTTTGAATTTTATTTAACCTATATTGCCGTCTGAGTATCTTGTTTTATTGTTGTTGTTATATATGTATTCATTTTACGTTTGACGTCATTTTATCTTGATACAGTTATTTTTGTCAAAAAAGTTCGGAAAGTCCGTAAATGGTTTGAACGTACTAAATAATTATCTTGTAACTCTTCGTATGCTTCATACTAAGTAAGTTTGTTAGTGTGCTGCAAAGGTTTAGAGGATGGTTGGGGGGGGGGGGGGGGGGCTACGGAAATCGATGGCGATGTCTCTGCTTTCTATTTTAGATTATAATGTTTATTTATTTATTTTTGGGATTTCGGATGAATGGAGCCCTTTTTATTGTTCGGTCGACTCTTCAAATTGCCACCCTGTGATATAGTTTTTGCTATCTCTTTTGTTTGCTTAGTTATGTGTACTGCTAAGGTATGTCGAGGGAGATGTCTGACACAAACCTGGAAAGACTAAACGTCTTCATTTTTTCGTGTTCTGATGAAGTAAGTTATCCCTGTCATACAAGAAATGGCTGATAAAATCCTGCTGAACCTCGCCTTTGCTGTAAGCGAATTTTCCACAATCCGGGCAAACGTTAACTTTTATTGGTCTCTTTTAGGCAGTTGGCTACCGGCTTGTTGCTGACTTTCGCTACCACATGGTCAGACTCAGTCTCAAACTCACAACCAGAGTATGCTTCGGACTAAGTAAGTTTTCGATAATACTAGACACGTCTAGCGGACGGGGGGGGGGGGGCTACGGAAATAGATGGCTACGTCTCCGCTTCCTATTTTTGAATATTGTTATTTTTGGAGTTTGATTAATTATTGTTATCCCTGTCGAAAACCATTATAACGCCGGCCCTTTTTGTTTCTCGGTTGAGTCTTCAAGTTGCCACGCTGCGGTGTAGTTTGTATTATCTATTTTGCCTACCTTGTATATGCACACTCGTAACGTATCTCGAGGAAGATGTCAGACACAATCCTGGAACGACCAAACTTCTTCATTTTTCCGTCTTTCTGATGAATTAAGTTATCCCTGTCATACTAGAAATGGCTGATAAAATCTTGCTGATTGTCTCAACATTATTCAAGGGACAAGCAAACAACCCGCGCAATCGTTAATTCTTTTTGTTCTTTTTTAGCCCAGTCCGCTACTCGCTCGTCTCAACACCTTTCGTATTACCTGTCTCAGGGTCACAACTGGCTGTCCTTCCTGCTAAGGTAAGTCTCTATGTTTCCCTCTTCCCATGTTGGCAGGTGGTACCAGCGAGGAGGATGGGATTTTTATTTATCCCGCAGAACTGAGTAGTACTAAATATAATGTATAAAACAGAACCATGCCTTAACCATCTGGTCTATTCAGTGACGTATACATACTATAACAAATACACGTGATTTCGACAACTATATTACAATTGTTACGCTCGGTATCAGCGTAGCTTTGTGCCATCATTCGCGAGCCGGCTTAGTTCTGAAGCAGTTTGGTCAACTGCTAGTATACAAAAATATGTCTTAAATTTTCTTTTGTTCTTTGAATTTTATTTAACCTATATTGCCGTCTGAGTATCTTGTTTTGTTGTTGTTGTTGTATATAGATCAATCGTCATTTCCTGGATCCGATCACCCCTTATAGTACTCGTCTTAACCGCTGAGTACAAAACAGTACTTTTAAGCTAAATATACGTTTTCATGATCTCCATGAGTCGAACAAATCTTCACTATGCGCCAGTTAATTGAGAAAACTAGAGAATTCAGGAGGAACGCATACTGATACCATAACTGTCTGCGGAACACTTGTTGAAGTCGTTAAAAACTTCACTTACCTCGGCTCTGTGCTGTCCAATGATGGTTCCGTAGACGAAGAGGTATGCAGCCGAATATCGAAAGCCTCTTCCATCGTCGGTAGACTCAACAGTCTATGGAGAATGCCGCACATCTCAAGGCGTACGAAAATGCGAATCTATAACGCATCCGTAAGCTCCGTCCTGCTCTACGCGGCTGAAACCTGGCCCCTCAAATCAACCATCCTTAAAATGATAGACGTCTGTCAGACGAAACAGCTTCGCCGGATTGAGGGATTCCGGTGGGATGATTTTGTAAGCAACGCAAGGTTGCTTACTCTCACCTCCCAGGTGCCATTCTCCGTCCAAATAGCGCAGAGGTCTCTCAGATGGTTCGGACACCTCCTACGAATGCCGACATCAACGCCAGCCCGAATAGTGTACGATTTCGACCCAAAAGCACATGGCTGGTCTCGCCCGAGGGGCAGACCTCGGACAAGGTGGAAAGACAGCCTCGACAAATTCTTGGTGATGGCCAACATTGCTGTCGACGAGGCGTCTCATTTAGCAGCAGACCGGTCCGCCTGGAGAAGTCAAGTTGCGAAGCTCTCTACGCCGCACCCCATGCGGCAGGAGCCTTAAGTCAAGTAAGTCAAGTCAAGCCATGAGTCCAGGATCATTTTTGCCTCAGAACGAACTTTTGAGCAAAAATGTACATTTTCGTAATCTCGATATGCCTATCATCATTTTTGCATTAAGTATTAATTACCAAACGATACATTTTCGTGAATTCCAAGGGTCCATGGTGATTCTTATTCCAAGTGTTTTATGATCACAACAAACCCTCGAATTGACAAATTCCTACTTTTATCCTTTGACCTCCATATGGGCTTCTATATAGCTCTTGGTTTTTTGTTTTTTTTTTTCTGTGTGCTTTCTGACGAATTAAGTTATCCCTGTCATACAAGAAATGGCTGATAAAATCTTGCTGAATGTCCCACTTGTATTCTTGTGGAACGGCAACAACCGACTAAATCGTTAACTCTTCATGGTCTCTTCTAGCCCATACCGCTACTCGCTCGTCTCTGCACCCTCTTTCGCCTCCCTGTCTCAGTGTCACAACCGGCTGTGCTTCGTGCTACGGTAAGTCTCGATGTTTCCCTCTTCCTATGTTGGCAGGTGGTTCCGGAGAGGGGTCGGATGGTTGGGCTTTATATTTATTTATTTATCTCTCAGAACTGAGGAGTACTAAATATAATGTATAAAACGGAACTATGCTTAAACTACCTGGTACATTCAGTGACATATAAATACTAAAAAAAATACACGTGATTTCGACAACTAAACTACAATTGTTACGCTTGATATCAGCGTAGCGTTGTGCCCCCGTTTGTGAGCCGCCTCAGTTCCGAAGTACTTTGATCAACTGCTAGTATATAAATATATGTCTTAAATTTTCTTTTGATCTTTAAATTTTAATCAACCTATATTGCGGTCTGGGTATCTTGTTTTCTTGTTGTCGTTGTATTTATTCATTTTATATTTGACGTGATTTCTTGATAGTTATTTTTCTTGACAAAAACCAAAAATTCGGCTAGTCCGTGAATAGTTTCAAAATAAATGTAATTGAATCATACTATATTATTCACTTGTTGAGAAACGGATACAGGTTGTCCATTTCTGAGACGCTCCACTCTCTATTTTTATTGCTGGCTTTCTGATGAATTAAGTTATCCCTGTCATACAAGAGATGGCTGATAAAATCCTACTGAAATTTGCACCTGTTTTCAGCAATATCTCATCAGCTTAAGGGCAACCCTTAACTCGTCTTGGTCTTTTGTAGCTCAACCCGTACCCGCGTGTTGCTGCCGCACTTCCAGACACCGTCACGGGGACTCCACCAGGCTACGCTTCAAGCTACAGTAAGTCTTCTAAGGTTTTGTCTTCGATATTCCTTCAGCCCAAGCTGACTGCGAAGGTTTCGTCTTCCTTGTCGGGGGGGGGGGGGGACTCTCAAAATTGACGAGTGATTTACCGACTCACTTTATTTAGTTTTGATGGCATTTTGCAGCTTTGCTCAACTGCCATATACCGATCAATTTTCGGTCGGCCGGTCCACTATTCACTTCCCCGATCCGACCACCGTGGGGGGAATGGAGTGGGGGGATCTTAAATCTTGAGGTATGCCTAACTTTGGAACTTTTAAGTGTGGACCGGATCTGATGAATGTGTGGGGGGGGGGGGGTAGAGGGGAGAATTGGAAATCTTGTAACACGCGTAGGGTAGAGCGATCGGGGTTAAACTTGGAGGGAAGAACAAGCACAATCCCTAGACACCTCAGTGACAGAACCTGATTAGACTCTGGTCCTGTGGGTGGAGTTGAAGAGAGGGGGGGGGGGGTCTTGAATTCTGGTGATCACGAGGTAAGGTACTTCCAGATGTGCTATGACGATTAAACTTGGCTTGAAAATTAGAGATTTACTTACAAGATTGGCTTATAATCGTTATTTCCCGGATCCGACCACCCCTTAAAGTACTCTTCTTAACCGCTAAGTACAAAAAATTCTTTGAAGCTAAATTTACGTTTTCATTATATCTATGAGTCCATGATCATTTTTGAATCAAGGGTCTTGCATATAAATTAATTTCCAGCTGCCTTAAAGTTAGCATTTTAATCGAAAAGTAAAAAAAATACTTTTTCCAAACCATGTATATTCACGATCCCCAAGGGCCCATGGTCATTTTTCCCTCAAGGACTTTGCTTACAAGTGAATCTCTAACAAACAATAGTTTTCAGCAAAATATACATTTTCACGACCTCGATAAGCCTATCATCATTTTTGCTTTAATGGTTTTTTATTACCGATGAATTTCTACCGCCCTTGGAAGTGCGCATCATGCCATCCAAGTCAACAAATTAAATACTTTTTACCAAACTCTACATTCTCGTGATTTCCAAGGGTCCGTGGTCATTCTTATTTCAAGTGTTTTGCTTATAAATGATTACAACCAACCCTCGAATTGGCAAATCTTTTGTCCTTTGACCCATCAGCCTTGTAACTGAGTGCAATATGAGCTTCTGGCTCTTGTTTTTTTTTTTTTTTTTTTGCTGTGGCCTTTCTGATGAATTAAGTTATCCCTGTCATACAAGAAATGGCTGATAAAATCTTGCTGAATGTCCCAACTTTATTCTTGTGGAACGGCAACAACCAACTCAATCGTTAACTCTTCTTGGTCTCTTCTAGCCCAGTCCGCTACTCGCTCGTCTCTGCAGCCTCTTTTGCATTCCCTGTCTCAGGGTCACAACCGGCTGTGCTTCGTGCTAAGGTAAGTCTGTATGTTTCCCACTTCCCATGTTGGCAGGTGGTTCCGGAGGGGGGGGGGGGGTGATTTATGTTTATTTATTTATCCGTCATAAGTGAGGAGTACCTGCTCCATTCATTGACATAAAAATGCTATGAAAAATACACGTGATTTCGACAACTAAATTACAATTGTTACGCTCGGTATCAGCTAGCTTTGTGCCCGCATTCGTGAGCCAGCTCAATTCCGAAGTAGTTTGATCAACTGCCAGTATTTAAATATAAGTCTTAAATTTTCTTTTGATCTTTAAATTTTAATTAACCTATATTGCGGTCTGAGTATTTCGTTTTGTTGTTGTTGTCGTATGTATTCATTTTTCGTTTGACGTCATTTTATTTGATACAGTTACTTTTGTTGACAAAAACCGCAAATTCGGCTAGTCCGTGAATGGTTTGAAAATAAATTGAATTGAATTGAATCGTACTATATTCACTTGATAAAAAATGTGTACAGGTTATCCATTCAAAGACGGTCCACTCTCTCTTTTTATTGCCGGCTCTCTGATGAATTAAGTTATCCCTGTCATACAAGAGATGGCTGATAAAACCCTACTGAAATTCTGCACCTGTTTTCAGCAATATGTCATCAGCCTAAGGGAAACCGTTAACTCGTCTTGGTCTTTTGTAGCTCAGCCTGTACCCGCGTGTTGCTGCCGCCGTTCGAGACACCCAGTCACAGGAACACCACAAGGCTATGCTTCAAGCTACAGTAAGTCTTCAAGGTTTCGTCTTAATTGTTAGGTGTGTGTGGGGGGGGGGGGGGCGACAGACTCTCAAAATTGACGAGTGATTTATAGACTCACTTTATTTAGTTTTGATGGCATTTGCAGCTTCGCTCCAGTACCATATACCGATCACTTATTGGTCGGTCGATCGGTCCACTGTTCTCGAGTTACGGTATACTTCCAGAAGTGCTAGGATGATGAAATTTCGCAGGCTTATCAAGGACCCGACCAAACTAACATGGAAATAGTCAGTTCCCCAATCTGACCACCGTGGGGGAGAGTGGGGGAATCCTGAATCTTAAGGTATGTCTAACTTTAGAACTTTCGAACTGGTGATCAGATCTTTATGAAACTTGATATTGGAAAGACCTCGAGTCTCAAATCTCCCTTTTCAAGTCCGGGCCGGATCTGATGAATGCGTGGAGGGGGGTAGAGGGGAGAACCGGAAATCTTTTGACACGCTTAGAGTTGTGCGATGGGGATGAAACTCGGTGGGAAGTACAAGCACAAGCCCTAGACACTTCAGTGACAAAACCTGACCGGATGCTGGTCCTGTGGGGGAGTTGAAGGGGGAGGGTCTCGAATTCTGGTGGTCGCGGGTTAAGGTACTTCCAGGTGTGCTGTGACGATGAAACTTGGCTTCAACATTTAGAGACTTCACAAGATTGGCTTTGCAATAGTCATTTCCTGGATCCGACCATCCCTTAAAGTTCTTAAGTACAAAAAATACTTTGAAGCTAAATATATGTTTTCATGATGCATTCATAAATATATGATTTCAAATGATCCATGATCATTTTTGCCTCAAGGGTTTTGCATAGAAATTAATTTCTAGCTCCCTTAAAGTTAGAATCTTAATTGAAAAGTCAAAATAATACTTTTTACCAAACCGTGTATATTCATGATCCCCAAGGGCCCATGATTATTTTACAAGTGAATCCCTTAAAGTACAAACAATACTTTTGAGCAAAATATACATTTTCATGATCTCGATAAGCCTATCATCATTTTTGCTTTAAAGCACAATGGACACTTCTAATGCTTTACTTTGTATTAAATGCTTCACAAATAATCATTTCCAACTTCCTTTAGTAGGCGCTACGAAAATCGGCCGTTTTCTTGTAATCCCTTGTCTTTACCTCTCTGGCATTTCGGCGATCCAAATCTTACGAGCTGGAATCTCGTGGCAGGAACTTCAAAACCTCCGAGCAATGCTTGATATAAAAGGATATATTTGAGATGTCACCAAAGTCAAGCCGCAGATGCAGTTTACCTGATTGTTCTAGTGTTTCATCAGAAGTTCCATGGCTTAAAGTGCCTATTAAAAGTTTTTCTTTGTGGAATCGTGTTCTGAAGCTTAATTAGCTCGCTTTATAAAATGTACCAGAATATGCAATCAGCTTATAAAAAATAACATAGCTACAAAAATCATTTAAAAACAAATAACCTATTCAAATCTGAATTATACAAGCTGATTTATGCATAAAATAAAGATCTACTAAGTATTATAAGAAACATCACTTTTATCTGTGTCCAAGCTAGTAAATTGAGCATGTACTTGCCCAAAAAATTACGCCTTGAAATATCACAGAGAGGAAACTGTTGAAAAAGCTGCTGATCTAGAGGGTAAGCATTATTCCTAGGTTGTTACAGAATGGGATTGGGGTAGTTTGATATGCCCATTGAACTTTAAGGGTTTTTATTATGGCACTTGCCCTTCGGCCAAGTGCCATATAGCGATCGCAATTTCTGTCCGTCCGTCGGTCTGTCCAGGTTTTGCTAGTTCGGGCACTTCCACATAAGCTAGGACGATAAAACTTGGCAGGCGTATCAGAGAACCCAAATGATTAAGTTGGAAATAGTCACTTTCCCCATCCGAGCACCGTGGGGGGAGTGGAGGGAAGGGGAATCCGGAATCTTGGGGTATTTATAACTTTTGAACGGGTGATCGGATCTCGATGAAACTTGATATTTGGAAAGACCTCATGCCTCAGACAACCCACTTAAAATCAGGACCGGATCCAGTGACTTCTGGGGGGGGGGGGGCTGGAGGGGGCACCGGAAATCTTGGGAAACGCTATGAGTGGATGGATCGAGATGAAACTTGGAGGGAAGACACCTAGCAAACACTAGATACATCATTGACATAACCGAGCAGATTCGGACACTGTGGGGGGGGGAGGGGGAATCCGGAATCTTGAGGTATTTGTAACTTTTGAACGGGTGATCGGATCTCGATAGAACTTGATATTTGGAAAGACATCATGCCTCAGACGACCCGCTTAAAATCCGGACCGGATCCGGTGACTTTTGGGGGGGGAGCTGGAGGGGGCAAACGGAAATGTTCGAAATCGCTATGAGTGGAGGGATCGAGATGAACTTGGTGGGAAGCCACCTAGCAAACACTAGATACATCATTGACATAACCGAGCCGATTCGGGCACTGTGTGTGGAGTGGAGGGAGGGGGGATCTGGAATCTTGAGGTATTTATAACTTTTGAACGGGTGACCGGATCTCGATGAAACTTGATATTTGGAAAGACCTCATGCCTCAGACGACCCACTTAAAATCCGGACCGGATCCGGTGACTTTTGGGGGGGGGGAGCTGGAGGGGGCAACCGCAAATGTTCGAAATCGCTATGAGTGGAGGGATCGAGATGAAACTTGGTGGGAAGACACGTAGCAAACACTAGATACATCATTGACATAACCGAGCCGTGCCTGCTCGTAACAAGTGCCATATGAGCTCGTAGCTCTTGTTACAGATGAATTTCTGCGCGTCATCACAGCCAAGTGAAAAAATTATAATAATTTTTACCCAACAATACATTCTCGTGATTTCCAAGGGTCCATGGTCATTCTTATTTCAAGAGTTTTGCTAACAAATGATCACAACATACCCTCGAACTTGCAAATTCCTACTTTAATCCTTTGACTCATCAGCCTTGCTAGTGCCATATTAGTTTCTAGCTCTTTATTTTTTTGCTGTGGGATTTCTGATGAATTAAGTTATCCCTGTCATACAAGAAATGGCTGATAAAATTTTGCTGAATGTCCCAGCTTTGTTCCTGTGGAAAGGCAAGAACCGACTCAATCGCTAACTCTTCTTGGTCTCTTCTAGCCAGTCTGCTACTCGCTCGTCTCTACACCTTCGTTCATATTCCTGTCTCAGGGTCACAACCGGCTGTCCTTCGTACTAAGGTAAGTCTCGATGTTTCCCTCTTCCCATGTTGGCAGGTGGTTCAGGAGGAGGGTGACTGGGATTTATATTTATTTATTTCCTCAGAACTGAGGAGTACTAAACATAATGTATAAAACAGAACCACACCTAATCCTTCTGGACATGTAGATACTATAAAAATACAGGTGATTTCGACGACTAAATTATAATTGTTTACGTACTATATAATTAACTTGGTACAGGTTGTCGATTCAAAGACGGTACATTTTCTCTTTTTTATTGCCGGCTTTCTGATGAATTAGGTTATCCCTGTCATACAAGAGATGGCTGATAAAACCCAACTGAAATTCTACACCGTTTTCAGCAATATCTCATGAGCTTAAGGGCAACCTTAACTCTTCTTGGTCTTTTGTAGCTCAGCCCGTACCCGCCTGTTGCTGTCGCACTTCCTGTCACCCAGGCTATCAAGCTCAGTAAAACTTCTAAGGTTTCATCTTCCTTGTCAGGGGGGGGGGGTCGATTGACGAGTGATTTATCGATCCACTTTATTGACCTGTTTTTTCTGTGAGCTTCGTGACGAATTAGTTATCCTGGCTGATACGTTCCTAATTGATTTCTACTCATAATTTCTGTAGTATTTTGACAGCCTAAGTGGAATCTTAGCTCTTCTGTTTGTTTGTAGCTTCTAGGCATATAGTTTCAGGATCGCGAATAGGCTACATTTTCAAACATTGTCTTTCGTCAAGTTTCGTCCTTGCTATCTTAGGCGTCAGGACTGAAAGATTTAGGGCAATAGACTGACTTGGATATTGGTGACCTTGTCCATTTGTAAATGATTCCCAGTCAGCTTATTTTTTTTATTTTTTTTTTTATTAAATTTATTTAATATATAAATTATAAAAATTAAAAATTTATTTTAATTTTTATTAATCGTCTTTCTGATGAATTAAGTTATCCCTGTCATACAAGAGATGGCTGATAGAATCTTACTGAACTTATACACGTAATTCCTGACATATTTCGATGTTGAAGTGCAATTTTTAACTCTTTTTGTCTTTTATAGCTCAGCCGCCTGTGGGAGCCAGCCTTCAAGACACCCATTGTCGGGGTTACAGCCAGACTAGTCTTCAGACGATTGTAAGTGTTGCAGTTTTCATCTTCACGGGGGGGGGGGGGGTCATGTCTAGCCTTTGCTGTTAGATCAGCATTCTTCTAGTAAAATCAGTATATTACTCGTTCATATTTTCTTTTTTTGTTGTTCCTTTATCTTTCTTAAACTACTACATCAGTTATGTATAATAAGACCTTGACAGCGTTATGTTTGCTTTCTGATGAATTAAGTTATCCCTGTCATATTCGAGATGGCTGATAAAATCCTGCTGAACGTCCATACTGTGTTTTCCCACCAGTTTAACAAGAAAAGGGATGTGGTTAATTTTTTTTACTTCTATTGTAGGTCAGTCCTCGACCAGCTCGCTGCTAGTTTGGTGCACCGAGCCTCAGAGTATACCAATCACACTTCAGTCCAGGGTAGGTGTTCGTTATTTCTTTTCTCTGGTTTGATTACAATAATAATGAATGAAAGACTTTATTTCCAAAAAGGCCCTGTGGCAAAGGCAGGGTAACAAAATAACACTAAAAAATAATATTTACACGAAAAGGAGGGAACCGTTACTAAAAAAAACGATCCCGACGCTCCATAGCCTGCTTATGAGAAACCTCCCAAGCCAACAAAGTTCACTCAAATTTGTTTTCCATATAATCTTAACCAAATCATGTTGCTCCATCCTATCATGCCCAGAAATCTCTTTACGCAAATCATTTAACTCAACGCATCTACCCACCAAATTCAAAATATCCTCCCCTAGTTAACCACACATGTTATGAAGTTATGTTTTGACGTAAAAACAACCCATCGACTTGTCCGTTATCTTTTTTTTTTATTTTAGATAATACTGATTTGAATTGGATTGAACACATAGGGCAGAAGTAAGGACCATAACATAACTTAACTTTACCTAACTTTCTTCTTTCCCCCAATGGGAGAGAGCTCTGGTCTGGTCTGAGCCCCGCCTTAAAGATATAATGCAAGAAATAAGCCATGGGCCTCTGCGAAAACGTTTTATCGGGTAGGTGGGCCTGCTGCAGACTGCATGGAGACGACGATTGGTCAAATCTGCGATCTCTCCACCGTGCAAAATATCGCTGATAAGTTCGCACTGGGTATCTTCAATTAGGTCAGATCCTTAGTCCTGTGTGGAGAAATGAGTGAGGATTAATGCCACCTTTAGTGTGGATGCGAAGAGTTAAAGGGACGAAGGGAAGAGATTTTGGGGTAGGGGAATGGATTATCAAAAGGATGGGAAGTAAAGATTTTAAAGGAATAAGACTTCATCTGATAAAGATGTTGTGTACATAGTACCAAAGTCATTTTAACAGTGCGTTAGTGTTATGTGTTGCATGATGGTCTCATGGCTTTAATTTGCAAATAAACCACTCATTCATATACGTAAATTCCCAAAACCTCCGTTCGATACACCCAACTTATCTCATTTGGAATCAAGTCCCGCAGTCTGTCTCTTGTTTGGGTGTCAGAGTATTCCTTCAGCCTAAGCTGACTGAGAATCAGTTTTAGTGGTGCAAAACGGATTGGCGCGGGGAAGATTTCGTTCGGCCGTTCTTGGCAACAGGTCTGAAGAGGAGGGGCAGACTTGAGCTGTGCTTTCAGCCCTTTCAAACTACATACCTATGAATTTTGCGTCAATTTGTTTATCTTCGTCATGTTCTCTTTTGTTTCTTTATCTTTATTTCCTCGTATCGTTTCAGTTGTTGCATGGCCTCTATGTTGGTCACAGATAAATTACATGCACTAGTACTGCGGAAACAAATCCACTGGCCTTCTAACGAATCAAAGTTATCGATTTCGTATAATATGCAGTTGACGAAATTCCACTGAAACTCGTTGCTTTTATGATGAACTAAGTTATCCCTGTCATACTGTAGATGGCTGATACATTTTTACTGAACTAAATTGCTCCTCAGTTTTAGAATTACTGTCTTGGACCTCCTAAATCTTCTGGTATCTCTTGTAGGGTCGAACGCTTATGTGTTCATGAAGCCAAACTTCTGGAAAACTGACACCTTGTATCGCTAGCTGTTCTGAATCAGGTAATTACTTTAAATCGCTTTTGGTAGTAGTACCAGTCGAGGAATAGTGTACCTTGTCCTGTTTGCCGGGAGTAGGAAATTATTTATCGATTCCATGACAACTCGCCACAAGACAACTGGGAACCGACAAGTCGCCATACAGACATGTCGCTACAGCGACGACTCGCCACACCGACAACTCACCACACAGATAACTTGCCACAGCGTCATTTCTCCACAGGGATGACTCGCCACAGAGACGACTTGCCACACGACCAACTCGCAAACAAAATAATGTTTTAGGTAAAAAAGAAAAAAAATATGATATATATTTAGCTTCGGTTGAACCAAGGGAATTTGTGTTCCTTTCAGTTTTTAATCCGCCACAATAACCCTATGTCACACTTAATATAAACACATGGCGGCCAGGAGTTCAATGTGGTATTACGATGTCCCGACACGCACCGATAGAGTAGCTGGGCATATTCCACGAACTACCAACAACATAGAACGTTGGCGTCTCAGCTTTAACCAGCTGATAGTATCAAGCCACCCAAGTCTTTGGCATTGCCTGAAATGTTTCAAGATAGAAGAAAATTTGCGAAAGGCCGACGTTGACTGGATCAAGGCAGGTTGTTCTCCTCGTCGGCCAAAGAAACAATACTTGAATACTAACCGGATAATCGAAAGAATTGTCAGTAGAAAAGCTTAACGCTAAATGTAATAATAAATAAATAACCGTAGCAGTGCTCTTGATTTCTTGAGAGGCATTGCCCATAATTATCTGCTCCGTTAAAGATTTTGTTTTAATAAATAGTATATAATTGAATAAAATACTTCATGCTATACTTGTGGTGAGATGTTGTACTGTGGCAGGATGTCAGTGTGTCGGCTTGTCGCTGTGGCGAGCTAGCGGTGTGTTGTCGCTGTGGCAAGATGTCACTGTGGCGAGTAGTCGGTTCCCAGCTGTCGCTGTGGCTGCCTGCGGCGAGTTGTTTTGTGGCGAACTGTCCCGGCACGTATTTATCAGCTGGTTGTATTTATTATGTCTAGTTAAATTTCTTAGGTCTACTCACTTGTACAGGTAACAGGATTAAAAATGTTTGTCAGATAAGAGTAGCTTTAAATTTTTATATTGATAGTTAGTGCAGAACTCTCATCGTTAGTGAGATACGCACCTTTTTCTCTGCTTAAAGGATAAGCACTTCCAAGGGGAGTTTTAACTAAGCGTTGATGATAATTGAGGAATGATAGGACATAAACCGCATGGCGACTCTGAACTGGAAATTGGCGAATTCCTGGTAGTAGGGTCTGGATAAGGAAGGAGTAAGTTAAACTGTAAGTGATCGATCCTTGCAATAGGACCCGAGCTTTCTACCACAGGACATAGAAGCTAGAACTAATAATGGGATAGAACTGCTGTCTACCTATCTCGGTCATACAAACATGCCGAGTCGAGTGAAATACGGCCGACTCCCGATGCCAGCGAGCGGAGGGTACTAGCTTCGCACCACATCACGTTTCGTCACCTCTACCAATAGCTATATGGCTGTCAATTCGCTGGAGAGAAATCTAGAAGTCAAAGCTGATTGGTTCTAGAGCGCGTCGGCGCGCGGAGTACGCCTCTTGCTAGCCGTCTTGTGCGATAAGCAACGGTGAAGACGGAAGAGTAGTAAACGGGTCTCAACATCAGCTCGAAGCTAGAGTAACTACCTCTAGGTTCTCTCAATTTTGTCGGGGTTTTCGTAGTCGCTGCATGCGACTAAAGACATGAGTTCTATCTGATTATTTGTTCTTGATACAAGGGAACGATCCGCCCCTGCCCAAAGAAAGCTCACTTAAGCTATGGCCCCGTTCTACCTTTAAGCTGATGAATCAAGTTATCCCTGTCATACAACAGATGGCTGACAAAATACTTCTGAACTTCGAAATTCTGTTAATGTTCAGATAGGACTTTACCACTGGAGATTCTGACGACTTTCCTTCTTTTCCAGATATCAACGATGTTTTTAATCTCGGTAAGTCTTCCTATACTACACATATCTCAGATGGATAGATGGCCGGAAACCTTTATCGCCGGACCGCTAGTTATTTGTCGCGTCCGGGCACTACAGAAGGGTAACGCTGGGTCCACTCCACACCGACGCAGATCCAAAATTCATGTGAGCTCAATGCTTTGTAAATCAACATCAGGACTTTCAGGATGGGACTGGGAACTTTCCGGTCTCACTGCAAGGTATGTCTGGGCTTTCTCCAAGTCCAGTGCGAAATTCGGATTAGCTCAACCCGACCGGGGACCGGGAAAATCGAAGGATAGACCGGGATCGGGTGCTAAATTCGAACTCTTTTTATGGCACTTGAGCTTACTCAAGTGCCATATAGCGATTGTAATTTCTGTCCGTCAGTCGGTCTGTCGGTCCCGGTTTTGCTAGTTCGGGCACTTCCAGATAAGCTAGGACGATGAAACTTGGCAGGCATATCAGGAACTGGACCAGATTAAATTAGAAATACTCGCTTCCCCGATCCGACCATCTGGAGGGGAGTGGAGGGAGGGGGAATCCGGAAAAATGAGATATTTTTAGCTTACGAACGGGTTATCGGATCTTAATGAAACTTGATACATGGAAGGAACTCGTGTCTCAGACCCTCCATTTTAAATCCAAACCGGATCCGGTGACATTGGGGGGAGTTGGAGGGGGAAACCGGAAATCTTGAAAAACACTTAGAGTGGAGGGATCCGGATGAAAC
This sequence comes from Branchinecta lynchi, assembly GCA_023053575.1. Taxonomy (NCBI): domain Eukaryota; kingdom Metazoa; phylum Arthropoda; class Branchiopoda; order Anostraca; family Branchinectidae; genus Branchinecta; species Branchinecta lynchi. Next base: position 1,152,886 of record JAKZAP010000005.1, read on the forward strand.
TTGGTGGAAAGTACAAGCACAAGTCCTAGATACATGGCTGATATAACCGGAACGGGTCCGCTCACTTTGGGGGAGTCGGGGGGGGGGGGGAGAAGTCCGAATTTGTAGTGATCCCGCGAGTTCCGTGCTTCCTGATGTGCTGAGACGATGGAAATTGACAGGCATCTCTGGGACCCGACCAGATTAAATAGGAAATCGTCAATTCCCCGATTCGACCATCTGGGGGGGGGGGGAGTGGAGGGAGGGGGAAGCCAAAATTTGAGGTATTTTTATCTTGCGAACGAGTCATCGGATCTTGATGAAATTTTATATTTAGGATGACCTCGTGTCTCAGACGTCCCACTATAGATCCGGACCGGATCCGATGACACTGGGGGGAGTTGGAGGAGGGAACCGGAAATCTTGAGAAACGCCTAGAGTGGAGGGATCGGGATGAAACTTGGTGGGAAGAACAAGCACAAGTCCTAGATACGTCTGATATAAGCGGACCAGATCTAGGCACTCTGGGGGAGTTGGGGGGGGGGGTCCGGATTTCTAGCGATCCCGCGAGTGCGGCATACTTCCTGATGTGCTAGGGCGATGAAACTTGGCAGGTATGTCAGGGACCCGAACAGGTTCACTTGAGAACAGCCGTTTCCCCAATCCGACCATACTGGGGGGAGTGGATGGATGGGGAGTCCGGAATCTAGTGGCATGTATAACTTTTGAACGGGTGATCGGATCTTGATGAAATTTTATATTTAGGATGACCTCGTGTCTCAGACATCCCACTTTAAATCCGGGTGGATCCGATGACACTGGGGGGATTGGAGGAGGGAACCGGAAATTTTGAGAAACGCTTAGAGTGGAGGGATCGGGATGAAACTTGGTGGGAAAAACAAGCACAAGTCCTAGACACGTCATTGACATAACCGGACCGGATCAGGGCACTGTGGGGGAGTTGGGGTCGGGGTCCGGATTTCTAGCGATCCCGCGAGTTCGGCATACTTCCTGATGTCCTAGGGCGATGAAACTTGGCAGGTATGTCAGGGATCCGAACACATTGACTTGAGAACAGCCGTTTCCCCGACCCGACCATCGTGGGGGGAGTGGGTGGATGGGGAGTCCGGAATCTAGTGGCGTGCATAACTTTTGAACGGGTGATCGGATTTGAATGAAACTTGTCTGGTGAGCTATCGCCTCGGACGTTCAGTGTCACGTCCGGGTCGGGTCCGATACCTGTGGGGATGGAGGGGGGGGGGGGGGAACTCGAGAAACTCTAAAAGCAGAGGGATTGGGACGAAACTTAATGGATGGAACAAGCATTAGGCCTAGATGAAATTGAAGGAGCCAGATGGTTTCGGGGCTCTGTGGGGGGAGTTGGAGGGGTTTCCTGGAATTCCGGTAGTCGTGAGTTAGAATAGTTCCAGATGTAAAACGACAACGAAACTTTGCAGGCATATTAGCGACCCGAATTATCTTGACTTAAGAACCTGAAACAACATACCCCCGGAAACTTCCGTTCCTAGATCCGAGCATTTTTTGGGGAGCACGAGAAGAGAAATATGGAAATTGACTTCTATAAATTGCAAACGAGTGGTCTGATTCGAGTGAAACTTTATGGGTGATACGAATCGATGGCCTCGACATGTAAAACATGCGTTCGAACCATATGCGACCACGATTAGGGGAATTGGGGGTGGGGGGACTTTTAACATGCACAAAAACCAAACGGGTGGACCGAATGAGATGCAAATTCGACAGTGCCGAGTTTATGCGGCCTAGATTTGTTATTTGGCGTCCGGGCCGAATTCCGCAAAGGTAGGGGGGGGGGGGGGGGGGGTACTGGAAACTTGCAGATAGGCTAAGCTCCAATTTCAGTAAAACTTGATGGACAGGAACAGGGAATTAAGAGATTGGGCCCGAACCGGCTCCGACAACGTTGGTGGGAGGGGGGGGGGGTGCCGGAACTTTCCAAAAATGCTCAGATTCGAGTGAAACTTGATAGATGGTATAAAAGAAGATGCTTTAGGTGGTCGATTTTTTATATTCCGAACCAGATTCGGCCACGGTAGGTCGAGATAGAGTGGGTACCGGAAATCGTGTAGCACGTCCAGGGATCAAACAAATGGATTTATTGGGATGAAAGTTTGAACAGTCATGTGCATTTGCTACAGACAATCGAGACGATGCCGGAACTGCTCAGAAATGAGTGAAACTAAAGATCCTATTTCTATTTCCGAACCGCATTTTTGGATGGCGGGTGTATTTTGTGACGTTCTCATCTACTTTCTTGTACAGCCTACTCGTACAAGTGCCATATGAGCTCGTAGCTCTTGTTGAACTTAGCCTAAGAAGCCACTGGTCAGACTGTTGCAGGAAAGCAGTCCTGAAGTTTTCTGCAGTTTCATGATGAACTAAGTTATCCCTGTCATACACAAGATGGCTGACAAGATCCTACTGAACTTCTCTACACTTCTTGCCGGCGAGTTTGACCATCCCAGTTGAGTAATTAAGACTTACTTCTTTCAGCTCAGTACACTCTTCACACTTAAGTAATCGAGTACGTTGCTTGACGGTTGTCTAACACCATACTACGCAGAGCGAGGATTCACTGAGGTAATTAATAGTTTGATAATGCTCTACTTGCCCTAGAATAGAAAATTCTGTTCTACACTGTCACAAATTTCATAACAAAAAACTTAAGAATGCGCTGTTTCAACAGAAAACACTTGGGATGTAATCTGCAGGGGCGTCACGACTAGGGGAGGAACCCCCTCCCCCCCACCGGAATGTTGTTGGTGTGGTTGGAACAGTGGTTTTTTTTTTTCCTAAAAACAGTCGATTTTTTTTCTTAAAAATAGTAGTTTTTCTTCAAATCAGCCGATTTTTCCTCAACACAGTCGTTTTTTGGGATCCCAAAACGTAAGTGGAGGGATACCTATGACATCGCAAAAGTTGTCCGTCTGTCCGTCCGTCCGTCTGTAAGCACGATAACTCTCGAAGGGAATGAGATATTTTGATGAAACTTGGTGTGAGGGTTCGTTGGGTCGTCGGACCAGTCAAGTTCGTAGATGGGCTTTGTAGCTCTACATTTAGGGGTGGTGTAATACGGAAGAATGAGATGCGGTATACTCGCGATCGGTAGCGTGGGGGAGGCTCGTGGGGTCTATCTCCTAGGGCTTGTAGAGTTGAACAAACTAGGGTTACAATGTACTTTATTAATGAGTGCACTTACAGTTCAGTGGTTATCAAGTAGTCGTTAATCCATACGTAGGTACTCCTCAAATAACGATACGGCAAATACTTACCAACGGTACAGCAACACTGCTAATCTTAAGTTCGACTGCCTCCCTTAAACGTGGAGAATCTTACTTATATACATAATTAACCGATACACTAAAACCAGGCACTAGCCCACCAGCAGACTTGCTAAAAACTGTCTTCATGGTATTCTTGAAGTCGGTGAATCCAAGTGAGCCGGTCAGGACTCAGTCCCTCGGCTATGGCTCACGCTCGCTAGCTCGCGGTTCTGAAAGGGCAAGTCGGCTGGTGCGCATTTGTGCAGAGGTTTCATAGTTAAAATAGAGGGGCGTAAACTACGTCAGTACAGTCCTCCCACCTTACCAGCTTTAGCCCTCCGGGCTAATTATTATCTACAACTCCCTATAGGCTAAATAACGCAAAAACCCGATACATACATAAAATCGTTGATACCTCGGGTATCAGAGGCGGGATCCCCTGAAAGGGTGCCCCTTAATGACAATAAGTACATATACAAATAAAAATAGAAAAAAAATATTATAGATGAAGGCGGCGAATGTTTTTTTCCAAGTCCTCTCAAGGAGTGCTCGGATTCTGCCGCCAGACTATCTTTAACTGCGCATCCACCCACTCCCCTTTCACCTTCGGATGAAGAGTCTTGTCTGGGAGCGTGGAATAAAAAATAATATGCACCGCCTTTCTAAAGAACAACACATTTTGGCACCCGCTCGCGAATCCAAAAGAGATCTAATTCTGAATATGGTAAAATTTTCTATTCCGTGATTTTACAAGATTCACTGCATCTCCCCTCGCGCGCACTGCCCAATCGATTCCGACCCACACTACTCACTCTACTTTATCTGCCAAAGAGGTTGCATAGAGGACACTACTGCTTGTATGCTGCTGTGGCCTGGTTCTCCTTCCGAGGTATCGGTTGGTGAGTGTTTTAAGGGTGTGGCACCCTTACTTCCCAGCAGGAGGGCCATAGTAGTTGTTTGTCCTCTCTTCCAAAAGGGTATCGTCGGCTTAGTGCTTTCGGGTGGGTGTCGGAGAGCGGAAAGTGCAGAGCGTCGGTCCGGAGGGTGCAGCTCATCTGGTCATGGTAGTCCTGTAAAAGTAATTGCGCAGTATCAGATTTCTTTTTAGTGGTTCTCTGGCTGGTGCGAGTGTTGTTTACGGTTGCCCAGTTTGTGGGTCATATGTACATTTTGAGTCAAAACGACGGGAAACTGACACTACATAAAGCTACTTAAAAACAACTCATAAAATGTTGAGAGGTCTGGTAAGGTGAGAACTTGGACGAATTTAAATGATCGCAAGGTCGATCTTTTTGTGTTCAGATTTCATTTATTTTCTAGGTTCAAGGTTGAATGTAAATCGAGCATAATACAACCGAAAGCCTTACATGCTAGGCGATGCTACATTACGTTTTTTTTCCCAATCGCGTATCTACATTCGCAAGCCTCCTCTAATACTGTTCTTTAAGCATAAAGCGACAAAATCAAGCGGCAATCACAGTCATTTGTTCGTGCAGAATTCGCAAGTCCGCGGCGCGGTTACTATTGGACTTGCTTCCTCAATATAGAACACAAAACAAAACAAAAAAAACATATTTAGCGTGCATATTCTACAGACGTGCCGACGGTTATATGGTTATGGCTCATGCATTAGTTATTCAAACAAGCTGAAATCAAAGCTGAAGTCACCGGGATGCATAGAATGGGTAACGTCATTGAGAATGCCCCAACATTCTAGGTCGGCTAGTGTTGGGAGCATCTCGGCTTCCAAAGCCTCGGATGGTTCAGTGACCGGTTCTTCCATAACAGTATGGAATTCGTTCGGTCCAGATGGGGTTCCATCTGTCATACATTCCTGTGGATGGCCGGGGTCTGAGATTGACTCATTCGACATTTCTTCCGGTGTCGGTAAACTCGATTTTGACTTTTTTTCCACGGTCGGATCACTACGTGTTTTCGTTCGATGTGTATACCTTCTTTTCGCGGACTCTCTACTGGCATAATGTGGGGAGAGGACACACACTCTCCCTTCTTGTCCATTAGTCTGGCTCTGTAATTTTTTTATATGGACCTTTAACTCGTCCATATATTCCTTCTTCTGTTCCCCTAGCAATTTTATGGTTGGGCCCTGTGTCGACATGGCTAGTAGCATGTCCACTGACCACGGCACAACCGACGTTGGACATCGACGATCGTTGACGGGCCAACTTTTCCCGTCAATCTTCGGTTCTATCACCCTTAAACTACTTTTTGAGATTCCTAATACGAAATCAGGTGGTAGGTACTTCTCTACCTCAGCCATGGGTATGCGGGATCGTTCTGCTGCGTGTATTAATGTGTCACTGTTACTTTTTAGGATGGTCCGGTTTATCATGTTCAATGTTTTTTCCACTTCACACGCTAGGTTAAAACCGAGAAGACAGGCCTCACATGGTGTTAAAACACATGCTCTTTCCGTCAATTGTTCGAACAAGGCGTGTATTGCCTGGACGGTAGCCGGAACTTCCACGGTTCTTGTACTGCTTTTGGGTTTATCCATTTTCACTTACGGTTACTTAGATCTCACACGGATGAATTCATAGACTGGACTTATTTTGTCTTTTCTAATGCTCATTCATACTTCCCAAAAAACTGCTTACTTCTACAAAAATACTTGGGAAGGTCGGGTGTAATAACTTGGACGAATTTAGTTTGCTTGCTGACGTTTACAAAAATGGTATCTCGACTTCAGGAGGGAAAAGAAATAAAACAGAAATTTGATCCTACTGAGTTTCCGGTAATAATTTCCACAGAGACTCGTTCCATCCACAGAGCTCAGTCCAGGTTTTGTCAGTGTATGTTAATATTTTTGGATACTTTAGAGGTTTCAACAGATTAATAAAAAAAAAAAAATAATACAAAAAAATATGATTGAAGTTTGACCTTGATCAAGGTAAGCTAATTCTATTTTTAATTTGTCTCATCGTGAGGGGGTATGTCAGGTCATTCCTTACAGGTAAAGGGAATATCATGGCCATCTCTGAAGCACAAAAAAAAATCGTAGAATGATACTGATTAATAGTACAATCATTCCAATCTAGCTAACTCCGTATTGGTATACATTCCTAAGAGCTGGGGCATTCCGCATTAACGCCCTATGTTTCTTGTTTCCGCGATTTTACTCTCCTGGAATGCGGCGGGGACCGCGTATCCCTGCCGTAATCAAGTGTAAATCGCATAATTTTTTGCTTCCCTGATCATTGAATTTGCGCGAGGCCTACGGATGGAATAGATTTCCTTCATTCGCGGGCGACCAATCCCAAATTCGCTTCAACGTTTGCGGGACACTGTACGAGACGAAAGATTACAACGGCTATTTACCTACATTCAGTTCTCTAGCAAATATCAGCTAGGTATCAAATTCCGTGCATTAGGCGATAATTACTTGCATTATGGCAAAATGGCTTGCCTGATCGTGGATAGATTTGTTCTATCAGCAAAAGTCCCTTGGTGATTTGTGACGGTTCCTACTCCTTATCTAGCATAGGTGGCACCACAGCCTAAATCTAGGTCTTACATTGGTCGATTCCATGACGTCGAGGCGCTACAGCTATAGGCACAGCATGTGTTCCGTGTCGACACTAAACATCGGAACCTCAGAGGCTTTAGCGGGATTACCCAACTCCTCGCTGCCACTCGAACGTCTACAGAGTCCCCACCTGGCGCATTCGTCTCGTTCACAATTACTACCGGATTTTCACGTCAGCTAACGAGCCATTTTTGACACACAAATTTCATAAAATCAACAGCGATCTATCTGCGTATTACGCTTAGATCTCAAAATTCATTGTCTGTTTCCTTTGGCTAAAGGGCTAACTGATGTCGGAAATTCCGACAATGCCTGGGCCTGCCGAGCCCTTGCTATGGACAATTTTTTCTCCCTAGCTAATGGGCGTCTTCACTACGACACAGTTTTTCGCTTCCTCAATTGTTCCTCAGCTATCTATCCGTTTTTACCCTGTTACAATTCCTATGTATTTTCGGGTAGAAACTGGACGAGTTAAACATATAACAGACAAGAGTCTATCAGAACTCTATCAGCGAATTTTATTCTTCTTCGCTGGATAACGCCTTGCCTAACATATTGCCAGGCGCCATATATTGCATCCAATTTAGTCGATATATACAACTATTCTTAGAGAGAGAGGGGGGGGGGGGACGTTTTATCCATGCGTCATCAACTCCACCGTTCTTCTCTAAGATTCAAGAGAGAATATTTCCACCTGTGCTTAAACCCTATGGGCACCAACCGCGTAACCAGAACTCTCGTTACATTCGTCAGCATTTTTCTGACTGGATTTAACGCTTCTGGCATTATCGCATGCGCACGCTGTCTCTGAGGGAGCAACTCTTAGGTGCTTCTCGCCGAGTATTGTTTCTTGTCCTGCCCTTCTTCCTACATTGAGTAAAGGGTATCTCGAGGGTAATTACATTAGTACTTCCTCCTATAATAAGTGGGGGGAAACCCAGCGTACTATATTGGTCCCGCTTTGCCTCCTTTCAGGGATTCGCCTTAAAGACGCGAAATAATGGCAGTAAATATAGACTACGTCTAAGGTTCGGATGCCTGGCGCTTCCATTTTTTCTGTTTCACCCGTCTCGTCCGAACACAGCTGTATTCCACCAAAAAGATAATCAAATAACGAGACGTTATTTTTTTTTTGACAATGCATATGACGCGAATATTAAGTAAAATCAACCAAAGCACTATATGCTACAACATATCACGCAGCCTAATGCCTAAGTCTAAGAAACACCACATCAACACAATCACTGTTCTGTACACTAGCCTATACCTTAAATACAATTTTGAAAGCTGAAGGGGGGGGGGGCGGGGATAATTCGATTTAGAAATTTCCCTCGTTTTGTTACCTAAAACCGTGTCAGTCACGTTGTTGCCCCCTTTTTCTTACGTTTTCTCTTTTTCTTTACCATTTTTCCACGTGTGTCTATCATAATATCGATAACTCTATTCTGACATGGTGTAACTCACCTTAGTTTGCTTGACTCATTGTCACCCTAGACCACCGCTAAGCCACCACTGTAATACGGAAGAATGGTATGCGGTATACTCGCGATCGGTAGCGTGGGGGAGGCTCGTGGGGTCTATCTCCTAGGGCTTGTAGAGTTGAACAAACTAGGGTTACAATGTACTTTATTAATGAGTGCACTTACAGTTCAATGGTTATCAAGTAGTCGTTAATCCATACGTAGGTACTCCTCAAATAACGATACGGCAAATACTTATCAACGGTACAGCAACACTGCTAATCTTAAGTTCGACTGCCTCCCTTAAACGTGGAGAATCTTACTTATATACATAATTAACCGATACACTAAAACCAGGCACTAGCCCACCAGCAGACTTGCTAAAAACTGTCTTCATGGTATTCTTGAAGTCGGTGAATCCAAGTGAGCCGGTCAGGACTCAGTCCCTCGGCTATGGCTCACGCTCGCTAGCTCGCGGTTCTGAAAGGGCAAGTCGGCTGGTGCGCATTTGTGCAGAGGTTTCATAGTTAAAATAGAGGGGCGTAAACTACGTCAGTACAGTGGGGGAGGGGATTCAAATTAAGGGACAAACAAAATAATTTGAAACAGCTAATGTGATAGTCGATTATGGGGTAAGAAGACATGCTGAACACGATGGTGAAAACCATTTTGTCATTGGACAAGTAGTTCGCCCAGAATCCGGCCAAAACCGGAAAGTTTGTTGAAAGTAAAAGTTTTATTTGAAGTTGATTAGATGTTCGATTTGGGGTAGGAAGACATGCTGAAGACGATGGTGAAAATTATTTTCTCGACAGACAAGTATTTCGCCCGGAATCCGGCCCAGACCGGAAAGTTTGTTGAAAGTAAAAGTTTTATTTGAAATTGATTAGATGTTCGATTTAGGGGTAGGAAGACATGCTGAAGACGATGGTGAAAACCATTTTCTCGATGGACAAGTATTTCGCCCGGAATCCGGCCCAAACCGGAAAGTTTATTGAAAGTAAAAGTTTTATTTGAAGTTGATTAGATGTTCGATTTAGAGGTAGGGAGACATGCTGAAGACGATGGTGAAAACTATTTTCTCGACGGACAAGTATTTCGACCGGAATCCGGCCCAAACCGGAAAGTTTGTCAAAATTAAAAGTTTTACTTGGAGTTGATTAGATGTTCGATTTAGGGCAAGAAGACATGCTGAACACTTATGTGGAAACAAGTTTCTACCCGGACATGTAGTTCGGCCGGAATCCGGCCAAAACCGGAAAACTGTTGGAAGTCAAAGTTTTATTTCTAGTTGATTAGATAAGCGATTTAGGGGTAAGAAGAGATGCTGAGTCCCTGTGTGACAATCGTATTTTACCCGGACATATAGTTCGACCGGAATCCGGCTGGAATCGGAAAATTTGTTATAAGCTAAATTTCTATTTGAAGTTGATTAGATGTTCATTACTGGGGAAAGAAGATACCCTGATTTCGTCTTTGAGCTTTCTTTTTTCGCCGGACAAGTAGTTCTGGAGTTCGGCCGGAACCGGGAAATTGGCAGAAGTGGCAGGAAGTTTTCGTCAAAACAGATATGACTTATGGTAAACACACATGCTGAATCCAAATCTGAACTTGGTTTTCTCAGGTGATTAGCTATTCGGCCTTAATCTGTTTCTGAATTTTAATTGTAAAAATGTTCAAGGAGTCTGGCGAAGATTGGATCTGGCTAAGACAAGACCCAGTTGTCTGGATCAGATATTGAATTTTTGGGATCCCATCGAAACCTTTGGTCTTGTTTCTCAATAATAGTCGTTTTTATCTGTAAAAACAGTCGGTAAAACCCCCCCGCCCCAAAAAAAAAAAAAAATTATTTGGCTAGTAACACCTCTGGTAATCTGTTGTGATTTTGAAAACGACATGCATTAAATATTACGCATAACTATAGCATTGCCAGGAAGAGCCGAAAAAGAGCCGACGACAAACAAAAAAGTCAGAAGATGCTTTTCCGACGGTTTATAACATTTACTGCATAACGTTTTTAAAATCACAACAGATCTGTTGAGTTCTTGTCTGTTGAAACTGCGCATCCTTGTGCTGTCTATTATGAAACTTCCGACAGTGTAGTTGCGGCCTGACGAGGACCCTGGCCAAGAAGAGCCGAAATATCGCTAGAGCAGACCTTTGCTGACTTGTGCGGTTAGCGCCATCAATTATAATTTAGCTATATATTTGGCACCGCCTTTCTTTGGAGTATAGTCACCGAATGAAATAATTGTAGCCTGCTTAGCTGTATGGTAGTTTACGAAAAAGTTGCATGTATTAATATGCAATAGTAAATAGTACTATCATTTAATGTGCCTCAGACTGGGCCATTCTTAAGCAGTAGTATCCAGTAGCATCCTGTCTTGCTGTAGTAGCATCCAGTGTCGCTAATAGTAGCATGTACTAGAATGCAGTAACACGGTAGCCTTCAAATTGAAGCATGTAGTAGCATCAGTTCGTACTGCATGCTACTTTTTCATACAACTTCATACTTCTATTTTGAGATACATTTTTCATCTGGGAGAGTCGAATGTCTTCGAGAAAAAACTTTTCTAAAGATCCGAGGTCTGCGACACATAAAAGCACGTGAAAACCTTTTCCACTTCTTACTGTCCCTGATTCTCAGTTGATTACGATTGGGTTTGGTTGATGTGAAAATGGAATGAGAACGCTAGGATTAATTCTTTTTTTTTTTTAAAGGTTTAGGTGTAGTTACTGATGGAACATTTGAGTTAAAAGAGTAGGCGTGGTTAAAGTGGTTTTAAAGCATTAATGTCACCGAGAGGAGGAGTCGTAGCCCCAAAAGTAAGAAATATGAGAACAAATAAGAGAAGATGCTACGCGGGGAAGTTGTTCAGTCATTCACAAGGGCCTCTCGCCAGCTATTCTTTCGATTTTTAACCCCTTCATTAGGGTCACTTTTGTCCTCTGACTGGCTTGGCGCAGTATCGGCGTGTCATCTAGCGGAAAATGACAATATTGTGTGGGATGATGAGGATACCCGAGAAGCCGTGCTGGTGAAAGGCCTCGGTGAATAAAAGTGCTCTTGGAAATGACCTGTAGGCCTACAACTTCATGATGACGTGATAATATAAGTCATCCCTGTCATACAGAGCGTGTTCCACCCTTCTAACAATAGTTACTATTTCCGTTCCATCCTCACGAAAAGTCACTACGCTGACCGTTCCAACCTTGTCGGAATAGTAACTAATAGTTACTATTTGCTTACCATGCTCGTGAGCGTAGTAACTACGCATCTCTGTAACGTGATTGGTCGGAATCGCCCGTGGCAGGATGCAATAGAAAAGTCGTTCCAGCCGTGACGGCAAAAAGCCAGAATTCGTGACGTCATGCGAAGTAACTACGGTAAGTAGGGTGGAACACGCTCACAAAGAACGACTGACACAATTTTGTTGAGTACTTTGCGATAGTGCCACGGTTAGTATCAAGAACAAATAATCAGATAGAGCCTCTGTCTTTGGTACCATGCAGCGACTATGAATACCCCGACAAAACTGAGCGAACCTAGAGGTAGGCCTAATTACTGTAGCTTTTTACCCGTCTACTCTACTTCCGTCTTCGCCGTGTTAGAAGTGAAAGAAAATGCAGGAGGCGTCTGCGCAGTGGGTCAGCGTGTCCATAGAACCAATCAGCTTTGTCTTCTACTTTTCATCAAGGTGGTTTCACAGCGATATAGCTAATTGTGGAGGTAATGAAACGTTATGTGGCGCGAAGCTACTAACATCCCCTCGTTCACAGCGGAAAAGGTACGGGGAAATACTCAACTCCGCGTCGTCATAATACCGAGAGAGGGGCCAATCTTTTTTTTTTGTACGACGGATACAAACATTTTACGGAACTCTAAAATACACCCTATTTACATGGCCCCTTAGCTCAGTTGGTTAGTGCACTGGTTCCTAACCGATGGTACGAGTACCCCAAACCCTTGCGTGACGGAAGTTCTATCTGATTATTTGTTATTGTTAGAATACATAGCTTTTAGTATACATACCTATACATCTTATTTTTTGATCTTGTGCTTTTACTACATTATTGAAAGCTCAGTGTATTTTTTTTTCTTTTTCTGTACTGTGCTATTTTCCTTTTCTCAAGTACGTAAATAAAATTTCATCATTAGCATAGCTTCATGTGCCAAACCATATAGCTTTTAGTATACATACCTATGTATCTTATTTTTTGATCTTGTGCTTTTACTACATTATTGAAAGCTTAGTGTATTTTTTTTTCTTTGTCTGTACTGCGCTATTTTCCTCTTCTCAAGTACGTAAATAAAATTTCATCATTAGCATAGCTTCATGTGCCAAACCCTCCCTCTGTTCGGAAGTTATTCCCCGCATATTCGTAATCAGTGGGGTCAATTTGGGGGAAGGAAAGGATACAAGGAAAATAAAAAACGGGAAGGAAAATAACACAATTGGAAACAGGCTTCAGTTGTACTTTAAACCATCATTTCCGGAAGCCATTCACGGCATATTCGTAATCAGCGGGGTCGATCTGTTCGGAATCTACTATACCTTTAGGTACCTAGCCTTTTACCTAGGGGGGTGGGGGTGGGGGCTGTACCGCGTTATTCCTCTTCTTAAGTGCGTAAATGAAATATCATCATTATAGCTTCATATGCTAAACCCTTCCTCTGTTCTAGGGTGAAAAGGTGACGTCGGTTCTTGGCGAATATCCCGATGATTATCCCCGGGGTCAGCATGGGAACAAAGTGAAGTTAAAGTTTAGTGTTTTGAAGTTTCGCTTTCTTTCGAGCTTGTGGACCTCCAAGTAAACTGATCTTATCCGATACTTCCTTATCTTTACTACGAATTGTATGCATCCAGGCGTGCAGTTTTTATCCAACGCACTATTTGGCAATGTCTCACGGACAACCCTTCGAACACAAAATATAAGACTTGGCTGGGTACCACCACGCAGTCCGAAGGGCTCCCAAATCGCCTCCATTCACAGTGATTTCCTTGCTCTTCTATATTCAGTAGTCTCGCCAAATATCTTGCCTTTAAACTTACGTGCTCTACTTACTTTCAAACGAAACATATTAGTTGCGTTTTTGGAGATACCATGGTATCTGAGGTCACGCTCTAAAGTCATTTTTGCAGTTACTGAATATCTGGCCAGTTACCGTTGTGTCTGACACAGTCATCTCACTTTCATCTTCAGCAACACTAGAGGTAACTTCATGTCATATCGGTCGGCCAGAAGTTTGGCACTTGTGATGTGAGTAGATTATGCGTTTTGTGGAGGAGAGGAACATCTAAAAACACGACTTCTGCAAGTGTCATTTTTAAGAGCAACGTAGTATCACATACCCACCATGGTATCTACAAAAATGCAACTAGTGGTTCGGAACTTAAAAGAGGGCCAGACTTTTTTTTCCATCTAACAAGAAAGACCCCTGATCGTCTAGACGGATAGCTGACCATCGTCAAAATGTAGTTTTGGGCAGCTCAACACCACACGATTCTCGATGAGCGAACTGTTGCGAGTATTGTAAGATCTGGATTGAGGCTTCAAAAATTTCATTCCGACTCAAGGCGCGTTCCAACCTCCTATCAACAGCCTAATCACCGATGTTCTGATCCGTATAATATGTCTCTATACAGGCTAGAAAGACGATCTTAGCTTTTACTCACTATCTGGGCGCGATGAAAGTGTCGGTCAAGATTCACGTGAATCAAAGTAGACTAATAGTTTTTTCCATTTTAAGTACAGACAGTAGAAGTCGACCTATGCTAAAATTTCGACCGGTGACTTCATACTCTCAGCTCGCCAGGCTATATTAATCCCTGGCATGTCATTCGTTGACATGATTTATTGTAACTATGTTACTGTTGTTCGATAAGTACTCATATTACGCTTGTTCACGATTCACACAAACTAGGTCTACGTTGCCTGGACAATGTGGAGTGTTCGAGTTACTTCGCTGTCGGTTTTATGTTGAAGTTGTCAACCGATCAAGGTTTTCAAAATGGTATGTTCCAGGAAGTTAACTGATGACACAATCCGTTATCACATGGCTATCCCTCGGCGTTGAAACAAAAACGAATATCGTTTTGTAGACACTAAATTGACGTTGCAACCAGTTGAACTTTATCCATTTCAGTCGTAGACATCGTGACGGATGAAAACTTGGAACAGTATCTTATACAACCTAGTTATTATTATAAAGCTATCCGTAACTTTTCAGGATAAAAAAAATACCCATAGCTGCCTATCTACTAATATTGCGAAACTATATCACTGTTTTACAGTATCATATCCGTCGCGTAAACAGGGGTCTAGGTCACACTGACAAACCATGGAGACGAATTTTTTTACCCTCATTTATTGAGATTTAATTTAAAATATTTATTTGAATTTAAGTTAAATTTATAGTGATCAAATAAAATGTGCACTAATTTGCACAAGTTTCTAGCCCCTCTTGAGAATGACAATACTGTAACAACCCATTCTTAAGTCGCTCTCCCCGTGATACGATAGACATGGAACCAAATCGCTCCTATCATCAAACAAACCCAGAAACTAATTATAGGTACACTAACTAGCAAAAGTAGCAGACCCCTCAGCGCCGAATATGGTTATGGCCTCACAGCTGATTGTTACTTACAAGTCCCTGACATGGCTCACAATTCGTATAAGACTTGTTTTTCATTGTGTACCTTCACTGAAGTTGTTAATCCCTAAAAACTTTAAAATTGGTGTCTGATGACATATACTTTGATCACCTCATCAAGAGCCATCGATCACCATTGATCTTTATTAGATCAAAAGTTGATTTTCTTGCCGTAGGTCAACTTTCTAATATCGCCACTTAGAAAGGAGCAAAGGTTAGGCTTCAATTTCTTTAGCAGTGAGAGAACTTTTAAGCTTCTATCTGTATGACTTCCGTTAACATTGCCTGCAGAAAACCCAATCCAAATACGAAATATTGTTTCCAAGCTATGATTTTGCTCCATTTTGCATATGTCCTTATTTCAGTACCGAACAATTTTAGAAATGAACTAATGTCTTCAATCAACCCTTCTTTTGGAATATTTTTTAACCAGTTAAGCCCAAACGTACATCTAGAAGAAATTCGAGGCCAGGGGCCAGCGCTGTACAAGATTTGAATGAATTGCGCTTTTTGTCTTGGGGTCTGCATGTGCAAACCTCCAGAAATGAACATCCCTATTTTTAAAACGTCACGCTCAGGAGAAGAATGCTCTCCGTGGCCGTGTCTGTAAATGCATTCTCCATGGTGTGTTCAAGTATGGTTTCATTGTTCAGGTGTCCTTTAAGAGGCAGATCTCGTACTATTTCTCTTTTCATTCGCAAGTGAGAAAAACGGAATGATAAGCTCAAAAGAAATCACGAACAGGAATGGGTAGAAACAATAGATGCCAGCATTTTCGGACCCTGGGAATTGCCCCTTTACTCTTTCTGTAAATTTCACTAATTCATCACTCCAAGAAGATGTATTGGCTAAGGGGCCGGGTAACTGCCACACATGTTTCGTAATTTTAGATTTGTGTCCATCTTCGATTTAAAACTAGTACCTGCCTACTTGCCTGCTAGAACGGAGCTTTAAACTCGAAAGCAGAAACTTGATTCGAACAAACGAATGCTTGGTGGCGCATCTTCGGACAACTCTCTCTGGCATAGACTATAAAAATCCAGTCGGCTTCATAAACTGTAGGCTCTGGATCTTCCACACAAAAACCCTCCTTTTTGGCCCCAGGCAAGAGTTCTACGAAGCTTTCCAAAACGTAATATCATATTTATCAATCCGGCCTGATCTCCAGACTTCCCTGAAAACCGCAAAAGTTCTGACACGACAAAATCAATGTGTTGGTCTCGCAACACAAGAAGAAAGACTATTCTACTACCCTACCTGCGCCTATGAAAAAAAAAGGTTTCTAAAAACGCAACGATTTTATTTACGAACTTACGACAACCCATCTTCCTTCCGTCTTCGCTTACCTGCCAGGATAGCATCTGAAAACAGCCTACAGTAAAGCTGGATCGCAGATGGACTATCATCATTACCAGGCACTGGATAGGTGATTAAGTTAGGGTCCGAGTTGGTATCGACAACGCCAATCGTAGGAATTGCTAACTTTGCACAATCCAACACTGCAATGTGGTCTCGCATCACAGCGTCCAAGGTAGAGAGTAAAATGCACAGATCAGGGAGTCTGGTGACACCCTGATAGATATTCTCGGCGTTCGTAAAAATATGGATTCTCCATTCTCTGGCAAAAGCATATTCTCCGCATTTCTTAGCTGTATCTTCGATTAGCATGGTATGTTGTGGGCTGTGGCCAGCAAATAAGATGATCCCGTCTCTGCAAAAAGATGGATACTTTATTAGAGGCTCAGTTCGGTAGCAGCTCCTCAACCCCTTGGCCTCACTTGGAGAGAACCGCCATCAAACACGATTCGACTCATCAGTTGCTTTCTAACCACCAAAGGATACTTAGCAGTTGTATTCTTACTGAAAATCCATTAAAGGGGCAGACAAATATGCACCCTGGTAGGGGTCAGATTGGTTTTCTCGTGGTAGCATACTGCATTGTTGATGTACCGATTCAGTTGTTTTTTTTGGGGGGGGGGGGAAATTAAAAGCTTCGCTTATCACTTCTTGAGTTTTTATTTTGCGGGCTAGCTTGAACGGACAATCATGTTTGACATTAATTTTGTGGAGGCTGCCACAATATCGTATCAGCCTCGAGAGAGGATGAACGAAGCCACACAAGTTCTTTCGGCCCTTCACCCAACTAGTGAAAAGTAGAAACCTGACCTCCAAAAAATAATAAAAGACATCACTTTCAAAAAGAAAAACAAAAACACTAAAGAATAATACAAAAAAAACATTGTAGAACAAAAATGCTCAAAAACTGAACGAGAAAATGTTGCTTTTCTAACCAACCAACCTGGGTCATACCTTGTTACATTCAAATTCCCACTGAAAATGCAACTTGTCAACTGAAAAAACATTACTTCCAACTTACTTAACCTTATTTTTCTCTACTCCCCAAAATGCAGCTATAGCAATTAAACAGTATTTTTCTTGATTTTGCTCTGGTTAAGCAGTCCATCAATAAAAATTCCAGTGTTGCCCCTTTTTGGGATCCCAAAACGTAAGTGGAGGGATACCTATGACATCGCAAAAGTTGTCCGTCTGTCCGTCCGTCTGTAAGCACGATAACTCTCGAAGGGAATGAGATATTTTGATGAAACTTGGTGTGAGGATTCATTGGGTCGTCGGACCAGTCGAGTTCGTAGATGGGCTTTGTAGCCCTACATTTAGGGGTGGGGGAGGGGGTTCAAATTAAGGGGCAAACATAATATTTTTAAACAGCTAATGTGATAGTCGATTATGGGGTAAGAAGACATGCTGAGCACGATGGTGAAAACCATTTTGTCATCGGACGAGTAGTTCGCCCGGAATCCGGCCAAAACCGGAAAGTCTGTTAAAAGTAAAAGTTTTATTTGAAGTTGATTAGATGTTCGATTTAGGGGTAGGAAGACATGCTGAAGACGATGGTGAAAACCATTTTCTCGACGGACAAGTAGTTCACCCGGAATCCGGCCGAAACCGGAAAGCTTGTTAAAATTAGAAGTTTTATTTCGAGTTGATTAGATGTTCGATTTAGGGCAAGAAGACATGTTGAACACTTATGTGAAAATAATTTTCTACCCGGACATGTAGTTCGCACGGAATCCGGCGAAAACCGGAAAGTTGGTTAAAAGTAAAAGTTTAATCTGAAGTTGATTAAAAGTTTGATTTATGGGTAAAAAGACATGCCGAACACGATGGTGAAAATCATTTTCTCGCTGGACAACTATTTCGCCCGGAATCCGGCCAAAACCGGAAAAATTTTTAAAAGCAGAAGTTCGATTAGATGACAGATTAAGGGGTAAGAAGAGAGGCTGAGTCGATTTATGACAATGGATTTTTACCCGAACATAGAATTATTCCGGAATCCGGTTGTAACCGGATTTTTTTGTAAGTCAAACTTTTATTCAAAGTTGATTAGATGTTCTTTATAGGGATAAGGAGATACGCTGGTTTTGTTTCTGTATTCTTTTTTTGCTTGACTAGTAGTTCGCTCGGAAATCGGCAGGAAGTCTCGGTCAGTATCGTCAAAATAGATATGGCTTATAGAGGTATATCTGAACTTGGTTTTCTCTGATGATTAGCCTGTCCAAGACTGGATCTGGCGAAGATAAGACTCGATTGTCTGAATCAAATATTAGAATTTTGGGATCCCATCGACACCTTTGGTCTTGTTCTCATGGAACCTGGACTTTTGGCAGGAAAAAACAAAGACATTTTTGCACCTATGAAACTAGGTCCTTTTCACCAACTGCTAACGAGAAATCTCGCTTTGTCATCTTCATAATTATGCGCCTCAACTGTTATGCTTCATTTTCGTATTTACTGGTAAGGAACCGGTCGCAGAGTTCTTGCTCTATTTGTCGAAAAAAAAAAAATGCATGACAAATCGCATAATTCTGCTATCACTGGCAACACTGGTTTAAGTTAGATTAATTTTATCCCTCTAAGAGCCCGCTTCTGGATGGCATCAGCTTCGCCACAAATGAAAAAGATGGAGTTGGATAAGGTTGTATTATTGTAAACAGAAATGCCCCGGTCACAACAGTAGTCATTTTCAAATTTCTACAGTAGGCTAGGGTTGCTATTTCACGAAACAAAAATTCCCTACAAAAGTAGCAAATAATAGTTAACATACCTCCATCTCAGTTGATACCGGAATAATAAGCTCGAAGGTCATTTAAAAATATCAATCTTGCTGCGCTCGGCAGATATTTAACAAAAACTGCCTCGCCTTCGGCTCGGACAGTTTTTTTTTTCAATTGCCGTCTCGTTGTCATGACCTGATATCGACCTCGATGTCGGAAGGTAACCTTTAATGCAGTTACAGGTAAGGCCAACATAATAAACCTTCTTTTGTATCTACACCAACAGGAAGTGCTCCGTTTGCGTTTGCCCCCCCCCCCTCCAACTTTTTAAGCGGCCCAAAGTTTCGCTAAAATTCTTCGGTACTTTTTTCATACCACAACTGGTCGGTATATTTACGGGATTCGGCAGTTATACAGAATCTCAAGTAGGCTATCGGTACAAATCTATTCGGTATAATAATCGGAATTCAGTACAATTGCCAGGATTCGGTAGTTATCACGAATTCGGTGGACGAATTTACTGAAAATATGGTAATTTTTCCCAGAACTATTCGATATATTTATCGAGATTCGGTAGTTACGCAGAATCCCGAACAGGCTATCGGGCCAAAATTATTCGGTATCATGACTGGGATTCGGTACTTCATTCGGTATAACTTTCAGGATTCAGTAGTTGCCACTAACCACGAAACTCGAAAAGGTCGAGTGAAGAACTGGTCGCAGACTAAAGGACTGATCTATGATTTCATCGATAGTCCTTACTTTTATTTTGGATTCCAAAAATACGCTCTAATCATAAATGTTTTGAAAATACCGCCTGCCGCGTTTTTCACAATATTCTCTACTTTGCGGAATTGCCCGTCATTTGCCAGTTTTAGGATTCGAATTTGAGAAACATTCAGAACTAGAATCTGCATCGAAATAGTTAAATTTGACAGGAAAAAGCGAACTTAAGAAAGTCTCGTCTGCGGCGCTCACTTTATGTGATCATGGGTAGTATTGACTAGCCTACAGTGGCTGCCGCTGCTTGCATCTCGCACCATCCGGTTTCTCCATATTCTTAAGATCTTGGTTATCCACGGTAAAAAATAGAATCTGTATGAGAAGCAGTTAAATTATAGTCTACAGAAACAAAAAAATGGATTTAGAATTTGTTTTGCCTGGGGCGCTCGATTTATTTTTGTTTTGGGTCTAATAAATTACTGCAATCGTTCCCACTATACATTGTCCAAGTGGGCCTCGCAAAAACGACACATAGTAGCTGCACTGTCGGAAGTTTCATAGCAGGCAATAGAAGAATGTGCAGTTTCAACAGACAACACTTCGGAGGTTGTCTGTTGTGTTTGAAAATGTAACGCGTAACATGCGTTGCCATCAGGAGGATCCAAAAAATCGAAAAAAAGCATCTGCTGAATCCTCCGACATCATGACGACAAACAAAGAGTCAGTAACGCTTTTTTGGCTTTTTTGGCAATGCTTGTTCTATTACATTTCATGTATAATGTTTTCCAACGAAACAGATAACGTCCCAAGTGTTGTCTGTTACGCAATGTCTGTTGAAACCGCCTATCCTTCTGTTGTCTGTTATGAAATTTGCGACAGTGTGGCTAATCATCTTTCCTGCCCTTTAAGGACCCCTCGCACTATTTACTCTTCAACTTACAGTATTTTAAAATATTTTAATACTTTAAAACTAAGTTGTGCTTTCAACAAATAACCCACGGTTTTTGCTGTTTTAAGCCTTTTCCGAGACCCGTTGACTTGTAGCGAAAATAGGGAAACAATTTATATAACCGGCTTTTCTGATGGAAAAACTTCTCGCAGACAACCGTCGACAGCGTGATACACATCGAAGGTAGAACAACAGTAAGAAAATCAGCGTGGTTTTGTTAGAGGGGTTAGAATGTACAGTATGACTTGGGGTCTCCGGGTTTAGAAATATATGGATTGATCACGGAAGTAGGTTACATTAGCATTATAGGTAAGACAGGTCCTTTATGTGTTTATTTTTAATCGCTGACACAAAGGATTACGTACAAAGAGTAACATGGGGGACGGAGTAAGAGATAAGAGAGTGATGGGAAGAGTTGATAATCAAGCACAAGCCTGTTGGAATAGCGGCAAGGGAGTATCAGAAAAGCTCGAGCATTGCATGCTCGATTTCTAATCTCCACAGTGCTTGTTGCATTTGTAGTTTAATGATACAAACTAAAAATCTTGAACTTGGCAGTTAAAAAATTGAGACCCTGACTAGCCGCCACAACGTAGCCACTCTAATGGAACTTTTACATACTCCTTCCTAAAAACCAATATAAACCCGCTTTAAAAATCTAAATAAAACAGCAAAATGTATGAACTGTCTCTCTTTCTCTTCCAGACCACCAAAAAATAATAATTAAAGAATAAATCACCTACTGTCGCAAGGACTCTTTCTAATTTTCAACCCTCAAAAATATCCTTTCTGTTCGAAAATTTAAATAACTTTAAGCTCGAATTCTCAGTTTCTACGATTCTGTAAAAATTTTGCCCCCCCCCCCCCGAACGAAAATGCACTTGCGACGCCACTGATCGCAGAGTCTAAGTTTCATACAGATGCCTGCAGAATAACTGCTGCAGGACTGGTAAGGACCTTGGTCACAGGGAGGAATGTAACTATGAAGAACAATTACCTGTACGCAATATGAGCAGCAAAATTCAAAGCATCCCGAAGGAGTTCTGCTGTTTGGTCCAAGTCGATCATCAGATGACCAAGACGAGATCCATAGACAAATGGTACCATCTTTGGATTAAGTGTTCCGTCTCGATGGCCTTAATAAACAAGACGGACAGTAAACAATCAAGCAGGCTATAGGCTTACAGTCTCTACGACCACTCCAGTCCACGAATTCAGAGGTGTTCAGTATCCCTAACAGACCCCTTGTATTATTTATGCCTTTTACATTATCCCTATCTCCCCTATTTAATTACAAGCTTCAGAAATCCCAACCTTTGCCACCGCTTCGTTTAGCACCTATGACGTTTTAGCTCTGTTTTGGCCGAGCCGAGTTTGCTAGTCAAGAAGCGCAAACTTCGCTGAAAGCTCAAGGTGCACTAGGAGCTCTTTAAAAAATAAGGGCATGAGAAGCACCAAATTTTGTTTTTCAGTTTGAACTAAGCATGGGCAGTGTTTGGGGGGGGGGTACCCGTTTCTGTTCTGTTTTTGCAAAAAAAAGAAAAGAGAGACCGTACAGGTCCCCTGTTCTTTTATTTACCTGTTTCTGTTATTGTTTTTTTTACCTGTCAAACTAAGGGAAAAGCCTACACTACTGTCAAACTAAGGGAATGCCAAAATTGTCCTCGGCAAATTCAGCCACGTTCGATTTACTGTTCCTTGTATCGGCCTTGTCTTTAAATCAAGTCATCATTCACCGGGTTTTATCCACTGCCTGGAGGCATTAACGCGACAAGATCGATAACGTTTTATCACATTTTCCACCGTGAGAAACGCAGCCAAGAAAAAACAACAACAAGAGCTACGAGCTCATATGGCACTTGTACGAGTAGGCTGTACAAGAAAGTAGATGAAAACGTCACAAAATACACCCGCCATCCAAAAAGGTGGTTCGGAAATAGAAATAGGATATTTAGTTTCACTCATTTCTGAGCAGTTCCGGCATCGTCTCGATTGCAAATGCACATGACTGTTCAAACTTTCATCACAATAAATCCATTTGTTTGATCCCTAGACGTGCTACACGATTTCCGGTACTCACTCTATCTCCACCTACCGTGGCCGAATCTGGTTCGGAATAAAAAAAAATCGACCACCTAAAGCATCTTCGTTTATACCATCTACCAAGTTTCACTCGAATTTGAGCATTTTTGGAAAGTTCTGGTACCCCCCCCCCCTTCCCACCAACGTTGTCGGAGCCGGTTCGGGCCCAATCTCTTAATTCCCTCATCAAGTTTGACTAAAATTGGAGCATAGCCTATCTGCAAGTTTCCAGTACCCCCCCCCCCTACCTTGGCCGAATCCGGCCCAGACGCCAAATAACAAATCTAGGCCGCATAAACTCGGCACTGTCGAATTGCATATCATTCGGTCCATCCGTTTGGTTTTTGTGCATGTCAAAAGTCCCCCCACCCCCAATTCCCCTAATCGTGGTCGCATATGGTTCGAACGCATGTTTTACATGTCGAGGCCATCGATTCGTATCACCCATGAAGTTTCACTCAAATCAGACCACTCGTTCGCAATTTATAGAAGTCCATATTTCTCTTCTCGTGCTCCCCCAAAAATGCTCGGATCTAGGAACGGAAGTTTCCGGGGGTACGTTGTGTCAGGTTTTTAAGTCAAGATAATTCGGGTCGCTAATATGCCTGCAAAGTTTCGTTGTCGTTTTACATCTGGAACTATTCTAACTCACGACTACCGGAATTCCATGAAACCCCCTCCAACTCCCCCCACAGAGCCCCGAAACCATCTGGCTCCGTCAATTTCATCTAGGCCTAATGCTTGTTCCATCCATTAAGTTTCGTCCCAATCCCTCTACTTTTAGAGTTTCTTGAGTTTTCCACCCCCCCCCCCCATCCCCACAGGTATCGGACCCGACTCGGGCGTGACACTGAACGTCCGAGGCGATAGCTCACCAGACAAGTTTCATTCAAATCCGATCACCCGTTCAAAAGTTATGCACGCCACTAGATTCCGGACTCCCCATTGACCCACTCCCCCCACGATGGTCGGGTCGGGGAAACGGCTGTTCTCAAGTCAATCTGTTCGGATCCCTGCTGACATACCTGCCAAGTTTCATCGCCCTAGGACATCAGGAAGTATGCCGAACTCGCGGGATCGCTAGAAATCCGGACCCCCACCCCAACTCCCCCACAGGGCCCTGATCCGGTCCGGTTATGTCAATGACGTGTCGAGGACCTGTGCTTGTTTTTCCCACCAAGTTTCATCCTGATCCCTCCACTTTAAGCGTTTCTCAAAATTTCCGGTTCCCTCCTCCAACTCCTCCCAGTGTCATCGGATCCGGTCCGGTTATGTCAATGACGTGTCTAGGACCTGTGCTTGTTTTTCCCACCAAGTTTCATCCCGATCCCTCCACTTTAAGCGTTTCTCAAAATTTCCGGTTACCTCCTCCAACTCCCCCCAGTGTCATCGGATCCGGCCCGAATTTAAAATGAGGTGTCTGAGACACAAGGTCATCCTAAATATCAATTTTCATCAAGATCCGATCACCCGTTCAAAAGTTAAGCACGCCACTAGATTCCGGACTCCCCATCCACCCATTCCCCCCACGATGGTCGGGTCGGGGAAACGGCTGTTCTCAAGTCAATCTGTTCGGATCCTTGACATACCTGCCAAGTTTCATCGCCCTAGGACACCAGGAAGTATGCCGAACTCGCGGGATCGCTAGAAATCCGGACCCCCATCCCAACTCCCCCACAGTGCCCTGATCCGGTCCGGTTATGTCAATGACGTGTCTAGGACCTGTGCTTGTTTTTCCCACCAAGTTTCATCCCGATCCCTCCACTTTAAGCGTTTCTCAAAATTTCCGGTTCCCCACCCCAACTCCCCCACAGTGCCCTGATCCGGTCCGGTTATGTCAATGACGTTTCTAGGACCTGTGCTTGTTTTTCCCACCAAGTTTCATCCCGATCCCTCCACTTTAAGCGTTTCTCAAAATTTCCGGTTCCCTCCTCCAACTCCCCCCAGTGTCATCGGATCCGGCCCGGATTTAAAGTGAGGTGTCTGAGACACGAGGTCATCCTAAATATCAATTTTCATCAAGATCCGTTCACCCGTTCGCAAGCTAAAAATACCTCAAATTTTGGCTTCACCCTCCCTCCACTCCCCCCCCCCCAGATGGTCGAATCGGGGAATTGATGATTTCCTATTTAAGCCGGTCGGGTCCCAGACATGCCTGTCAATTTCCATCGTCCCAGCACATCAGGAAGCACGGAACTCGCGGGATCACTACAAATTCGGACTTCTCCCCCCCCCCCAACTCCCCCAAAGTGAGCGGATCCGTTCCGGTTATATCAGTCACGTATCTAGGACTTTTGCTTGTACTTTCCACCAAGTTTCATTCGGATCCCTCCACTCTAAGTGTTTTCCAAGATTTCCGGTTTCCCCCTCTAACTCCCCCCAGTGTCACCGGATCCGGTCTGGATTTAAAATGGAGGGTCTGAGACACGAATTCCTTCCATGTATTAAGTTTCATTAAGATCCGATCACCCGTTCGTAAGCTAAAAATATCTCATTTTTCCTATTTTTTCCGGATTCCCCCTCCCTCCACTCCCCTCCAGATGGTCGGATCGAGGAAGCGACAATTTCTAATTTAATCTGGTGCAGTTCCTGATATGCTTGCCAAGTTTCATCGTCCTAGCTTATCTGGAAGTGCCCGAACTAGCAAAACCGGGACCGACAGACCGACAGACCGACTGACGGACAGAAATAACAATCGCTATATGGCACTTGAGTAAGCTCAAGTGCCATAAAAAACTATAAGAATGTTTCGTGCTCCAGTAGCATATCTCAGTAGCGTGTGGTCCCAACAAATAAAAATCAGCCCACAGTCCTGCTCCATGTAAAATCCCCCCCCCCCCCCCCCTCCCCACTACCTGGAGTTGCATTGATAGATGTCTCGACTTTGTGAGTAAAATAATTTTCTTTACGAAGCTGCTGTATTACAGTTTTGTTTCTGGGTTTAAGTCCATCAGTTTTCTAAATTATAAGGAACTTAATACTCCTTCAGCCCAAATGACTGCAAATCATGTTTGACATTGCTAAACGGATACGTCAGCTACATTTTATTAGTGTATGATCTCGTAAAACACAACGAAAGATTCTGGCTTTGAATGACTGATTTTATGGACTTCTTCGTAAAAATTGCTTCGAGTTTAAGCTGGTGCTTCGATATCATTTTGGATATGTCTACTTTTTTTGCTGCTCGACTGGATCGTTGAGAGGGAAGAGGTTATGCCGCATTTTGATTTTGGTCGCATTTTGATTTTGGTATCAATCAATCAATCAAATGTATTCCAATCACCAATCAAGCTAGAAGCGGAAAAAAATACTAAATGTTAGTATTTTATATATTTTATATAGTATTTTATATATTTTATATATCAATACTAAATATCACCAGTCTCTTTTCTCTAGCTAAGGTGGGTAATTGTCTGGGCTAATCTACAGGGGCTGAAATATAGCTGTAATAAAATGTAGCTGACGTATCCGTTTTGCACTGTCAAAAATTATCATGAACTCTAGTTTATTTGCATGCATAAAGAAAGCAGCTGGGGCTATATACACCTTTTTGGGATCCCAAAACGTAAGTGGAGGGATACCTATGACATCGCAAAAGTTGTCCGTCTGTCCGTCCGTCCGTCTGTAAGCACGATAACTCTCGAAGGGAATGAGATATTTTGATGAAACTTGGTGTGAGGGTTCGTTGGGTGGTCGGACCAGTCAAGTTCGGAGATGGGCTTTGTAGCTCTACATTTAGGGGTGGGGGAGGGGATTCAAATTAAGGGACAAACAAAATATTTTGAAACAGCTAATGTGATAGTCGATTATGGGGTAAGAAGACATGCTGAACACGATGGTGAAAACCATTTTGTCATCGGACAAGTAATTCGCCCGGAATCCGGCCAAAACCGGAAAGTTTGTTGAAAGTAAAAGTTTTATTTGAAGTTGATTAGATGTTCGATTTAGGGGTAGGAAGACATGCTGAAGACGATGGTGAAAATTATTTTCTCGACGGACAAGTATTTCGCCCGGAATCCAGCCCAAACCGGAAAGTTTGTTGAAAGTAAAAGTTTTATTTGAAATTGCTGAAGACTAGTGATTAGCTATTTGGCCTTAATCTGTTTCTGAATTTTAATTGTAAAAATGTTCAAGGAGTCTGGCGAAGACTGGATCTGGCTAAGACAAGACCCAGTTGTCTGGATCAGATATTGAATTTTTGGGATCCCATCGAAACCTTTGGTCTTGTTTGTCTGGTCCTCACTAATGTCAGTAGCCTACGTCGGTAAGCCAACCCCGATTTCTGAAAACTGAGCAAGAAAGCTGGCAGAAACTTTCAAAAACGTCTAATCTCACATACTTTGTAATGAGAGTCAGGCCAAGAAAATTCCTTTTTTCCGTTCGTACTTTAGGCCTGTCATTCCACCCAAACTGGGGTGGGGTGGGGGGGCGGAATCAATTTCTGGGTTTGAATGCACAACACACTTGAGGTTATGACGATAGTGTTATGATTGTTTCCTGAAGTCTGCCATTCCAGTGGTAGGAGGCGGAGGGGAGTTCCCGTAAATTATGTGACATGCATAACTCTAAAACGAGTTATGTGATTCTGAGGAAGCTTTAAACACCTTAATGTGCACATCTTAACGACAAAGTGCAAAAAATACTTTTGACAATAAGAACCATTTTCATGATCCACCATGATCGTTTTATCCTCAAAATGAATTCGCAGCCACGTTAAAGTATGTATTGACATCTGATAGTTTGTATATGTAATTCCTTGAACCGAGAAAGTAAAATAATTATATCGAATAGATATTCTAAATAGTTGCCAGTGCAAAACGAATACGTCATCTGAATTTATTTAGAGCTGTATTTCCTTGGCACGAATCCTCTTCAGGCTCATGTCACATGATTTACAGGAACTCCCCTCCCCTCCTATCACCGGAATTCATCTTGGGCTGAAGGAATATTTATATTTCTAAAACTTGGTGTTCGCACAGTAGTTACGAATAACTGCATAGGGTCGAGAGTTGCATATATGCAATACAGCTGCAATTCGTTTGAGACCGTCCTTAGGTGACAAAGTTATTCTTTACTTTGTCACAAATGAAGAATCAGGACTGTACCGAAACAAAATGTTTAATTTTTTGAAGGTCAGAAGAAAAGGAGCTTTTTTTCTGATCTCGTGGGTCTAGCTCTCGACTACCTGGCTGTAGAGGCAACCGCTGTGCCCAGCGAATCGGCATTTTCAGTCGGTGGGTATTTGGCCGTAAGCAACGCGCTCGCATAGTGTCAAAGACGCTCGAGAGAATAGTTGCGTTTTTGATCGAAGTTTTGTTCGCCGTTCGCTTAGCCGGTTGCTTAATTTCCGTTTCTGAACGCCGTCGAAGTTCACCGTTTGCTTAATTAATGTTTTTACGACTCCGGCGATCCTTGCCAGGTTGACGTTTCTTCGACGATTCAAGCAAACTTCGGACTTGCTAGCGCACGAAGTTCGACGGTCAGAGTTTGAAGGACGAAGGAACTGTGACCGGCGACCAAAAACGGTATTTAAGCAGAGACCTTTGAGGTTGAAGGTAACTTCAAACTTCGATCAAAAACGCAACTAATAATGTTCTTAGCTGACAAGTTTTAGACCCATTATCAGTATCATCTTTTATTTTTCGTGTATTTGATTGACTAGTAACAACAGTGATTACAGGTTTGTTTCCTTCCGCGAAGTTGAGCCAGAGGATTGACAGCCTGACGAGGACCCTTGCCAGGAAGGGCCGAAACATCACTGACAAAGAATCGTAGCTGACAACCTCGTAACAACCTCGCTTAGAACTGAGACGGGGCACTTTATTCGTTCGAAACACACATGCAACTTAGATTGTTGTAGGTATTGAGGGAAAAACAGAAAACAGCTGTATAAACAGTAAAAATAGAACAGGGCAACTGTTTTCTCCGACACATGTTTCTGTTCTGTCCTTAAAATGCCCTGTTTTCTGTTCTTCTGTTTTTCGAAGAAAAAAAAAAACAGAACAGTGCGCATGCTTATTTTAAACGACTTTTTACGCCAGCAGGCCTAAATTGTGTTTTGGATTCCTTTTCTATTGCTTGGCTTTCCTCACTTTTTAGCGACGGCGCGCAGTTTTCAAATACTTTACGTTGAACTTCCGCTTCGGAAAACGAGAACTCTGGACAGGGTGGAAACGCGCTAACGACAAAATCGCTAATTTCACCGAGCGAGTGCTGGTATTTTCGAAAACGAAAAAACTCTGAACCATTTTATCGTTAAAACATAATGTCTGGTAAGAGTTGTGCTTAAAAGCTTCCAGGAAAATAGGTGTATTTTGTTTTAGACCCTTCAGCCGCTTTCAAATTAACACGTCGTTGCGATACGCTGCGTATGCGTTTATCTTGCGCTGCTTGGTTGCGTAGCGTATCTTTCACACCTGCGTGACAAGCTTTCATGCTGGATGTGTATTTACGTTTTTCTTCTCGATTTCTTATGCTGAATTCTCGTTTCTTTCATCATTACTAAGTTTTTCTTCACGTTAGTAGGTTTTCTCCAGTTTGTCTTCAAAGTTCCCGTTTTTTCACTCAAGAATCTGATACGTATGCGTCGACGCAATGCAAGAATAGAACATGGTCCTATTCTTGCGTTGCGTTTTATTTGCTCAGTGTGAAAGCCTCAACGCGCCAGTGTGAAAGCGGGTTTAGTCTCCTAACTTTACGCGGAAGAGCCTTTACCGCGCGCTATCGCCAATTCTCACGGCACAGTCAAAACAAACATCGGCACAAAATAAGTCTCGACATGTAAATTCATTACGCCTTCACGAACTTTGTGCGACATTCGAGAAGAATAAAACCCCGCCCAGATTTACCGAAGAAGGCTGAGGCCCGAGACTCTGTTTACCACTTAGGGTTTTGACGCATGTTACATTGCCGTTTCGTTGGTTTAGCTGTTGGTCAGCTGTGCCAAAAGTCAGATAATTTTACTACTTGTACCTGAACAAATGGTGTGAGTTATTTTATTTATTTATTTTTATAACCCGCTGAAAAGACAGAATAGCGGAGTACAAACAATGAAAAAGAACATAAAACACTAAAATACACTAAAATTCACTCTAGAAGAAGGGACAAGCCGTGATGTGCGGGGAAGCTGAGATAGGACGTTGGGGACAACTTTTTACTTATGGCAGAAAATTTCAGCGATATATCCGGAAGCTTGTAACGCGAAATCAGATGTCTGTTTTTATACCAGGGGGGTAGGAAACGGAGGAATTTTGCATATCGGTAATAACAAGAACGGAGGGAATGAAGATCTTTTTTCCTTAAAACTGAAATACATGAAAGACTTCACTTCGCACTTACCTAGATGAACACGAGCTTTGAACAAATCTTCTACAGTGAAAGAGCTTCTAACTCCAAAGTAGTCATGATACTTCAAGGGGTCGATCATAGGCCCTAAAAGTTCAATCTATCAGTATTCTTCTCCGAGTACTATAACTTGCCCTACAGTGATCTTCGGTTTCAGAAGTTCTTGAAGCTCCAAGTGCCTCTGAACCATGGCACAGGGTCTGCATCCGAACTGGGGGTGTTGTAAGCAGCTTGCAAGCGATATTATCTGTTGAGTTTGGCAAACAAACGCAGGTCATTGAGACAACTCTGAAATGGTATCCACTTCACTATTTTATTTCGCTCTGGTGTCGCAGATGTTCTATGGAAGAAGGAGCTGCAGAAGATGAGAAGATGCTATTTTAAGTACGCGAAGCACCTGCTTTATTTGCCAAAGTCATACCACAGCCACGTGCTAACGGAGTGTTTCAAAGTTAAAGATGTAAGCGTCACACTTTCGGAAATTTAGTCGGCTCTACTAAAAATCATGGACAACAGGCCCAGCCAGGGCATGACTTTTCACACACATTCTTTTCTGGCCGACGAATGAAAATTGTATTTCGTAATTGTTGTGTTTTATTTAACTCTTTTATTTTATTTTACATACTCCGCTTTTCAAATGGCGGGTCAGAAATAAATTAGTTTACTTACTTACTTACTTACTACATTTGAAACTTAAAACTCAAAATTATTTGAAAAGTTATTTCGAACATGTCCGGCATAAGAAAAACTATGAAGGGCGTTTTTTCACGGCATATTTGTATCCCACACATTACTCGGCGTTTGTTACCGAAACAAAAACGCTTGGCGTGTACTGTTCGCCACACACTCAACTCACAAGGTGAACTCGCGGGAACACCGTTTTGTATATGTTTTTTTGCGGTAATTTCAAATGCTTGAAGATATAAACAAAATCTCAATAAATAAGAAAGTAAGTAATTTATTTGTGACCGGCCATTTCGAAAGACGGTGTATAAAACATGAGCTTACGCCCTTCCCAATATTTCCTAGTAGGAAACGCAGTGTTATGTTTACACGCTTGGCAAAGTAGCTAATTTTATTATGTGGGATTCAATTTGCCACAAATCTGAATTCGCGCTAGACTGGAGCAACAAAATCAAAAAGAGCTGTTTGGCAAATTCGAGCCACAGTGGGAGAAAGAAAAAACTTATTGGTTGAAGAACAACCCTTATGTGCCACACAAACGACCGCGGAAACATTTTTCAAGCCACAACCGAACCACAGACTCACTGCGGGATCAAGACAAACCCAATCCTGCAAAAACCCCAAACAAAAGACAACATAGGCTATGAATATTCTAAAAGTGGTTTTAACTTTGGTAAGTAGTGAAGTTTACCTTTTTCTTTCATCTCCACATCAGACACCAAAGATGTTGCAACTTTACTCTGCTGCCTGAAGGCTTGACTTTTGAAGAAAGTCCTAGAAATTGTTTTGATCCCTGTAATAAAGAACACACAATTTTAACTAGCACATAGTTTACCTTCATACAGGAAAGATCTGAGTCACTTCCCATTGAAAAAATACAGCTGGCATATGGGAACATTGTAGCCTACCAAGATCGGCTTCAGGTAGCCCCACTCACAATCTAGTGTATCTAGTGTAAACTTGTAAACATAAACATGACAGTGTATCTAGTGTAAACATTAGTAACTGTGAAGTACATTGGGACCCAAAGGCAAGTGCAGTTTATTTTGGCCACAGCCTGAACCATGTCTAGGACCCACATCATGCTACCTACCCCCTTCTATCGCATACACAAATACAACTGCAATGAAAACCATCAAGCAATTATTTTTATTTCTAAGATCTGAATGGTTGCTTTTGTCCTCCCGACAAGAGCAACCGATCACTTAACAGGTATTATTGGGCTAGACCTAAGCCTAGGCCCAGGCTAGACAGTAGTCAAGAGTTTTTAAAACAACTGGATATCTAATTAGCAAGGGATTTCCTAATACCTGACACTAATAGGCCTACCCTGACCAAAGGATATGCCTATAACATAATCATATTCTGCTCTCTCTTTCAGACTGCTTCAATTGTTCAAGATGTTGAAGCTAGGTACTGTTTGTAGGCTACAGCAGAGGTATTCTTACCTCAACCGTTCTTTATAGTTTGACTGAAAAGCTACCTTATTTTCATATCTTAAAACTGAATACACTGAATTAAGGGCGATCTCTTGGACTCGCATTCCGAAAAGCAAAGCGAGAATCCACCGAGCGCAAGAACAAACGGAAATTCCTTGCACCTCAGTTGCATATTTACAGCTTGTTGCTGACTTCCCAAAATCACTTTCTACCCTCGAAGTGGATTCACTTTCCAAATCACTGGCGGAAACTAGCCGAGTGCGGGAACAGCTCTGGAAAGCGAAACGAATTTCGGCCAAAATGCAAAAACAGCCACCGCATAAACTTCAAATCACTGGCGGAAACTAGCGGAGTGCGGGAACAGCTTCGGAAGCGAAATGAGTTTCGGCCAAAATGCAAAAACCAGCCACCGCATAAGCTTGTGGAGCTTTCTGGATTGCCCTTTAATTGGGCTCTGCTAAGGAATTATCTTTTCGTCTTGGGCTCTGGTAGTGACATTCCGAATATGCACTGCTGGTCCGACAAGGCAAATTTATTCCAGCCCCAGAGAATTTGAATGTCAACATAATCGTATGGTTCAATAGCTAACGTAGGGAAGCTAAGGAAATGTTCAATTCCATATTGTAAGGTCTCTTCTGAAGACTGCTGTTGTGTGTGACAAAAAAAAAATCAGCAACTGTTTACAATAGTAATTGCTAAATATGTCAACTATTTTTTATACTTTTAAATATTACAAAATCACACAGAGGTAAAAAAAATCTTAAAGAAAAATTTCATCTGATGTAAATCAATTACATAAATAGCACAGCAATAACGTAAGGCATTTTCATTGGGTCTTCAACTGTTTATCTTAGCGACTAAGTGGTGGTTTACTAGACTGTCCTATCTCAGCCTTTTCAGTCGTATTTTAATCAAATGCAACAGAGAAATAACGAACTTGATATCAGCTAACAGCCAACTGAAGTGATGCTGTCCCGTTTCAGATTACTTCCCATATAAACACTTTGTTGCAACTGGTCTCGAAAAAGGCTTAAAAGAGTCGAACTGTGGGTTATTTGTTGAAAGCACAGCCTAGTTTTAAATTATTCAACTATTTTAAAATACTGTAAGTTAAGTAGAAAATACTGTGAGGGGTCCTTTAAGGATTGTAAGAAGGCAAAACTAAAAATGAAATATGTTTTTTCAGCAAGTACTGTTCTGTAAAAGTCCACCGGAAAGATGTCCACCAAAAAGCTGTTTCTTCATTCAAGCCAGGAATCTGACAAAGATTACGGGCAAAGATTCAACTAACCAATAATAAAATGTTTCAATAGCATTTATATCATCGGTACTGACAGCTGCTGCTCTTATACAGCTAGATATTAGCTAGACTTTAAAATTGAGACTGCAAACGAGATATGCACTATTCAACCAAAGTAAAAGATAGCAGTTTAAATAATCTTTGTAGCCGACTAACTGTGTCGGCTATGTTTCTATGGGGGCAAGTATTGCCAACTAACTGGCTACAAAGATTGTTTCTACAGGACACACTCAGAGTAGCTAACTAACTGGCTGCAATGTTTGGTAGTATAAAATGAAAAGCTACATACATTTCTTATTTATATAAACTGATCAATTTTAAAATAGCTGAATGGTGATGTCTGGAAATGTTGCATAAGAATAATGCCTCTCTTCTGTAACTTAGAATAGAAGAAACAATCTTAACCATCGACAGGTCTTATTGGTAGTTTTTTCTCTGGTTCCCATTCCATGTTCTGTGTTCACAGTTGTCTGGTTTGGATAAGAAACAGTATTTTTTGCTTACACCACTATGTGTTTCGTGTTTAGTGGCTGTTCTGACGAAATGCAAATTAGGTTCCTGGGCACGTGGAAATCTGTTAAACTGCAAATTAAATTCCAAGACGAGCATACTTTAGGGTCAATCTTTCCTCTGAACTTCTGCAATTCTTTGTTCTATCTGCAAATCTCTCTGCAATTTTCTATCTGAACAGTGATAAAACATGCAAGGAGAGCATGTTCCGTGTTTTGCATAACAGACAGCAGAACACAAAATAGCGTACAAAAACGAGAAAATGAGAAACAGAGTGTTCCGTTGTTCTGGGTTTTGACAAAACGTAAAAAATATAAAACAGAGAGAAAACAGCTAACAGAACAGGGACAAAAAACGCAACTGACGTGGCATGATTTATCTTAACGAAACCCTAGAAATAAAGACAGCAAAGCAAAAGCAGACCTTTCATGTTGGCGAAAACTACCAAATCTTCAAACAACAAGAGTTCCGACTTCCGAAAGCTGCGCGCGTCAACTTCCTCTCGTTACGGAATCTCTACGAAACTGTTTGGTCTACGAAATATACGAAATTAAACGACCACGGACAATGCAAACTATTTTTGGAATGAAAGAACCGGAGAAACAGAGAGCATTTGGTTCGACAGTATGCTTGTAACTACATGTTAGAACTAACCTTGACCTGTAAACAATGGATTCTTACAGGAAGACTTGTAACATGGCAACCTTGCAGTCTCGACCGGAAGGATTCTTTAAAACATATGCTGAAGCAGTACTCGATACTCAGCCGCTAGTTCTGGATACTTTCAGTAAAATGAAGTCGGACAAAGAAAGGTAAAGTCATGACGAATTCCTTCTAATTGATTGCTGGAAAATGTTTGTGTTCGTCGTCTTGGCATGTCATCATGGATTTCCACTTTACAATGGTCTCTTTGCAGATTTTTGTGCTGCTGGTCAATACCAGCATCTCACTGTGTACTGTCGATACAAGCAGCTTTCAAATCAAAGGACCCAATTTCGGCAGCAACTAAGAGGAACGAAGCTTTGACTCTACTTGAGAAAAATCAAGAAGCGGCATTGGCTCTTCTAAATCAATCTGTGATCAGGGGTAAGATCTCTTTCCGTGCTTTACTTTTTTTGAATTTGCGGACTACTTACCAATGCCTATACTTGTTCCCACATTCCACCCAGAAAATTATTTACGGTATTCGATGTTGATCTTTTCTAGATTTCTCTGGCACTCCGCAATACTTCTTCACACTGCAATGTCGTGCGAAAGTTCTAATGGATATGGGAAGACCCGATTTGGCATTAGTGGATGCCCAAGCTGCTGTAAAAGGTAAGCCTCTAAACTGGCATTTAGATTTAATTTTCTTTATCTTATCGCTTGTGGTTATTAGACATTCCCGCACCGACGCTCGAAGGAGCTTTTCAGTCAGCGGAACCGTTCACTCACACAACCAAAGATCTTAGAGGACATCTCGCACTATTTACTGTTTATATTCCAATATTAAAAAACTATTTGAATAATGTAAAATTAGGCTCTGTTTTAACAAATTATCCACGGATTTGGCAGCTTTCAGCCTTTTCCAAGGTCCATTAACTTCTAGCAAATCTCGGCAAAATACAGATAACCGGTTTTACGCATCAGTAGCATGATACGCGAACACTCCTCGGGAGCGTAATATGCATGGAAAACAGTGAAACTTGTCAAGTGCAATGATTAGAGAAGTATCGTTAGCGGACTTGGAATTTAACATATTCAACTGGGGTTTCCTGGCTTTAGAATTAATGAATTTGGCATTATCGATACGTCGGGTAAATACGGGAGGAAGACAGAAAACACCACTGAAATCGCCTCATTGAAAATCGAGCGAAGTGCTAGATGACGTTAACTGAATGCTCACCTAAACCATATTTTCCCGGATTAAAGCCAGTCATTCGTGTGGGGGTGGGGTGAGGAAGCGGGAATACCTAAACTTGTGAGTTGTGACCCGATTTGAAGGAGGCGACATTCTGTTTATCTGTCCAAACTGCATCCTGACACGGGGGGCGAGGGGGGGGGGGAGGGGGCGATATTCTGTTTAGATGTCCGAACTGCATCCGGGCATGAGGTGCGAGGGGGGAACATGTGCTGGAATTTGCGTTGCAATGGAATATAGGGATTCCATCTTTGGAACCTGAACTGAAAAGGAATATAGGGATTGGGATGGAACTTTTAAGGTACATAGGTCATGGGTCCCACATGTGTGATTTGAAGTCCGGACCGAATCCGACCTCGGCGTGGAAAGTTGGAAGGGCCGTATTAAGTTTCCTAGAAATACTTCGGTGAATGATAAAAGCGATCCCCAGATGCGACATTTAATTTTCCGAATCCCATCAGACTCTGTTGGGGGGGGAGGGGCTGGAGGCATTAGGGGGGTGGGGGTGGAGGCATCACGCAGCGCCGCGAAGGGGGGGGGGACGCAGCACCCACCTACATTTTGGGCATTCGGTCAAATTTTCGCTGAAGGCGAAAAATTGGGTCAAAACGGGCATCGCGTCGAAGCCGTGATACCCTTTAAAATCGTGTGTCCCAGCATTTCGAACTTGGGTGATTTAACATTGGTTCCCTTTTCTTTATCGAATTTGCTAATTCACCGAACTTTAGTTCACTCCGCATCGATGTCACCGCATTCGGTCTGTCCCTTCTTAAATTCGGTGATTGAACCTGTTTATTTGTTCACCGGACTTTTCTCAAGTCTGTATCTGTTCTATTGAATTCGGTCAGTCCATTTCATAATTCGGTCATTCATCAGATTCATCTGGTTCTGATTCGTGACCGAATTCGATAATTCATCCAACTTTCGTTCAGTCCGCACCGATTTCGCCGTATTCGGTCCTTCCTTGAGTAAATTCGGTGACTTAACCTGTTTATTTGGTCTCAATCTTTACCGAATTCGATAATTCGGTCAGGCCATTTCATAAGTAGATTCGCTGATTTGATTTTGTCCTGATTCGTTACCGAATACGGTCATACGCCGGATTTTCCTTAGTCAGTTTCTATTTCTAGACTTGTCGAATTCGGTTGTTTTATGTGGTTCTAACAAGAGTTTTATTTTCGATATTCTACGAATTCATTATTTGCTTCAACCCAGTTACTGAGTTGGGTAATTTAACTGGCATTTATTTAGCTCTCGGTCTTTACCATTTACGGTGGCTTCAACTGGTTGCTGTTCATGTTTTTATGGCACTTGCCCTTCGGCCAAGTGCCATATAGCGATCGCAATTTCTGTCCGTCCGTCGGTCTGTCGGTCTGTCGGTCTGTCCAGGTTTTGCTAGTTCGGGCACTTCCACATAAGCTAGGACGATAAAACTTGGCAGGCGTATCAGGGACCCCAAATGACTAAGTTGGAAATAGTCACTTCCCCGATCCGAGCACCGTGGGGGGAGTGGAGGGAGGGGGAATCCGGAATCTTGAGGTATTTTTAACTTTTGAACGGGTGATCGGATCTCGATGAAACTTGATATTTGGAACGACCTCATGCCTCAGACGACCCACTTCAAATCCGGACCGGATCCGGTGACTTTTGGGGGGAGCTGGAGGGGGCAACCGGAAATCTTGGGAAACGCTATGAGCGGAGGGATCGAGATGAAACTTGGTGGGAAGACACCTAGCAAACACTAGATACATCATTGACATAACCGAGCCGATTCGGTGGGGGGAGTGGAGGGAGGGGGAATCCGGAATCTTGAGCTATTTATAACTTTTGAACGGGTGATCGGATCTCGATGGAACTTGATATTTGGAAAGACCTCGTACCTCAGACGACCCACTGAAAATCCGGACCGGATCCGGTGACTTTTGGGGGGAGCTGGAGGGGGCAACCGGAAATCTTGGGAAACGTTATGAGTGGAGGGATCGAGATGAAACTTGGTGAGAAGACACCTAGCAAACACTAGATACATAATTGACATAACCGAGCCGATTCGGGCACTGTGGGGGGAGTCGAGGGAGGGGGAATCCGGAATCTTGAGGTATTTATAACTTTTGAACGGGTGATCGGATCTCGATGGAACTTGATATTTGGAAAGACCTCATGCCTCAGACGACCCACTTAAAATCCGGACCGGATCCGGTGACTTTTGGGGGGAGCTGCAGGGGGCAACCGGAAATCTTGGGAAACGCTATGAGTGGAGGGATCGAGATGAAACTTGGCGGGAAGAGACCTAGCAAACACTAGATACATCATTGACATAACCGAGCCGATTCGGGTACTGTGGGGGGAGTGGAGGGAGGGGGAATCCGGAATCTTGAGGTATTTATAACTTTTGAACGGGTGATCGGATCTCGATGGAACTTGATATTTGGAAATACCTCATGCCTCAGACGACCCACTTAAAATCCGGACCGGATCCGGTGACTTTTGGGGGGAGCTGGAGGAGGCAACCGGAAATCTTGGGAAACGCTATGAGTGGAGGGGTCGAGATGAAACTTGGTGGGAAGACACCTAGCAAACACTAGATACATAATTGACATGACCGAGCCGATTCGGGCACTGTCGGGGGAGTGGAGGGAGGGGGAATCCGGAATCTTGAGGTATTTATAACTTTTGAACGGGTGACCGGATCTCAATGAAACTTGATATTTGGAAAGACCTCATGCCTCAGACGACCCAATTAAAATCCGGACCGGATCCGGTGACTTTTGGGGGGAGCTGGAGGGGAGAACCGGAAATATTGGAAAACGCTATGAGTGGAGGGATCGAGATGAAACTTGGTGGGAAGACACCTAGCAAACACTAGATATATCATTGACATAACCGAGCCGTGCCTACTCGTAACAAGTGCCATATGAGCTCGTAGCTCTTGTTACATCTTAGGATTGTAGTACTTCAGGATAAGCACGTCTCTTGGCGTGAAAAGTAGCCTACTTTTGTTTGATGTAAAATCCGAACAAATGTACTTTGTATCCTCTATTTAACCTGGATCGCCCCTTTCGTCGCCAGACAACTCTGGAATGAATAGGTAATCTTGGATTCGCAGAAAGGCACTTTTATCATCAGTGTTTCCACAAAATTTCGCCTGTCGCGCATTTCTCAGTCTTTACTAGTTAGACAAAGGTTGCCTCATTTAGTTGCCGTTTGAGGCTTGGAACTTTGGGGGGCTATAACTATGTTAAAAGCTAGAATTTGCATGGGAAGTTTTTAAATATTGCCAGAAAAGAAAAGGCGGATTAAAAAAACTTTGCCTGTGGCGCATTAATTAATCATGGGCACAGCCGTTAGCCACGTTGTCGCTATGCAGCAACACCGTTTTTTGCGATTATTTCAAGTCCTGTTGGCAACACTGGAAAGGTCTTCCAAAGATAAAAGGCTAGAAAAACAGAAGGGAAAACGCGTGAAAACGCGCCAATTTTTCTCTTTAGACTTGTTTGTATGTACTCTGCACCTTTTTACGTTGTAGCTTCATGAAGGCAACTCGCTGTGTTTTTACAATTTCTTTTTTAGTAAATTCATTAAAAATCAGGTAGCAATTTGGTCAATTTTACCAGGTGCGCCACCCCTCCCCCCCACCCCCCAATGAAGAAAGGCTCGGGAGGACCCTGGGCGGAGGGGGCCCGGAAATCATTTAACATGCGCAGGTACCATCT
Organism: Branchinecta lynchi; assembly: GCA_023053575.1. NCBI lineage: Eukaryota > Metazoa > Arthropoda > Branchiopoda > Anostraca > Branchinectidae > Branchinecta > Branchinecta lynchi. The sequence continues at coordinate 1,192,546 of JAKZAP010000005.1, forward strand.
GGATCATCCAACCAAGAATACGTAAAACCTAGATTTGTTACTTTGAGGTCCAGACCAGATCCGGCCTCGTCGGGGGGAGTTGGGTATCACCAAACATTTTCAGGATGTTCTCCGATCCAGGGGATACTTGTTCGGTAGTAAATGCCGTAGATGCAACATCTGTGTGTCCGAATCGCATGCGAAAGAAAGGGAGGCTCGGTAACATTTGTAGAAAACCAAACGGATGGAGTGACTGGGATGAAACTTGGATCATGCAAAGGTAAAGAGTTCTCCATTCGAGTGACTTAATGGGTGATAGCACCGAATGCCTTAGATTTATATTTGACGTTGCAAAACGGATGAGTCAGCTATATTTCGACCCTTCTTGGCAAGGGTCCTCTTCAGGCTCCAGCCGCTCAAGCTGGAAAATGAACTTGTGGTATTGCAATTACGGATAGATTCTTTCTTAAATAATTCAATTCAAGTCAATTCAATTCAATTTATTTTCAAAACTGACACAACGGTCAAGCCGATTTGGTGGTTCTCGTCCATATTAACACTAATTATCTACAAAAGATAATTCTACACTATAGTTTGGATATAACCAAGACTTGTCGAACATAACACAAAATATTCAAATCTATATACAATTAATGATGCGAGTTAAAAAGATTGACGAAAGCGGGAACAAAACTTCTTAGGTAACTATTCGTTGCATGTCTAATTAGCTGCAATTTGGGTAATTTAGCTGCAATTTGGGTAATTTAGTTTAGTCTCATCTTTTTCTTTCCTTTATTGTTTTTCATATACTCCGTATGGGCATGTTCTGTGCCATTTTTATACGGGTTAATAAAATTATTGATTGATTGTAATGGCTGGGCTGCCACTCTCTCAGACCTTACTCTTGCCGCTGAAAAATCTGGGGGGAGGATCTGATTTTGTGAACTTCTTCTTTGAAAACTGAAATATAGCTCTTATAAAATCTAGCTGACTTGTCCGTTTTGCACCGTCAAATATGATTCGCAGTCAGCTTGGGCTGAAATATCTATCACCAAAGTACGGAACTTCAAATCGTCCATACATGCCGCAGACAAGACAAGTATCCATCTTAGCTGGAAAGAAGAAGAAGAGACAGCTGACTCCAAAACCAAAATGCAGAAGAATCTCTACCCCTTCGACGACCCAATCGAAAAGCAAAAACACCAGAAGACTTTCAAGGGACGGCTCAATTTCCATACTGATATAACCATAACCACCTTGTTTCAGGAGCTGACCAGAAGGCGTTCGTCTACGCACTGATCGGTGATTGTTATCTCGCACAAGGCCTGACGAGTGCCAACAAAAAAAGAGCCGAACTTGCCTACAAAATAGGCCAAAAGCTCTCCGAAGATCTAGACAAAAAGTCAAAAGAGAAGGCAAATAACCTCTTTAAGGCAAAACTGACAGCAATGGACGAGAGACTTTCAGCTCATCTCATGCTCAGCACACCTGATACCGGATATGGTAAGTCTGAATACTCTATATGACTAAGTCCAAAACACGCCAGTGTTTCTCAGGAAGAAGGAGTAAGCGTGTTCGTACGACTCAAACTCAACGACTCAAATCCTGTATCAATCAATCACCGCGATCTTCTAGCGCAGCTTTGACACCACTTCTGCCTTTCTTCAGCTAGCTACCCGGAGAGGCCGGAGATTTTGTATCGGCAAGGTGAGATCAAGAGTATTCCAAACTAAGATGTCATCAAGAGTATTCCAAACTATTTAAGATTGTTTTCCGTGATGAAAAAAAAACGACGAAATGGAGTTGAAATGGCGCGGCGTTAGGCTTTTGGGATCCCAAAACGTAAGTGGCAGGATACCTATAACATCGCAAAAGTTGTCCGTCTGTCCGTCCGTCCGTCTGTGCGCACTATAACTCTCGAAGGGAATGATATATTTTGATGAAACTTGGTGTGAGGATTCTTTGGATCAAGAGGAATGTCAAGTTCGTAGATGGGCTATGTAGCCCTACATTTAGGGGTGGGGGAGGGGTTTTAAATTAAAGGGCAAATGAAATATTTTTAAACAGATAATGTGATAGTCGATTATGTAAAACCGAAAAGTCTGTTAAAAGTAAAAGTTTTATTTGAAGTAGATTAGATGTTTGATTTAGGAGTAAGAAGACATGCTAAACACGATGGTGAAAACCGTTTTTTCGCCGGACAAGTAATTAGCCCGGAATCCGGCCAAAACCGGAAAGTCTGTTAAAAGTAAAAGTCTTATTTGAAGTTGATTAGATGTTCGATTTACGGGTAGAAAGCCATGCTGAACACAGTGGTGAAAACCATTTTCTCGCCGAACAAGTAGTTCGCCCGGAATCCGGCCAAAACCGGAAAGTTTGTTAAAAGTAAAAGTTTTATTTGGAGTTGATTAGATGTTCGATTTAGGGGTAAGAAGACATGCTGAACACTTACGTGAAAACAATTTTCTACCCAGACAAGTAGTTCGCCGGAATCCGGCCAAAACCGAAAATTGTTAAAAGTTAGAGTTTTATTTGTAGTTGGTTAGATATTCGATTTAGGGGTAAAGAGATGGTGAATCCGTGTATGAAAATCATCTTTTACCCGGACATATAGTTCGACAGGAATCCGGCTGGAGCCGAAAAATTTGTTATAAGTTGAATTTTTATTTGAAGTTGATTAGATGTTCAATATTGGGGAAAGAAGATACGCTGAGTTCGTTTCTGAGCTTTCTTTTTTAGCCGGAAAAGTAGTTCCGGAATTCGGCCGAAACCGGGAAATTGGCAGAAGTGGCAGGAAGTTTTCGTCAAAACAGAGATGACTTATAGGGGTAAACACATATGCTGATTCAATACCAGAACTGATTCAATCAGATGATTAATCTGTTTTTGAATTTTAATAGTAAAAATGTTCAAGGAGTCCTGCGAAGACTGGATCTGGCGGAGACAAGACCGAATTGTCTGGATCAAATATTGAATTTTTGGGATCCCATCGAAACCTTTGGTCTTGTTTTTTTTGCTAGCGTCGCCGAATTCACGTAGGCGACTACGAGTCCGCGTTATGCGGGCATCAAGCGTCCGTATGGTACCCTGATGTGGTCGACAGGTAAAGATTTCGTGTTAATACTACACTGTCAGAAGTTTCATAACAGATTGCGCATAACACTTTCAAGAATAACACCTTTTCACTTAGAAATAAAGTGTTATGACCAATTAAGTTTATACTATTTCGTGCCTAGATCTCCAACAACACCTTCTATAGGTAAAAATACTACACTGTCAGAAATTACGTAACGACAACAAGGATGCGCGGTTTCAACAGATAACACTTTGGAATGTTATCTGTTATGTTTCTTTCGTTCCCGTTAGTACTTTTACCAATTGAAAGTGTTGTTGGATATCTAGGCACGAAATAGTGTAAACTTAATTGGTCATAACACTTTATTTCTAAGTGAAAAGGTGTTATTCTTGAAATTGTTGTACGCTATCTGTTATGAAACTTCTGACAGTGTGGTAGTTGCGTTCGTGATTGAAATTTGAATTTACCTTCAACCTCAAAGTCTTGGTCGCCGGTCACAGTTTCTTTGTCCATAAAACTCTGACCGTTGAACTTCTGCCGAGACACACTATAGTCACACCCAGGGCCACAGCTAAGGGGGGGGGGGGGACTCGCCTTGCTCTGATGGTCCCCACTAGTGTCGGCCAAAGTCCAAGCGCCGACGTCTCGCACTTCTATTAACCAAAGTCCTTAAGATTGTCGGCAGAAACTCGGTGTTGGCTGCGTGCTGTGTGCCGACGCCTTGCTCCGATGGTCCCTACTAGTGTCGGCAAAAGTCCAAGCGCTGACGTCTCGTACTTCTATTAACCGAAGTCCTTAAGATTGTCGGCAAAAACTCGGTGTTGGCTGCGTGCTGTGTGCCGACGCCTTGCTCTGATGGTCCCTACTAGTGTCGGCAAAAGTCCAAGCGCCGACATCTCGCACTTATATTAAGCGAAGTCCTTAAGATCGTTGGAAGAAACTTCGGTGTTGGCTACGCGCCGACGTCTGCTCCGATGGTCCCTACGAGTGTCGGCAAAAGTCCAAGCGCCGACGTATCGCACTTCTATAAACCGAAATCCTTTAGATCGTTGGCAGACACTTCGGTGTTGGTGCGATGTCAGTTGTCAGTCTTGGTTTACACGGCAACACCCGTTTCGTGTCGCTAGCTAATTTCTCCGAATAAATGGTAAAGGCGTGTGAAGAGTGTAAAGAAGCTGCAAAGCCCGTCACTGTTTACGAGTTTGATGACGACTACCGTAGCACTCATGCAGCAAAGTACCATGCAAAACAGTGCAGATTCCACCAGGAGTACTAAAGTCGGAAATAGAAATCTTCCAGGGAGTTTTAAAGCAGACTCAGACTAACAAACGAAACTTCGGACAGCTCTTCTCTATGGCCAAAGAGCACAAGCGTGCTCTTCCACTTGTTTACAGAGCTTTCGTTTTTGCAAAAACCGTACCCCTGACTTCAGCTGAAGGTGAGCCGACCTTCAGTAAGATAAAAATTGTAAAAAGCCGATTGAGGTCAACCATGGGCGATGATAGACTTGACTCACTTATGCTCCTCTACATCGAAAAAGACATAGCTGCTGAGTTGGGGTCATCGGCACTTGTTGATGCGTGGAAAGTGAAGAAACAAAGGCGAAGAAACAAATGGAGTTAGATCAGCCAATCTTGTTTTGGAAACGAAAAGAGAAAACCTTGAGATTTGAAGAATTAGAAACACCGCTTCTTTAAATCGGATAAGTTTTATTTTCTTTATTTAGCTTATGTGTCCGCATTTGTCGGCACACTGGACGATTTTGTCGTCACAATTTTTTATATCCCCCCTCCAAACCTAAAACCCTAGCTTCGCCCCTGGTCACACCTAGTAATAACGTCGGTAATAAGGCCGTCTTACCGTCAAAATTGGGAAGAAAAGACGCTGAAAATGTAAGATTGTCGAGATGGAAAAATCCATCTCCGCCACTTTGAAACGTATCTTCGGTGCGTGTGGACCAATCACAGACCAGAGTCGCTGATTTTAGACAGTTTTGTTTACGTTTGAGTGATGATGGTGGTAATATATCTTGAATTTCTTCGTTCCAGGTGTGACCAGGATGAAACGTAAGAGTGGGTAATAACCAAATTAACGAACCAAATTACGTACAGATATGACTGAATGTGGCCCGGGCATTCGTGAGCTAGCAAGTTCCAAGTTTGCTTGTGTCGTCGAAGAAACGTCGACCGGGCAAGGATCGCCGGAGTTGTAAAAACACTAATTAAGCAAACGGTGAACTTCGACGGCGTTCGAAAACGAAATTGAGCAACCGGCTAACAAAACTTCGTTCAAAAACGCAACTACTGCCGTCTGAAAATCCGAAAGGAGAGAGAGGGGGCATAGACAGTCCATATCGTGATCCAAGAAATATGCGGCTGTCATGGAAAAATACGCCAAAAATTTCTTATTAACCCAAAATCGCAAAAAAACTCCAAAAAGGTTTGTCAAAAGAACCCGAGCAATTTTAAACCGCCAGCAAAAACAAATCCGCCAGTCTGTCGAAAAATCTGCCAGTTTTGCGTAAAATTGGCCAATATGGCAACGATGGGCATAGATAACCACTCGACGATTTTCCGCACTGTGTTTTTTTGCCGTAGACAATCAGTCCAAAAACCCCCACTTCATCACTATGAAATTCCACACGGTGTGAACAAATGCGATTCCTGTCAACCTAGCAGACGCTCTACCTTTAATTATTGCAAATAAGTACGAGCTTGCTAACCACAAATTTATTTGTCTACCTTCTTCCGGGCACACTATCTAAATAGGAGCCCCTATTTATTCCTGATAGGACACTAGAAACTTTACTTTACAAATTTTTGGGTCGTTTCCGTCGGGCGAATGCTCAAAAGGCGACAATGTAAAAACTCGGGAGTGTCACATCCTCTTTCGGCAGTAGGCCTGAAAAGAAGACGAATGACGTCATTCGTCATCATGACGTCCAATTCTAGTTCTCGGATCTATACTGTGATGCTGCGGACACACGTCCGGGGTCGGGCGGTCGTGAACTACAGCTTCTGCTACGACTTTCCATCAGTTCCAGACTGAAAACTTGAGTGACTTGCTGATGAAAGTGCAGAACATCCGGCATGAATTGATGAAAAGACTGACGTGAACGTGTCAATGGATCTTGCTCCTAACAGCGTTTTCAATGTAGGGTCAGCATCAATACCCAAAAAAACAACTGCGTCACTCTCCCGAAAAAAATCTGATGAGTACAGCGGCGCATTCTCGGGGTTCAAAGTGAAGACATCTAAGGATCTTGGTAGATATGCAACCACCAGTGTTGACCTCGCAGCCGGGGAGACAATCGTCGTAGAAGAGCCTCACGCGTCTGTCCTGAATTTTGATAAATACGGAGGATACTGTCATCACTGCCACGAAAGGTAAACCAAATTATGAAATATAACCGGAATGGGGTGTTTCTTCATAATCCGATTGAAGACCTAGAGCGTGTTCCACCCTACTTACCGTAGTTACTACGCATGACGTCACGATTCTGGCTTTTTGCCGTCAAGGCTGGAACGATTTTTCTATTTTCCAGCGGGATCTCACGCCAGGGGCGAATCCGACCAATCACGTTACAGAGATGCGTGGTTACTACGCTTACTACGCTCCCGAGCATGGTAAGCAAATAGTAACTATTAGTTACTATTGCGACAAGGCTGGAACGGTCAGCGTAGTAACGTTTCTTGAGGATGGAACGGAAATAGTAACTAATAGTAACTATTGTTAGAAGGGTGGAACACGCTCCTAGTAGAAGTGTTGGAATCTTCGTACTCAGACCGAAGACCTAGTAGAAGCTGGTGTATCAACGAATCACAGCAGTTAGGCGGACAGTACAAGAGACCTGCAGCCCTCATCTTGTTGGCTGCAGCCAACCTTACTGTTTCGCCTTGCCCATCTAAGCACAGACACCTCAAACCTAGAGGTGTCACGACTGGGGGGAGGGGAGGGGGGGCGCCCCCCCCCCTATGCCGTCGGTAAAAAAAAATACCGCGATTTTGTTAGCTCCGCGGTTTTTCGTCAAAACATTTGATTTTTGTTCATGAAAACAGTCGGTTTTTCTGAAAAATGGTCAATTTTTCGTCAAAATAGTTGTTTTTTCTGAAAATCAGTGGATTTTCTGGAAAATCAGTAGATTTTTTTTCAAAAATGTCATGTTTATTGTGAAAACAGTATTTTTTTCTGCAGAAAAAGTCGGTAAAAATTACCAGCCGGTCGGTAAATGCCTCGTCCCCCCCCCCAAACATTTTGGCTAGTAACACCTCTGCTCAAACCGCAGAAAAGGGCCGCGTAATTTTGACGCGATAGTATTCTATCCTGCACCTTACTACAGCCGGGCAGCTTAATAAGATTACTCACGCCAAACTTCCTTTCCTCCCAAACCAGAATAATGA